>OV743716.1:183527958-184158459 GCA_928272305.1 Volucella inflata
AATCTGAACGTACATTTTTCGTCCACGCCATTCGCTTATTGAACTCATTACCCACGACACTCAGCAGAGCCACTAGCGCAAACAAATCCAAAATCAATCTTTTTAAACACTTGGCCAGTGATACACAATAAACTCTAAATAAAATCAACTTTTGTTTTGTAAAATGTTCCTTCTATCGTCACTTAAAAATTGTACTTCTTAGCTCAACATTTATAAAATTTGTATTTCTTAATTAAAACCAATTCATTAACAACGCTTCTCTTGCGTAAGGCATGCCACACGAAATCTCCATTTTCACTGTAGAAAATCATGCAGAAAACGATCACTTTTACAATTTTCATGTTTTATGAAAGGTTTTGCTGATTGTTGTATTCTTCATTAACGAAAGGTCTGTAGTTACGGGGAGGCAAGTCCTGACGCTCTCTTTGGCTTGTAAAATTTTAATCGCGGCAATAATCTCATTTCGAAATTTGAATAGTCAAATACCTCATATTAATCTTGAAGAAAATTTCTTACATGCAATGAAGATCGTCAAGGCTCTTCACCTGATTTTCAGTGAAAGTTGTAGTAGCTCTCGGGTGATTCTGTATACAGTTCAGCTAGATCTTTCTTAATCTTTATGAGGATTGGAATTTACCTCAACTAAATTGCTTAACAACTTGAAAGTTATATGTGGGGATGTTGGTAATTTTTCGAACATGTTGGTGTTGTAAAGGGTGGGCTGTCTGTTGGCTTTCTTTAAAAATGCTATATAGAAAAAATTGTTAAATATTTTTAAACGATTGTTACTTTATTGAAAAGAACAAATTAAATAAATGCCTTAGCTGTCTTGGCAGTAGTCCATCCTTTGAACTTAATTTTTTAATACATTTTCAATTTTTTCGGCCTCTGCTTTACGAATAGCTTGACCAATATCATTTTTGAGTACCTGAATTGTTTCTGGATTGTTTGGCATATGACAAAAAAAGTTCAACGGCGTCAAATCGCAGCTCCATGCGACTGAGCAACATCATTTAAACGATCAATTAAACGATAATTGAACTGAGTGTGCAATTATAACGAAGTGATCATTTTGCTTTAATTTCTCAGTCAGTTGAACCCTGTAAGTGAATAATTCCCGATATTAATGCGAAATTCTCCTCAGGTTAGAGCGACTGATGAGATCATTGTCGCGTTGAAGTTCTCGGGTTAAGGCGCACACTTTCGGCAACAGTTGCAAATATTCTCCGTTGAGCGCACAGGATGAACACAAGAATATGTTTGGTTATTAACAAGAAACCCAGTCTTAGAAACTTGAGTGCACAAGCTGCCATTGGTGCATTATTTCGTCCGATTTTATTTTTTTTTTAAAATCCAGACTTTTTCGGCAATACAGCATCCACTTTGGAAGTAATATTGCAATATTTCGCGATGGCGATGGCGATGGCGCGATAGTTAGCTCGTTGGACTATCACGCAAAGAGTCTGAGTTCGATTCCTGGCTAGGTCACCAACAATTATTCAAATCAATATCACCCTTTCGGCAGGCAATGGCAAACTCCCGAAAGTTTAACTGCCTACGAAAAAGCTTATAAGGAGTGCCATTCGGACTCGGCGATAAACCGTAGGCCTCGCTCAGATGTGACAAAAATGACAACATGAGCAACACAAATGAGTGGCAAGAAGCTAGGCCATGGCCCATACCGGGCTGCCAGCGCCACAGTGTTTTTTTTTGTTGCAATATTTCCCAAGCGTAAATCGATCTATTTAGCACCGCAAAAATATGACATTGAGTTTATGTAAATTTTTTGAACAGCTCTTATTTGTCAGGGTCAAGGTGACCCACACTTTATATATAGGCAGACTTGCGAGATTCTTAGAATCCCTTTAAGAATGAATATCTTATATCTTCATATAAGATATCTTCAACTCAATCTGAAGTCAAAAGTCTATATGTAGTTGCTGCTAATTTTAATGCCGTAGCGTGAGATGGAAGAGTTTTCTGGATCAAGAATGACTAATAGTTTTCTATAGTTCATAGGGACGAGCTGGAGGCTATTTAAAGGGTCCTTAATAAATCTAACTAGAATTAGGGCTGTGTATTGGATACGGGTTTAGTTACTTGATGGAAGTTTGTATTAAGAATTTTACATTTTAGTTTACTTTTCAACATACGTCGACCTACCGGCTATGGAAGGAATTTCGGTGAAGGTCAGAATATGTAGGTAGTCGTACAAGTTTCCTGAAAGCGGGGAATTTTTCATATTGGGATCTTAATTTGAAGCTGTTGACTTTATTCATCAATGTTTGTCTCGGTCGATTTTAGAACCGATTTTACAAATACTCATTTGAACAGATAATTTGTTTTTGCCCAAATAGTTTTATCACGTCTACTCGTTGATTAAGTTCATAAGTCTTAACTTATACGTCTTTGCTCTGTTAATATTGAAACATTCAATTTGAATGTGATTTTCTGCGAAATAAGGATCAATTGCATCTTCGTTCGAAGAATTTGGTTAATATGTTGTGTAAAGAAAATCTGGTGACAAGAGTCGGAGATAAACGAAAGAAATTGACGTCAATTGCTAAATGGATAATAAATATTTAATTAAATGAAATTAGTAAAATTTTGTGGGAATCGTCAATAACTTTTAGAATTCCGTTCAAACCAGATAAATGCACTTTGCAATAAGATTTTTGATTTGTAAGCAGCTCATGTGAAAAAATGATTTTTATGATACAAGTCAATTTAAATAACATTAATACGATATCTAATTATACAATAGATGGTGATGGGGTTGAATGGATTTTTTCTGCCTGAGTCACATGGTATCAATTTTCAACGAGACGAGACGTATAACAAATAGAAGAGAGTGTTTAATCTTCGCTCTGATGGCTACCTGATGTAAGAAACCAGATGCATCAATTCGTAAATAATGTTCCACAAAGAAATGTCAACAAAGTTCTTAAGGATTTTTGCCGCATAAAGTTTCTAATCTTTAAATTGAAGGTTCAAACTAATTTGCTGTCTTAATCTCCAAGTAGTCATACAATACGCTGGTCAGTCTTGTAAGCAACATCTAACAGAGCCATGCAATTTAAGATGTTGCAGGTAATACATATGTAGAATATTTTGTTTTGTTGTTGAAATATATGGAGCCGATATGCGTAATACTTCTTTGCATTATATTATCAAAGCTTCACACAACAATGACATAGTCTTATACTGAACGGGGGCATAGGAAACACAGGTCTTATGGTAGATGCCTTCAGAATGAAGCCACCGAATGCTGCTACGATTTGGGCACCGACAAGCTGCCGTTCAGCGGCTCTGTTGATTGTTAGGACAACAATTAGTCAACATAAGCAGTCCTGATGATGTTCTTTTTTCGGTTTGGAAGACGCTTTCGTGATCTGAAAAATGAAATAAATATTCATCTATGTACATACACTTGACTGATGAGTAGATACGAGTATATTATTTATATCAAAATATCAACTCCGTGTTTAAAATCCATTGGGATAACCAGATTTGTTTTATTGTATGGCTTAGCTAGATATGCGTCTTACTTTCATAAAAGACTATTTTCCATTGGCATATTATTCTTTCAAGAAGCCTTATCAATATTTTCCGCACTAGTTTCAAAAATACGTCTGTAAATCGGGTTTCCCATGCTGTTGTGAAGAGTCCGTGCCTTGGGTTCATAGCTGACAGCTGGTTAATTTACCTTTTTTGGAAATACTGATATTCCAGTTTGCTGTTTTTCTTATGCAAAAGTTGTTACTGCTATCGTCTTTCGACTTACTATTAAATACAAAGAATGTTCTGTAGTTGTCTTTTCTATGTGCAATATAGTATATGTCGCCACTTGCAGTTGCATGCTTTCATAATTATCTTAGGGATACATTCTTGGTAGCGGCTACCTTACTAATGATTCTGCATTGTTTCATCTAGTGGTTACTGGGGTTTATGGAAGGTTCTTACTTTATTTGGAATTTTCTGAGCCGGGTGAACTGTGAAGGCTTTTATAAGTTCAGGCAAACTAAGGCTTTCAATTTCAGAAATGGTGTGTACATTCCATTTAAACATCATTAAACCGGTTTTTGTAAAATCGTTGGTCTCTTTATATTCGCTGCGTTGTTCTTTCGAAACTTTTCCCTTTTACATGTACTGATAAGGGAGCTTACCAAATTTTATATATTTCGGCTTAATCAAATAAGTGATTCACTTAATCAAAAAAAAAAAAAAACACTGTGGCGCTGGCAGCCCGGTAGGCCTAGCTTCTTGACACTCATTTGTGTTGCTCATGTTGTTATTTTTTGTCACATCTGAGCGGGGCCTACGGTTTATCGCCGAGTCCGAACGGCACTCTTTAGAAGCTTTTTCGTAGGCAATTTTTACTTTCGGGAGTTTGCCATTGCCCGCCGAAAGGGGATGGCGATTTTGAAAAATTGTTGGTGACCCAGCCAGGAATCGAACCCAGACTCTCTGCGTGATACTCCAATGAGCTAACTATCGCGCCATCGCCATCAATTAATCAGTAATCAATTTAATCCTACTTAAAATGACGAAAATTTGACAAAAAACTTGGTGAACTTGTAATAATTAATCAATTTCGAAATTTTCGATTAACAACTAACAACTAAACGTCCACTGGTCTTTCAACCAATTAAGGGATTACCAGAATTTATTCCTTGTTATTACTTCATACGTACATAAATATGAACATTTGGAGTTCGTTACATCTTACTTGTGCTCCTTTCAAAGCTAATTAGTTCCTTAAGTAAATTATGATTAAAATTATTAATTGTTAGTTTCTAATGGAACTACTTTTTCCTTCAACTTTAATTATTAGTCATATTTTAGTTCCAGTTGAAATTAGTTTTTGTCACTAAATTAATTTCGACTAAATTATTTAGTTAACAATTTAGCTAACCATCGAATTTGTCCGATGTTATTCAGACCGTGGATCCGTAAAATTAAGTGATTTATACAGAATTAGATAACACTTTTCAAAGAAACAAACCCAAATGAAATGTAACTCTGTTAACGATGTTAAATCCATTTCCTTTATCGGCAGATGATCTACCAAACCATATTAATTGAGATGTTGTGGTCACTTTCCTATTTTTAAAATTTAGCGTTTACCATTCAAAATATTCTCAAAATCAAATAAGTATTGTAATGAAGACTCACTTAAGCCGTCAACCTTATTCTAAGTGCAAGTTCATTAAACTTATCTAAAGGCACTTACTAGTAGCTGTGACACCGGAATTCTACTCTGCATGACATTAACATAGATACACAAAACTTATTCTCATTCTAAGTGCAAAAAATGGTTTGTATGAAAAGCGATGAGGAATACATGCATATACTCGTATTTGCATCTATGTACGTATATTTTGTTTTTTTTTTTATTTGAAAATTTCATTGCTCTGTATACAGACACACCTTATGCGTTCATAAAAAAAAAAAACAAAAAAAACGCAAACACCCACAACTTGGTATGTCCACTATCTACGAGTATTGTAGGCACACAATTTGCTTTGCGAAATTTTCTAAATTTAAAATTCCAATCACAGTCATGAGGCAATTTTGAAATTCTTTTGTCACGCCTAAAGCATTCTACAGAGTAACATCTTTTGTATGATATATTCCTTCAATTTGCTGAACAAAAGATAAATGATTCGCTTTTGGTGGTGGCGAACGATTGCAGATACAATTTGCACTCAACTTGTGATTGTGGCACTTTTCTCAGATTTTTATCGTAAATACGAGTATTTTAATTTTTTTTGTTTTTCGTAGTATTCGTACGAGTAGGTACTCGTATTTTGGGTATTTTAAAACTTGTTGCAACAATTCAATTTTATGTCCTCATTTAAAAAACATTTCACTTAACGTGACAGTAATAATGAATTTTCTATTTATTTTGAGATGAACGAACCACGTTTTGATATTTAAACGACTTTTTTTTCTCCTTCATAATCGTTAAATAAGTATTTAATGCCACAATTCCTCACTCGAGTGAGTTTCGAATGAAAAGCATTTGGAAAATCCGATGCGAATGCATTGTTTTAGTAGCTACGTGATAATGGGGAATCTGTTCCAGTTGATAACTTTTTTAAGATCCATTCAAGTGCCAAATGACCGGTAAACAAATGGGAGTTAGATGCTTAATAAGTTAGTCAAGTTAATTTATAACGAAGCGAATGTGGTCTTAATATAAAAACCCACATATGTTGTTCACTTTACATGACCTCATACAAAAACATTCGCTTATACATATGTCTTACCTCGAATTTTAAACCATTTCGAATGACAAGTTGATATATGTTTAGATAACGTTCATCTTTAATGAGCATCGATGTTGTCTCCAATTCGTCGGTTTCTCTTTGCCGTATTGGCTTGATCTCCAAATTTAAAGAAAACGACATATTTGTATGTCATGCAATCTTAAGGCGAGACTTAAACTAACCCAACTTACTTGGTCATACATATTAGTAGAAAAATAAAAACCAGACTTAAAGAAACTTGAAAGGAAGAGCTTTAGCGATGTAGAGCTCAGTTAACCTGGACTTATGACATCAACTCCAAATATTTGATTACGAGTATATTCATAGAAAAGTTGAATAATTCCTGAAATATATTGACATGAAAGAAAGTTTTATACCTGCAGCCCGTTTTTTTCAAGAGTAAAATTAAGTCCACGAAATCTTTACAAATATTTGAGAGGTTTTGTTTTTAACCTGCAATTACTGTCAGTGCAATAGCAGTTGCAAAGGCCCCAATTTAATTTTTAATCGAAGATTTGACCCAGCCATCTCAGTCGTTGGATTCTTACTTCTCTGTCGCTGTACAGTCCATACAGTTCATCGTAGTATCTTCTCCTCCACTTACCGTCAATGCAGACGGGACCGAAAATCACTCCAAGAATTTTCCTCTCAAAGCAGCCAACAGCCACCTCATCCATTTTTGATAATGACCATGCCTCTGCGCCATCGAGCAGGACCTGGATTATTAAGGTCTTATAACCTAAGAGGGTAGGTAACTTTTGTTGTTCGAGAGAGGGTTTTACTAGCCTTCTTAGTCCAAAGAATCAACGATTGGCAAGAGTTATTTTAAGTTTGATCTCAGAGCTGCTCGCGTTGTCTGGATTTATAACGAAGCCTAGGTAGACAAAGTCGATGCATCTTATGTCGTTGGGGTGAGACTTTAATACTATTTTTGTCCGCATTTCGCGGTAGTTCTAAGTGCAGTTCTCATTGCCATATGACCAGAGTAACACAGACATTTGCTTCATACAAAAGAAATAAACACTTTGGCGCTGGCAGCCTGGTATGGGCCATGGCCTAGCTTCTTGACACTCATTTGTGTTGCTCATTTTGTCAGTTTTGTCACATGTGAGCGGGGCCTACAGTTTATCACCCAGTCCGAACGGCACTCCTTAGAAGCTTTTCCGTAGGCAATTTTACTTTCGGGAGTTTGCCATTGCCCGCCGAAAGGGTGATGGCGATTTGAAAAATTGCTGGTGACCCAGCCAGGAATCGAACCCAGACTCTCTGCGTGATACTCCAATGAGCCATCGCCATCGCATGACATTTGCTTCATAAGATCTTCAAAACTTCGCTGCCCGTTGTTTGAAAAATAACCTCTTTATCACAGTAGGATGCAGTAAATAGTATGTGTATGAGGAAAATGAAGACTTACGCGTATGACAGTGCCCGGAGCGGTAACGAGCAAGCTGGGGAAGGTTTTGATATATTGTACATCATCAAAGTTTGAGGCTTCGAATATGATGTCCAAAGTTAATTCATTAAAAACATCCTGAAGGTCTACTGAAGAAAATTCTTTGCTGTTTGCATGAAGGCATTACTAAGTTATGCAGTCGCTGATATTTTTATACAATTTTCTAACATAGGCCACGTATTTATTGTAACTTGGCCACTAAAAAAGACACTATTTGTTATTTGTGATTGACATTGTCTTCTGAATAAAGATACCTTTGAGGTGTTTCCAATTAAGTTTTTTTTTTTCTTTTGAAACAGTCGGTATACATTCGCATTATTCTTTCAAGCTTACATTGATAAGCTGATTTAAGATAAGATATTGTATAGTTTCTAAACATGGTCACTGCAGTGCTCTGCAATGCATTGCTCTCCCTCTCTTATTGTTCTGGATTGTTCCAAGTTCAGGTAAAGTTTTAACATATTTGACAGGGTCCTTTGTAGGGTATACTAAATTATAATAGATTTTTTCACATTCAATAAAGTCGAGACTTCACATCGAGATTTAATGTTTACTGGTAACTTCAGACTGGTGGTTATTTTTAAAGCGTTTCTTTAAATACGCTACATTAATTCGAATTCTTGCTCCCTTCGTGTGAATCTTGGCTATTGCCTTTGGCGGTTGATCTTATGGATGCAGCAGTTAGATCTGGATTACAAAATTGTCTAAGCTTATCAGCTGAGAATGATTCCTGCATAAGAATGCAGATTTTTGAAGTTTCGGATCGCCCACAATATATGGTATGTAGATTTTTGAAATTTTTATGGTTCTATCCATATTATATTAGATATGATGGGATTCAGAAATAAAGTTGAATAATCGTATCAAAGCGGGATGATTAAATCTATTGTGATGTCCTCAACGCCTAATTTGCCAATGAATTTAAATTGATCTTTGGATAAGAAGGCAGTTATGCCTTTTGCCTCAAGTTAAGATTTACCAAGGAAATGTAGGCGTATTCTGTTTAAACAAGTGCAGGGACAAAAGATATTATTTGCTTCTTCTTTGTTTTCGTTGAACATTCGACAACTATTTCTCAATAATTGTTAAGTAATGTTAATGTTAAGTTTGGTTAATAGGTATTGGGCTGCGGTACCTTACACTGTAGTCTTCTCATCGTGATTTTTAAGGGTGATCTTACCATAGTAGTCTTGGGACCATACTTTAATTCGTCCGCTCTTTCTTTGCCATCATGGCCATTAGAGTTATAGTCAAAGCCAGTCAATATAATTTTTGAAATCATTTATCCACAGCCAACTGATTTGCTTCACGCAGAGAAATATGTAATTGCTAAGCTCAGGTAATATTTGAATAACGTAAATACTTCAAAGGGATTATAGTAGTGTAGTATACACAGTTCTAATCGACTTTTCTAATTTCGGATTTCTAACTTCTAGCTGAAGGAAACTGTATTCATAAGGAAGAGCTTATAAAGCATTTCTGAAAAACAAAAAACTTTAAAGAAAATAATTGACATGTGATCCACTGGGGCACTAAATACTAGCCCAGCAAAAGATACAAAACAAAAATGGATTGCTGCCGAATCTGATCCAGGCATATCTCACCATCACACGTAATATGTCCAGCAAATGCTTACCTGTGCAGATACAGAGATAGCTGGAATTATTATTTGAGCAATTATTGCAAGTAACTGTAAATTCATTTTAATTTTAACATCTACACATACAGCATAACGATGAAATTAAGTTTGTTAGAAATATCTAAAATATTTGCACTCAAAAGAATATACCACCTTTGCCACGGCCTGCGTCAGAAGAAATTTTCGAAAATTCTACTTCTTCTTCTTATCCTCTTATTAACCCTTTCCTCGTTATACGAACTTATGCGTAACGAGTTTCCCATTTTTACTGGTCCTGGATCGCTTCAGTGGCTAGCCCCACGTTGTTGCGCATTTGCCATCTGAGAATCCTTTTTCCGACCTCGTTTTCTTACAGTTGGAGTGACCTTAATTGCTAGTATCTTTTTAACCGGATTTTCCGCAGATCTTCTTTGAACGTGGCAATACCAGCTCGCCTCAAAGTGGTTCGGTTACCGAATTCTTTATATGAAGACTTCCTCTTATACGCATAGATCTAATACAATCGCGCTTAGTGACTCCACTAGACATCCTTAACATTTTCATTTCCGCTGCCGTCATTTTGTTTTTAAACGCTTCGTACATTGTCCAGCACTGTGAACCGTATATAAGAGCTGGTCTAACTACCGTGGTGTAGAGTTTCCCCATTAATTTAAGTGGAAATTTTCGGTCGCAAAAGATTCCCGAATTTTCCCGCCATTTCATCCATCCCACACTAACTCTGTGGTTTACGTCGTCGTCACATTTCGCTTCCATGTTAACGATTGATCCTAAGTACTTAAAGATAGTGCTTTTCGGAAGAACTATTCCGTCTAACATTATATCCGGAACAGGTCGCAACGGATGCGCAAATGGGCACGTCAAATGCTCCGTCTTTGAACGACTTAACGATTTTAAACCCGTTTCTCTCCATGAATTTAAGGCGTTCTGTAAATCTTCGACGTTATGGCTAAATATAACTGCGTCGTCAGCGAAGAGAATCGGCGTTACATTTGCTTCGAGCATGCAGTCTTTTGAAAGATAGTCGAATACTACGTTTAAGAGGAAAGGGCTTAGTACGCTTCCTTGATGCATTCCGACATTAACTGGAAATTTTTTCGTTAGTCCAGCAGAGCTTTTAACCGCAGTTTTCACGTTTCCGTACATGTCTTGTATTATTCTAACATACGTTTTAGGTACGTTTTGAGACCTCAGCACGGCCCATATGAGATCCCTAGGCACTTGATCGAATGCTTTCTCGAGGTCGATAAATACCATGTGTAAATCCTTAGACGAATCTCGGTGCTTTTCCATTATTATTCGTAGGCTTTGGATAGCGTCCACCGTCGATCTTCCTTCAATAAATCCACACTGACTATTATCGAGCTTTATTATTTGCCGAAGACGTTCGTTTAAGACACTTTCGACGATTTTCATCGTGTGTGACGGTAGTTGTTGCATTTTCGAGTGTCGCCTTTTCCTTTGTATAATGGAACCAAGAAGCTACTTCTCCATTGATTCGGCATAGGTTGTCCACATTTTAATTTATTTAAAATTTCGATAGGCATTCGCTGCCGATTCCCTCCATCTTCGACCAAAACTCTGATGGAATGCTGTCTGGTCCCGCCGCGTTCCCCCGCTTCATTTTTCCGATTGCTATACTTATTTCTTCGATTGAAAAGTCTGAAACTTCCTCCTCGAATAGACCAGCTGTAGGCACGATATCACGTGGAAACTATTTGTTAAGCAACTCCTTTCAGTATTCAAGCCACCGGTCACAAATTTCCGTCTGTATTTTTTATATATTTCGGCGAGGTTATTTCCATCGAATTTGTTCGCCTCTGTGCAGCGAGCTTAAAAATATTTGGCACTTTATAATTGTACGACGTTTGAACTTCTTGTATAGCTTGTCTTCTATCTGCCGATCGTGAAGATATTTGTTCCAATTCCTGGTACAGGTTTTCCTCTGCTGCCCAGCCTTAAATGATTCGCTCTGAATCCTGTACAAACCAAGTAAGTATTAAGTTAAAACCGTGGAAAAACCAATTTTATTTCTCACTTAATTATTATCTTTCGTTCAGATATGCCGAATCAGTTTTTAGACACCGAAACAATATACTCGTATAATGTGCTATGCGAATGCCTTGAGAGTAGCTGGCATAGACTTAAACACTTAATACACCACCTGATGCTGTCTTTTCAGCTCAGACATTCTGAGGTTCCATCAATAAACTTGATTTTAACTTAAAGCCAACACAATTCAACAAATGGCAGAGAGGGTGGAGAAAAATACTTTTTGTGGTCAAAAAGACTTTAGAAAGCCTCTCAGTTTCAACGAAATTTCTTAATTTTTAGTCTACAGTACAGTATTTTTCTCAGCTTTTTAGTATCCTAGATACGACAGTTTTATCCCTATTTGCGCAATGAAAAAGATTCCTAAACAAACGCGCAGCTTTCTCTCCTCGAATGAATTTTTGGAGATATTTTCGGCGACTACGGCCACTGGTATTCATTATCAGACAATTAAATTTCATTGAAATCTCTAAAAAGTAAGAGTTTTTATTGACTTATATTTTAACACTTCTCCAAAGTCAATTCGAAACGAGAGTGATTTCGTTTTCTACTAAAAATGTTGACCCAAAATTGTGTTCGAAACCAGTTTTTCTGATTGACGATGCGTGAGAAATTCGTTATTCTTAAAAATTAGATTCGGACAAAGTAGGCGGATTCAGACTACTCATACCAGAAAATGCATTCATATAGTATGTTTTCAACGCTTGGCAGGGTCTTTATTTCCTTCCGATAAAAGTTAGTTTTACCAGAGGAAACGGAAGTTAAGAAATTTCGGTTTCACTCTTATGAGCATGTAAATAGTGTAATTAGTTTTTAATTTTCTTTTTAACACTTTTACTATACAAATTAAAAGAAGAAAAAAAAAATTTAGTTTTCACTCGGTAGAAAACGACGTACGGGTATTCGTACGAGTATAGTACTCGTATATCGCGTCAGTTATTTTACTCGAGGCAGATGAATCGAAATCGGAATGGGAATCGAAATCGGATATAATTTCATGCAATCACTTTAATCAGACCGGAATAGATGCAAAAGCATACGGTACAGTGTACCCGTACACCGCTTACCGCATACTTTGGTGGTGTTAATTCCATTCCAATATGATTACAAATTGCATTCGCTTCAGCTAAATACTTTTCACTTACGGTGACTCTAATAAAATTATTATTTTTTTTTTTCATTTTCTAATTCTTGTAGAGGTATATTAGTTTATTGAATGAGTATCTATCATGACTAAAGGGACAGGTGAACAGATTAATTTTCACCCACGCGTTGATAAGCCATATAATGGAAAGTTATTACCATGGTACTCGTAGATACTTGTAAATATTCGTATAGGAGTTTGTAGCTAGATTTGATAACAATCAATGTTTGCTTAAGTGCTCAGAGATACGAGTAAATGACTACTTTATTAGATACGTACACTCAAACAATTTTGATTGTAGCTTGCACTTGTATTCAGAATTTAGGATTGCAAAAAAAATATAGTGAAGAAAATTTGCACTTTATTCTGCGTAATATTTATTTATACAAATACTTCAAGACGGATGATTTATATAAATCACGAGTCATTTAGATATCGGATGAGTTAACTGCCTCAGAGTACTTTTTGTGGCGTTCAAATAGTGTGATTTCTCATTTCCTGAGCAAATCCAAATCTCTTTAAGGACTGAGTGTGGGCCATATTAATGTAGATGTCCTACAGTCGTTGAGTTGACCTATGATTAGAACGGTAGCCAAGTCGGCATATGACTGGCCTTAGATAGGGCTATTTGTTTGAAGTAGAACTCTGATGGCTTTGCAAGTTTACAAGCACACTATATGGCTAGGTCACCTTGAGTGTGTGGCCATCATTGATATTTGATATATTGACCAACCCAGTGGGACAATATAGATGGGTCTAGAAAGGACATAAACTTCAGTGAATAACCAAAGGCAAGCCAAGGATATGTTCGACTCTAGGGTAGACAACCTTAGCAAATGAACCTTTAAATGTTTGTATCTGCACTTAGGAATACAACGCACTCATTTAAGGAGGTTGAACTGATTGGGAAACAGAGAAATCAATTGTTGCTTGAATATGGCTTCATAAGAAAAAAAAGACTTTAGCTGAAATTATGCAAACAAAGTCTCTAATATCTGACACAGTGTTAAGAATATAGTTTCGATATGTACATACTCGTATGTGCCACTAAAAAAAATATAGATTTTGAAAAGACTGTTTGCCTGAGGTTCTGAAAGTTAACAACTATTTTTGGGCTAAATACGATTGAAGGATAAAGCTGAATAATATTTGACAGCAACTATGGAGGTGGGGGCAGTTCGCAACAAAAATATGTCTGAAAACATGTACTGGTTGAGCACTTTTGCAGCAGAGTTAAGTATCAAAATTAACGCACATGTTTGCGAAACCAAATAACTCACAAGGTTTCGGTAATATCCAAATCATGGTGCTGGAGAAAAACCCAGCCAGAGCTTTTAATAAATGTGATGAGATCTATTGGTTTTGCTTTGTCGATGGCCTTGTTGTCCAAAAAATTTGTAACCCACGTATTTGGCATGACATATTTGAAGGTAGTATCTTTTCTCTCATCGTTTGTTCCATGTGAATTAGGCAGTGGCTATTAAGGATAATTCTAGAACAATAGTTGTCTTCTTTGCTGAGTACGAGGAGGGTACGTTTTCTCCTGTTGTATAAGTTTGGCTCAAGGAAGCTTGACATACACAGTCACTCCAAGAGGTCCATGTTTTGTTAGATCATTTTATAGTTACAAGCTCTATTTCACGTTTTAGGGCTTCAACTTATATTGGGTCTATAACTTAATTCGTGCAGTTTGCTAAGAGATGGCGTAACTTGTATTATTCCATTGGAACATGCGTTGGAAAGCTACTGTCATTGTACGTCATTTCAGTATATGTCATTCATTTGAAGCGTAAACAACAATAATTTTTTTTCACTCAAATATGTCGAACTTTGTGCCTGAAAAAGTGTTTTTGCGGGGAGTTCTTCTTCATTTCTTTAATATGAAGAAAACTGCTGCCGAAAGTCATCGTATTTTGGTGGAAGTTTATGGTGAACATGCGCTAGCTGAGCGAACGTGCCAAAAGTGGTTTGCACGATTTAAAAGTGGTGATTTTGGCTTGGAAGACGATGAACGTCCTGGGCAGCCAAAAAAGTTTGAAGATGAAGAACTGGAAGCATAACTCTATGAAGATTGTTGCCAAACACAAGAAGAGCTCGCAGAATCTTTGGGTATCACTCAAGCAGCCATTTCAAAACGTTTAAAAGCAGCTGGATATATTCAAAAGCAAGAAAATTGGGTTCCACATGAACTCAAGCCCAGAGACGTCGAAAGGCGGTTTTGCATGTCCGAAATGCTTCTGGAACGCCACAAAAGGAAGTCATTTTTGCATCGGATTGTTACTGGTGATGAAAAATGGATCCATTCCAACAACCCCAAGCGCAAAAAATCAGATGTGAAACCCGGCCAACCAGCCAAATCAACGGCAAAGCCGAATATCCATGGCACAAAGGTAATGCTCTGTATTTGGTGGGATCAGATGGGTGTGCTGTATTATGAGCTGCTACAACCGGGTGAAACCATCAATGGACAATGCTATCGAACACAATTAATCCGTTTAAAGAGAGCAGTAGCCGAAAAACGCCCGGAATATGCGACCAGACACGAGGCAATAATTTTCCATCATGACAACGCTCGGCCCCACGTTGCTATTCCGGTTAAGAACTATTTGGAAAACAGTGGATGGGAAGTCTTACCCCACCCGCCTTATAGCACAGACCTTGCCCCTTCTGACTACCATTTGTTCCGGTCGATGCAGAACGCCCTCATTGAAATACGGTTCACATCAGAGCAGAATATCAAAAATTGGCTTGATTTATTCTTGCCTGCCAAGCCGGCGCAGTTCTTTTGGGATGGGATCCACAAATTGTCAGAAAGATGGTAAAAAGTCATAGCTTTGAATAATACTATTGTACATGTTTTTCTTAAATAAACGTTCAAATTTTGAAAAAAAAACCGCACGAATTGCGGATGTTTGTCTTTAATTACAGTGCCTCTTTAGGACTGATACTTTTAGTCTGATCGATCTTTTGGGCGTCATGCATTTAAGGAATTCTTATAACGGAGGAAGGTTATTGCCACACACGGTAGTCTTTGAACTTGTATGAGTGTTTTGAGGTAACTAGTTTTTTCAGCGGCTTTCCCCCATACTAGCTTATCATAGATAAGAATGGATCTAACTTTAGCCACGTTAGCGCCATTAGTATATGCAAGTTGTTGCAGATATTTTGCCTCTAGTGTTGGCCTACGAGTTTTGCACTTTCCTTCAAGTATGGTGCTTAAGAAGTCAAAGCTCATCGCTATAGATGGTGCCATATGCAGCTTTAAAACGGCGAAGAGGTTATGGATATTGATATGGAGTTCATAGGTTTTCTCTGAGATCTAGTGCAGTAAATTGTACCATTAGAAGCCATAAGTTCGTTTCATGGATTCACATAATAGTGTCATCTTGTGCAATCAAGTGATGTAACTGATGCCTCTGCATTTGGTGGAAACTGCGTTTCTCTTGATACTTACCAATTGCATTTCAGTGACGGAAGACTAGGAATATTAGGAATAAAAAGCCTCAATTGGACAATGTTATCTTACTGGGTGGAATGAGAATTATTTCAGTATTTCAGTATTAAAAACAAATAGTGAATAAATAAATCTAGTTCGAAAGCATTTCTTTGCATTCAAATGGGAAATTCCATTTTCCCCCATCACTGTTGGTGAATTGATGGTTTGGTGGCCTTTTTGAATGTACACAACTCTTCTTAACAAGAAAATTCCTTTCCTTTTCCAACTTAATCGTAGCTCAAAGTATCTATTTTACTGGCCGGTACCTTAATCAATTTCTAATCGGCTATGCCTCCTCAATCAAGTCAACATTCTTTCAATTCACAATTATTTACTTTGATTTCTTTACCATAGTACTACAACCGATTACAATATAATAAAACTTGTTGGGTACCTAACGTTCGTTGCAGTCATTAAATGCGTTCTACTTAAATGTCAACGCCTCGGCAAAGCCACTCGAAAGAACAAGGTAAAGCCCTCCACAAAATGCTTGTCGTTTTCTTCTTCATTTACTATCACTCATAGTCCGTCTGAGAACGAGTAGTAGAAATGCATTCTGAAGTGCTAAACACTTGCTTTACCCTTAACAACTTAACCGATTTATTGAATCAATAAATTCATCATTTCATAAAAGTTCACTTATTTTTAAACTTTAAATGAGGAAAATACACGTACAGGCCTTGAAGGCAAAGGAAATTTTGCGATACCTGGGAATTACCTGTAATTTTGAATAATGTGTCAGTATACAACTTCGACTCCGAATACAACTTCGACTCTGACCAGCTGTAGCTGCGGTTACTGCCGTGTATATGAAAAGTTGGTTAATCCAGTTATAGGCGGATTTAACTCGATAATTTCTGAAAGTTTTTCCTACTGTAAAGTATAAAAAATACAAAAAAAAAATAAATAAAAAAAAGAAAAATTAAAGTCAGTGTCGCACAAATGCAAGTCTACACCAAGAAACTGGTTCTAATGTAAATCGACTTCGAGAAGTGTGTGTTGAGAAAATGCGCGCAAAAGCAACTCAAAAATGAAAGACTTATACGAGTTGTTACTCAGTACTTGGATATTTTTTACATTTTTTTTTTTTATGTAAATGAGAGAATATCTAAAGGAATTTGAGATAAATTTGCCGGGTTTGTTATTATGATTGTTACAAATCTATGAACGAAATTTTTGATGGGATTTATATAGTAAATGGTGAATTGTGTGGGTGCCTTTAGCTTTCTCCATTTTCAATGGAAAGGGATTGGGTTACATTAAGATTTGGCATCACCTGGCCGATCCGGTGACCTACTGAAACAAAAATAAAATGGAAGTTTGTCGGTAACTTTAACGATGATGCAAATGTGGCGCACCAGATAACGAAACACTTTAAAGATACAATAAAATGCACTCTAGTGGTGCCTTAGGAAAAGGGGGCTCAATTCAAAATTACAGCGTCACGTGTAAGTTGATAGTGTGACTTACGAGTATGTCAACACAAAGGGCTTCGTACAGCCTTTGTTCTACGTACCTTTAGACACTGAATTACTATTAAGTCGATTTTTTATAGTAGATTTTTCTTATTGAGACTATTTTGCGTGTTATCATAGCTCATAGTCAATTCCTGGGGCGCTTCATGGCACATAGATTAGATTTATCCTGTCTGCATTTAGACCCAGCGAGTTAGTCATAGTTTTGCGACTTATCAGCTTTTTACATAACAATCATACGTTGCTTCACCTATTATAGATCACTGGACGCGTTCATTGCCACCAGACAAACAAGATAAATCTTGCCTTTCAGAGTCTTTCTTTACGTGAGATTTCACAAGTTTCTTCGGTCGTAATAATCTTCCCAACAAGTAGGGACGATCTATTGAAGAGGGAAGTTCGGTAATCGGTTTTTTCTTCAAAAATGGCTCGGTCGAATGGCCACCAAGCTTTTGCTTTCAGTTACGTTTAGTCATTGGTTTATGCCAAAAATGTTAGAGTAGCTCAAGAATAATATCTTCTACGAATTTGTCAACGTTCTGAGTTGAAAAATAGTTTTTAAAAAGTCGAGCAGTGCAAAAGTGCTCGTGGTGGTCATAAGAACTAATTCCAATCTTGTATGCGTGCTACACCTTGAATATATTTAACCCCGACATCTCAATTATTCTGTATTTTATTTAAATTCAAAATTTTTATGTTCCTATTAAAAAATACTTCACAAACATTTTCTTTGCTGCGTAACCATTGGAGTAAATTCGAAAATACTTTATATGACTGAAACATCTCGTTCGCGAAGAGCACTTTGATGAGCATTTATATGTCGCTACACAGCCGGTATACTACTGTGTCCAAAAAGTACTCGGAATTTTTCGATTTAAATTACGCGGGTAAATATTTTCGCTCAATATTTTAAGTTGGTACAACTGTTACTGACTTTCATGCCAAATTATATGTCAAAATATTCATTAGTGTTTGAGTTACGCTTGTTTTTGTTCGACGAAAAAGTGAATTTGGGGATTTTTACAATGTCTGAAATTATTCAACAAAGAAGTGCGATCAAATTTTGTTTCCTTAATGGAATAAATGCTGCAGAAACGTTGAAAATATTGAAGAAGGCTTACGGGGACCGAGCTCTACCAAAATCAACAACATATGATTGGTATAAATTGTTCAAAGAAGGTAGAGAACGCCCTGGTCAACCACCGACCTCAACTGACGATGTTCACATCCAAAAAGTAAAAGAATTAGTGCTTGCAAACCTTCGATTAACTATAAGAGACATTGCTGATGAAATTGGCGTATCAAAAGGATCAATTAATACCATTTTGAAAGATGTTTTGGGCTTTAAACGTGCCAAGTCTCGATTGGTACCAAAAATGCTGAATGCACTGCACTGATTTTTGGTGATTTTTTCTCCAAAAATACGAGTATAACCAATATCGTTCCGCAACCACCTTATTCACCTGATTTGGCTCCGTGTGACTTCTGGCTATTTCCAAAACTCAAAAAAACGACTCCGAGGAAACCGTTTAGAGTCGATTGAAGACATTCAACGTCAATCGGCGCGCGCTCTGAAGTCTATACCGGAAGAAGACTTTTTGGCATGCTTTGAGGACTGGAAAAAGCGGTGGGACGCAAATGATTTGGAAAAATAAATAAAGATTTTTTGATTTATACAAAAATTCCGATCAGTTTTTGGACACAGTAGTAAATCCTGCTGCAACGCCTACTTTAAATTTCATCATGTAGCTGAAGATGACGCTGCATTGAAGATTTTCTCGAACGTACTGTCTTCATAGTCGGGCAAATAATGTTGAAATTCCTGTCATCGGACAAGCGTTTTACCGACCACGTTTTAAAGATGAAGCAGTGCATGCTACACAAGTAAGCAGGTGTCCAGCTTTGAAAACCTCGGTGGCTAAATTAGTGGCCTTGTTCGTTTTTAGTCTTGTATCGTATATTTATATCTTCGCTTTTATTGAGCCTGATTCCATTGCATATTGTTTTACAGCTGTGTTTTCCTCGTCTCCGTGATTTAAAGGGAGCGGGGGTACTTTTTCCTGATAAGCTTCAGTACGGGTTTTGTTGTCCTTTTTATCTTCTGGTAAATTGTACAGAAGAATTTATTCAGTGTTTGGCTTTTTTTAAATGTTCTTACACGTATCAAAGACCAGCCTTAGCCCTCGTATGCGGTGTTGCATATTATGAGCCTTGTTTTGGTGAAATTGTCACCGTTGAATCACAGGTTTATTATTTATGGATTATCTTGATATTTTTGATGGCCCCACGGTAGCAACACCACTGTTCTTCTGCAGCTTATGCCGCTGAAGGGGATTATGAGAGAAGTTGAAGTAAATACGGTTGGCAAGCGCTTTCGTGGTCTGTTACGATTGTAGCCCTCTGACGCTAAGTTAGTAAGGGCACCTCTGTTCTTGCGAACCCCTAGAATAGTTGATGCATACCTACATATCTCCCATCAATCGCGCTTTGATCAACTTGACTTGTGTTTTCATCAAGAGACCATGTACCTTTTCCTTGAGAGGAAACGCTTTTTGCTGCAAGGATACTCCGTCAATGAAACCCATCGTTTTTAGGTAAGAAGAACTATTAACTGCTATTCAGAATTTTGAGTTCAGTAAAAAGCTTGAAATATCAAGGGCTTTGGTTTTTCAAGGCATATGCCCTGAGTCCTGTTTGCGTTTTTACATTCACTCTGCTGGTTCATATTGTAAAGGTCAATAGCTCTTTGCGAGAGCATACAGATTTCATGTTTTTGTACTTCCTTTCTTCATGCGATGCTGAATTTTAAGTTCGGATCTCTCATTACGAGAACAATTTTAGCGTTAAATGAAAACTGCCCTTGATCCATTTTCAGGTATTTGATGATAGCCATTTGCCGCCGCTTATCAACATATTAACAGCTTTCGTTTGGAAATAATTTTTTCAGACCAAGGTACATTGATTTAACTCTTTAAACCCACATATCAAATGTACAAGTAAATGCTACTAGAGATTGTGCTGTTAGATGTTTCCAAGTTGCTGCTTCCTAAGAAAATAATTCTAGCAGCCAGCAGTTTCTCGAGTCATAGTTAAGTGAGGAGTGCTAAAAATAGTCGAAGTAATGGTAGGATGTAAAGCTTTTTTTTTTGTAAATCCGGAATACAGCCACGTAAAGACCGATCAAAAGAATTAAACAAGTTCTTATCTAATTTCCATTTACTCCTTCTTATATTAGCGCTTAAACAAAACTTTTCATTTCAGTTAAGGCACATTCGAATACTTCTATAACTATGTTGTAATTTTATTTAATTTAACTGCTTCAAGACCGCTTGTTAACCCCTCTGTTTGTAGTATGCAATTACCAGTTAAAGTCACTACTTCCACCACCATATACTGACATGGTCAGAAATTACGTACGCAGATTATGTCAGCAATCGACTGCTGGTGCCGTGTTCGAAGGAAGCAAGACTTATGCAAATAGCCAATCCAACCGCAGCAGATACAGTTCTCGGAGCACAGTTTTTTTTTATTAGTATTTTTATTTCTCGCTATGTTTTAACTCTCTGTTGTCAGTCGCCAATGAGCACGAGCATATGCGTTCCGCTTTTCATTTCCGGATTGCATATATCAATCTCTGCATTTGGATTTTATTTATATATACGAGTAAATATCTGTGCTAGGTCGCTATACTATAAACCACTGTGAGCCCCACTGTCTTAATTACGATTTCGCACAGCGGTTATCCTTGTGAAAGTTCATTGTAAACTTCAATGCGCTTGTCGTTAAAGGCGTGATTCATTTTTTTTCTTTGGTATTTTTAAATATATTCGTAGCTGTATCTACAATCTAAATACATATACCCATACACGTTCTTGTATTCGTTCAATCGGATGTACGGATATACAAGTAGTAGCGAAATTTTAAACCTTCACGTTTAGCTCAGGTTTTGCAGCGTATCTACTCATCGTATTGGTTGGAGAAGATCGAAGATCTTCAAGCATGATCATTGAAATGAATACATAGTTCGCTATCGATGAAATCATTACTCAGCTGAGCTTAGTTTCGATGAGTTTTATTGAACTACGAGTATCTCAAAATCTAGGGCCAATGAGGTGTGACTCAAATGACTTATGTGATTTACTGGGATTGGTCTGTAGCTTATGCAATCTAAATTTGCACAAAATAAAGATATTCGCACATACTCATACTATGTAGTGTGTATCTGTAAGTTTTACTGGCAGTTCCTATTACTTGTTTAGATACTCACGCACTAAACATATGCTCAGTATACACGCTGACTTAGTTGGTTTGCTGAAAATGGTTTTCCGAATCTAGTCAATCATGTGTAAGTTCAATTTGAACTCGGAGTGAAATAGAAATGGTAAAATAGTCAAAGACGAATATACGAGTATATATAGAGACAGAAATCGAATGAACCACATCGTATTGGTGTCGTATATCATGTTAAGTGGAGTAGTAAAATCAGGTCGATCTTTAGTTTTAAATGACACTATACAGTCTGTGTCTCTGTGAGCGGGGATGTGAGTTTAGCTTTTTGTTATATTAGTGTTTGTTGTTTTAACTGCAGACATATAAACTTACATATACGCTCGAACATTTATTTACAAAATCTCGATTACATCACACATATATCGGAGAGATATCGCAGTTGTACGCATGCAGCAAATGTAATGAGTTTTTGCGGTGCTGTTGTCGGCATGGTGAACTGTAACAAGTTTCACTTTTTAGCGTATAACTTTTTGTTTATTTTATTTTTATTTTTGCTTTTCTAGCTCTTTTCATCACCCGGTTTTTCTCGGTAATAGGGTTGCGGAGGTCATCAATTACGCTAAAGGAGGTTTTTGTTTTATATTATTTCCCGGGGAAGTTTACTGGCATTTTTTAATAATTTTTGTCTTTTATATTTATGGGCCAATGTGGTGAGATTCCTGAACCAATCACCTCAAAAATTAAATTTGCACCTTGGAATTTAGTCTTAACCAACTTACCACAGAAGAGCTATAATACTTTTTTAAGATCCATTAAATTATGATAGATCCCTATTTAATTAACATTTTTGACTTGTGGTTGTCAGGTGGTTTTCGTGCCTGAAAACTTATCAATCACTTTAGACAGCCATCTGCATTTAAAATTGATTGAAATCACTGCCATGCAAAATGCACATCCCATAAAGTGCATGGAGTTTGTTTTTATCAGCTGAGTCTTCCAGACAGAGTTGAAAGATTCCTGATACTGGAACAGTGAAGTGTTAGAAATTCTGCTCCACGGCTTACTGACAGATACTTTAATTTTCCATAACTGATGATTACGTGTATTTTTCTTTAATTGTGTAGATCAACTTTTCCGATTCAGTGTACCTTATCTGGAGGATGGATTTAGTAATAATTCGCGATGTTGGCACAACTGTCATATAGCATGTAGACTTTGCGTGATAGCAAGTCAGTGTGATAGCAGTTCCGCAATGTCAAATTTAGTTGAGCAAGGAGTTTGCCTGAAATTTTGTGTTTCGAACAAAATACCATGTACAAATGCATTGAAAATGTTAACAGTAGCCTACAGGGGCTCGAAAATGTCGAAAAAACAAGCGTACGATTCATACAAAGAGTTTAAAGCGGGCCGTACTGTGGTTGATGATTTGTCTCGTTTCGGTCGTCCATCCGCCAGTGTGTCTGACGTAAACATCGAAAAAGTAAAGAAAATTGGCTTCGCAGATCATCGTGTGAGCATCGACAAGATAGCAGCCGATCATGGCGTCTTGTTCGGATCAGTACAGAACATTATACACGATGTTTTGAGCATGGGTCGAGTTAAAGCGCGCCCTGTGCCGAGAGTGCTGAATTTGCCGCATGAACAGCATCGCATTGATGTCGCTCAAAAAATGCTTTCTTTGGGACAAAATATTATTGATGTCATCATAACCGCTGACGAGACATGGGTCTCTGTGTATGACATTAAAACCAACCAACAATCATCGGAATGACGTTTCTAAAACCACGACATTGTAGATCCAAAACTAGGGCTTTGAAGACCGTTTTTTTGATTGCCATGGTGTGATCCACTCCAAGTTTCTTTCAGGAGGTCAGAGAGTAACTACGGAATATAACGTTTGAGGGAAAATGTTCGTCGCAAGAGGCCAGAATTGTGGTGGAACAACTCGTGATTTCTTCACCACGATAACGCCCTTGCACACACATCTCGTCTTGTACGCGACTAGTTGATCAAAAAAAAAAACCCGGTAATCACCTGACATGGCTCCTTATAAATTTTCCTATTCCCACTACCTACCACTTCGCAGAACGCGATTTGAGGCAATTGAGGCGATAAAAGAGAATTCGCATAGGAGCTGAAGGCGAATCCGAAATCGACCTATGAAAAGTGTTGTAAAGATTGGATGAAGCGTTCGTATTGTTTGATATAAAGACTACTTTAAAGGCAACAAAATGAGTATCGAGGAAAAGTTGAACCGTTTTCGTTTTATTGAAGAATTCCAGGTACTTTTTCATTAGATGGAGTTGTCTTTTTTTAGCTACAATATTTGCACTTCTTTCACACTATGATACAGCTCGTAGAGCTTGCGGGTGCATCTACCACTTATACACCGATACTAGTTCACTGGTTATTGGCAACCATGATAAAACATATTTCTCAAATATGTCCCTGCCTTCGACATCATACTTTGAGCGCGCTCCAGGATGTTAAAGAGCCTTTCCTTCATATTATCTTGATTTTCAACAGTAGGGCCGCGAAAAGATATTCGGCAGATGTTGAGCAGTTTTGATGTAAATTACAAAGATGTGATTCACGGAAGTAGCACTATTCTTCAGCGTTTTATGGTATATCTTATAAATGTTGTCGTTAGGCAACATTTCGTCGATTGTTGGCAGAAGTTTATGGTGAATATGCTACAACTCAAAAGACTTTTAAAGGTCGGTGTTTTTTTTTTCAAAAATGATAATTTTTTTATCGATAACAAAGTCCATGAAAGGCGGGAAAAAAATTCGAATATGTCGAATTTCAAGAATTATTAGAGGAAAACTTGCCTACAATGCACGAATAGCTGGTAGAACCATTGACGGTTTATCACACAACTGTTTCCAAATGTCTACATGACCTGGAAAAGATTTTGCTCAATTGGCACAAAAAAAAGGTTCTCAATCCCAAGCGCGAAAAATCATAGATAGACCCAAACCAACAAACAACCTTGCAATCAATTCGAAATAGCCACAGCCGTGTATAAGGTAGGGTCAGAAGGGAATTGCGTCCTATGAACTGCTCAAACCTTATGAAATGATTATTTTGGATTGCAGCCGCCAATAGCTGATAAAATTTAGTTGAGCATTGAAGCAAAAATAGCCAGACTATACACAAGGAACGCATTGGTTATTTTTTTTAATATTTTTATTAATTAAATAAACGATTTTTAGGGAAACATAAATTGGAGAGTTCTGCAATTGCCGCCGTATTCATCAGACTTAACCCCTTCCGATAACTACTTGTTTCAATCGATGCAGCACAGACTTTTAGTACAGCATTTTCAGTTGTTTTTATTAATGAGTTAAACATTTTATAGTCATACTATATACTGTCTCCTTTAAAGTAATCCCCATCGACTCCAACACCCTTATGCCAGCACTTGATCCAATTCTCGAAACATTTTTTATATTCGGTTTTCAGTATGTCTATCAGTTCTTCTTGCGACTTTTCCATTACTTCCTCTCGGCTGCTGAAACGCGTTCCCCGTAGTGGTTTTTTAACTTGATTGAACAGAAAGAAGTCGCAGGGAGCCAAATCAGGTAAATTCGGTGGCCGTTTGATGGTATTTGTTGCATTTTACGTCAAAAAATTACGAAAAATGATGGCACTGTGCGTCGGTGCGTTATCATGGTGCAAAATCCACGAGTTTTCTGCCCACAATTCTGGTCTCTTTCGGCGAATTGCTTCACGAAAACGTTCATAACGCCCAAATAATACTCTTTGTTTACTGTCTGTTGGTTATTGACCAACATTTCTTTTACTTCATCAATGTTTTCATCGGTTTTCGATGTCGATGGTCTGCCACTGCGTTCATCATCTTCGATTGACTCACGACCACTTTTGAACCGCTCGTGCCACTGGTAAACGACCGTTTTCTTTAGAGAAATGTTTTGCCGAAACACTTTTTAAACATTTTCAACGTTCGCGCACTATTAAATCCGTTTCTTACGCAAATTCAATACAAGTTCGTAGTTGCAAATTTAAATTCATTTCTAAAATTGTAAAAAATCGCCAACACACACAGCGATAGATGTACTCTAAGCTACGTAACTTTTGCAAATATCAAGCTATGACGCTAAGATTTAGAGGGAATATCAACAACATATGTACCAACTTAACAAAAAAAATCGGAACAATGGGAGCGCCACACGGTGGTTATTCCCGGAACTTGTTGATCAAGGTGGTATACCTACATATTAGTGAAGCATGAATGAAAGCGATCTTAAATATTCAATTTAGTTCAGTTTTAGGACGAATACTTCTACACTGGTAATAGATTTTCACAATTGAAAGATTGTAGTCTACCCTTTTGACCTTTTGAAGCACTTTGCTTGCTCATCGTTCTACAATTTTCTTTGAAACTCTAAAATCGTATAATAAGGCGTTCGGCATGGAATACTCCAGAATCAAATTGTTAAATTTAATAAAAAAAAAATATTTGATCGAAAAGATTTTCTTTTCTTAACAAATTTCGATTTCAAAATTATGCAAATAATACTGGTCCGTTATAAGATGGATCACTTTTCAAACTTGATTTATACACTACAATGGATTCTCATCGCCCCCACAGTGTGCTGTTGGCCTCAAACAATGCCACACAATGCTTCAGGGGACACAATTTCTGTGAATCGGAGAAAAATCATCGTCAACACTATGCGCCGTGCATAATGCGAACAATCCATTACCTCCTCCGACTGGATTCAAGGTGATTTCACAAGTTCATAAGAAAAGGTCAGCATAGCACGGATTACAAGTATTCGCTTTGCGGCATATTGTATCCAATTGAGGATCGTATAATTTATTTATTTCCGACGATCATGCATCTCCTCAAAGAGTTATAAGCCGCTTTTTACACTCATCTTGTAGAAAACGTTGTAAATTGTATTGCGGACACTGTAAAAAATAAAATACCAATCCCATCTTCTCACGCCGATTTCTTCACCTTACACACTACCAATCATAACAATATATACGAGTAGTATGTAGATAAATCAAATTTGAAAACACCACCATGCGCTAATTATGCAAATTTATTTGTGTTGAAAATATATTTAGCCACGGTCTATATGGATTTTCCCTTCCGGGTATGCGGAGATGCATCTTAAACCCAAACAAGTAAATTAGTAAATCATTATTATTTTTTTTTTTTTTTTGTTAAAATAAAACCACACACCTAAGAAGCAAGAAATCCACCTAATACCTGTGTGACTGAATGCTTTAAAATCAAAGGTATAATAAATACGAGTAGTTACATAATTGAGTAAAGGCATCTTTATGCATAAATGAGGCATTTCATTGAAAAATATGATACCTTACGATGACACTTTACGGGTGGGTTGATGTTTTTTTTTTGTGTTTGAATACCACATCAATGATGGATGGTATCTTTTCAAAATTAATTTTTTTTTTGGATCCGACAACATTTTTGGACACAGAACATAGAAGGCGAATTACGCAAATCGAATAGTTTCCATACATGGAAAACAAATTCTAGTCGAGAAGACAAAGCATAGCTTCTCAGTTATGGATGCCTTTGTAATTAAATAATTATGGGACTAGAATAACTTTGATTGAGATATTTGCAAATGGCGAAAATATGCAAATTATTAATCTTTAGCGGTAAACAAATTTAATTAATCGAGATACAATTGTTGTTTTTTTATGAATGTATCTGTTTCTAATAGGTCTTAAGCACATAACTTTATTAGAAGATAGACTGGTCCAATGGGTAATGGGGTGCTTTACTATTAATTGGGCTATGTTGACGTACAACTAATTATCATATGAATAAGGAAATGGAATTTTTGATAATTAAATGTTCAGCATTCACTTTAAATTCACTAATGACTTCCGCTTAAGTGCAGTAGTCATTTAAAACCACTGCAGAACCAACTTTCAATGCACTTTACAGTATAATGTTTTTTTGAGAATTTTAATTATGGATTTGACTGCTTTTAGAGTGTTCTCATGGCTGAATTTGTGGGCCTAAGAAGTATTCTACTGGCTATTCTATTTTGAATCACTATTTGAGTGATTTCAGATTCGACTCATTCTTCGAACCTCTGCTAGAATTTGATTACATCCTACATTTTATTTTCGATTCGTCTGACGTTAAATTTTACATTATGACTATACGAACGACTGTCGTGTTAAAGAAACCTTTTTAATTTAAGAGGTCTCTTTCAACATAAAATACTGCAGAGTTTTTGAAGCGTTTAAGCTATGCCACAACAACTTTTTGAGCGACCTCGTCATCGCAGATATTAAATCTTAGGATTTTCGCATTGTGGTAATCGTTTTCCAAGATTAAGATTCGGCATGACAACTCCTTCTTTTAAACAAATTTTTGGGTCCAGAAGAAGAGCAATGTCGTAATACGACTGAATTGTAATCTGTTTAATCTCAACGCCTTTATTGAATTGTAAAAAGTTACTTGAATGCCTGACATATCATTGTATAAAGAGCTATTATCGGCTAAGACTTGTTTACATGCTTTAAAAAGGAACGGACTTTGTCTGTGTTTTTTCTTAACGTACTGGGTAGATTTTGAGATGTTAGTATCGCTCATATGGACTTACTTACTTACTTTAAGTGGCGCTACAGTCCGGAGTGGACCTGGGCCTCAGTCAACAAGCGCCTCCAGCCAGCTCGATCCCTAGCTAGCTGCCTCCAGTTTCACACTCTAAGTTGGCTGAGGTCCCCATCCACTTTCGTGCGCCACCTGAGTCTTGGCCTTCCTTTACTGCGCTGTCACTCGGGAGCGGATTCGAAGATTTTTCAGACCAGAGCATTGTTCTCCATACGCTCTACTTGACACAGCCATCTCAGTCTTTGGATCTTCACTCTTCTGGTTAGGTCGACGTCGCTATACAGTCCGTAGAGTGCATTGTTGTATCTCCTCCTCCATTCACCGTCAATGCAGACGGGACCGAAGATCGCCCGAACAATTTTTAAATTTTTCTCTCGAAGCAACCAAGAACACCCTCATCCATTTTTGATAATGTTCATGCCTCCAGGACCGGGATTATTAAGGTCCTATAAAGGGTGACTTTTGTTGTCCGAGAAAGGAATTTGCTACTCAATTGCCTTCTTAGCCCAAAGAAACAGAGATTGGCAAGAGTTATTCTTCGCTTGATCTCAGAGCTGGTGTCGTTGTCTGTATTTATAGCGGAGCCTAGGTAGACAAAGTCATTAAACAACCTCAAAGTTATATCTGTCGAGGGTGACATTCTGTTCGAGACGTCGGTGTTGGTTGTCTTTTTTGCTTGACAGCATATACTTGGTCTTGCCCTCATTGACCGCTAAACCCATTTTCGCCGCTTCCGTCTCAATACTCCCGAAAGCGCCACTGACATCACGCTGCTTTCTCCCGATTATGTCAATATCGTCGGCGTATGCGAGTAGTTGGACGGACTTTTGAAAGATAGTGCCTATAGGTGGTGTGTATCGATCTGAAGCTCATGGGCTTTTCCAAGATCTGCCTTATTGTGATTGTTTTGTCGTTGATGGACTTTTGTGGCCTGTAGCCACACTGATATTGACCTACCAGGTTGTTTACGAACGGCTTCAGGCGTTCACACAATACGGCAGATAAGATCTCATATGCGATGTTAAGGAGACTTATGCTTCTGTAGTTGGCGCAGTTCAGAGGGTCTCCTTTCTTGAGAATCGGACAAACAATGCTGAGGTTCCATTCATCGGGCATACTTTCGTCCGACCTTTTGGTAAAACTTTAGAACCTCATTCCTAGAGTAGCATCTCTCAATTTCCTCGACCGCGCGCTTCTCATGCTCTTTCTTCTTCCTACTGAGAAGCTGTCGTCATCTTTCTCCTCTGTGGGGTCATGCGCGCATATAAGGCTAATGTTGGCGAATTTGGCCTTGATGCGGATTGCTATGAGGCGCTCGCTCACATGCCGGAAGCTCAGGACTTCTTGTCTTAGTCTGCTCCCAACAATAAATCCGCATCCAAATAAGCGCTGGTTTTGCCGTCGATAGCAATTGCCTTAATAGATATCGCAGTTTTTCATCTTCTTTTTGTCCGGCCCATCTCATCTCATTTCTTGAATAGCGGTTATGCAGGCTTTGCAGCAGTCTAGGGCCTCCGCTAGTTGCTCGGCTGCACGTGGTCTATTAAGGGACCTAACATTCCTCGTGCGTATCCGAAGCTCATTGTCCTTAAATCGTTTGCGTGGGTTGTCAACAGTAGATCCGTCCATATCCGAGGCTTGTTGATGCTTCGTAACTTCCTTTTTTTTAAATGGCCATGGGGGACCAGTTCCACTTTGAGCGCGCCTAGGACGAGGGGTCGGTCACACCGAAGCCAGTAACCCGTTCCGGGATGTGAGTGCAGCCGTTGGCCCATATAGTGCTCGTTCGCCACCATCCCTTTTCCAAGACCCTGACTAAGTCCTGGAAATCTTTACCGGCCTGAGCTCCAAATATATCAGAGTAGCCCGGATAAGGTCTTGTTTTGTTTCGCTATTTTTTTCTATCATTGTTTGGAAATTTTGAATCGTGTCATATATTGATCTGCCTCTCATAAAGTAATATTTGCAGCCTGCCGACTATATAGAATTGTCTTGTGCAATTTTCATCCTATGCGATCGTTTCACTAATCGTTAGTTTTGCCAGTTTTCGTGTCGCCTTGGTCTTTATGCATTGGAATAAAACTCACGCGCAACTTGTAAGATATTCAATTGGGCTCTCCTCTCAATATTTGATTGGGTAACATTGTAAGTAGTTTAAACCCACCCTAACTTCGGATATTTATGATCCGGTCCGACTAAACGGTCTCAGTCGATTTTTGTTACTATCTCGCTATATTCTTGGTTTCTAAATCTTCAGTCATAAACTTCAGTAAATCTTTTAGGGATGCCGTAAGCAAGAGTCCTACTCTTTGTTTTGGCGATAGAATCTCAAGACGCACTTAACTGCTGTCCACACTTAAAAAACTTTCTGTTTGTTCTGTATCCTCGTTTCCAGTATATAATTGCACCACCACAACTCTTTTTTAAAAAGAAGCGATCTTTTTAAACACCGAGTTTTTGCAATCTAACATTGGTTTTCGAAGTTGTTCTTCATTTCTTGTGCCCATAGTTCTTCTTCTTGGTTTTTGGTCTTTTAACCCCGTCCCCTAAATTTGGTACTCAGGGCTGTCCTTATGCCTTGTTTCAATTGGGCTGGTTTATTTCCCCGACGGGGGATTGAAGGTTTTTGGTTTGTTACGAAAAATATTGTCACCAAAAATTTGCATTTGGCGAATTTTCAACACACATTTTCGCGTAGTTGCCGATTGAATGGTAATCAATTTGTTTCAATCACTGCCATACTCGTCCTCCATCCGGCTTAGAGTAGGTGCAATGACTTAGTTAGTAAAAATAAAACACAGTCATAAGTACGTGAACATATTCATATTCAATTTTATCTTCTAGTGTATTTAAAAAAATAATCATTCAACGTAAGGTTTCTTTTAAAATGGGCAATTACCTTAATAGCGAACGTTGAACTGTTGATTGTTCTTGTTAAGTAATTATTTTCTAAAATATGGGACATACGGGGCATTGCATATGAATCTGCACACGAAATGTTCGTATACTGATTACCCGCTTCTGTAAATGTTTTCCAGGTTAATTCAGCGAGTTTGTAGCGGCTGATTTGATAAGCTTAATCATCATCTTACAGATATCGGTATGAGTGGAATTCAAACTGTTATGATACTCGTGTATGTATAAAGATATACCTATACTGACATATGTTTTTCTAAGCTTTAGGAACAACAAAATATTAACATCTAGATGAAATAAATGTATCTTGGTTAGATTTGAAGGGATAAGCCTATTAACTAGCTTTTCAACATAATCAATAGTAGTGTCTCTTAGAAAGTTTCTTTATTTTAAATAGCAAATCACTTCGAGTTAATAGGGTTGAAGCGGAAGTTACTATTTTAAACCCTTTTCACAATGTTGTAAAAGTCACTGTTTAATTTTATATCACCAGCTTTAGTCACTTTCAGCTTGCATTTACGAAGTAGCATATACTCGTCAATGAAATTACATAAATGAATTTCTGACAAACAAATGTAAATTGTCATTGAACGTACTTTATAGGAATGGCCCGAGGAACGACTACTATGGGACACCTGAGGGTAAATAAGATCCAAACCGGATGATTATTTTGTAAGGATCACGGTTTCATTTCTTAAGAAAGGAGAACATAAGGTCCGTGGCTGACTAGAGAGCTGTGTGGAGACATCTTGAGAGTCTGCAAATCCCTTGAGCGTGCCACAGTGTTTAGAAACACGTATTCTGGTATTGAAAATCTACTATAGAATCCCTTTAAGGCAATCGTCCAGCTTGATGGGTGTGCGAACTTTCTGAGAGTCGAATGAAGTCGCAAAGGATATCTGAAATATCAATGATATATGACAATATTGTGAAGAAGACTTGACGCCTGAAATCACAAGAAAGTCTTTGCCAATCAAGTGTCATTGGTCACTCAAGAGGGTCTATGCCACCACTATCAAGAAAATATAGTAGCACTGTAATACAATAAGAAATACGAGTCTGGCGGCTTATCAGTGAAAAGCAAAATATACACCATCTACAAGAAAATACATTGAACAGAGGCGTCTCGTACGTTCCTTCAGATGAATAAAACTTTGTAGAGGTAAAAGACTTTGCCACTGTTATTTATTCTGATATCGACATTAGTGCTTCAACCAAATGAAGAACAAGTCTTGTCTTTATTTAAAAAAATGCCTTACGTTGTTTCCGGGTCAATCGCAATTCGTTAGATACTCGTAGTAAAATAGAGCTTGGTAAGAGAATCTGAATGGGCTTAAACATTCCCATTTAAGGAGATATTGAAAAAGGTTATCTACGAATAGGGGCTGGCGTAACCTGTTTAAAATAGTGCTCTATTAAAACGCCTTCTTAAAAGTAATGATATATAAAAGCAAACCTATTTTGGACAGAAAACCAGTCTGAAATTGCTCTTTAATAGACTTAATGTCGAAAAGTCTCTGTTCTTTTTTGCTCTTATTAATCAATATTTTATTTAAGAACTCCCAAAACATGGGTAAGGCTTGATGCAAAACGTTTCAAGTCCATGTCAAGTGATTGCAAACACGAAACTTTAGGAAAATTCATCTTTTTTTGTCAACATAGTCTCCTTCAGTATAGCGCTTTTCTTATAGAACGATTTGTCCAACCCTTTTAAATACTCGTACGCTTCAGTTTAAGTGATCATATCGATCGAGCCATTTTTTGAAGTTTGCAAAAGGTAATATTTTAGAGTCCATACTTCATCCGTTTTCAAATAAAAAAAACACTATGATTGTTCAAAACGATTTTGTGGATATTTTTTATGATTTCAGTCGTTAACAGCCTCATTTGGACGCCCAGAGCGTCGTTTGTTACTGTATAACTGCGATTGAATTCAGTGCAAAGGTTACTTTTTACGGGGCAGATTTCTTTTAACTCGTTGAGTTTTAAAGTAGTTTTTTCCCATCAAATAACAGAACGCGAGTTTCGTTTTTTCTCCTTGGTTTTGAAAATATTAAAGGTGGTTGTGGCTTAAATTTTAATACCTCGATGACTAATGTTATAAATATCATCTAATTTTGACACGCGTCGTTTGAAGCTTGATACTCACTAACTAACTGAAATTATATGTTATTTGATTCGCCATCTATTTGTCTCGGGACCACCATGATGAATTTAATGCCGTTGACTGAACCCAGCTTCTTTACCTGGTCATTTAATTTCAGAGCTTCTTTGATATACACCAAATTTGAATTTGAAGGGCGCTTCAGAACCAGTTAATAGGATTTCTGAAGTGGAGATGGCCGCAATAGATCTCAGGCTCGTGGAGCCTCTAGATTTACAAAGCAGATCTAACCACCACGATGTGTTTTAGGTGTAAGAAGCACGAAAAACTGCGAAAAATACTATGGTGATTGCAATCGAGAAGACAAGTAGCTACTGTTTGGATGGGGATTTATAATTAGTGGCAGAGTAGAGCAAAAAGCCTTGAGTTTCGTCTGTTGACCATCAGTATTAAGGCGCAATTCAAGATCAACTTGATATGAGTGAACCTCAGATATACTCAATGATATGAGGATAGCCATACTCAAACTTTTGTATAATAAATTTGCGGACGAAAGCTTGCCAGTTGGATGGAACCTCTACATTATATGCCCGATTTTAAACAAGGGAGTAGACACCCTTGTCTTAACCAACTATAGAGGCAATGGTCACCTCAATATTGTCTATAAGATTTTCACTGCACCGTACTGCAATCGATTATAACTTTTTGTCAACAAAGTGATATCGACAAGAAGTTACGCCAGATCTTGCCGAATATTCTCGATTTCCAAGTCGACACTCACACTTGATTCGTTGATTTTTAACCCACCCATGACAGCTATATCGGCAGAAATTATACGAAAACAAGTCTGGGTTCGATACCACTGCCAAACTTATCCGTCCTTCGAGGACGATCACGTGAGGATCGGTAATGATTTTACCAAAACCACCTCTGATGTCAAATACTCGATCCCTGGCTAGCTGGCTCCAGTTTCGCACGCTAAGTTGGCTAATGTCCTCTTCCACTTGCGTGCGCCACCTGAGTCTTGGCCTTCCTCTACTGCGCTGTCCCTCGGGAGCGGATTCGAAGACTTTTCGGACCGGAGCATTGGTATCCATGCGCTCTACATGACCCAGCCATCTCAGTCTTTGGATCTGCACTCTTCTGGCTAGGTCCATGTCGCTGTACAGTCCATACAGTTCGTCGTTGTATCTCCTCCTCCACTCACCGTCAATGCAGACGGGACCGAAGATCGCCCGAACAATTTTTCAATTTTTCTCTCGAAGCAACCAAGAACACCCTCATCCATTTTTGATAATGTCCATGCCTCTGCGCCATAGAGCAGGACCGGGATTATTAAAGTCTTATAAAGGGTGACTTTTGTTGTCCGAGAGAGGGCTTTGCTACTCAATTGCCTTCTTTACCCAAAGAAACAGCGGTTGGCAAGAGTTATTCTTCGCTTGATCTCAGCGCTGGTGTCGTTGTCTGTATTTATAGCGGAGCCTAGGTAGACAAAGTCCTTAACTACCTCAAAGCTATATCTGTCGAGAGTGACGTTCTGTCCGAGACGTCGGTGTTGGTTGTTCTTTTTGCTTGACAGCATATACTTGGTCTTGCCCTCATTGACCGCTAAACCCATTTTCGCCGCTTCCGTCTCAATACTCGCGAAAGCGTCACTGACATCACGCTGTTTTCTCCCGATTATGTCAATATCTTCGGCGTATGCGAGTAGTTGGACGGACTTTTGAAAGATAGTGCCTCTTGTGTTTGCTCGTGAGTTTTGCACTATCCTTTCAAGTACGATGTTGAAAAAATCGCATGACAGCGCATCGCCTTGTTTAAATCCTTTCTGGACATCAAAGGTCTCGGTGAGATCTTTACCGACCTTGATGGAGCAGCGTGCATTCTCCATCGTCATCCTGCACAGACGGACGAGTTTGGCAGGGGTGCCAAAACTAGACATTGCTCTATATAACTCGTCTCTATAGATGCTGTCATACGCGGCCTTAAAGTCGATGAATAGGTGGTGGGTATCGATCTGAAGCTCATGGGTCTTCTCCAAGATCTGCCGTAGTGTGAATATCTGGTCGATGGTGGACTTTCCTGGCCTGAAGCCACACTGATATGGACCTATCAGGTTGTTGACGAACGGCTTCAGGCGTTCACACAATACGGCAGATAAAATCTTATATGCGATGTTAAGGAGACTGATGCTTCTGTAGTTGGCGCAGTTCAGAGGGTCTCCTTTCTTGAGAATTGGACAAACAATGCTGAGGTTCCATTCATCGGGCATACTTTCGTCCGACCATATTTTACAGATGAGTTGGTGTATGCTCCTTACCAAGTCATCGCCGGCCGCTTTGAAGAGCTCGGCAGTCAGGTCATCCGCTCCAGCAGCTTTGTTGGACTTAAGCTTCGATATAGCTATCTTCACTTCATCCAGGTCGGGTGGACGGAATTGTTGGTCATCATCGTCCAGGTTGAAAGGTTGATTCTGATTGACAGCGGTATTTGGTCCGTCATCGCCGTTATACAGTCTGTAGAAATGATCTTTCCAAATCCTCAGCATCGACTGCGATTCTACTACGATGTTCCCTTGTTCATCTGATGTCAAATAAGGATTATAATAAGGCGAAATTCGGAAGCCAGAGCATAGGCATATGTGTTTCCAAAGTTTAAAAGGCATTTGCATGTATTGAAGCAGAAGCAGCGAAGAGGAGTCTGTCGTTAAATATGTGAAAAACGAACAATATGCTTTTTGGTAAAGGGCACGCAAAATTGAACGAAACGTGACAAAGATAGTTTCAACTATAAGGTAAATTTTGTTTCACTTCTTGCGTACCTACATATGTTCTACAGATAATACGAACAACGACACCATCATGAGATCATCCAAAGAGACGCTCTTGTCATTCCGTGGTTTTTTGAGCTAATACTGCAAGTGAATAGCAAAGCCCGTTCTTGACCAACCAAAATATAACTCTATAAAGCATTCAAGTTCTTCCTTATGGTACAGTGGTAAAGGATGAGGAGGTGCTTATTTGTTTCAAGCACAAGTATTTTTAGGTAATCCAAGCCTATCTTCAACGATTGAGAGTGGAAGGAGAGGTTTAACCAGAACCTGAATTCCATTCAATTAAATTATTACAGCTAAAAGAATCGGAATTCATTGACTTAGATGATAGAGACATTAAGAGCAAGTCGACACCAGCGTTTCAGCTCAGAAACGCAGCCCAGTAAGACAGCATCTTATCGTCCGAAATTGAATGCACTAAGCAACAACAGTCCGAAGACAGGCATGTTAGTTAAAGCGCAGTTTCACATTCGGCTGTTTTGTCACCTGAGTAAGTTAATAATCGGCATTTTAACTTTAATAGACTTTGTACTGAAAAGGTCATTCAATTTCAACTAAACCTTAAGTGGATCATCTTTAATGAATTTGTTGACCGAGAAAACAAAACTTGTTATCCATTCTACCTCTGCTGCGCACTGTATCTGCTGATCATTTGCATTTAATTTGTGATCTCATTGGAACAAAAAAAAAAATACTCTACAGCGATCATTGCCCCGTTGTTTATAAGGCCTAATGTGTTTTTTTGTATACATATATATATTTTTTTCAATAAAAACAAAAATATCCATATAAAACGATATCGTTTGCCGGTTTTTTCCTCCACGTCAACGTTCAATTCAATTGAAATAAATCAAATGTAAATGCAGCAAATAAATTAATTCGAGCATACATCCGGTTTTTTGCCTCCATCATACGTGAAACCCTGTATTTGTGGATACAATTTTGCGGTCTAATTTTTTGCATAAAACCATTTGCTTGCTAATTAAGATAAAAACAGTATGGGGCCGTGATACTCTACTATAATGCAACTCATTGAGTTCGACTATTACATTCATGGGGACGGCATTATAAGTTCAGCATTAGCCACAATTTGTTGAAGGTGAAAGTAAAGCAGATAAAGATCTAGTCACTCCCAGTCGACTGCAAAAAAGAAAAAGTAAAAAAATTGGCACCAGGTTAAGGGCGAATTTGAAACGCCGACATGTATACCATTGTTGTTAATTAATTTTATTTACACTTTATCAATGATTTTTCGTTCAATTATTCAGAAGTCACCGAATATGTACTACATTGGCTGTGGCTGGAATATTAATTAATTAATCATCGAGGTGTTGGTTTTATTTTTATTGGAAATAAATTGAAAAGAAATGGCCAACTTTCACCCGAAATTCGGTGACGACCAAACTATTCGAACACAAGTAGAAGTGTTAAAATTGAAATTTCATTTTCATTTGAATCTCATTTACATTTGGACGAGTATTTTTTGTATCTACGAGTAGTATCTATTCATAGTCATGTTCATGAACATAACATACAGATACGAGTATATAGTAATATTGTAAATTTTACTTTCGTTGCATATTACTTTTAGCACGAGTAGATATTAAATTGGCGTGTTAATGTGACTTGGTAATGTGTCGCGGACATGGCATTTTGCCACTGAGTTTTTATTTTATAATCGTCGTAGATTGCTATCTGAATGTCTGTTTTGGAACCAAACTGGCAATGTTCCGGGTTCACAGGGAGTTTAATTTAAAGTTGTTAAACCACAAGACCTACTTCAATATAGAGATGATTGTTGAAATGAGAAAATTGTTTGCCGGTGAAATTACCTAATTGATGTAACGATTTGGTTGGAAGTCGGTTAAGGCGGACAGCTTTTAAAGTTTCAACAACATGGAGTACAGACATTATTTCGGTTCACATCAATTTTTTTTTGCAATTTAAAAAAAAAAAAAAACAATTTGATTCAACACAAGGGAGTTTTGGGCGTTGACTATTATTAACAAGGGTTATTCGACTAGATGTTCCTAATTTCATGATGTCGATTACTGGAATAGTAATTTTAACTCTGTTTGCATAAGTGTCATGATGGTGAATGATGTAATATTTATTAATTAACATTTCATCAAATACACCTGCCGGCCGATCTGTCATTCAAAAATGTTAATTTCCGTACGATAAGTTTGTTGAGGTCTCCATTCAAGATCGTATTCAAGTTTGTATTATCTGCGGTTTGCTTTTAAGACTCTTTGGGGGCAAAAGCATTGGTGGCCATGTCATTACATTATTTAGTCAAACATATCATTTTATCTAATTTTATGTTGCTTTGTAGCGATTAACAAATAAGAATATTTTCATCAACCTTAGTAAGAGTCGATTATATAAATAATTTTGGAAAATGTTTGCGTGTGTATTCCTAGGGACCGCCAGGATCTTTAAAAAGCGCGTATTCCTACTTCTCGAGACAAGTTCTACTGCAGAAACAGTTAGTGCAGATGACCACCATTGGGAAACCCCTGGTTTGATGAAGAATACCGACTAGCGAACGCAGAAAAACAACAAGCGTATAAAGCGGCGCTCCAAAAAAGAACGAACTCAGGTCGCGAGCTCTACGAGCGAAAGAGAAGGGCAGAACAATGAACGGAGTTTGAATGAAGTTCTACCAAAAAGTAAAGAGAACGTGTCAAGGAAAAAAATCCTGTACAGAGACCTGTAAAGATAGCGATGGAAATCTGGCCCGGACGGTCTACCTGCCGAGCTTTTTAAAGCAGCTGGAGATGACTTTGTAGAGAGCATACACAAACTCATCTCTAAAATTTGGTTAGATGAATGTATGCCTGACGAATGGAATCTCAGCATCGTTTGCCCAGTCCACAAGATGGGAGACCCCCTCAACTTCTCCAACTACAGAGTCTCCTTAACATCGCGTACAAAATCCTATCCGCCATTTTGTGTGATCGCCTAAAACTCTTCGTCAACAACCTGATTGGTCCATATCAGAGTAATTTTAGGCCAGGAAAGTCCACAATCGATTAAATTTTCATACTACGGCAGATCCTGGAAAAAAACCCAAGAAGTCCAAATCGACACCCACCACCTTTTCATCAACTTTAAGGCCGCCTATGACAGCATCTATAGAGACGAGCTATATAGAGCCATGAGAGCTAGTTGACATCCCTGCCAAACTCGTCCGCCTATGCAGGATGACAATGGAGTTTTCTCGCTACTCCGTTAAGGTCGGTAATGACCTCACAGAGACCTTTGATGTCAAAAAAGGTTTTAAACAAGGTGATGCGTTGTCATGCGATTTCTTTAACATCATTCTTGTGCCTCGTACAAGAGGTGCGATCTTCCACAAATCCGATCAACTACTCGCATATGCAGACGATGTAGCATATGCAGACAGACGAAACGGAAGCGGTCAAAATGGGTCTGGCGATAAACGAAGACACAACCAAGTATTTGCGGTCAATAAAAAAGGACTCACAACACTGGCGAATTGGCCAGAACGTCACAATAGACAGCTATAACTTACCTATCTCGGCTCTGCTATTAACTCTGATAACAACCTCTCATCGGAGATCAAACGAAGGATTACTCTTGCCAATCGCCCTTTCTTTGGGCTTGGAAGGCAATTGAGTAGTAAAGCCCTCACCCGAACGTCTAAGGAGACACTATAATAAACTCATCGTCCCAGTCCTGCTGTATGGAGCGGAAGCATGGACCTTATCAAAAGCAGATGAAGACATCCTTGGTCGATTCGAGAGAAAAGTCCCTCGCAAGATTTTTGGTCCCGATTGCGTTGACGGACTTCGGAGGAGAGGATCCAACGATGAATTATACTAGCTGTACAGCGGCATAGACGTAGTCAGGAGGCTTTGCATTGGACCTCTAAGAAGGCTAGGACATGTAGAGCGAATGGACACCGACGCTCAGGCCCGCAGAGTCCTTGAATCCAATCCGGTGGGACAACGCAGTAAAGGAAGACCTCGCCCAGCAACAACACAAGTGGAAGATGACTTCTAAAAACTTGGCGTGCGAAACTGGAGGCGGTAGGGTAAAGACCGGGCTAACTGGAGAAGAATATTGTTTGAGGCCCAAGTCCACCCCGGACTGCAGCGCCACCTAAGAAGAAGAGGAAGAGGAATACTAAGTTTGCTAAGACTTACTATACATTCTAAGGTGCAATTTTAGTTTCGATGTTTTTTACAAAATGAACTTATGTTCCGTAGAAGTACACAGCTTTACTTTCTTACAAGAGGACATCTGTACGAATAACATGATTTACAAGGATATGGGACTGCTGGAGGTTTCTTGCCTTTTTTCCAGAATGAGATCTAAAACATTTGAATGATTGCGCATAGTCTTAATGATTTTCTGCGACAAAGTTGTTCTTTATTTTTTGCCAGCAGTGTGTCGTTTCTTTTGTCATTTTTCCCTGACGTTAAATAAATATTAAAATATTTTTATTTACGCTGTCATAAAAGTTCTTAAAATATATTTTCCTTGAGCTTGTTGAACTGCCGCGCAGCTTTCCTGCTCTTGTCCAGGGTGGGAATATTTGCATCTCATATACATGTACTTCCTGCTGGAATTCATATATCTATTTGATAAGTATTTATTCCTCTTTTCTTACTTAAAAATTTCCTTTCGCAATTACCTTAACTGACGACGCAGATCTAGGTCCTGGGGCGTTCGCTACTGAGCATTTTTTAGTTAATCAACAAAAACACTGTGGCGCTGGCAGCCCGGTATGGGCCATGTCCTAGCTTCTTGACACTCGTTTGTTTTGCTTATGTTGTCGTTATTATAACATCAGAGCGGGGCCTACGGCTTATCGCCGAATCCGAACGGCACTCCTTAGAAGTTTTTTCGTAGGCAATTTTTCTTTCGGGAGTTTGCCATCGACCGCCGAAAGGGTGATGACGATTCGAAAAATTGTTGGCGATGCCGGGGATCGAACCATGGACTCCCTACGTGATAGTCCAATGAGTTAACCATCGCGTCATCGCCACCACCAGTTAATAAGTCGGCAAACTAATTCATTGCTATCCTATTATGAATGTTGGACTATACAAGACTTACTGACTTTAGCCTTCTTTTGTTGAGAGAAACCTTGAATTTTCGGCCGAATTTTAATGTGGTGTTAGAAATACAGAAAAGTTTTAAACGCACAACAGATAGAGCGATTTTAAATTATTCAGCCAATGCAGGATGTTGTTTTGAAGTCTGGTCTGCTGAAGACTTCTTTTTGTTTTATTAACCGTTGTATAATGTGTGACGTGAAAAACTAAATCAAGAAATTCATTTTTCTCCTATGAATCTGCATAGCTATTCCGGCGCTTGTTGTGAACCATTTGCGGACCTTTGAATAGTTTTACAAGCTACGTTATTTTGGATCATCTCGATAATGAGGCTAAGAGTTTGCTGACGCTATTCCATTTCGGTGATCCAAATTCCTTAAATTGTTGGAAAGCTAACAATTTTGAATGTTTCTGACGCGACATGTTTATTTCAAAGAGCATATGCCTTGTTTGAAAAGAAAAACTTTAGTTTTTGGAAGATTCACGGAAAGCCCATTTCTAGCACTTCTATCATCGATTATGTTTGAAGATGCTTGCTCTTTATCAATCAATAGGCACGGTCTGATTGACTATGCAGCTAAATCATTTGTATATGCATTTGGCAGAGCTGCAGTCCACGAAACGAGTAATTTGTCTATGCCTTTGTGCCAGACTGGGTTATATGTGCCATGTCGTTCATGTCGAATACACATTTAATGTTGTCACCAGATTTTAACTCCATTCTCACTAAAATTTTAACCCCGTACTGTAGACTCTTCGGCTCTTATCGATGTGTTTACTTTTACTGTTTAAAAAGTTATGTACAATGCCAGTTGGTCTTTAATAAATTTCCTTTTCAGTTACAATAAATTCTAGTATACGCTTAAAGATATTACCCGTGAAAATGTAGTCAAAGAAGTGAAAGTCTTGCTAAAGTTATGGTCTCTGTTCATGTGGAAGACCCTGCTCACGTTGTTTTTTTTTTAACTATAAAACTAATGAGATGTCATAATGACTTATGTCTGCGGGATCGCCAAATATCAACCTAAACATTGCAATCAACAACTCTTTTATGGCACGCATCACCTCTTGAGCATGAACATCTTTAAAGAAGAAATTAAAACATTCGCTGTGATCGTTGAGCAAAATTGCCAAAAAGTAGTTAGAAACAAACAAAATGAAACAGCTGATTGATTTATGGTGAAATGACGGCATTGACAAACCGTAATATGGCTTAAGGGGGAACTCCCAAAATTGTTTATAAGTAGAGGACTTTCTAAAAAAATATTTTTGTTTTTGCTAAATGATTAAGTTTTTGAATTGAAAATGACTAACATCTCGTCTTAGGAGTAGCCCATATACATACGAGTATGTATGTATGTATTTGGGAAATAATAAACATTTCATATCTCATCTATCAGGCATGTGTAAACACTTAAGCGAGTCTCTATTAAGTTCAGTCTTAAGTGATTTCAATGGCAACTTTCTTTCCAAAGTCGGGCCGTCATACTTTGTACATACAGACATACGTCGTATGACAGACACGATTAAGGTGGCGTTAACCTTTCTTACGTGCAGATATATTCGTATAAATGTCTTTCTCGATGCGCGATGGGTGCGCTTTATTCAGAGGGAATACTTGACGCCGCAAAGTCATGCAGTCATACTATAAAATCTCGAATATGGGGTTTTTAATATATGTATGAGTATCTTTTAGCTTTTTTTTCTCATGACAATTGCGGCTTACATACGTACACCATATGCACATATGTATGTAACGATTCTGTGTGAACGAAAGTAAAAGTTTTGTTGCGCTAGCGATGACATTTCAAATTTAAATTAATCCATGTCGGATAGATATGTACATGGTTAGGTGAGGAGAACGAAGCTCTCAATAGAGTGTTTGATTGGGATTGGACTTGATGGAATAGATCAATGATTTATTTATATTTTTATTTGTTTGTTTTTCTCATTAAATCACATGTTCTAGTACATAAGTGGATACCGAAAGTGAAACTTCAAGTCAAGTGGACTCAATCAACTGTGAATTATTTTTGCTGGTTGAGTGCTTGTTTCGAGTTCATTCACATTTTCATAGAGTAAATGGCGTATTCACATACGAGTACACCCAATCCTAATGATATGTGAACAATTTCAAAAGTTCCATAAAATAAAATCGGTGCCATTTCCACTTAATGAAAAAACCTCAAGTGACGTCAAGTGATCTTTTATTTATAAAGCTGGATTGTTTAAACTTTTTGACTAAAGCTTGGATTATTTCTTAGAATAAGCTGGTCAGCGTATTCTATTTGAAAGTGATTTCTGTAGCTCCATGATAGTATATCTTGTATTTGTTGTATCACTTACCTTACCTTCAAATTAAAAAGTTTTTTTTAACTTTATAAATACAGGAAAAAAAATTGGACAGTTAACTTTTCACCCTGGCTCTTGCCAACATTCTTGTATCTTCAAAAAATTCTCAAATAATTTCGAACTTATTACCTTAATTCCTTGGCCAATTGTCAGGCTTTCGAATCTCTTTTTGAGACACGGCAATCTTGCAATCTTTCCTTGGATGATGGTATGTAGAATTTGTGTGTACATATGTGAACTTAATCATTTCGAAGTTAGGTTTGTCACCGATGATATTTATGTTGTCTACTTATCGCAATAGCTTTATAGAATTCATGTGTTAATACATGACAATGATATACCTAGTTCTGCCATAAGTTCTATTAAAAATATAAAACGCTATTAAAAAAAGCCAGAATTGTTTAATTTATTAGACCGCAATGTTGATTATTTAAAAAAATTGGATTCACTTGAAATGACTGCATCTTGTTTTAGATAAAGCTTCCAAACGGTGTGGCCATTGGGCAATAGCGTCACGTACGGTTTCCATGGAGATCGTGGACGCTGCTCTGGCTTATGCTGTTTTAAGGCTTTCCAAATTTCTGTGGGGAGTCTTGCAGTCCATGTTCTCCAATTCTGACCACAAACCATAATCCAGTGGATTCAGATCTGGACTCCCTTACGGCCAATCTTCTGCTTCTATAAAGCCAGGAATATTGATTCTGAGCCCTCTTCTGCGTGCTTTTGGCTGGCTTTGTGCGCTGGAGCAGAGTCCTTTTGGAAGATCCATCTGTATCCATATAAAAGAGTATTGGTCAAACCCTTCACAACACCCTCTAGCACATCTTCTTGGTGAACCTTTGCACCAGTTTTTACGCCTTTGTCACAGATATGAATGGATGTGACACCATGGTGAGAGACATTGTCCGCGTGCCACTGCAAAAGTCGCTATATCGAATTCCTTGGACATGATCTTTTGCTTCCTAAGGGGAGATCTCCGAATTCGTTTACGCACTGCCTTTACTACCGCATTCGTACGGACGACGCGCGGGCGACCACTTCTTGGTCTGTCCTCTACTCCAGACAATTTGGCGAAGCGAGCAACAGCTCGATAAACGAATATTCTCGGTATTCCGAGTGGCTTTAGCAACTCCAAAATTTGGCCACCACTCTTTCCGCACTTATGCAACGCTATTACTGCGACTCGATTCTCTTTAACGCCTCACTCCATGTCAATAGTTTGCTAACTGAAACTAAGCTGACTAGTATTCTTCACTGATCAGTGCATGTGTTCTGAAAAAAAGTTTACGGTTTTCTTCCCGCAAGAAGTTTTGAACGATAAGCTCTGGAAATTGTGTGAAAGAACTTATGGCAAGACTCGGTAGTTCGGAGTAACTGTTTTCGAATTGTAGTGCATTCAGTTATACCAGCATCTTTAATTCTTCCATCACCCTGTAGAGCTCAAGACAATAAATGATATCATATGCCGCATTCAAGTTAGAGAAGAGATGAAAATTCTGTGGTTTTTCCAGGATTTGCTTCTGAAAATTTGGCCAATCTCCGATTAAACAATTCATTGGATAGGGTTTTATATCCGGCGCTAAGCAGGGATATGACTCGATAGTTTTTACAATGTATATGGTCCACTTTCTTTAAAGTTGTGCATATAGTGCTGATAGTCACGTCATCAGACGTACTTTCATCCACATATACCTAGTTAATAATTTAGAACATGCACCCTAAAAGAAACCCCACCACTTTGTTTGAAAAGATAGTAGCCGATCGGGGCCAACAGACCTGTTGTTCTTTGCTTCGTCACTGTCTGCCCTATTACTTCTTCTATCTGAGCCCCATTAAATATCTTTACTGTTCCCAGAATCGAGGTTAAAGTCACTTTTCCTAAAAAACGTGTGGTTATTGCTCATACCTACGGCTACTTCTTTGATAATGTTGTGATGCTGGTTCAATAACCAGTAGATAGTGAATGTACAAGAATTCCAACATTGAAATACTTTTTTGTGAGCAATTTGCAGCTGTTTTTAGTTGGATAATAGAGCTTAGAATTTGGCTGCAACATGGAAGGCCAATTGCTTGCCCCTTTGAATGTTTACACATTCAGATTGCATCAGTTATCACGTTGATTTGAATAGCGGTTTGATTATCGGGAGAGCGTAGGTTGGTCTTTGAGAATGACCTGGTAACAACGACATCAGTACTCCTCTTAATAGATTTGGGCCTCATATGTCAATATCTCTTATCCTATAGCTCAAGATATGTCGAAATAGCCGCGATAAGTTACATTTTGTGCTTTTGTTAAAGGCTCCAATCGCTGACCCCATCTAGGAATTTCGTCCGCTTATATAATTATAATGGTTCTAGTTTTTGTTTTCTGTTCAACACTCAAGCTTTTAAGTATAGGAGATCGGGACCGGATAGATGCTAACCACTGAAGGTGAGATAATGTATGATTACAGTTAAAACGCCCCAGGTTGATGCCAGTTAGAATTGTTTCTATTTCTACATCCCCCAGTCAAAAAGAAATTAGCGACATGAAAATATCTAATTATTGTCTGCGCTCTGATGCACTATAGTTGCGAGTCCATTTCTCTCGAAATCTGTCGTGTTTTCCTTTAGGGGGAGATGGAAACACGCGGCTTCACAGAAGTCCTTTTACCTTAGAAGTCAGAAGCGAAAACTGTGTTGTTGTAACCGGTATATTGTGGATCTCTCAAGATCATCAATTTCAGATCCCACGTCAGCCACTTCCGGAGTACCACAAGAAAACCAGTTCAGTCCCTGACTTTTATTTTGACTATCACTAAAAATGGAAATTTGATAAATGATAAGAAAATCTATTAACACTCACAGATCCCATGCACTACAAAATGGTTTAAATATCTTCCCAATTCGTTGGCAATAAAAGCTTTTTGAAAATGAATGTTGTTAAATGTCAAGCTACGAGTATCATTTCATCGCGGAAACGTTTTCTTTTTAATTGGTAATGAATTGATAGGCGTGTTACCTCAAAACGCGACTTAGGGGTTATTTTCGACATTGGACTTCATTTTCACGCTCATATTTCTCACTTTTCTTTAGCTCAGAACTTCCACTGCTCAAAACCGATGAGAAGTTGATGGCTTGCTCTTTGGTCATCTACTGCTAACTGGCCCTAGCTACTGTTTGATATTGCTTCAAATAATCTTCATGCAAGCTCACATCTATGTATGTCCCTCTTCTGTCTCAGAACAGATTGTTAAGAATTGCAAATAGTAATCATTATTTTGTAGTTCGATTTTAGCATCAACAAACCTAGTCAAGGAATTGTCCTTTTTTGCTCCAATACTTCTCCACAAGGCTCATTACATTTCACATTGCGGCCCCCTCTATAAATTTAAGATCAGTCATAAGTATTGGTTTTGTCAGTATTGAGCTTACAATTTTTATTTCGTCCATGTAATGAACACTTACAAATCTGTTAGTGGTAGTCCTGTGCCTTTATTTTAACCCTACATAGATAGGTATTTCACTCCGTATTGATTCCACTGAAATTGTAAGAAGAGTAACAGACAAGCTATGAGCCTCTCCTAAGGCCAAAAAATAGATGGAAGAGCTTTCAAACTTCCAATGTTATTGTAGTAACTTATGTAGATTCGTTGAAGTATTTTATCGCTCATATTCAAGCCTTATTATACTAAAAAATCATTGGCAAAAGCAGTTTGTCTCATGATTTCTACAGTGGTTCCGGGTTTCTGGCTTCTTCACTTAATATAGGAGGAGTTCAGCTCATTTGATAATTTTTCGCCACTAAGCTAGGATTCCAAAACAACGTTAGTAACTTCAGCTTCAAATTTGAGCTTCTGTCTCTCATACAATAGTATCCGCTTTGTAAGAATTGCTAAGTTAACCTTGTGTCCACGTATTTACTGTAACTGTGGTTTCCGGTGATCTTTACTCTAGCTTAATTCGACAATTATGAACTCTGAAATTTAGCTGTTAACTTTGTTTGGGTTGTTCTTCACTCGTTTTTGTCTGAAACAAGTGTAGTTTTTACCAGTTTTGAAGACATATTGTTATAGGACTTTTAAAAGAAGCGCGAAGAGCAAATGTAGTCTACTTGTATGCCCAAACAGGGGCTAGAAATCTCCAATGAGGGGAAAAAGAAATTTTTCCTTTAAATTCCCGAAGAAGAAAAGTCTTTTGAAATGAGTCAACCGAAAATGAATTTTCGATGTGCCAACTTAAATTGAAATTTCGAAACATTCACGAAGATAAGCAGGAGATATCAATACATTTTATTTTCTGTTAACTGTCCTAAAAGATATCTGTGATAGTGTTAGTGTAGACTTTTATATCTCCTTACATCTGGACTATTTTGACGACGTTTATATTTGATGGACCTGCATCATATGACAGCTGACAAGCACATAACTTTAAGCTGGAGATGAAAACTGCTTTAAAAGAAATCATTAGACTTGGAATTAGCTTATTTCCACAAATGAGCATGACACAACAAATTCAATTCCATGAAAGTATACTCTCAGCCAATGAACAAAATATAGCCAATCCTCGCTTGGGCAAGTCAGGGTCCAATAGACCTCATAAAACGGGGACGGACATAATGTAAGGTAACAATTCAAGTTAAGTTACTTTATGGACTTATCGATTATTTAGTTTTAAGCTAGTTATTATACTACAATCAGTAGACCCCGAATTCCATAAGTTTCATAAAGGCATCAAAGTGTGCTCTATTGGAGGCCAATGGCTTCCACGAGATTTCCCTGCATCACAACATCTTCACAGTATCTACGATAGTTCAGTAAAAATAGTCTCGGCAGCGAAAAATGTATACTGAACATTGCAAAATCCATGAAATGATGAAACAATGTCATTTTAGTTTTTGTAGCAACTTATTTAACTTGCGACACAGCCATTTAATAAACTGCCTTCTCGCACTACTTACCTCCAAGTACTCATCACTGTACATTACAGGTGGAAACATCTTTTTTGAAGAGACCTTTGTTTGTTTTACAACACTGGTTTGAATGTCAACAGTCACATAAATCAACAAGTTAAAATTCACACAAAAAAAGTATTCAAATTACCTCCGTTCCATTGCTCATACGAGTACTTGTGTTTCGAATGACACCCCTTTTCTGCAATTATTATCAGGCACGATCGCCCTTTCTAATTAAGTTGTTGGTCTTTATCTCTTTTTGAGCTAACTCAAGTAACATTTGCAATTAGTAAATGCCATTACCTCACTAATACAGGCTGAGGTAGAAGTAGAGGTAGAGGTAGAGGTAGAGGTAGAGATATAGAGACGGATACTAATCGCATAGTGAGCAATACGAGTATTTCAAAGTTACCTGAGTGTATCTTCATAATTGCATTCGAACGTCAGTAAGACCAGCTGTTTACATTTAAAACGGAGAAGGTAGACGATGGAAACCAGAAATAAGCGTCAACTCAAGGTCGTGTAATAAAATTAAATCTTCGCCCATTATTTGTACAAGACCAGAAAATCCTGTATCAAGATCTTGGTGCAATACGAAAGTTTTCTACATAAATTTGCAATTACTTAGTATGACGGGGTGTATCGATCGTTTTGATGAGCTCTAGCTTCAGCTTTAGGTTCATCTTCTTCTTCGATGATGGCAGTGGCGATGTACCTAACAACTGCGTTGTAAAGTTTTCTCTCCCTGAGGAGGGTGAGATCTTACTGTCACTTATTCATTTCCAACCTGTCAGAGCCCAATGAGTATCAGTTCTTCAGAAAGAAGATTTCTCTCTCAAAGGCAATACGGGTTTGTCGAAAAAACCGAAAAAAATTTCTTTAATCAGTTTTTCAAATAATTTCGGATTCTTTTTTTATTTTCGATATTTTGCGCAATTCACCACTGCGCGTGCGCATACAGTCCAAAGTACTGAAACCAAATTAACGAGCTAATAGTTTAGCTGGACTTGACTTTATATTTATCAAGTCGGTAACTGGTTTCGATTCGGATAGACCGAGTCACTTGTATCCAATGGCCGCAATAGGCATGATAATATTTGAAATGTTGCCAAACGAATTGGTTTGAGTCAGCCGCATAGTCGCAAAATCTAACGAGTGTCATTCGTGGCGGCTATCACATGTCCGTTAGGTAATTGCCGTAATGGGCTTTTAATGTTATTGTTGCGGCAGGCAGTGGTGTTTTTTTTTTTGTTGATATTTTGGTGTCATGAGTACCAGCAATTGTAAGGACTTGTGTAGAAATTTATAATTTATTGGATTTTCTCTAAATCTATCTTTTTTTTGATTTGTTTTTTTACAGATTTTTACAGACGAGTATAACCTGGAAAAATGTTAAATTGTACCGACTTGGCATGTGTACTGCATCATCACCACTTCTATGCGCATTTACACCAGCTGAAGCATCATTTGCAGGATGACGACAACGCTGGTAAGTTGTTTAAATTTTTTACAAATTTGTTTTTGCAGATAGTTTCTTTTTTGTTTGAATATTATTTGCGCAATCTTTGTTTGTATAGGTACGAGTAGTTTGTGCGGTTTGAATGTTTGTTTTCATTGCGAAACCTTGTGGTTGGGTTTTTTTTGTTTTTCGGTTTTGTTTTCTTTTAAGGGGGCACTATAGGTAAAACTTTTGCAGGTACCTGGTGCTTTAATGCCGGATTTTAATTATTTCCTTAAGTTAAGTATTTACGTGCTGTTAGCAGGGCCTGAAACGAAAGAAATAGAGATAAATTGATTTGTTTTTAAATTCTGGTAAAAAAATTAGCTGTTATGTGCTACGATAACGTTTAAAGTACCAGGAGAAAGTTAAATTAGTTTTACATCTGTAATCTAGATTAGATAGTTTTAATTTGGTTTAAGATTTGTCTTACCAAAATGATAGGACCTTCAAGAACATCCCTTTGTTAAACTATGTTAGAGGTACTTGTATCTTTTTATTTGGTCTATGATAAGTCCACGAGTATAGCAGTCAATTTTGTTAGCATTATATTCATTAAGTTTATCAATAAAAGTAATTTGAGAAGCTGTTATATAGGGCGTACATCTTTACAATTTTTCCTAGAAGCCATTAGTATTTTTGTCTACACAAAATTTGCATAGTTTCTGCATATATCTTGCCACTGCAGGCACGTGACCCTTTTGAACTTAATTCAATAACTTCCTCTTTATTTTCTAGCGGTAGATGTCTTTACGAAGGTATTAAAGATGAAAATAGAGACTGGCTAAAATATAACGAAATCAATTAAATCTACGACTATGATACAAGAATGGTCAAACTATAAGCAATAAGTACAATCCCTCATGGCACTACCATATGGATTGGTCTACTGTTATTGCATGTACAGAACTTAGGGCTTTTTGAGTTTATCAGGCATGGAATGCAGAATGCATAGACAAGTTAGCTCCTAAAGGATTCGTCATTTGTTTAAAGTTGCTGTTCAGAATCTAAACGGCGGTGCCCATACTTAAAGACTTGATCTGAAGAAACTTCTGCAGATCGCCCGTTTTAAGGTTAAATGAAGATTCGCTGTGTCTACATAAGGCTAAGTAACACAACACGCCGTAGTTGGTAGCAGGCATCAGCTATCGTAAAGGATGAGGCCATCATCACCTTGGACCGATGGCATACTCGTACATCTAATTATTGTTTGTACCGAAAATTGGAAAGTACGTCGTACGTACTGAGACGAATCAATCTGATTTCCTTCATGATGAAAAGCATAGAGAGTATAATTGAGTTTAATTTGCGCAAAACTGTGTTGTGAATGCATCGTCTGTCGTAGACGGAACAAACCTTCTGAGGTGGAAGATCTTAGGAGACTACGCACAAAATCCGGCTTACAAAATTGAAGGCACAATCGACAAAAATCTGGATATCGCTGGACATTTTCACCGACATTGATTACACACCTTTCAACGCCATTTTTAACTCCGCCAGAAAACATGTCACATATGGATTACTAGTTTTGTAAAAACAATGCTGGTTAGTGTAAATCTGATTGCTGATGTTGACTGCGGCCAATATGTGATGGCGGGTGTTAACTCAGCATGTCCGCAAGCTACCTTTGTGTCGTTTCTTCTGCTATGGTGTATACTGGTCGACTTACTGTGTAATGCTCACTAATGCGCCTGAGTTTTGATAACCTCTACGACTGCTTTTTGAACCTAGTTTTATGAATAAACACTTTTTGCTGCGATAATATGAAGTCGACTTTTCCTGAAGCCAGGAGTTCAAATGAATATAGTCTTATGAGGAATGTACGTTTGTTCAGAATGACAATGGAGAATGCTCTTTTCAGACCGGTAAAGAGCTCACCGAGAGCTCTAATATCAAAACAGGGTTCAGACAAGATGATTTGCGATTTCTTTAAAATCATTCTTGAATGAAAATAGCAGGCACAATCTTCAAAATCCGTCTAATAACTCGCATACGCAAATGATATTGAGATCATCGGGAAAACAGCTTGATTTTAATAGCCCTCTCACGAGTATTAAGACGGAAGCAGCAAAGATGGGTTTAACGCTCAATGAGGACGAAACCATGTATATGCTGTCAACAAATAAGGACACCCTACACCCTACACCCTACACAGCTGCTTCTTTGCCCTGAGAAGGCAAAGACATTTATCGAACAAGAACAACAAAAGTAACCCCATGGAGGAGTTTCATAGGGTCTTAAAATTCATAAATGTGCTCTTACCTGCTTTGAGAGGAACATTCTCGGGTGATTTTCGATCCCGTTTTGCATAGACGGTAACTAGGAAAGAAGGTACAATAACGAATTGGCTTTACATCGATATCGAATTAACCAGAAGAGTGAAGGTCCACTGACTTCCTTTCCTTTTCGTATGGAAAATCTTTGAATCCTTCCCCTAGTAACGCGGTAGAGGAAGACCGATACTCGGGTGGCGTATCGGTTGTAGCGACAGCCGCCTTAAAGAAGTTACTAACTTGAGTAAGTGAGTGTCATGGATGGCTTTAAAACAGACAAAAATGGTGGCGTTGATGGTTTTTTTAAGCGCTAAAATTGTTGGGAAAACTGTTGTTTTTTTCAAAATTATTCGCTAATGGGCTACCTGAATCCTCTTATAACTTCCAAGCCATTAAGAATGTGTTTCGGAATACAGTTGAAAGGCTTAGTCCAGGTCACAATGGTATCACTGTATGTAAGATTGTCAAAATAATTGCTAGACACAGGGGGGACTTTCTCTAAACTCAAACCTGCGTTAGGACTGGTTGCGTTCTCCGTTTGGGCTTCTGTTGGCAGTTATATTCGATGCGATTAAAACTGCAGATAGCACAACTCTCCAATATTTTGGATCGTCCAACGAATTGTCTCTTAAAATTGCCTCTACGTTAGCGACTTCATTTGAATTTAAATAAGGTAAAACGAGGAGTTGGTTTCGTTATAAATTAAATATCGAATATTTTTTTTGGGAAGTCCATATCGTGTGATAGAGAAAAATGTTTCAATCACAGTTGTGATTTTTCTTTAATTCCTAAATAGTCAATGTTTTTACTGACGCTTTTTTAAATGATTTACTCGTATAATATGCGGCAAATTCAGATTTGACCTCCACAACTCCTCAATTTATAGGAGCAAACTCGACCAACTACACTTAATCACTTGAATTCCTTCTTCATTAAAGAATCGTTTAATTGAAGTGCTGGCTGTTAACTGAAGCTCAAGGGCAGAAGTTTTTATAAAACCCGTTTCCCTCTACACACACTTTCGCTAATAATTCAGCGTATTCGAGTACAATATCGATGTATAAAAATCGTTAGTAATTTCAAAATCGGTACTCACATTCGGCACTCATGTATCAATTAAACTGTCAAAATAAAAGTTCGCATTCGTCATAATCCTCCATCATAGATCATAAAGTTTGTTGTTTTTTTTTTTTTTATTTATAAAAAAACTGCAACCATTTTAATATCAGTATGATGCCTTATTAAACTGTTGAAGTTGAAATTGATGTCTTTCAAGCCTCTGTTCGTTCACTTGGGTAGTTCTCTGCACGCACCTTTAACTGAGTCAAGGTGAGCATGCGATCTATTTGAGTGTTATTTTCATTTATTCGTGATTTTGCTGCCTTTTTGCCAATTTTTTTTTTAAATATAGTACAAAGAGAAATTGTTAAAAAATTAATTAATAAAAAAAAGAAACTACAAAAAAAAATCGGCAAAAAAAAATTAAATTACCTGTCGGACTAATAAAAATGAGGGTTCAGCCATTGTAAGCCGATTCGACAATTAAACTGACATAACAATACAATTACTTGAATTATAAGTTTCAGCTCCAGTTACGAGTAGTTTGGCGTTCAATTGTTGGCATTACGCCCAGACGATGAATTTTTCGGGGGGTCACTTATAAAAATACTCTTATTACGAGTATTGCTGAGTCAAGCTGTCAAGTATGAGAGTTTCATTTTTAGGTTTTTGAATAATTCAAAAGATGGCCCTGCCCAAGTGGTCTTGTACGATGAATAGTGCTTTTCATGGTAGGAATCGATATCTATAGTACCATCACTTGATTGAGTGGTAATCTATGACGCCAGATAGTTTTTTTCTCAGATACCTGGTTACTGCTTTTTTGAGAGTTTCTATACTCTCATTGATTGCCATCTGTAAAGGTTTGTTGTTGGTAAACTCGACCAACTGCGCCGTATACTATCTGAATTTTTTTTAAATTTAATAGCCAGATAAAGAGAACATTTGTTTATTTCTTGAAGAAAATATTGAAATCTTACTATTCTTACCAAAAAAAAAATGAAATATATACAGACAGACGTGTGTTGCAATGTCTTATCCCAACTGTTTTATGGAAAAGGTGCACTGAAAATAGAAGCCAAGTTATTGACCCAACATGTGTTTCATGATTATGCAGCTGAAAGTAGTGCTACTGACGAAAGTTATCGATCATACATATGTATTCGCACATTTATAGATCTGCGGTTTCAAAATACGCCTTAACGAACTTTTACTTTTCATCGGGACATGGAAGTTTAATCCATTATTTTAGGTTTCCATTGAATTTCTAATAAAATTTTTTTACATAAATATCTATTTTTAAACGCATTCAGTTTACGAAGGCAGATGAGACTTAACTTTCTTAAGAAGAAGGATCACTCTGGTGGTGATTTCTTATAGTTCACGAAGTCACCAAGATTTCCCCAAAACAATAAATATGTATGTCTTGAAGGCGCCTGAAGTCACGCATTCCCAAAGAATGTGTGTTGAAGTTTCTTCGCCTTCCATTCAAATGTGAAGCATAGTAGTGCCAGCTTAAAGTCCAACAGATTCTAGCTTAAGACTTTCAATGCTGCTTGATTATCTATGATTTTATGGATGTAGGCGCCTTTGAATCTGGGATGTTATTAATCTTTAAAAACGCTCGTTTATTTAGAATCTATCCGTATGCCATTTGTTTCTTTTAAGGTTAAATGCTTGGAAGCCCCATGCTTGTCAATTGAACCTCGTGTCAAAACATAATGTACTGCGAAATATGACTTTTCGTTTAAATTGGAGTCACAAGTTACAATGACAGCTGTGGGCAGATTCTCATATCTCAGGCGAAAACCCACATATTCAGCCGAGTTTCTGAAAACGTTGCGGTTTAAACATGTTGGTTTTTGTTTACTATACTAAAGAACTGACGATTAGCCGATGATTTTTCTGATCAAAAATGAATTCAATGACTGACTTTTGGGCGCATTAGAAACCCATGTTTCTACTAGCCCATATGTCATTGATTTCTTCCGGGAATTTTCCTATTTATACGTGGCTTCCAATATACTTAGTTTTTTGTCTTAAACTTCTCTAAGATTTGTTCGTTCATAGAGATCAGGTAAAGAATCAACTTTCTTCTACGACTGAAAGGCGTGATTGAAAGATTGCTTACAGTTAGACACTTCTTTTAAGGTATTTTGAATTCTGTTGCAAACTTCCTTAGCTTCATGATGATTATCAGTAATCAATATATCAACTTCTTTGTAGTCTAAAGTTTGAATAGGTAGTTTAACTAGTAAGTCGGCAAATGCTCGTGACTTTATAAGGGATAAAGATCACTTCCTTGTGGACAGCCTTTGACTGCTGCGACAGTACGAAGTGGTGACTATTTTATAGCATTCGAGTATCACTCGTCTGCATATGGGGCTAGGGTGATCATTTGAGTAAGAGATGGTTGAGCTATGTTACATGATTTGGGTAAGTAAACAAACTAATTATAATAAATCTAAGCTTACCGTAAGAATGGCTCTGCCTTTATTCTGGCACGTGTAAAGCGAATAGTTAAGAATGCGTCGTAACGAAAATATTTTAATCCTCAACAGGGACACATCTGTAAAGACAGATAGTAGTCCACCAAATCGAGCTTGAATGAACCTTACCTAAATGAAGACTAGGACTAGGTCTGTTTCGGATTACTTTTACACTGCGATAAGGAAATGATAGATTTAGCAAGTTTAACATGCATATGTTAACATAACATACGCGTATGTACAGTATTTTTGTTGTATTTTGTGTCCACTGATAGGTAGTAAGGCATCACCCATTCCTCCTCAACATAGTGTTATAGTTTTTGCTATGCGTAGTAAAACAAACAGCATTTTACAGGGTCTCCCTGTATTAGAATTTGTTGTTGAAATGCATTCAAATTCTTGGTTAGTTTTCAACACTCGTAAACGTGTCACTTTCCAGGTTTTGCAGCCGTAATGCTCGTCGGATAGCAATAGGCCATTCAACTTTTTCTTAATTGGCCAGTCTAAACTCCTCATCAGGTGTTGACTTATGCTGTGTCAACTAATCGCGATTTTGGTGGTTCTGTTCACGGTTCTGCTGTTACATCACCTTCCTGCTTCTTCTGTCAGTGCATTGATTGTATCACTTTCGTCATGTAGAATACTACGCTTTAGCATACAGAAGCGTTACTTTTGATCTCTGCACGGTTGCCTGTTGGCAATTTTTTTTGGCTCTTTTATTTCATTATCACATATCAGCAGATTACTTATAAAATGCTTTCAACACGATCTTCTTACAAAACTCGGCTCTGGTGCCGAGAAAACACGGTGTCATCACATGAATGCACAACTGCAATTCAAAGGCGACAAGATGTTGTAGATGTTTTAGTTTAATTTTATTACAAAACCTGGCTTACAAATCCAAAGGATAGCTTAAAACATCTGGTTTTAGAGATATGAATAATTTTATTGCACGTTCTCTTCCGAATTGTGTGTTACTAAAATACCTCTCTATTAGATGTTTTATTTTGGTTTGTTTTTCAGTGTTAGAAATGATCTTCTTACTAAGAGTGCTGTTAATTGTTATCTGGAATAGTCAGACGAGTTTGTTAAGAGAACTAAGACTATTATATACAAGCCATCATAAAGGGGCTTAGGTTTGGAGATCAAAGTTGCACGTCGCCTTGTATATTGCCCCTTTTGTTTGTTAGCACTGTTCATCAACATCAACATCATTAACACAAACCATTAGTTTTTTGTATTTGATGCTGTCAGGGAAGAACTTCTCGGCATGTATTGGGAGGCTCGATCAGAAAAAAACTGCAATAATCTCCGGAGAATATCTGCATTCCAACTAGAACTTCGCTGCTAAATCCCTGATACAACTGCTTTCTATAACAGTTACTGTAGTTATTATATCTTCCCTGATATAATCCATCGTACTTCTTGGATAGCAGTTACATATATCAGTCTTGTAGTGCTCTGTAAATAGCAGGGCTCTTAGAAGTTGACAAAGGCTTTCCGAAGAAATTTTTATGGAGAGATCACCTATTTATATATATTTTCCTATGATAGGTATTATATTTGTTATGATAGATATATCAATAAATATTGCTGAACTAGTTAGAGGTAGAACAAAAGAAAATATAAATTTTGTTATATAATCCGTATAAGAGCGTTCCTAGTAAGTCTATCGTTTTTAGAAACGTATATGACAGTTTTTGACTAATCGGAAGCAAGCAGAGTGATGTCAGTGGCTCTTTCATGAGTATTAAAATGGAAGCAACGAAATGGGTTCAATGGTCAAAGAGGGCAAGATGAAGTAATTGCTGTCAAGCTGAAAGAACACCCAACACCGAAGTCTGGAATAGAACGCTACGCTCGATAGATATAACTTTGAGGAAGTTAAAGATTTTGTCTATCTAGGCTCCGCTGTCAATTCAGACGACAACAAACGACAACAGCGCCTATGTTTCGTTGACTAGAAAACCCCTTTCTCGAACAACAAAAGTGACCTTATATAAGATCTTTATAATCCCAGTCCTGCTTTATGGCGCAGACGCTTGGAGATTATCAAAAATGGTTGAGTGTGCCCCTGGCTGTTTTGAGAGGATAATGATTTTCGGTTCCGTCTGCATAGACGTGAGTGGATCTGGAGATACGAGTACAACGATTAACTGTACAGAGATGGCTGGGTCATGTAGAGCGGACGGACACCAAGGCTGCGGTCTGAAAAGTCTTCGAATCGGCCCCCAATGGACAGTGTAATTAAGAAAAACCGCGACTCTGGTGGCGCACGCAAGTGGAAGGGGACTTCAGGCAACTTAGCATGCGAAACTGCAGGCAGCTGGTGAAAAAATATCTGACCGGAGCGGCTTTTTGACTGAGACCCAGGTCTACCCCGGACTGAAGTGCCACCTAAAGTCAGTAAAAGTAAGACTCTGGAAAAGTATCTCCACATTCAAGTAATTTCGATCGATCCAAGTGTCCTTTCAGCTGAATTTCCTGAATCATTGGGTTTTCGAATTTAGTCAGACAAATTTATCTTATGGATTTGCGAAGTTGTGCGTCCTCAGTCATGAGGAAGTTAGTTGCCGGAGGTAACCCGTCTAGACGTAAATCAGATTAAATGCACCTATATGTAGCTGAATCTAAGAAATTCAAATTAAAGTTAGACATAAGACCTTGTCACCTTAGAAGTCCATTGAAAAGAGCGAATGACTTCTCTAGTAATCACTCAATCTTTTCCAATATTTTTGAAATATCTTAATAGGAAGTTTATTAAGCCAATAAATTAGCCAAAAATAGATATTTCCTTGGACTAGGTTCCTCCTCTCTTTTTCTGATTGAAATCTTTGACCGATTTCCTTCTTGTTATGCCAAATTTAGTCATTTTAAGATGAATACCGAAGATTGCCTAGAGACACACTTAAAACCGAAATTCACAGGTGAACGAACCGAATGATCTAGTGTCGAGGAGTAAAAATTGCTATTTGATTGAATTTTATTTGTTAAAAAGTGAGTTAAAATTCGAAAACAAACTCGATTTAAGAAACTCGATAAAAAACACATACCACAGCGTGACCTTACGTCCAAAATTTCTTTTATTTATACTTTCACACACTTGACCATTTGAGACACGCCGTCTCCGAACAAGAACCACTCAGTTTCAACTCACCAACTCACAAGACTAAACAAAATAAACAAATATATTTTATCGGCTTGAAAGCAATTAATTGATTTTAGCGTGATGACCTTTAATCGGTTTTGAATTTTAAATCAATTAAAAAACGAGAGAGTGAACTGAAGAAAAAAAATGGAATATCGAATTTGAACGCATTATGGTACAAGCAAACGTGTTGAGATATTCAAATTGGTCTTGAAATTTATTTTCATTTAAGTTTTTTGTATGTGTGCGAGTATTTCATGCCTCTGACGACGATTCCCATTGAACTGAACAACAAGTGCAATAATCGTCAGTTGAAGTTGTTTACAGAATAAGAAAATTGATTGTAGAGAGCTCGTTAAAAACCGGAAGGGCTTCCATAATAAGAGGAGCGCGTAAACAATTCAAAACAAAAAAAAAAAATAAAACAGAAAGAGAACGTGACTTACGTTTCATTGAAAATATTTTCCGATAAAAACTTGATTAGAGGTGGGTGGGTTGGAAGAATGATCCTCGTATTTCTTAACTTCGATCACCCTAAAAACATGTTTGCATACTCTTAGGCTATTCAATTAATTCAAATTGATCGCGCAAAGCTTTATCGAACTCACCATGTGGTAAATATCCGCATCACTTATTCGTAATCGTATTTGATGATGTACGAGTATGTTATCTGTTTTTCTTTTGCGTGTGCAAGTTGAAAATATTTACGCTTACTCAATAATAGCGTATCTCAAAAATAAATATTGACAAACTTCACTTTTTTTTATTGACATGCAAAAGTATCTTCAATGATCGTTTGAATCTAAGATACAGATGATCTTATCGGTTATAAGCTTTATCAAAGAATATTGATACACGGGCGGGTACTTGTATGTATCATTTGTTCAATATGGAGGTAACATTGACCTTAGAAATTGTTGTGTGTGTTTTAATTTTTTATTTGTCATTCTTGCTTGAGTTGACGAATCATTGTTTTTACGTGGATTTAAATAACGGACTACTATTTGAATAACTTTAAGCAATTTTTCTATAAATACAAAAAGGTAAATATTAAGATAAAATTGGGACTGTGAGTATCTTTAGCATGTATCGCATGAAGATAAAAAGTCCTGCATGTATTTGTGCGTATATATTTTTGTTGAGATTATTTAACTAGCTTAAGTAGGTTGATACTCGTACCGTGTGATATTTAAGATTCGAAATGACCTCTGTTGCAGTTAGTGATGTAAATTGCTTGGGAATCACATGATTTAAAAAACTGCTTGAATTTAGGTTTTTGCTTAGCCACAACCAGTTCGGGTATTGCTTTTTAATAGAAAATATGCCACGGTTCTTAGCAAATTTATTCTTAAATTTTCACAGAGATACATACCTGTTTTCGAAAGAAGATAAATTCGAGCTGGGAGATATTGTATTCATCTACATAAATGGTCATGAATAAATATGAAACGATTAAAAATCAGTTACATTTTTGTGTTTAATACAACACAAGTTTAGTTCAGTTTAGCTTAGTTTTTAATGTAGTATAGTTAAAATGCGCAAAATAACATTTTTTTGAACAAAAGTGTGTGATTGAGATCTTAAACTATCCATTTGACCGAATTAGCTAAAGATACGAAGCAAAGGAAAGACCACAATTTTAACTGAAAATCTAATAAGCAAGAGAATTCGGAATTTTTTGAAGAATCCTTAATTTATTGGGATTGGCAGCCAGAAGGTCAAGAAAAAATCGCCTTCGACATTAAAAAAATGAAGTCCGCAAGAATAGAATCTGCTAGAACGTAACAAAATTGGATCGAAAATGATGGAAAAGCTGTTATCCTTTTTGACGAAAGTAAATGTAACTTCAATTCATCCAATGCAATACAGTACGTACGGCAGATGCGCGGAGAATATTGAAGATAAGAGAATGCGTATTGACATAAACTAAAATTTCTATATCTGTATATTATTTTTGACCAAGGACAATAAAAATCTTTAAAGCAGATAGCTTTTGTACATAAACATTATACTAGACCATATTCCACTTGACCCTTTCTTTCAAGGTGACTCTGTCTGTGTCTTATCATCCAAAAAGGGAAGTTTCTTTTTCACAATAATACAAGCTGACGCAAAAGTTTTCACCCGATCAGTTCTACTTTTAGATTATGTTTATTTAATGTCTAAAATTTTGTTCCATTAAGTCGAGAAAATGATATCGGCTAAGAGGCCGCCGCCAGAATTGGTGACCATTCGCGCCTGATTTATGGCATTTTCCATCACTCTTGCAAGCATTTCCGGCGATAGGTCCTCACATTCTTGATGGATATTCTCTTTGAGGGCTTCCAGAGCCTGAGGCTTGTTGACGTAGACTCATGACTTCAAAATACCCCATAAAAATAAGTCTGGAGGGGCTAAATCAGGCGATCTTACCGGCTAGTGGAAATCGCCAAAACGAGAGATTATTGAGATTATATGAGATTGGTTGTGGCTCGTGCAGTATGCGCCGTTTCTCCATACGATGGGTTTTCTGTGTCCAGAGGTGGAAATGAGCCTCGTAGCTGATGATAATATTCGATGATAAGTTGTGTCCCTCGTGGTCAAGATTCAGGATGGCTTGAGCGCAGGTTAGACGCGCTTGGCGGTCAACAGCTAACAGTTGATGCACTTTCTGCACTTAGAAGGGAACATGTTAAATCTTTCACTAAAATTCTCTGTAAAGACCGCCGATTGATGCCCATTTGCGTGACACGTCATCTGGCCGATATACCGGGGTCCTCTGCGACATCTTTAACCACAGCTCCGGAGTTCTGAGCAGAAAGGTTGCTGCGTGGCCGGCCAGACCTGTTCCACTATTCTAGGCGAGTGGCAAAGTGTCGTAGTTTTTCCCCAGTCTGTGCCGGACCAAGAAATATGCGCCGAAATTCACGCTGTGCCAACACCACCGATGAATTATTTCACAGTCAGGATTTGCCACAATAGGTCGATAGGTCGATCATGCTGCTAGAAAATTGTTCTTGCATATAGCCTGTTCCATGATGGAATGCAAATCTGCAGTCAAAACGAAACAAACACTGTGGCGCTGGCAGCCCGGTATTGGCCATGGTCATGCTTCTTGACACTCATTTGTGTTGGTCATGTTTTCTTTTTTGTCGCATCTGAGCGGGGCCTATGGTTTATCGCCGAATCCGAACGGCATTCCTTAGAAGCTTTTTTATAGACAATTTTCATTTACGAGAGTTTGCCATTGCCCACCGAAAGAGTGATGACGATTCGAAAAATTGTTGATGATGCCGGGAATCGACCCTCTGCGTGATAGTCTAATGAGCTAGCCATCGCCACCACCGTTACACTTACTATCTTAATAAACTAGAAACTTCTTAACAGAACGAGCATATAATAAAGGGTTTATTTTTTGGTTCCTTTGTTATAAGTGACATTAGCGCAGACACGCACGAGTAATCTGTCAACTACTGTTTCTTTGGGTTCAGAAAAAAATTCAATAACTGAGTCCTTATGTCAGAAAGTCTAAAAACTCTTATCATTCCGGCGCTGGTAATAGAGCAGAGGTTTTGACCCTGGTAGATATAAGGTACAAAAGCACGGCCTCAACATTATTAATTTGAATACCCTTAAAGGACATAATAGGGATGTAGAATGCCTTCTGTACTATTGGTCACATATACTGTCGACTGTACATCTCTTTACAATTCTATTTGCCATTGCACTTACCCTCATTATTTATTTTCCAAAAGGAACAAACAACTAAGACTCGAAACATTCTGCACAGAGCCTCTGAGACTTATCTCTGGTATTGACTTTCCATGCAACCAAATTGTAATAGGCTGTGCCCATCTGGAATAAAATAATTCAAAGCGTGGTCTGTCTTGACTGCAGACAGCCAATTCCTTGACTTTCCTCCAAATCTATTGACTAATCCCCTTCTCCTTGATAATAATATTTTTAACTGCATTCTCGAATCTATATTCTATTTCATACCTCGTTGACTTGGTGCGCTAGGTAAGATTGTTGATTCAAATTTGGTGTGACGGCATGAGGTGTGAGGCAATGGAAACATAACTGCTGTTGCTATGAAAGAATAAAAACGAATGGCTTCGAGCAGTATTTGAACCAGAAAGGAAGTGGGATCCTTATTTTTTTCCTGTCTTCTACATTAATATGGAATGCATTACTGCCGTCTACGTGCTGGGCAGCAATCTTAAATGTCGCTAAATTTGTATTTGTATTTCAAGCTGATATGTATGTCATACCGATAATAATAAACTAAAATATATTTCGAGGACTAGTTCGGGTGAAGAAGTATCTGCATCTGTTGTGACAGCTAATGCGCTTTATGAGCACTCGCAACACTTCCAATTTCATCCTTAAATGAACTTTTTTCAGAACAATAGAAAAAAAAGAAGGTGATAAGAAGAGGTGGAGGAGAACATTCTATTTTCTACTTATCAGCAGGTGGTTGTTTGATTGAGTGTAAACGGATTAAAACAGAAAATAGAACCCCTTTTCCTTTTACTTCTATGTTGTGCCAAATAGGACATAATTCGTGATACACTTCAAAACCTCTGCGTGCAAACAAAGTGCTATTGGATTCGATCTCTTCATAAGGTTCCTTCCAGCACCTTATTCTCGCAGACTATTATATGGGAAATACTTAAATTTTTTTTATTACAAACCAAACATAATGTTAACGAAAATGCGACAGGTAAAAGCATGGATTCTTGAGGTTTTTCATAATAAAAAAATAAGCTTGAGTGGTTTATTGAATGATTGAATTTTAAGATAACTTATAGTTAAATAGCACCTAGTTAAAACAAGATGGAAGAAGTACAAAAATCAAGTTTTACTCATAAACATATTTTAGAAAATGTTGATAGAAGGTGATAAGAGCTATTTTGGAAGTATTCTAGCATCTAATACGTAAGGCATACTTTTGCTACGTACACAAAAAACTTTGACTTTTAAAATTACAGCTTAAAATTGTAGGAGGCAATTCACCCCACAGAAAAAAACTATTTGTCGAAACCTTTTCGTTTTGAACCTCAAACAAATAACTTCAATAAAAATAAGTTAATAAAAACCGAAAATTTATTTACTTGTTTTGATCGATACCACAAGTGACGTAAATTCTAGATTTGAATAGAGTAGTAGAGTAGAGTAGTTGATTTATAGTCGGCGCAAAACCACAATAATCGCTGACATAGTTTTTTAAAATGTGAAAATTGTTAGAAGTTAAAAGTTAACATTGTACGCATACCGATTTGCAAATAGCGATTGGCGCCGTTATTTGTCATTATTTTTTTTTCGAAAACTAAATTACGTCAAAACGAATCTAATCAAGATTACAATCTATTTGGTAAATTGTTTATGCATGACACATACCTTTCTTATGAACAATAAATACATGTGTATCGGTCTACCTGTCCATTAGCATTTTATTTGATAGTTTTATCGTATGGAATACGTATGATTGTATCCCTACGTCACTCTATTTATAAAACTATTTTTGTTTCTATTTCGTATTTCTTAGTTTCCGTTTTTCTTTGGTTTTTTTTAAATTTTTTTAATTAATTTGTTGAGAAAAATGTAAGGTTTCTTTCCCACTTACAAGTAAGGTTATGCAGAGTAATGTTTGGAAAACGCTTATCATGTGGTGGAAAGATATAACAATAATTCATGAATTTCACTGATTGTTAACACTAGTATCTGTAAAAATTGTATTCCTGTCTGTATGATAGCTCTCTAAATATCTAGAAGTAAATAAGATGGCGTTTTGAATTACGGGAAAAAGTAATAGATGAATCCATTACGAGAAATCGAAAATATTGTATGATCTATGACATTTTACTTAGTCCCATTTACTTACTTACTTTAGGTGGCGCTACAGTCCGGGCTGGTCCTGGACCTCAGTCAACAAGCTTCTCCAGCCAGCTCGATCCCTGGCTAGCTGTCTCCAGTTTCGCACGCTAAGTTGGCTGAGGTTCTCTTCCACTTGCGTGCGCCACCTGAGTCTTGGCCTTCCTCTACTGCACTGTCCCTCGGGAGCGGATTCGAAAACTTTTCGGACCGGAGCATTGGTGTCCATGCGCTCTACATGACCCAGCCATCTCAGTCTTTGGATCTTCACTCTTCTGGCTAGGTCCATGTCGCTGTACAGTCCGTACAGTTCGTCGTTGTATCTCCTCCTCCACTCACCGTCAATGTAGACGGGACCGAAGATCGCCCGAAGAATTTTTCTCTCGAAGCAACCAAGAACACCCTCATCCATAATGTCCATGCCTCTGCGCCATAGAGCAGTCTTATAAAGGGTGACTTTTGTTGTCCGAGAGAGGGCTTTGCTAGTCAATTGCCTTCTTAACCCAAAGAAACAGCGGTTGGCAAGAGTTATTCTTCGCTTGATCTCGGCGCTGGTGTCGTTGTCTGCATTTATAGCGGAGCCTAGGTAGACAAAGTCCTTAACTACCTCAAAGTTATATCTGCCGAGGGTGACTTCCTGCCCGAGACGTCGGTGTTGGTTGTCCTTTTTGCTTGACAGCATATACTTGGCCTTGCCCTCATTGACCGCTAAACCCATTTTCGCCGCTTCCGTCTCAATACTCGCGAAAGCGCCACTGACATCACGCTGCTTTCTCCCGATTATGTCAATATCGTCGGCGTATGCGAGTAGTTGGACGGACTTTTGAAAGATAGTGCCTCTTGTGTTTACTCGTGAGTTTTGCACTATTCTTTCAAGTACGATGTTGAAAAAAACCGCACGACAGCGCATCGCCTTGTCTAAATCCTTTCTGGACATCAAAGGTCTCGGTGAGATCTTTACCGACCTTGATGGAGCAGCGTGCATTCTCCATCGTGATCCTGCACAGACGGACGAGTTTGGCAGGAATGCCAAAACTAGACATTGCTCTGTATAGCTCGTCTCTATAGATGCTGTCATACGCGGCCTTAGTCCCATTTGCTTCCCTAAATAAAACATAAACATCGCTTAAGAAGAGCGTTTGAAACTAGTATTCTTGAACCCAAATATATGAACCCAAGCCCGTTTCAAGTCTAAATACTTAGAATTTTCGGCGTATTCCAAAATACCAATATCTTATAAGAACCAATATAAAGACGTGAAATATCTATTACTATACTGTTATTGTTTTTGTAAATTAATAAAATTGTTGACCTCGGGTGACTTAGTCTCTCACTATATCGGAGAGATCGTTCGGAAATAGGAATAGCCCAACCACAGATTTAATTTGTTCGTTACCCTTCGCCGAGTTGCATTTAGTTGGCCTAAAATGTCTGTCTTCAGGATAAAGCCGTTTTATTGTTTTACGGCAGTGCAGCAGTGCTGATGTAAGCAATGAATCAGTTTGGTTTCCGTTTGCCACAGGTATATATTTATTTTTTATCAAATCATGAGGAATTTAAAGTTTCCTTTTGGTGTCTTGCAACAAGCCAATTCACAAAGCTAAACCATAAAATAAGGATAGGTGTTCATGTCTTCATTGGCGGGCCAGGAAGTAACATCACGTCTACATACTTAAAAATTCTGTAAATATAGGCCTTAATAGGAAAGCTGTAATTCAACTTCACATGGTTGAAATTCCGTCTCCGTAAACGAATTCTTTACTTTTGTCTTATTTGGAAAAATTCTTAAATGGAAGAAAATTCTTCCTTTAACGAGTTTCGTGCACTATCTGACTCCATTAAAGGAATTGTATTCCTATAGTATATCCTTATACATAAATTTATATTTTGGACGATTATTTAATAATTTAAGGGCATTTGACAAAATTTGGCATCAGACTTTTTCGTTGAAAACTTATGTATTTGGGATGGATAAATCTCCTCTTAAATAGATTTTGAAATAAGGTTTCAAAGCATTCCATTTTGATATTCACAAAATTTAAATATTTACAATGTTTACAAAATAACTGCTGGTGTGCGACAGGGCTCTATTCCGTCTATTGTCTATGATATTTTTTTAATTTTCATTACTGATCTGTATGTGCTACTTTCGAATCCAATATACCATTTTCCTTTGCTGACAACAGTTTACCTTGTTTTTCATATTTATTCCCCGATTGATTCAATCGCTCACTTTTTTGCTGCTGAATGCCTAGTTTCAGAGGTAAAGGTCTTTGCATTTTGATATAAAAAATATAATAAAGTAGAAAAACTAATTGAGTGGAATATAATACTTTTAAAACACAATGCTGTCTTCAGTTTCTAAGGCTAATTTCAAACATCAAACAATTTTTTAGAATGTTTTATGAAATATTTAATAGCATACCGCGTCTTCAAATTGTCAGACATAGAACCTGGCGCAAAATGCATGCTCGCCAGTTTACCTTGAAGACCATCGATTGATTTACTTTAAAATAATGTAATTATTTCTTTGTCCTTATAACTTACCTACATTCAAAACCAATGTTGACATCTTTCTTTTTTTTCTCTTTAATTTTTTTTCATTGGCTTATGCCAATTAAATATTTAAAAGGAAATCTCGCATTCACGCTACCTGCACGTCATCTTGCAAAAATTAAGAAACTCACTTTATAAATGACTCACTGCAGCCTAAATTTTTGATGGAAATTGTCGCTTATCGTACAGAAATTCAACAATGAATTGCCATAGCACCAGTACGTTTTCTTTATTATTACTACAGCGGTCATACAATTTAAACTCCATATCAAGAATCTTCAGAAAACTCATTGTTAAGTCAGATGCAAAGATATGAGCATTCTTGGAATGTAATCATCTGAAGGTGACACTCACTCGTTCTTCCTCAAATGGACAAGCTGTATATTTAAGCACAACCATTTTTAAATTATAATTAATCCCTTTAATAAATAAAAATAAAAATAAATAACACGAAATACCGCTATATACTCGAACAAGTGCATTTCATTGCATTCGAAATTGGTTAGTACGAGTATAATTGAATTTTTCTCTCACGCAAAACAATTACATGTATTGTAGATATCGAGACAAGTGAGTCCAACCTCGCAAATGCAAATAAAATAAAATAAAATAAAATACCTTTTGACCTTGCTTAATATCAGTTTGTATTCTCAACGGTAATTATACTAACAATGAATGAATTCACGTTATAAAACGCAATACTATATGTAATTACTTGTGATTTGTGATGTACTCCGGCTACGCGAAGGGAATGTAAACACATCACGGCATGAGCACCCGTACCAACAATCCATGTAAACATTGAATATGTCCCCGAGTATGACTAGTATCTTCCTAGCAATGCAACTTACGTGATGCAAAAATTGTTATTCTTCAATTTCTATCTGAAAGTTATTGCAAACAATTTATTTGTGAGTTACTTGCATGTCGCTGTTGTGCATTTAAGGGTTATCATTAAAATGAAACTATTTGGATGCAGAACTGTAGGCCCTCTGATGACATGACTAATTAACTCGGTAACTGACTACGTACCTTGTTCTCTGCAGTCAAGCGGAAGCTGTTTTGCATGCATTTGTTCGCATGAATTTACAAAATTCGAGATATTTCTAACAAGGTTTATTTTTTAAAATAACTACTCATAATATGAAAATTTAATTGCGCATATTAAGCCATTGTCAAGCGGTTAAATTTGTATTCCACTTCCTTCTATTGTATATAGGGAACTTGTATTGTGGAAAATTTATTAGTTAGCAAAAAATTCAGCGATCGACTGGTTTTTAAACAAGCTGTCATTATAAAGGTGCTAAAAGCTATATTGATTACCTTAAAAGGTATTGCACTGAACTTAGCACCTTTTTCTTGTTACGGCAATGAAAGGTGTCAAAATCAAATGGAGCGTTTGAAGAACATAATTCAATGTTAAGTCATATAAATTAAACTGCAATTATACAAAAATAAAAAAATAAAAATTATCTGACAAAAATCAGGCTTCTTGTAGGTGGACTTTTATGGCCGAGAAGTGGAATTTTTGATATTCAACTGGTTTTTTACTAATTTTTTATATACGAGTGTGTATTTCTTTTTCTCACACCGAATTTTTGTGATTCACTCTCCGATGCATGAATCAATATTAAGGTGACTCAAACTTTTGGCAATAAACTGAACTTGCCACATTTGGATAAAGGTTCTCAAGACTGACATTTCTTTAGGGGTTCTTAAAAAATTTGATGATTCACTTTCTTATCCTTAAGGAGTTGCAATGACACCCATAATAACCGAGACCAATTAAATGTATTTTCCCAGAGTGATCAAGTAATTTCCAAACAAACGTGTGTAATACTGTGCTATTTGCCATACTTCACTTTTAAGGTGGCGGAATTGAACTTCAACGATGAATCCCTTTAATGAACTCCATCTTAACTTCACAGCCTAACAATAAATGATGCCCTATCCATTTTTTATAGAGAAATATTTAATTATTTTTCCCCTAGCGTTCAGTTTTCACGCCTTAAAACATCATCCACTAGTCGTCCCTGGTATAATCGCAAACTTCATTCCTTACAAAATATGGGGTTTTCCAATAGGAACTTGGCAACTTTGAATTTAATTTGTAAACGCACTCTTTCACTAATCATCAAACTGTCACTGTCAATTTATTCATTAAATTCAACATTTTCATCATGGTAAAGTACACGAACAAGCAACGTCTGCAATTTATAAAAATTTTCTACCGGAATTCGGAGTCGGTTACTACAAATTTTCGGTCCTTGAGTTCGTTCGCTCAATGGGTTCGTCAATAAGCAAAATATGCGTTATTGGTCGGGTGACAATCTACACGTGCTTCATGAATCACCACTTCATCCACAAAAAATAACTGTTTGGTGCGGTTTGCACGCCGGCGGCGTCATTGGGCCATATTTTTTCGTCGACGATAACGATCCTCACGTTACTGTGAATGTTCAGCGTTATCGCGCCATGATCACCGATTATTTTTGGCCCGAATTGGAAGATATGAACTTGGACAACTTGTGCTTTCAACAGGATGGTGCCACAAGCCACACAGCACACATTACAATCGATTTATTGAAGAGTAAGTATGGTGAGCGTGCTATCTCAAGAAATGGCCCAGTCGATTGGCCGTTCGTTCGTGCGACTTAACGCCGCTTGACTATTTTCTGTGGGGTTACGTTAAGTCATTGGTTTATGCCAACAAGCCGACGACGTTGGAAGAGCTCAGAGCCAACTTTGAACGCGAAATAGCGGCCGTTTCGGCCGAAATGTGTGGCCGAGTCGTTGAAAATTGGGTCCAAAGAATCGATCGCTGCAAATGTGCCTGCGGTGGCCGTATGAACAAAGTCGAGTTCCATTCTTAAATGTTTTGAATGTACTTCAAGCCGATAATAAAGTTTTTGAAATATTTCAAATGGTTTGCGTTTTATTCAAAAAAAAATTTCTCAAATCCTTATTGGTAAACCCTTTAAGAGAAACAAGTTATGGACTGCATTCCCTCGTACTTGATCCTCTTCGGCCTATTTCAACTTTCTCGGAACTTATCTTCATTTAAACGAACTTTACAATTCTCTTAATCAGCGCCACCTTAACATTGCGCTACCTTGTAAACGACCCTAAGTCCCTCTTTCAATTTTTTAACTAAAAAAGAAAAGAAATCCAATTGTTACCCTCCTTCACCAATGGCCCATTTCTCTCACATACCTTGGACCCGTCTCTTATCGATTATAAGTCACACCAACTCAATGATGAGTACACTGACCCGAATGGTTTCCCATTCTCGAACTCTTCAAAAGTATATTGTATGATCGATTCGACTCTTCAAATTGTCTGCTCTCGGTTTTGAACCCATACGTTGTTACAGTGTTCGTTTTAGGTCAGCCTATTCGGCTCCATTTTTGGTCACCTCTGGAGTTCCACAAGACACCCATCTTGGTTCCCTTTTTTTATATTAACACTTTACGGCGACGATACTCAATTTATCAAAACCATTTCCATTTTCCGCCCCATGACTCCTTCTTCTTTTAACAAGACCTTGATAGTTTTTCAATCTGGTGCCTCAAAAATTTGAGGTGGTTAGGGACTTTGTCTACCTAGGCTTCGCTATCAATTCAGATAACAACACCAGTGCTGAGGTCAAACTAATAATCTTTCTTGGGCTAGGCTAGGCAATTGACTAGCAAAGCTCTATCTCAAGCAACAAAAGTGATCCTCTATGAAATCTTAATAATGCTAGTCCTGTTCTGTAGTGCAAAAGCATGGAGAAGATACAACGACGAATTGCACAAACTGTACACTGACATCGACCTAACCAGAAGAGTAAAGATCTGTGGTGGATAAGTAAAACGCATATTGCATATCGCAACGCGTAAAATTCGCGAGAAAATAATTGTTTACGCGAACGCAACTAATCGAACTTAACACGCGCCTTTTCAATTTCTCTGTTTCTGAACATTTTCCTCGAATAACTGAACGGACTTATTGTCTAATCGATATGGCTGGAGACCAGGTTCACTCCGGACTATAACGCCACCTAAAGTAAATAAGGAAGTGATGATACAAAGTCGGCAAGAGCTTACATGGGAGGTTTCCACGTAAAGCAAATCTGATCAGCCAGAGAACTCACTCCTTTAGCTTCAGATACTACGGACGTTGCTAAAATTTTTTTTCAGGAATTTATCGAAAAATTATTTCAAAGATTCTTGGAGGCGTTGGTGCATACACAATGTGTTGCATGCAAAAAATAAATCTCAACTAGAATCGACTCCTATTCACTGTGACAAAGCATATCGATGATAACTGCCTTACTACAATCTAGGGTATCTGTTAGTTGTTCGCTTGGTTTTACGCAGAGTCGAACTTCGATATTTTTCTTTGTGTTTTGCAGGGTAATTAAAAGTAAATTATATCACTTTTCAGGTCTCTTAGTTGCTTTGCAACATTGAGGTTTTTCTATGGAAGGATAGTTTACCATGGCACAGCCCGCAATCTGGAGAAACAAGCTCCCTCAGATACCGGGCAAACATTCCGGCTTTTGGCTACTCGACTCGAACAGACACAGGAGACCAAGCAGGGCATTGCCGCCACCGGACTAGTCGTTTGGCCAAGAATATCACGGCTGTGGCTGGCGATGTCGCTGAAAATGGAGAAACATCAACCAGTCGACGGGCCACGCAATTGGGCATCACCAGAGGGAGCCTACAGCGAATTTTAGTGAAAGACTTTGACATGTTCCCGTACAAAGTGCAAATAGTGCTAGTGCATGAGTTAATGCCGCCTTACCTTCGGTCGCGTACGAATTGCCGTCAGGCCATCCTAAATCTCAACAGCGAAGAGGATGATTTTGTGTCGAAAATCATCATGGGCGACCAGCCGCATTTCCACTTAGCGGTTACATCAATAGGCAAATTCTTCGTTTCTGGGGCACTGAAAATCCGCGTGTGATGCACGAAGAGCCATTACATCCACTCAAAGCCACTGTGTGGTGCGGCGTTCACGGGGGAGGATTGATAGGGCCGTATTTTTTTGAGGACGCCATCGTCTACACGGTCACTGTTACTGGCGAATGCTACAGGGCCATGATAACGACTTCTTACTGCCGGAATAGGATGAGCGGGGCTTGGTGAACATGTGGTTTTAATAAGACGCTGCAACCGCACACACAGCACGACCCACAATGCATATTGTGAATGAAGTGTTTCCTGGTCGCGTTCCGTGGCAATTCGGCATGGTCAGCAAGATCGTCCGATTTAACCATCCCAGACTTCTTTCTTCGGGGCTACTTGAAGTCGCGGGTTTATGCCAACAAGCCGAAGACAATCGCAGCCCCTAAGGAGAATATTCAACAGGAATGCAAACAGTTATCACCGGAAATCTTGCCGAAAGTCACGGAAAATGCCATAAAACGGGCACAAAAGTGTATCAACACTTTCGGCAGCCACTTGGCCCTTCCACCTAACAGAAAAAAATTGAAAGGTCTATATAAAGATTTCCACCACTCAAAATCATTTTTTTTTTATTTAGTAAACAGGCAATTCAAAAACAAAATTGGATGACTAATTTTGCGCCGCCTTGTATGAGATGCTTTAGATGTTATATTTATTCACTACAACTGAGACTTCTATCGGTATGGAAAATGGATAGCGACATTTATATTCAGTAGCTAGCATCTCTTACGGGTATTACGCTTATGGAATCAAGAGGAGGTCCGTGTAAAGCTCCAAATTTGATTTTCATGTTGTTCTGTGCTTATCTTCAATTTGCAAAATATGGAGTTCTTCCTTAGAATCTAGATTAAATCTTCGTTATTTAGTAGCCAAAAATAAAACTCCAAGCTACTTTCCTAAATTGTTTTTAATTCTCACCACGTAAGAACATGTAAATCATTTAATTATCGAGAAACTTTTCTCAATTATTTCTCTTGCTATTTCGGACAAAACTTAACATTTAAAGAGCATTAATTGGCGTAGATATACTCGTAACTGCCAGTCATACCTAATGACGTACATTATTAGCATCATGATTCAGAATGTTCCTAAATAGTTTAATTCGAATACTTTCAGATAAAATTATTCTATAATTGGCTTAATCTCTAATACTCAAAGACTGGAATAAAAAAAAAACACTCAATGACGTTGGGAACTTACGTAACTTTAGGTATTCTCGTACATACTCGTATATTACATTAAGACGTGCCTTGTCATTTAAGTAACTCGATAAACTTATTTAAATTTGCCGATTCATTAGCACAGTCATGAATTTCATTTACTCGTAAGACTTGTAATTGAAATGATGTTTTTATGTCATAAGTAGATACTTAAAGAGCGAACACAGAAGTAGCTTTTTGATTATATTCGGGTAGCTATCAGCTTAAATGCACTTTGTATTTAATTAAAAACAATTACTTTTGTCATTTTATAAAAAGGACAGGTTTGTCTTAGGCATAGATTGCGGGCGATAAAGTTACATTTTTACTTCAGGTCATGTTGAGTTTCTCGCTTTGCATAGTATTATATTGTATAGTTTATTTTAATACTTTACTCCAATATTACAATATAGTCATGGTTACAACATTTAGATTTCCTTTCGATCAACATACAAACATCGGGCAGGCGGGTAAGAGTTAATTTGAAGCCTTGGCCTTCGCGTTAACATTAAATCCTATTTAATGTATTAGGTCTATAACTTCGTGCGGTTTGCTAAGAGATGGCGTAACTTGTATTATTCCATTGGAACATGCGTTGGAAAGCTACTGTCATCGTACGTCATTTCAGTATATGTCATTCATTTGAAGCGTAAACAACAATCATTTTTTTTCACTCAAATATGTCGAACTTTATGCATGAAAAAGTGTTTTTGCGGGGAGTTCTTCTTCATTACTTTAATATGAAGAAAACTGCTGCCGAAAGTCATTGTATTTTGGTGGAAGTTTATGGTGAACATGCGCTAGCTGAGCGAACGTGCCAAAAGTGGTTTGCACGATTTAAAAGTGGTGATTTTGGCTTGGAAGACGATAAACGTCCTGGACAGCCAAACAAGTTTGAAGATGAAGAACTGGAAGCATTACTCTATGAAGATTGTTGCCAAACACAAGAAGAGCTCGCAGAATCTTTGGGTGTCACTCAAGCATGTATGGAACACAATTGTGACTTCTATTCAACGGGCAAGCCGACTTATTGGCCAACAGACACAACGAAAATACCCGATCTTGTCGATTTCTTCGTTGTTAAAGGAATTCGTAACTCGGATATAAACGTTGATGAAAGCTTCGATCTTTCCTCCGATCATTCTCCAGTCATACTGACAATACGACACGTTTATTAAAAAACAAGGACCATTAAGACTAACTGGACGAAATACTAATTGGGAAGGATTCAGAAATGAGATTAATAATAACCTAGAACTAGACGTTTCACTTAAAGCAGCACTTGAATTCGAAATCGAAGTGGATTCTTTCGTTGAAATAGTCCAATGTGCTGCGTGGAACAATACACCTTGTCAACGAAAAAACACGGCTAAACGTAACTTAAACTACCCGCCTGAGGTAAAAGATATGATAAGAGAAAAAAGAAAAGCTCGCAAAAGATGGCAAACAACTCGAGCGCCGCAGGATAAAACACGCTTAAACAGGCTCTGTAATCTGCTCAAGGAGACTCTTAAAAGTTACAGAAATTCCGAAGTAAATACATATGTTCAAAACCTGACGGCAGGAAAAGAAACAAATTACTCGCTTTGGAAAGCTTTAAAATGCTTAAAAAGGCCCAAAATCCCCGCGCCACCAATCAAGGTCGGCAATAACGAATGGGCTAAGGGGGATAAGGAAAAAGCGGAGGTTTTTGCCGACTATCTTGAAGAAATTTTCAAGCCCTCCGACGGCCCGACACTGGCACCCGGCACCAATTCTTTAGAAATAGCATATAGTAATTTTGTAATGACAAATGCAACTCTTGCTGAAATCAAAACTGTAATAAGGAAATTAAAACCAAAGAAGGCTCCGGGGTGTGACCTTATTACCGGAGAAGTTCTGAAAATGCTACCCCAAAAAGCACTTATAAAGCTCTTACACATTATTAACGCGGCTCTGAGGCTTGAATACGTGCCAAGCCAGTGGAAAGTTGCAGAAGTCATTATGGTACTAAAACCAGGAAAACCTCCAAACGATAAAAAATCATACAGACCCATTTCTCTTCTACCGATCCTGTCGAAAATCTTTGAGAGGATTTTGCTAAAACGTCTTCTCCCAATTATCGAAAACCAAAATCTTATTCCCAGCCATCAATTTGGATTTCGGACTATGCATTCAACAATTGATCAGGTGCATAGAATTACTGATGTAATTGAAAGATCCCTGGAAGAAAAAAAGATTTGTTTGAGCGTATTTCTTGACGTCAAGCTTTTGACAAAGTATGGCATGAAGGTTTGAAGTTCAAACTGCGACGAATTTTGCCATTAAAGCTTTATAATATATTGACAAGCTATTTTGAAAATAGAATTTTTCGCGTTCGATACGGAAATGATGTTTCGAAATTTAAAGATATCCTAGCCGGAGTACCGCAGGGAAGCGTACTGGGCCCACTTTTGTACCTTTTATATACAAGAGATATACCACACGTCGAGGATACTGTTCTCGCTACTTTTGCTGACGACACCGCTATCTTAGCGGTTGGAGAATCAATAGAAGACTCAACGGCGAAACTCCAGACTGCTTTAAATAAAGTCTACGAGTGGACAAAGATCTGGCGAATTACCCTTAATGAGACAAAATCTGTACATGTTGACTTCACCTACAGAAAGATAAATCACTTGCCCATTTCTATAAACTCGGTGTGTATCCCCTTTGCAAACGAGGCTAAGTATTTGGGAATGACACTTGACGCGAAGCTTAAATGGAAAACGCATGTTAGAAAGAAACGAAAAGAACTAGAGGCCAAATACAGAGAAATGTACTGGCTACTTGGTAAATATTCCAAGCTAAGCTTAGAAAACAAGCTGCTTCTTTATAAGCAAGTGCTAAAGCCGGTGTGGACCTATGGTATACAACTCTGGGGTTGTACTAAGAAATCAAATGTAAATATAATACAAACTTTTGAAAATAAAGTGCTACGACAATCTGTGCGTGCCCCATGGTTTATAAGAAATAATGACCTGCATCGAGACCTCGGAGTTCCTTTCGTGGAAGATGAAGTCAGGAACTGCGCACGAAAACATAAAGTCCGGTTAAGCGGCCATATCAACAATACAGTCCTAGAAGTCTTGGACGAACGAAACATACTACGCCGTCTGCAACGAACTAAACCGTTGGACCTTGCGCGATAAATTGAAACCGCATTAAGAAAGCGGAATATGTAGGGTCTTCCATTGGAAAGTGTCCTACCAATCGTGACTAACTTATGAAATAAAAACTGCTTGATAAGTTCTACTTAGTTGCGGTATTAAAATCAACAATGAAGGGAGGTGTTTTTAGTGAGTAAGAATCTCACACTTCCACATGAACTCAAGCCGAGAGACGTCGAAAGGCGGTTTTGCATGTCCGAAATGCTGCTGGAGCGCCACAAAAGGAAGTCATTTTTGCATCGGATTGTTACTGGTAATGAAAAATAGATCCATTACGACAACCCCAAGCGCAAAAAAACATATGTGAAACCCGGCCAACCAGCCAAATCAACGGCAAAGCCGAATATCCATGGCACGAAGGTAATGCTCTGTATTTGGTGGGATCAGACTGGTGTGCTGTATTATAAGATGCTAAAACTGGGTGAAACCATCAATGGACAATGCTACCGAACACAATTAATCCGTTTGAAGAGAGCAGTAGCCGAAAAACGCCCGGAAAATACGACCAGACACGAGGCAATAATTTTCCATCATGACAACGCTCGGCCCCACTTTGCTATTCCGGTTAAGAACTATTTGGAAAACAGTGGATGGGAAGTCTTACCCCACCCATCTTATAGCCCAGACCTTGCCCCTTCTAACTACCATTTGTTCCGGTCGATGCAGAACGCCCTGACTGAAATACGGTTCACAACAGAGCAGAATATCAAAAATTGGCTTGATTCATTCTTGGCTGCCAAGCCGGCGCAGTTCTTTTGGGATGGGATCCACAAATTGCCAGAAAGATGGAAAAAAGTCATAGCTTCAGATGGGCAATACTTTGAATAATACTATTGTACATGTTTTTATTAAATAAACCTTCAAATTTTGGAAAAAAAAAACCGCACGAATTAAGTTATATACCCAATAATATAGGTAAAAGGTTATTGTACTTCCCTATTACTGCAGTAAGGATTCCGCAATATAACTGATCATCTAGAAATGATCATTTCTTCTGAATAAATAATGTTCTTTTATCGTAATTACTATGGTCGGAAAACTTTGCAATGCGCTCTCTAAGCTTCGATCAGCGGCTACGAAATTGTCTGCTATGGACAGATAAACGCCATAAATTCCATGCCATTGCAGTATAAAAGAAAGTTTTTCTTCGGGCAACCTACAGTTTATTTTCTCAAAAATATGCAAAACAGGTTAACAAAACAAAAACATTTTTGAAAGTTCTGATCATAGAGTGACTTTCCGAGTTGGGATTAACCGGGATGAAGGCTGCAGTGCTCAGGAAATCTCAGCAGTTTAAAGTAGATGTGTTGATGTCGTTAAAGTAAAATTCCTGTACTCTTTCCTAGAAAGGAAAGTAATGATTCAAGTTTTTGACTTGAGGATATGTGTTATAAGCGCGTTCGCGGGAGATTTAGTGCCATTGTTTTCTATCTATAAGTTTCGCAAACAGAAAAGCGGACCGCAGCGACAAAGGCGGGTGGGTTTTGCTGCCTATGCGAGTTCGTTCTATACTTGGAATTTATACTAGTAAAGAAAAGTCCGCTTTTTTCTTGGCAATTGACACCATTCAACCACTCAGTCAGCACAAATAGGGTGCTGACTAATCAGCTGTAAGAGCAAAGGGAATCACACCCAGAGCTCCAACAGGCTCCTCTCGAATCCCCAGCACATCACTCAAGTCGATGTTCTACCTTTGTGGGTCATCTCTGTGAGTGATGTTTGTAAGTTATGTTGGTTTTCTCGTCTAAATGATTTCTTAGGTTCGAAACCAGATCTCTGACCTAAAATAAAAACTATAGCTTTTAGAGTTGGGATTAACCGGGTGCAATTTAAACGGCCGAATAGGAAAGTATCTTGGAACTATATAACTAAGTGTACAAGAGGGGCCCGTATCTTGAGCGGTAGGGCAGAGCAAAGGATTCGGTAATGGTAGCCAGTGGTATGGCTCTAAGACGGTGGCGATAAGAAGAGAATGGACAACACCAGAAATGGGAGGAGAAAAAGAGGCCAACAGACAACAAATGGAAATGGGGGTGCAGGATTTTTGTGCCGTCATTTGCACAGAGTAAACTAAAGAACCTTAAAGAGTTAGTAAATGTTGACTTATCTTACTAACTTATATTCTTCTTTACCTGTTTGGTGAATTTCTTAGCTTAAAAAACAGTCGCAGTTAGTTTACGTCCACATTTTGGTATAGCTCACTATTGCGCCTCCTCTAAGGTAGATGGACTACTTAAGTCTATGTCCCATTCCTTCTTTTCTGCTGGTAGGGGTCACGAGCTCTTTTTGTTCTTTAATTCAAAGCCCCTCTGTACATATACTGGTTTTCCTGATCAGCCTATAGCATTTGCTATCGGACTAGGGCGAGTTGAAACCCAGTTAGTAAGAGGCGGCTTAATGTTAGCCGAGTTGTTAACTACCCCTCTGGCCTAGCTTATTGTTAAAATGGGCGAAGTGGCATTATATGGCTTTTTTTTGGGATATGCATATATGTACTCGTATATTCATAAAAAAAGAAAAACTGGAGCAAACTAACAACAACGAAATGGAGTTCACTTTAAGTAAAACTCGTGGCAGCCTAGCTATGGTTGTGTTAGACATCTCTCGCCTACATGTGGACATGTTGATGTTTAAGGAAACTTATTTGTAAATGGTGATTCTTGTGTGTGCCCTTAGTTGACGGCATTGAAGTATTTTTTTAATTTCGATGAATCAGCCACCATTGTCTTGCTGCCTGGCTTCCAGTTAGCTGGGCGGACCTCACCATGCTCGTCGGTGAATTGGAAAGTCTGTACCAAATGCAGTGTTTCATCGACTTTACGGCCGACTGGCAAGTCATTCACAGTGATTTAATGCAAATTCTGCTTGCCATCGATGATAAATAGTCCACGGAATGTCACACTAGATTCCTCGTGCGATCTTCATCGACTTATCATCGAGTAAAGGAATGTCCAAAGATCCAAGCCCACCTTTCTTGCGTGGGGTATTTATAAGTGAGAATCTGTTGAGCAGGCAATCACTTCAGGACGAATGCTGCGGAATTCCTTTACACGTTCTGAGAATGCAATAATCTCAGTCGGGCAGACGAAGGTGAAGTCCAACGGGTAAAAGAACAGAACAACGTACTTTGACTTGTAGTCCTTCAGAGAAATCTCCTTGAAGGCACCATTGACGACAGCGGTACCGGAGACTTGAGGAGCTGGCTTCTGCAATTTTGGCATTTTGTTGGCTAGTTTTACAGGAGTTTCAAGAGAACAACTTTTTGGACGTCACCAAACGTATGTGCAATCCCAACAATGACCGTGAAAAGAATGATATATAGATATATATAGCCTTATAGCATTTATGCCATCGTCAGGTATTTGCTTAAATTTCTGAAACTCAAGTTTTGCTCTGGCGACAAAGTGATATTAAAGATCATTGTCCTTCGTTTGTCACGGTCGTTATGTTTTCTGTATGGAGCTGTGAGCCATATGACGGCGTAAGTCAGTAGAATGCAATTGGTCGAGGACGCATTTGATTGTTTCTCTTATGGCCCAATACAAGTTATAGCACAGAGGGAACAATGGATCGTCTCAGGTAGATTTTAACTTGATTTTTTATAACATGCAGGCATCGGTTGCCTTGCTAAATACTGAATTATTGTGTAAGTACGACGGATATTGATTAGAATCGTATACCAAGTTGGCGACTGCATCGCCTGGAACACATTCTGTGTAAAAGCGTTTCCAATCATCGAGCGTGCTTTTGGCTTCTTGAATTTGACACGTGGTCTGATTTATAGTTCAGACCAAAACATTGCCACATTGATTAACACTCTTCGGTTTTACTTATTTTTAGTGTCGAGCTGTGCCAGATTATCCCCTTTCTTATATAGTAATGACTAACAAGGAATTGTTAGAATTACTGTTTGATTGACTTTTTGATATTTTAACATTCTCTTCTTTGGTAAGCATCTTCGCCATTCCATAATTTGTTTTCATGCATATTCTCTGATATGTCAATGTATGTCATGTCTATAAACATACATAAGTCATAGCACGTGATGAAGTTAAGCAGTCACTACAGCCTCACAAACCAGGCGAACATAAGCTTCACTTGTACAAACCTTTTTTCTTCCGTTCAGATTCATTTTGTAATACAAATTAATAAAACCACAAAATCGGCAAACATAACCTCGCTTGTGTTTATGATTTTACTCATACGCCTTGCGGTTTGGATTAGGTTTGTACTAATGAAAAATTGAAAAACTCGCAATCAAATTCATTCAAATGTGTTTCAAATTTTTTATAAATTATATAGCAGACACACGTGTCATGGTTGTGTATAAAATAAAAAGATAATCGTAGTATCCGCGTATCAATAAAAAGCTGATATTGTAGAATGCCCTTCCGTCCGACTGTTACTCACCATTTTTCCAATAAAGAAAAGAATTAAAAGTCCCGCCTTGCTGCTAACACATCTTCGTTTATTAATTCACAATAAAAACAAACCAACTCTGACTATTCCAAGTATTTTTGACGAATAAAATTGCGCAATTAAAACCAAACGATGCAAGAGTGTGGGATTCGAGTGAAGTGTATTAAGTGTGTGACTCCTTGTTGGCTGGCTCCTTTAAACAACATCTCAGTTGCGTTCAATGACCTTTCAATGGAACCTTGTTTGTAAAGAAATATTGACCTTTCAGAACTTTACACACCAAACCTGGTATCCTCTACAGTTGTTGAGCTTTTTTTTGTTTTTTTTTGTAATTCTGGAGACAACAGGAAGTTAAACAAGTTGATAAGATGCACATAAAGTCAACATTTTAACTGGAACACAAAATTAAGGTCGCTCTAGAATTTCTCATTTCACCTCGGATTTGTATTGCATTTTTAAATTGTGCGCTTTACGAATGGACGGTTTTTTGTGAGTAGGCGTGCGTGCGAGTGTGTGGATTTTTTTCCCCTTGAAATTACATATGCCTAACCGCAGAAGTCATTAATCAAAAGTCAGAATTTTAAGTTCATTGTCAAGGTTTGGCTTGTCGGGAATTGATGGGTTGTAGTTATGTTTTTTTTTTTTTATAGAATAAACAGCAACTGATGCTCACGTTTATTTTACTTAAAAGTTTACATTCCTACGCTTTTGATATCTGTCCTACATAACAGCGGCTTAAGAATGTTGTTATTATTTTTTTCATCTCACCAAGTATCATAGTTTTATTGTCTATAAAATAAGACGGTTATATATATATTTTTTAAATAATTGATTAGTATGCATATGTACAAAATTTTGAGTCTTGTTTCTTCGCGTTGGGGGTTTCATTCAGAACGAAAGTTTATTAATCCGCTTTTTATGATAATATCGGCATTTTGCTATAAAAAAAACCAGCTCCAAATTATGCATAATTCGATAAGTCGAGTTTTGGTATTCATAAATCCACACTAAAGGTTTCGTTGCACGCTTCCTAAAAATTAACTAAATTACTTAAGACAGACTGAATTAAGATTAATTTATGAAGATAAGAAATGAATAAATTATTATTTTAATTGTTTTAGTTTTTGTTTTTAAATAAATATTGGGAAGTTTGGGTTTTGTAAATAATTGTGCAAATGACGGGCAATAGAAGTTTGCTTTGTTTGTTTGGGCGCATTTTTTTTCTTGTTAAATTGGTTTTCTTTTTGTTCTGATCTGATCCCAAATAAAGTATAAACAACTTGCTATTGAGTTGCTTGGGCATACGATTTTGAAAATTGATGAAATCTTAAAGTTAAGTGATGGCTAATTAAAAGGGACCCCACTGATGGTCATTTTTTGACTTTCTCATGCGTGAAATGACAATTATCATTTGTTTTATTTTTTTTTTTGTCAAAGTAAATAAAAATTTAAAGTGATTTTAGGACGCTTTAAACTTTATAAGGTTTGTTGGTTTTGCTAATGAAATATTTAATAAATGAATACGTGGGCCATTTCAATAGTTCATTTTCTTAATAAGTGAAATTTGTATTTTTAATAAATTTAAATAATATATAAATAATTTTTAATAAATTGGCAAAAGATATTTTAGAATATTCCATGATTTCATTTCGGTACGCTTACACAAATCGAACAGAAGTCTATCAAAAAAACTGGAAAGAAATTTATTCAAATTAATTTAATATTTTATGCCAATACTTGTATTTAAATATTTTATAGTTTTATTTATAACAAAGAAAACAAATCAATGTTTTCATGTCCGGCGATGGTTGCTGTACATGAAAATTTGAGAATCACGGAGAAGGAACCATCTGCATTGATTTCTGCTTATTATTTGTAGAATAGGTATGGTAAAATTTAAACCAATGGGCTATTGTTCACCCAAATAGTGTTTTGAAAGGTTTTCCCTTTCATTAGAGACCCCGTTGCGGTTCAGAACTTAATAAACCGACTTATGAACCATTTCTTTGATTAATCTGAATATGATTGGCAGAAATTGACACTTTTTGTAATTATCATTTATTTGTGGACCGTAATAAGACTCAAGGGGATGTTCCAGAATATTGGACTTATTTTAAATATATATTTTTCTGTAATATCTTAATTCTTAAGGTAAAACGTTATCGCACGCTTTATTTCTGTTCTGATTATGTTAGTTCTTGGTTTATCGTATAGTGTGCTGGTTCTGTTAAACCTTCAACTTTTATGTAAGTCCACAGTAATATTTTCACCTGAAGGACTATTATTATTGCCCCAGACAGCTTTATTTAGCTAAAAACTAAGGTGGACGTCCTTAATCTAAAAGGGCGAAGAAAAATGGAGGTGTTAGACGAGTGACATATTTGTATTGAGCAGTGTTTTTTTTTTATTATATTTTTGTTGCTATATAGCCCAACGACTTAGGCGTAGTTCTTTGTTCTTCTTCTTCTTATCCTTTTATTAACCCTTTCCTCGTTATACGAACTTATGCGTAACGAGTTTCCCATTTTTACTGCATCGCTGCTGCTCCGCTTATGGGGTTGGCTAATGTCGCAGACCGCAGAACGCGTCTACATAATGCTCGGTCCTGGATCGCTTCAGTGGTAAGCCCCAGGCGTTGTTGCGCATTTGCCATCTGAGAAATCCAGGAATTCTTTTTCCGACCTCGTTTTCTTACAGTTGGAGTGACCGTAGTGCTAGTGCCTTTTTAACCGAATTTTCCGCAGATCTTCTTTGAACGTGGCAATACCAGCTTATTCTATTCGCCTCAAGCTGTTCGGTTACCGAATTCTTTATATGAAGACCTCCTCTTATACGCGTAGATCTAATACAATCGCGTTTAGTGACTCCACTAGACATCCTTAACATTTTCATTTCCGCTGCCGTCATTTTGTTTTTAAACGCTTCGTACACTGTCCAGCACTGTGAACCGTATATAAGAGCTGGTCTAACAACCGTGGTGTAGAGTTTCCCCTTTAATTTAAGTGGAAATTTTCGGTCGCAAAAGATTCCCGAATTTTCCCGCCATTTCATCCATCCCATACTCACTCTGTGGTTTACGTCGTCGTCACATTTCGCTTCCATGTTAACGATTGATCTTAAGTACTTAAAGATAGTGCTTTTCGGAAGAACTATTCCGTCTAACATTATATCCGGAACAGGTCGCAACGGAAGCGCAAATGGGCACGTCAAATGCTCCTTCTTTGAACGATTTAACGATTTTAAACCCGTTTCTCTCTAGCGCATTTCTCCATGAATCTAAGGCGTTCTGTAAATCTTCGACGTTATCGCTAAGTATAACTGCGTCGTCAGCGATGAGAATTGGCGTTACATTTGCTTCGCGCATGCATTCTTTTAAAAGATAGTCGAATACTACGTTAAAGAGGAAAGGGCTAAGTACGCTTCCTTGATGCACTCCGACATTAACTGGAATTTCTCTCGTTAGTCCAGCAGAGCTTTTAACCGCAGTTTTCACGTTTCCGTACATGTCTTGTATTATTCTAACATACGTTTTAGGTATGTTTTGAGACCTCAGCACGGCCCATATGAGATCCCTAGGCACTCGATCGAATGCTTTTTCGAGGTCGATAAATACCATGTGTAAATCCTTAGACGAATCTCGGTGCTTTTCCATTATTATTCGTAGGCTTTGGATAGCGTCCACCATCGATCTTCCTTCAACAAATCCACACTGGCTATTATCGAACTTTATTATTTGCCGAAGACGTTCGTTTAAGACGTCTTTGTTCTTTGTTATATGCAATATTCTTGATATTGGTTCAAAGTGAGTGTAATTGGTGCAGTAAGTTCAAATCAGGAGTGAATGAAACATTTCGCATATTTCTCTGTCAGCTGGTGTTTCTTGTCAATAAAAAGTACACTAGCTACATCGGGTTCTTTATGCAAGCTCATAAGTTTTAGCCTAATTTCATAGGGAGGTAATACATATGGATCGGCCCAAGGTAGATCACGAAGTACGAAGTGAATAAACCTGCGTTGGACTGCTTCAAATTTTTAATGTAGTTTTGTTTGGCATATGGAGAACTTGTAACGTAATGTGTGGAGTAAGCTGTCAATATGTGAGTCGAAATTCAATTCTCTGTCCATATCCATTATCCATAGGTCCCGTACTTTGGTAATGGATAGCATTGGCTCATTGCAAAGTACGTAGTTTTTTTTAAGTGCTAGTATTCGTTTGCGGGGATAAGATATCGCTTTGCAGTTGTTGACAGTTTGTTGTAAAAAGTTTTGCTGGCACCATACCGAAAAATCATTTAATTCATCTTGCAACCAGTCAGGAGGCAATAAAAGGAAAAACCAATTTGTTTTAGTTTCAAAATGATAAGTTGGTAAGAAATTTTAGTGAATTCCTTGCTGAAATCTATGGAAGTTGAATCGATTTTATCACTGTCTCCTAAAGCACAAAACGTCATAAACTAACGAACTATGTTAGGCTGATTTGCTTTTCAAGAAACCATGCAGATTTATCTCCACAAATCTACAGTACGGAAACAATTCTTGATAGACTATGCTTTCGAAAGAGTATGCAAGAGAGTTTTGCTATGGGCCTGTAATTTTCGACTTCAAGGATCATATTGAACTTATAACCATGGGAACATGGATTATTTTCTTGACCGAAAGACTATACCAGGGATCAGTATCATCTGTGTAAGATATACTCCATCATGGTGCAGATTATTGCAGTTTTTATCTATGATCGAATGCAATCTTACCTGCGTAAAATAAAAATGTACTTTAATTAATTACCGACATTTGTATGTAGTTCTTTCAGTTATAGATCACCTTTGACGGATTCAAAAAAGAATTATTTGTCTGCCGACATTTGGTAAACTATAAATCTGACCTTAAAATAGAAAAAGTCAAGTTAAATGCAAAAGGGTCAAACTGGAGAGTTTTTAATTCTAGAATTTATAAAGTTGACAAGTAATGCAAGGTCCTTATACCACAAAGCTATGGTACATTTTTTTCAAGTATGACGTTAAAGAAATCCCTTGGAAAGCTCGTATGCTTATTTGTAGTACATTCGTTATCTTCACCTGTGTGATGCGCTTATTGCCATCAGCATATACCTACACTGCTGATTTGAAAATTGATCTGATCTTACTAACAATATTTCGCATTTGAAGCTGCTCAAAACATCTAATTTCGTCAAAGATACTTTTTTAATTCAAAAAATGCTCTTAATCTAATAATTGGCAATTTATTTTATGTCTAGATGAAGAATTTCGTGGAAGTCATCTTTAGTTCAAAGCGACAACGACGACTTTGGTTATATCTTGCACTGTTGAAGAATCCATATTAGAAGAATTTGTTTAGCAATCACCATATTACATAGGCATCAAAGTCTTACATTCTTCGTTTGCCTAGCCATTGTAATTATTTAAAGGTGATTCTGCTTCGGTCTGTTAAAGTCGGTACAGTGTCTAAACATAAGGAAGCTCATTGTTACTTCACAGTTTTAGTAGCACCATCCAGTGCTACAAATATCATTTAATATGTTGGCCAAACGAAAGAGTAAATATCTGATTTCACTCAGCTGAATTAAGGGTACTTTCGAGTGAACTCTTATACCAGATAGATGAAGTTAAATATGTATTTGTCGTGTACTTTAATGGTTCGTTACAAGTAGCATTTATTTGTAACGAATAGTTTATGCTATTTGGTTTGATGACGAATGCTGGGAAGCACATGCAGCTAAGCAAGATGCATACGAAGCTGCACTGCATAGGAGGATTAGAGCTCACGAGCTCTATGAGAAAAGAAGAGAGACAAACACCGGCTTTTAGGGAGAAAAAAGAAAGAGCATGAGAAGCGCGCGGTCAAGGAAATTGAGAGGTACTACTCCAAGAATGAGATTCGGAAGTTTTACCAAAAGCATACAAGCCCCGAACCGAAGCCTGTTGAGACGAACAAGGGAACATTGTAGTAGAGTCGCAGTCGATGCCGAGGATTTGGAAAGATCTTTTCTGTAGATTGTAAAACGGTGATGACGAAACAAATACTGCTGTTAGGCAGAATGAACCTCTCAACCTGGATGATGAAGACCAACAATTCCATCCACCTGACCACCTGAAGTTCAACAAAGCAGAGCAACGATAAATTGCTAGTCGTGGTATAAAATGAAGCTAAGATGAAGGTCTGATCCATAAAAGATCTGAAAAATACACTCAAATGTTTTGATTGTACAGAAAATTAAGTGGCATCGAAACGATTTATCCTTTAAAATACAGCTCGATAAATTTGATTCATTAAGAAAAAAGGTTTTTTCCACATTAATCTTATTTTTCCTATCTCGTCAGCTTATTCATCCTAAAAGGATGGAAACATGTACCACCTTGATCAATTCCCGGAATTTATTCAGAAAATTTAAAAATACAAGTTTATTCATCTAATTCTATGTATATTGTCCCCTTCAAAGTAATCCCCATCGACTGCAACACACTTATGCCAGCGCTTGATCCAATCCTCGAAACATTTTTTATATTCGGTTTTCAGTATGTCCATCAGTACTTCCTGAGATTTTTCCATTACTTCCTCTCGGCTGCTGAAACGCGTTCCCCGTAGTGAATTTTTAACTCGATTGAACAGAAAGAAGTCACAGGGAGCCAAATTAGGTGAATTCGGTGGCTGTTGGATGGTATTTGTTGCATTTTTTGTCAAAAAATTGCGAATAATGATGGCACTGTGCGACGGTGCGTTATCACGAATTTTCTACCCACAATTCTGGTCTCTTTCGGCGATGTTGCTTCACGCAAACGTCTCATAACGCCCAAACAATACTTTTTGTTTACTCTCTGTGGGTTATTGACCAACATTTCTTTTACTTCATCAATGTTTTCGTCGGTTTTCGATGTCGATGGTCTGCCACTGCGTTCATCATCTTCGAATCGTTGTCGAAACACTTTTGCAACATTTCCAACGTTCGCGCACCATTTAATCGGGTTTTTACGCAAAATTTAATACAAGTTCGTTGTTGTAAATTGTAAAAAAAATCGCCAAACACACAGAGATAGATGTACTCTTGGCAACGTAACTTTTGCAAATGTCAAGCCATGACGCTAAGATTTAGAGTACCAACTTCACAAAAAAAAAACAGAACTCAAATCGGAACAATGGGAGCGCCACAAGGTAATATGTGTATTTTCTTAAAAGTTTTAAACATTTCAATAGCTCTGATTTCGATCACATCTTACATTGCCCAAAAAGTGTCAGTCATAATTTTTGTGATCTACCATCAGATACGAGTATAAACAATAATTTTTGATTTTATTCGAGTCAATTACGAATTCGCAAGCTACTCGTATCTACTGTAATAAGGATTAGCAAAACATCATATACGATTTGATATTCCTGGAAGTGCCGACTCACAAACTGGTAGAAAGGCATATTGAAATAAATGTATTTTTTGTTTCTCCAAAATGAAAGTCTGTTTTATGGACAATAATTTAAAAAGGCCAATCCTTTTGTATTGCAAACGTATACCGCTCGCCCATGTCTCGAGATGATTTGGGTGATTTTTAATAATATTTTACGATCCCATTTGACTCTTTTTGGGTTAAAAAGGAAAACAAAAACAGCTTATACGATTATAATTGCGCATCATTATCAATATACTCGTATTCAAACTGGTAACTTTATTCACGCTACTCTGAGTAATAATCTCAAAATGAATTTGAGAAATGCAAATAAATCACGGATGGTTTGTCAACAATTCACGAAACATATTTTTATACATGTACAAGCATATTTTCTGATTCACGAAAATATTGTTCTATGAATGCCGGTATCTATCTGCTGATCAGATTATTCATGTGACTTTCAGATCGCACGTGTACACGCGGAAAGACTTATTTCACAAAGACCATTATAGACGATCCTTGGAACACAATAAAGTGTGACTATAAAAATGTTTTTAACCTTCTGTAACACCGAAAAGTAATAATAATAAAAACTGACCATTCAAGTATAGGTATACATTAAAGTTATTACATCCCTGATCAACGACCGACAATTATAATTCCCATCTATCTATCAAAAATTTCCGTGAATGTACTCAAACACAAATTGTTATTTTTTCTTTAACGTTTTTTTCACTGGGAAAATTTATCATTGAATCTGTATATAGGTAGTTAATTGTGAGTCACATAATTGTTATGCAAGCTGTTTTATACATTTCTTTATTTCTGCCGATGAAATAAAACCAAAACTAACGATTAAATTCAATTTGTATATTTCATGCTTAGCTAATTATTTGTTCCACCGATTTATATTTATTTTTTTTTCAATTTTATATCTGGTCTGAGTTCATAGTGAACGAATATCGTGGACAAATATTTATTTATAAAAAACCATAGGCTGTCCTCTAACTTTAATAAAATGTCTGCTAATACTATCGGGTTTTCCAAAAGGGACTTGACAATTTAGAATTTAATTTGTGAACGCACTCTTTCATTAATCATCAAACTGTCACTGTCAATTTATTCATTAAATTCAACATTTTCATCATGGTAAAGTACACGAACGAGCAACGTCTGCAAATTATAAAAATTTTCTACCGAAATTCGGTGTCGCTGACTGCAACTTTAAGAGGGTTAATTCCAATTTTCGGTCGTAATTCTCGCCCTAGTATAGAGGCAATAACAAGTTTAGTGCAAAAATTTGAGTCTACATATTCGTTGTGTGATGTTGCCGTGTCAGTGAGGCAACGGGTTGGTCGAAGTGGCGTCCGTAGCAAACGATCCAAATCAGTCAATTCCACGGTTTTCTCAAGAATAGGACATCGCTCAGACCACATTATGGCGTATTTTGCGTAAGGATCTTGGTTTACACCCATACAAGATCAAGCTGATTCAAGAATTGAAACCGATGGAGCATTTGAAGCGACGTACACAGTCACACAGCACACGTTACAATCGATTTATTGAAGAGTAAGTATCGTGAGCGTGTTATCTCAAAAAATGGGCCAGTCGATTGGCCGCCTCGTTCGTACGATTAAACGCCGCTTGACTATTTTCTGTGGGGCTACGTTAAGTCATTGGTTTATGCCAACAAGCCGACCACGTTGGAAGAGCTCAGAGCCAACATTGAACGCGAAATAGCGACCGTTTCGGCCGAAATGTGTGGCCGAGTCGTTGAAAATTGGGTCCGCTGCAAACGTGCCCGCGGTGGCCACATGAACGAAGTCATGTTCCATTCATAAATGTTTTGATTGTACTTCAAGCCGATAGTAAAGTTTTTTAAATATCTCAAATGGTGATAAATGGTGATCCATGCACTTACTTCATTTCCACTTCTCAACGACATTTCTAACTAACCAAATCGCCACTGACAAACCTCTGATCTCACAATAGTGGATTCTTAATCAAACATGTCGTAGAAAGAATGGCAGACAAGATCGGATTTCAAATTACTAATTGCAAATCTAAAATTTTACGCGAGACCATAAGCCGAGATTTACTGTTGATAGAGATAGAGTCATCAGCTGTTCATATAGAAACAATTACATATATATACTTGTTATGGACAACCAAGAGAAAATTTCTATAAAAAAACAATTAAAAGTTGTCATTTTGCTATTAATATCAAAATAGTCACTCATACGCCCTAGTGACTATAACACCCATTTTTTTGTTCACTTCTACTGTAATTAGATGCAATCATAAGGCATTTGAATGTAAACTAGGTAAAGTGACTAAGTTGATGAGGCAAACAAGTGACTAAGTTGGTGAGGTAAATGGGCAACCTATTGCGGTAGTCTCTTCGGGGTTGTTCTCATCCAAAATATTGACTTTCGTGACAGGTGTAGTCATTTTGATGTCCTCAGAAGCCTAGAAAATCTAGACAGTGAGGCATTTATATTTACTGACTACGACATACGTAATTACTTCTTACTGTTTTCTCTTCATGAGTTAGATACATTGTACAAAAAATGTAATATATCTCCGTGAATCCTTCAAATATCAATAGAAGTCATTGACGAAGAGTTTAAACTTCATTGTTGATGCTTACTCGGATATTATGATCTTATGATATATTTGCGTAATTTTTGAACATTTTTTAGTTTTTTCTTAACGTTGGTTTTGTCATCTTTAACAAAAGTTTCTGTAATGTGTCGCAGAGGGACAAGGATTTCTTCTGGCATAAGCCAACAAAAATTTGTTTGACGGCTGCTCAGGAAGTTTTAATTACACATACTCCGTTTCACATTTGACTAAAGAAAGAAGCACTGCATAATACCTCAAGACTCATTCATACAGACGAGAATCCCAGATGACAGTGTTGGCAGCTAGGTCTATTGGCAATTTTTTTTTGATATAAACAATCAACATTGTGTCCCACCTCATGTTCTGCACTTACTGAATTGGTAAATTTAAATAAACCATGAAAAAGTCAAATTTTGATATTGTTTACCGATGGGTCAAAATGAAATTTTAAATCAGTCCTGGACCATCAGAAGTCTTCTAAGCACAAGGGGTTTTCACAGTATGTTTTATGCGGAGTTACTCGTATCTGCGATTTACACGTGTGATATGTGCCACCATCAATATATTCACTAATTCTCATGTAATGATTAACACGCTGGGTTCTTATCGTATGAACTTAAACTCCAAGCAGAGTGCGTCAATCTCCTAAAAAACTCTTCCAAGGTTAAGACGTTTGACTCTGGAAGATGCTTAAGTCACAGGGGCATTGAAAATAATTAAGCGACTTATGAGTTAGCCAGGAAATGCTCTACAGAACAATACAAATGCAGTGGTGGCCTCATAAGACTACTGAAAAAATAGGAAAAAGAACAGCACTCAATATACTAGGATACTTACTTACTTTAGGTGGCGCTGCAGACCGGGGTGGATCTGGCCCTAAGTCAACAAGCGTTTTCAGCCAGCTTGATCTTTTGCTATCTGCCTCCAGTCTCGCACGCTAAGTTGGCCGAGGTCCCCTTAACTTGAGTCTCGGTCTTCCTCTACTGCGTTGGATTTACACGGTGCATTGGACTTACACCCTTCTGGATGGTCGATGTCGCTGTAACGACAGTACATACAGTTCTTAATTGCATCTCCTCCTCCACTCATCGTCAATGCATACGGAACTGAAAATCACTTGAAGAATTTTTCTTTAAAAGCAACCAAGTGCGCCGTCATCCATTTTTTATAATGTTCATGCCTATGCGCTATAGAGCAGGATTGGGACTATTAAGGTCTTATATAGGGTAACTTTAGTTGTTCGAGAGACAGCTTTGCTAGTCAATTGCTTTCTTAGCCCAACGAAGCAGCGATTGACAAGAGTTATTTTTCCTTTGATCTCAGCGCTGGTTTCGTTGTCTGAATTTATAGCGGAGCCTATAAGACAAAGTTCTTAGGTGGTATGTATCGATCTAAAGCTCATGGATTTTTCTCCAAGATCTGCCGTAGTGTGAATATTTGGTCGATGGTGGACTTTCCTGGACCTACCAGGTTGTTGGCGAACGGCTTCAGGAGTCTACACAATAGTAAAATCTTAAAATTCAGTAGAAAAGAAAGAAATAAAGAATTCTTCGACTAACTGGCTTGTGGCACAAACGATGCTAGAGGACGCAGAATGTATTTCTAATGAGTGGTCCAAGCCTCGAAGATAAAACCAAATATTTTGCAATATTTGTTTCCCCTTAACTGTTGGATTATCTGGGTAAATAGGTGAAATAAATGACTATTAGAAAAAAAACAATGAAGTCTATAGTTTGTCTTAAAGTTTTTAAAAAATGGGTGAATGTGCCTTTTACTCTTCAATAAGCTATCATTCCTATAATAAAAGTTGACTCCGGGATAGATTGACGAGACTCTTGTCAACCAATGTGTTGACAAGCGATGGACCAATACTTTTTTATCTTATTTAGTTCCTTGTCGGTCTAAAATTTGTATTTCTTATTATCCTGACTTCAGCGGAGCACCATCTGTTTTTGACTTTGTTTTACATCGAATTATACTTGTAATCCGCACAGCACTGATTTCTGCCGATTAGCTATCTGATTACGCTTAGATATATAGTATCATATAAAGATGTTTCTTTTTGTAAACAGCAGGATAATAGGGAGTTTTGGGCATCGTCCATTTCTTTAGGGACAGCACTTCAAGGTTATTCTATTGTGGGATAAATGTTATCATTATAACCACCAAGCGATTGTAAGTCTATATACAGGGCCTTCGAATAAAAGCTTTGAAGTGTGTGGTTTACCACACTGTAAAGAGTTAAATTTCACTCAGAAAATTCTGAAAATATCATTGGAATACTTCGAAAAGTTAAAGGTTTTCTCTATTTATTTTAACCCAGCAGTGGCTTGATTGGTATAGAATTTTAGCGTTGAAATCGAAACCATGCCAATGGTTCCAGAACACCTGGGAATATTTTTTCTTCCGTGACTTTGTATGCTTTGCCAAAAACAATCGCCAATCGCTGTTTCATGAGACTAAGAAGGCAATTGAACAGTAAGGCTATATACCGAAAAACTGAGGAGACTCTCTCGATCACCCCAATCTAATTCAATGGCTCTGATGCATTGTCTCAATCGAAAACAAAAGAAGATAATCTCATTCATTCGCGTTGATGTGCACTGAACTAGGTGATCCCTTCTCAGAAAAGTGCAAATCAGTCACCTTTGATGGCTACGGCATGTCGTCAATGGACTATGATGCTCTAACCCACAGAGTCTTTGAATCTAATTCGGAAGATACTCGTAGCACCTTATTTTACGCAGAAAAAGAGAACCCAGCTGACTTGCAGTGCGCAACTTACGGCAGTTAACTTAGAACCAAGTTAACTGAAAAGCCTAGTTATTTGTTGCCCCAATCCATTGCCATTCTACAGAAAAACTTTCTTGGTTGAGTGATTTCTCGAAATGGTCTCAAATTTTGGCGATCCGATTATAAAATTTAGCACCGAGCGACTTCTTTTTTGAAGTCTTATGATAAAGACTGTTTATGCCAATTCTGAGCAATCATCTGAATCACTAAAAGCTGACACCGATAGTAGAATCACAAATTTGGGAAAATGTTTTCTATCCAAAAAGCTTGAATGTGCATCAGATTCGAAAAAAAAATCAAATTGTAATTCATACAAATAACATGTTTTTGTTATTAGTTATAAGAAAACTTCGTATTGGAAACCTCTTCAGTTAGAACTTGCTTACCAGCCATCCACCTATAAGTCGATGAATTAGTTGCCTCAAATTGGCTCAAAACTAGAGCGGACTGTAGAATTCATTTAATTTCGTTTTTGTAAACCATGATCTGGCTTAATGGCATAGATATACAATTTCTAGTGATTCCTACATCCTGTACATCTCAGTACATACATATATTATTACTTTCAATAGAATAAATGATGTCTACGACACAGTCGAATTAAAATTGTTTCTCCTACTTAATTTCGATCAAAACTCAGGCTCGTCAGATATTGTACACACGTAAAACAGGAAGTAAACTGTGACTTATCGTTTACGAAAAATCAGCCAGCACCGTTAAAAATGAGAGAAAATTCTCAGAATGCATCAATAAAATTTAATATTGGTTTTCTTGGCAATTTTTCATCTCAGATACAAATATGTATATACGAACTCGGAAACTACGTAATCCCAGCGCTTCTTTCGTCACATATAATGCACTCGATATACTCGTACTGCAATCAATCTCAATCAAATCGTGATTATATAGGTATCCTCTGTGGTTTTTATCAGTAAAAAAATATACTGAATCTTCTTATTATTCTCTATAAAAAGCGAAAAAAAAAAATTTAACTTTAAGAAAAACAAATAATTTACACACGAAACGAAAATTAACTAAAAAAAGGTACTCGTATACGAGTATTCACTTCTATTTGCATAGGAAAAAAGTCTCAAGTAAACAATTCACGGCAAACACCTGTCGCTTAGATTAAAAAAAAAAACAAAAAAAAAATCAATCGCAACTTCTCACTTCGTTTTGAGCCTCTTAACTAATTTAATTTGCAAAATGGCTAGAAAACAGTACCATTACTTACCGCATTATAGTAGTTGCGTCTGTGGCTGCTGCCGTAAAATTACTTCCCGCGCGATCCTCAAATTTTACCTACGTCGTTCACCTGTGTTAAATAGTGTTCTACCGCACTCGTCTCTGTGACTGTTTTTCTCTTACTATCCTATTCGATCCAATACAATCCGCCCGGCACGACAATCCACCAAGTTAGTGTATCTCTCTATCTCTACCTGATTTTTCGAAAAAATTATAAAAAAAAAGACCCCTGAGAACTACCACGATGATGATAACAGCTCATAAACGATGACGACACAATTAATTCATCGTTGTCGCAGTGTCGCTGAGTCGATTAGCCGTTTGGTAGTTTGATCGCTTGGTCGCTTAGTCGTCGCTTGGCACAACCGAGTCTACCTGATTTTTCAGATTTTCTGATGCTCTGCGCACTGGAGTATACGAGTAATATTAGTTCGAGTTCTTATTGAATTGTTGTTCAGTTGTTGTTCAGAGATTCCCGTGTTGTCACGATATTATTAGATTTTTTTTTTCAGACCTACGAGAACTTTATTCATTCGCAAAACGTTCAGTTTGTATCCGTCGTCGTATTCCCGCGATTTAGTACATACGAATACTATATATCTTAACGAGCATTAACGTATCTTTGTACGAATACCTTACCGTGGAGTATTTCGAAATCGATTTGTTAAAAAAAGGAAAACTCCATCACTCGAGGGTTTTCTGGTGATGGTCTATTTGTTGAGGTAAAAGATACTCGAACTACGATCGTGTCGGTTTTTTTTTTAGTGTCACACGTGATTTAAATTTGTTTTTTCTCCTTCATCGCTTTTATTTCGAAAACTGTGCAACGGTGAAATTTTATTTTGTGAAGGGCTAACAAACAAGAAGTTGTTTGCTCTAAAAAGTTGAAAAAATTTGGTTTAATAAGAAAAAATCTTCTAATAAAAATCACGATAAATAAAATAAATTAAAATTTAAATTGGATGTCATTAGTGTAAAATATTTTCATTATAAGGAAAAAGTTTTAAAAAAATCATTTAGTGCGCCGTTAAAAAAGAAAAAAAATCCTTGCAGAGCTTTTATATTTTTTTTTCTCTAACATTTGGATTGCGCACCGTCTTTAAACTGGATTACTACCAATATCATGCCTTGGGAAACAAGACGAGTACATTGGTGCCTCTTATAGGTGGGTTATTGTTCCTAAAGAGCATGTATAATAATTAAAATTATACGAGTAATTGTAATATTTTTGGGATAAATTCTTACCAATTTGCATCTTGTTTTTATTGGCCAATTAATAAAAATATTTATCGTTTTGTTCAGCTTAGTTGCGAGTGTCCTTTTTCGGTTTGCTTGTCCAAGGAATTACCATAAATTTCGGATCGGTTTAAGTGAAGTCTGTTTTATATAAATTTTGGATTTTTGTTTGAATTTTTTGAATGTCTAAAACATTGCTTTATTGTAAACTTGATGTCGTTAAATTAACCGGTTATAACAGTGAGTTTATTAAAAACTCAGAAACCTTGTGGAGTTGAATCGAATTCGTTTATTTCATTTTTGTTAAACAAACCCAGGCACTTTTGTGAAGTTATGGATTAAATGAAATAATGAAAGCATGTAAGATTGCGTGTTTTGAGCAAACATTTTCAATGAATAACAGTTGAAGTTAGTCACTTTGGCTCACCATAGAGTAGAGTGTATAAATGTTAGATGTCATAAATTGGTAGAATTGTGGGGAGCACGTGCGTTCTCAGTGTTTACTTGGCCATCATCCACTCTGCTTCGCATAATTAATTAGCCATTAGGTTGTGTTTTCGGCATTCGAGAAGACGATGTTTTTTGTTTTGTTTTTCTGCTCAAGCCATTTTGACAATTTTATTATTTTACATAACGAGTTAGTCATTAGGAATACACTTCAGTGGGTGATGAGAAACCGTGTAATTTGTTGGTGTATTTTTGTTAAACCTTTGTTTCGGATAGAAGTTATTTGAAATGATTGCCGGTTGTCTAATTGAGCGAAAGAAAATTTAATTTTTGGTACGGCAAGGGAGAGAAGTAGTTGGTTTCAGTATACGAGTGTTTGCAAAAAAAAATGCCATTTTGATTGTACTGGAATTAGCAATGTGTATATCTTTGAAATAAGCTTCTCACTTTACCGGTTTAAAGTACTAAGTCGAATTGATAGATTGATTAACTCGATTGAATTCATTTACTGATTACATTTACCTATACTATGGCTCACTTCCAGTCTCATTTAGGTGCATTGAACAAATCATTCATCTAATATGATAATTTGAAAAAAATGCTAAGAAATCAGGATACTTGCTGCGAAATATATATCCATATGACGGGTAAAGGTCTACTCGTAGATTTTTTGTGGCAATTTATCATTTCGCCATATTATTTTTGCAACTTGTTGTCTTGTGTTTTAATTATTTCGCATTTCATTTATTTGGAATTTTTGTTAAGCAAGTTCTCATTTGACTATGTTTTTGTATCGCAAGAATATTATTTCGTATTTGTCATCTCGTAATTTTTATCTTACGTTCTAATTTATTCGCAATTTCCTATTTTCCATTTCACGCGAAATTTAACACCCACTCCAGAAATTTGTTCCTATCCAAGTTTGAGAGAGGTGGTGCGATATCAGCCTTTTCTCTACAGGGTTTAGCTGCTCACGCGACTTCGTCACTCAGCTAAGGGTATCTTAACAACTGTAGTTGTAATTGCAAGTCAAATTGGTCTTATGACGCCTTGTGAAAGTGACAGTGATGGCGTTTGCAATACAATTGAGTGCAGTGTGCAAATTACATAATCAGCGAGGTACCAAAACGGGAATAAATAGTTAGAAAAATTAATTCCTTAAAAACAATAAATTGCTGCCTAATCATATACGAAATGGAAAGTGCGGGAAAAGGATTGCGAAATGATACTGTTGCGATATAACTTAAAGGCCAAATGAAAATTCGCGAATCAGGTATTGCGAGACAAAAACAATTAATTTTGTCGAATAGGCATGCACCCTCATATGACCCTAAAGGAGATTGAAGATGATCTTGGGTTGAGCTGTGAAAGTTCATTATCAAGTCTTACCGAAATTGGGAAATCTACTTGTCAGGTGCGGAGTAAAGGTATTTACATTCATAAGGTTAAATCTAGGAACTGCTTTTTCCTGTCTTTATTTCATAAATTTAAAGTTTAATTTCTTCATCCAACATGATAGTACTGTACCTAGATTAGGTCGAATATTTGACTTACGATTTTTTTCAATCATACCTAGAGTTGATTCTGGTATTTTCTAACAGATCGGTTTCATACAGAAAGAAAAGGGTTTTAATCTTTCAAATATGAAGATATTCCATTATCCTTTTTACTAAATCCAGTATTTACTACAATTGTACAGTTGCTGGTAATATTAGTCAAGGATCCTTCGGAAATGATTTATCTATGTTTACGATTAAATTCATTATCAGGGAAAGGACGTTTATCCCATACAACAAAAAGTTATTCTTCTGACCTGAAGGATCCTGTCTTGATATTCGTTTACTTCAGTATACAATGGGTTTTTCGGGAGTGCATTTCATACTTACGCTCATCGATGTACGGCGAAACCATGTTGGTGAGATGTTACGCAATTGCCCTCTGAACCCGAAAAAGCAGGGGTCGGCTGCATTCTTATTCTACATCTTATTTCTACGTGCTGGTACCGTTGCTACTTGTTTGTAACTGCGGAGCCAAGGTAGATGAAGTATTTAACTACCTTGAAGTTATAGCTGCCAATTGTAACACACTGGCCAGGAAAAGATCTTAACATTCACAAATCGGCTGGTCCAGATCGTATACGAGTATCTTCCCTTCTTCTGAAGAGAAAGAACTCGCTTATGGAATGCCCTGCCGATCTCTTTATTCATTATAGTCATTATTACCTCCAAACATTCAAGACCATTGCACTATGTGCAATCATTTTAAGGGTGCTAATAAAGAAGTTGTCGATGTTGGGGGTCCATTTTTGATGACACCATAGACTTGGTTCTTGCCTCTTTTACCACTTCCGCTTCGATAGCTGCGAATTTTATTCAAGCTTAATCAACTCTTTTAAGCTGGATGGCTGATGTGAGAATTCTATCCTATACTATAGTATTTCTACTGGAATCTTACTTCATAATCAGATAAGGTTGATTGAATGAAAGGCCTTTTCCTTTTTAAAGATTCGGATGGTGTATATAAATAATGCGTTTCTAATGTTTGTGTTGTGCTGTTGGTTGGGCCCAGTGATGACTCATATGCAGTTTTTTTCTTTATTATAAGCGCGTGCTCAAGGTAATTAGTACCTTTAAAATGTTTGCACACGGTGAAAAGATAGGAAGGAAAGAAAGAGAGGTATCGGTGTACATTGGCCTTGGATGTTTGCAGGCTATAATGACTAGGAATTAAAGAGCTCGGCGGAGCACTCCGTAAGCGAGCTATTGGCTCTGGAAAAAAAAAATCAAAAATTGGCATCGCGTATAAGTTTTGTCGCACAGTTTTAAATTCTGTTTATTAAGTGTAAAGATGTTCTAGAGGCACCTGTTGCTAGCGCTGTTGCGTCAATAAAGTTTTATTCCTTTGATAATACTTAACTTTAACATGATATTACCCATACCAAACGTTATAAATAGTGGAATAGCTAATGTACGAGTAGGTCTTACTAGTCTCCTAAAAGATTTGTTGAGAATCGAACAGCTGCGCCTGTAACCGTTGAAATACCATGGGTATCAGACCGAGCAGAATTGCAAGAACTGTGGAAAATATTGTATATTATACTCGTACGTACATATGTAGTTCGAAATGTTAACAAACGAAAGAGTTAATCTATTATACTAACACATTTTGCGTGACTTGTCACGATATACCGCAAAGTACCAGTGATTCAGTTTACTCAACGACTACACTGTATTACAATTGAGACATATTGCCAGTGGGTTATGGGGAGTTGTAAATTGTATCTATGTCCACTGACTTTCCTACAAGAAATGAACACTACTGTAAGTTTTCTAACTCTCTATATGGTAGGTTCCTAACACATCTTTCTCTCTAAAATAATTAATAATTTTTGTATAATTTGTAAGTATTATTCAAAGTATTGCCCATCTGAAGCTATGACTTTTTCCCATCTTTCTGGCAATTTGTGGATCCTATCCCAAAAGAACTGCGCCGGCTTGGTAGCCAAGAATAAATCAAGCCAATTTTTGATATTCTGCTCTGATGTGAACCGTATTTCAGTGAGGGCGTTCTGCATCGACCGGAACAAATGGAAGTCAGAAGGGGCAAGGTCTGGGCTAAAAGGCGGGTGGGGTAAGACTTCCCATCCACTGTTTTCCAAATAGTTCTTAACTGGAATAGCAACGTGGGGTCGAGCGTTGCCATGATGGAAAATTATTGCCTCGTGTCTGGTCGCATATTCAGGCCGTTTTTCGGCTACTGCTCTCTTCGAACGGATTAATTGTGTTCGGTAGTATTGTCCATTGATGGTTTCACCCAGTTTTAGCATCTTATAATATAGCACACCAATCTGATCCCACAAAATACAGAGCATTACCTTCGCGCCATGGATATTCGGCTTTGCCGTTGATTTGGCTGGTTGGCCGGGTTTTACATATGATTTTTTGCGCTTGGGGTTGTCGTAATGGATCTATTTTTCATTACCAGTAACAATCCGATGCAAAAATGACTTCCTTTTGTGATGTTCCAGCAGCATTTCGGACATGCAACACCGCCTTTCGACGTCTCTCGGCTTGAGTTCATGTGGAACCCAATTTTCTTGCTTTTGAATATATCTAGCTGCTTTTAAACATTTTGAAATGGCTGCTTGAGTGACACCCAAAGATTCTGCGAGCTCTTCTTGTGTTTGGCAACAATCTTCATAGAGTAATGCTTCCAGTTCTTCATCTTCAAACTTGTTTGGCTGTCCAGGACGATTATCGTCTTCCAAGCCAAAATCACCACTTTTAAATCGTGCAAACCACGTTCACCATAAACTTCCACCAAAATACAATGACTTTCGGCAGCAGTTTTCTTCATATTAAAGTAATGAAGAAGAACTCCCCGCAAAAACACTTTTTCATGCACAAAGTTCGACATATTTAAGTGAAAAAAAATTATTGTTGTTTACGCTTCAAATGAATGACATATACTGAAATGACGTACAATGACAGTAGCTTTCCAACGCATGTTCCAATGGAATAATACAAGTTACGCCATCTCTTAGCAAACCGCACGAATTAAGTTATAGACCATATATTAAAATTCTGTTATTAATGTTGGGCGAGTCAATATAAGAATTTTTTAAAAATTACCATATTATGTACACTTTATTGATGGGGTATTACAGGAGCTCCTTTGAAGCTTCGGAATATTATCTTGATCCGGCAATAGCAACGTTATTTGCACATCTAATTGCATTCTTGTAATGCATTTTCATGTTTATTAGCAGTATTAACCACCGAGTTCTAGAAAACGGGATAGTGCCCCATGTTGCAGTTTTTAGTTATAAATAAGTAAGCAAGACATTAACTTACACAGTAAGGTATCTACCTTACAAGAGCATGCAATTGCAAGCGCCTTTTAATTTAAAACCTTTTTTAATTGGGTAATAATGTAATTAAGCCAATGTTTGCTGTGATTTTTAAAAAAATATAAAGTGTATACATATTGTACATATACAAGAGAATATAGAATAATATCTATAGTTGTACTTGCTCTATCCATAGTCCAACTAGATTTTGTCAATAGCCTTTTTAAGAGCAATTCTAGGGGGAAAAAATTAATTGGGAGTCAAATATCTAGCTTGGTGGGCAGCCCTAGATGCAATGTGATCATCTATTCGTGTATAAGTAGTAAAATGTACGTTCTTTTTTGCCTTTTACTGATGATAAACTGGTGGGCATTCACTAAAATAATACCTGGCAGTACACTAGTCTCCAATCAAAATCGAAAATCAGCCAAATATAAAGATTTGTATACTCGTACAACAGCCTTTAGCCTAACAGAGGTCTCCTTGTAGTAGCTGTTGGAAATAGCTCTCTGCTAACTTTCGTATTCATCAAATAGCCACACTGTGCATTTTTTTTGATTTAGAGCGGTTTTTGACAACATGCCGGGCGGGGCCATTAAACTTACCCTGGAAGGAACAATATCAACAGTATAGTATCCAGGTGGATACTTAGGGATTATAAGTGTAATCATACCCACATGAGTATTAAGTTACATAAAATCAATATTGAATTTAAAATCCTTCGATTAGCGTTAAGGGGAGATAAGAAGAACATTTTTATACATAGGCTCCAATCTTCGCACTGGTTTGTGTTCTAAGAAGAATATCAACGTACGTCCATGCGGCTACGTTCTCAGATAGATCAGCCGATTACTGAAAGTACAAGTGCACAAGGCGGATATGTCAGAAGATTTTCTTAGACAGAAAATTGTCCCTGCCGAGACATCACCGATTGGATAACTTCAACTTAACCCACTTCTTGCTGTTTAATAACATTTTCATGTTCAATTATATTGCACAGATTTTTCAAAGTTCATTTACGAAGTCGCTTTTTATAGAATTTTCAAATTGCCATCCTACTGTTCAACAGATTTAATTAGCACTACATTTAAGCCGAACAAAATTGGCAAAAGTGGACTTTTCCATTACTCACTGACCCAGAGAATGAAATCCATTGCCCCCAAAGGACATTAATTTTTTTATGACTCGATAACAGAAAGAAAAGGAAAACAAAACAATAAGAAATAGTGAAAGTCAATAATAGGCGTAATGTATAGCTCCTCTTAGAGGAATTATCCTTGTTTGTTTTAATAAAAAATCCATAAAAATTAGTAAATGCTTAAGCCAAATACTCTTCACGTTTTGTTAGACAATGAATTTCGTAAGTGAAATTTGAAATCCTTGAACAAACCCGACGGTTATTGTTAAAATTTCGACCTTGTGCGAGATGTTCATATTTTTGTTATTTTCTAAATAAATTTTACTTCAATACTAGTGCCCTAGAAAAGTCCTTTCTCAATTTCACTACTATCATTCTCATTTTCAAGGATAATAATGCAATCTGTTTCCAGCAATACGAAGAAGCAACTGATGACATCAGTGTGAAACTGTCGCCTATGGCTATGCTATTTACGTTAAGTTCAATGCTTTTATCCGTAGGATCCGTCCTTTCTACAAAGAAAAGAAAAAAAACAATACGAATACTATGTCCTTACCCTTAATGACTATCTCCAAACTCAATTCTATCCTTTTTTGTAGTACACAAACCAAACACATACAATGATTCACCACTCAACATCCTTGTGGAGAAAAATTCGCCCTGCAAAACAAAGAGGAATTAAATGACTCTGAACGTTAATACTCCATTTGTACTATACTACCCCAAGAAAGAGAGCTTTTCAAGGAATTTCAACGAGTTGAAATTCTATCAAAGTACGAATAAAGCTAGTAGGCGACAGTTTTTAGGATTCTGTTGTCAAGACGAGTACACATTCATATTTCAATGCATCCGTATAGTAGTGGCGTAATTTTATTACTGTGTTCAAAGATGCAAAGGACATCTGATTCCAATGAAATTTGCAAATTCCAATCCTTGTTAAAGGGCAGCGACTTACTAGCACTCTGACGCCGTTGTCTGTATTGGATGTCATCCAACGAAAAGCACAGACTTTAAGGCGACGCTGCTATCTACTAAACCTTGTCACCTCGCCAAGGAGACGTAATGTTTTTTTTTTCTGTTTTTTTCATAATTTTATTATTATTTTTATTTGTACATATTTCATGGTCATTGTTTGAATATACGAGTAGTCTCCAGGCTCATACCTTGCCTAGACAATTTAACGGCCATGACACAAGGGCGGTGTCAGCGGCAGCGGCACCCGGGCTTACTCCTTTTGGTTGTAATAGCAAACGAAAAAAAAAATAAATAAAATAAAACCAAAAGAATATATAGAGATTTTTGTTTACCCTGTGATGTAAGTGTGTAGTGTATGTTTGTCTGTATGTACTTAAGCGCATCGTGACTTTCTGATCTCCCTTAGTTTTTGAACTACTCGTATTTGTAGACAGTCGACGTTGAGCTACCAACGGATACGGATACGGAGTGTATTGAAATATTTGCGTGTCCTTTTTATTTAGTTTCGTTGAAAATCGGAATTCATATTCGTGATAATAGATACATAATGTTTTATTAAAATTTTTAACAAATCGATTTGAGAAAAATTGAAATTTCGTGCAAGAATAAACCGTGCAAGGACAATAAGTTAAAAATGAGTGAAAGCAGTGAGCATTTAGATTGGCTTAGTGCCTTTGTTATGGATGCAAAGAAAAAGGGGAATTGGCGAAAAGTGAAAAATATGTGGAATTCCTATCTAGTGCCTACAAGGTCAACAAACGATACAGACGAACTTCCAATTGCACGATGTTTGTCATGTGGAGGTGAATCTTTTAGATGTCCTTTATACATAAATACATAACAACATGCGAGTATGCAACAAAAAACGAATAGTTTGATAAGGCTCTCGTATTATAAAGAAAGTGAGGATATCTGTTTTGCCTGAGTTTATTACTCCCTTCTTCTAGTTAAGGACATTTGAAGGCATGCCCTTCCAAGAGACGGTATCATTCTCAATCAGACAAAGGAAGACTTACATAATTTTCCCATTATTGACTGATTCGACAAGTTAGCACTTTACTTCCCCCTTTAAATTAATGGTTATTTGAAGATATCACATAAATTTCGAATTGAAATTATGTAAGTATAACCTTATGATTGGAAATTTCAACCTGGATGGCGCCACTATTATGTCTTCTCATTATATTATTGTTATTGACATTCAAACAAAGTACGAAAGAGTAGAATACATTGGTGAGTGATGTCTTGCTTTCCTTCTGACAGAACGAATTATATAATTTTGGAAATTTTTTATAGTCCACGTAGTAAAATGTGAACAGAAGTTCTTAGAATTTCTTGCCAGGCTAACAAAACTGTCTATTGAGATGTAGAACAAAGAAACACAGAAACATTGAACGAGTGAATCGATAACAAAGTGTATCCCCTTTGTGTCTCCTTTTTCAAGAATCACTTGATTTTATTTTTGTACAGAAATACGAGCATCTCAAACATTTTTCCTTTTAGTCGCTTGGTATGATGTGAATGTCCGTATATACTTCTCTGTATCCTGTAAGATCTTGTGGGCCCTTGAGCCTCAACGGTGTTTATACTCTACGGACTATGAACTTAATCTAGCTGGAAAAATAATTATGTTGTTTCAATTTGCTCAGAAGTGTTTATTTCTGAAGAAGCTAATAATAATATATAGTGTGTAGTGCACTGCGACCTTGTGGTCTATTGTACCTTCTACTTATACTTTGGAGAGGTTTGCTCCCTCTTCCAGAGCCCCCTCACAGCCTAATTCACCAGGTATTATGTTGGAGTGGTTATGCTCTACCTTTGGCCTTGGCAAGGAAACAACAACTCTGAGCACGTCATCCAGACCAGTTTCTTTTATGAATCTGAGAATGAGCAGTAGATCCGTGGTTGGTAAATCCTTTTCTTGAATTTAGTGTTTTCCCAAATATTTAAACCTTTTGTGGAGATTCCAGTACCTACAGTCTGTTTGATAACATCGTACACGACAAAAATTAAAGAAGAACTTATAATAATAAAAAAAAATCAATTCGTTTATTTTGTTTATTTATTTGAATGCTTTTCAATTAATATGTTGTCCACTCTCCTCCATTATCAATAATTGCTTGGAGTCTTCGAGGCATGCTTTCTACTAATCATATAGCAAAATCTTGAGACAAAGATCTCAATAAAACTCGTATTTGTCGTGATAATTGTTTGACCGTCGAGATCTTCTTTCCTTGGAGCTTTAGCTTCATGAATGCCCAAACATTTTCAATGGGATTTGCATCCGGCGACTGTGATGGCCAATCTAAAACATCGAAGTCATCTTCTTGTTTCCACGCACTGCACAATGACTGCTATGTTTCGGGTCATTATCTTCTTGCAGTAACCAATTCTCATTCCTTCTTTTAAACCACCTTTGGGCAGATGGTAATAAAGCCTTTTTATAAATTTTGACCATGTTGGGTGCGTTTAAGTTATTATTAAACATGAACAAATTGCCAAATCCTTGTTTTGAGAAGCATCCCCAAACGTGCACCTTTACCGGGTGTTTGACGGTCCGCTGGATTAATTTATTGGATTGTGTACACCAGGTATGAGTGATAGAAGACCATGCCCAAAAAGAGGCTTAATCCGAAAAAAATAACGTTGTTCCAATCTCTTTCCGAATTCTCCTTGGCCCAACTGAGTCGTGGTTTCTTTATTGTGCTTCGAAATTTTACATTATTGGCTAGTAAACGTTTTCGTATCGTATCACAACACACATTTAGACCCTTTTTACGTAAAATCCCTTGTCCTCCACGTAACGATAGAAGAGGATTTTTTTCAAACACGCGTAGAATCATTTTGTAGTGATTTTTTGTGGTTTTTGGCGCAGACCCACGATCCGGCAAATCATCCACATTTTTAACTTGGGAATAACGGTGCACCCACTTGCTAACAAATGCTTTTGACTTTTTCATGTATTTAGCAGCTGCTCCGTATGACATTTTCGGTCCTTTTGGATGCGTGCACAAGAATACTGCTTCATAAGGTGATGCAAACGCGACACTCATTTTAAAATACTTCCGTCTCTGACAAAAATTGAACACTCTTTAAATTTGTTTATTCAAAGCATCTTAGCAGAAGTATTTTTTTTATCTGCTTATGCAAATGCCAATTCCAAACAGATTTTCATAAACGAGTTTTGCCGTATACGATCTTATCAAACGGACTGTATGTGTCTTTTTTTTTTCTTTCGTTGAAATAATTATTTTCTTTTTTCTTTTTTTTTGGCAACTAAAGAACACCTGATGGTACCCCACGTCAGTTATTCTTGCGTACACATTATTTCTATATTTCCATAGATCTATCAACACAAACATAGGTTTTAGAATTATCTCTAATTTGTTCATCATTTTTAACTAGTAAAATAAATGTTTTGTATCCTAAATTGTTGCTAGATTTTTGCTAAAACTAATACATGCCTTAAATCTTTTGAGATTGTAATCTCCTTAGAGTTTTTTGGCTTGTCTCAGACCTTGGAGATCCCGAAAGGTTCTACCCCTTTACCCTTTTCCGATTTCCTGAATTCTTCGCGTAGGGTGTGTTCCCCTATCCCGCAGAGTGGTTCAGGTCCTATGAAGGATTCTGCTGCCCCTTTTCTCGCTAGAGAGTCCGCCGTCTCGTTACCAGTGATGCCCACATGGCCTGGTATCCACCCGGCAGATACTCTATTTTTATTGCCTAATTTGTTGAGACTTTGTAGGCATTCCCATACAAGTTTGGATTTAATGACAAAGGAGTCCAGTGCTTTGATAGCTGCTTGACTATCTGACATTTTTGCTATGTTACATTTTCTGTAATTCTTTTGGAGATTGATTCGAACGCATCATTCTATGGCGCATACTTCTGCTTGAAACATGTTGGTACTGCTGCCCATGGATTCATGGTGTATCGTTCTTGGCCCAAATACTCCTGCACCAGTTCCTTCGTCAGTTCTCGACCCGTCTGTATTCCACTTTATCGTGTGGTTGCTCAGTCCATAGATAGTGGATTCATCGCTCCATTTTTTTCTTGTTGCTGAGCTTCGTTAAGAAATTCTTTTCAAAGTTCTGAAGTAGCTACTAGTTTGGTTACCTTTAGCCCAAGCACTAGCTTGTCTTTAAAACAAAAATGTTATAGTTTAAAGCGTACACTCTTGCCTTATACTCGCCAATCTCTTTGTGGGGTATTTGGTAAACCAGTGTTGTCATGGAGTTGGCTTACGTTTATTAGGAGAGTTTTGCAGAAGCTGAAACAAGTTGTGGTCAGGGGTGCTCCGTCTGGTCTATACTGTGGATGCTTCACGATCTAGCTAGTGATCGGTCATCAAGCAAGTGTGCGGTGTCCTCACAATACCTCTCCGTTTCGGTAATTGTGGCTGTTTTTTTTCAATTTCCTGGCATAACATCTCGAATTGTTCACAATAGAGTTAAGAAATGACTGAATGGGCATTTGAAAGTCCACTATGGTCTCTTATAGTCTCACCAAACACACGGTATCAAGTACTGCGCTGTCAAAGTCGATTCGCCAACTCTTGTGACGGCTCATCATTCTTTCCCTTAAACGTTGATACTTCTGATTGCCGTAAATGATCTTATTTCCGGTGATTGACGTTTCAGAAATGGATAGAGTTCTTTACATTTCAGCAATGCTAACTTTTTTCATAAGCAGAGAAAGCAGAGCGTAAGTGATTTGTGCATTCAAACTAAGGAACAAAAATGTAAAGATTGGCAGGATATTGACTTGGGAAACAAATGGTTTCAAAAAGACTGGGCAACATGATTTATAACATGTATTGCCAACACTTGGTACGTCACAATTTTAAACATCGCTTAGTTCTACGGTTAGAGAGTTTCACTATATGTTGTTGATGTTGATGAGCCTGTTGAGGGTTTTTCTGGTACACTAGATTAACATGAAATACTCTATCGGTAGTGTATTACTATGGTGAAAACGCCCTTTTATCATTAATAGTATGAAGGTTCTGATGGTTTTCATTGTTTACGGCAGATTTTTCTTAAGTTTTGGGACACGAAGGTATTCCTTATTGAAGTTTGAATATTTAAAATGCAATAGAAGACGGCGGTACTTTTAATAAACGACTGTCGGTTTTGAATATGAAACAATATGCCTTTACGGACATGTTCAATTTGACATATTGACAAGATCAAAAGGTTTGAACTAACAATGGCAAACTTTGACTTGACTGAAAAGAACACACAATTTTTGTTGACACGTCGGCTTCCTGCAACTTTAAATCAGAATCAATATTTTGAACATATTTGAAAATATTGCTAATACACTTAACTTTGCATCGTATTTAAAAACGAGCAAGTTTTTTTTTCTAATGCTTCGTAAATTAACTAAAGAGCCCTGATGATTTTGAATTCTTCTTGACTACTGGCTGTTTCATGGCTTTTTTTTTTAGAGTATTCATGAAGAGCAAGCAAGTTCAACTTGTGTCGATACCCATACAACGCCGCTGGAAGTTTTGATCTCAAAATACTTGGTGGGGTGAAAATAGCCTCCTTGGGAATGAAAAAAAATTATTTTTTAAATGTTTTTTTTTATTTTATTCAATATAGTCCCCTTTTACTTGATACACTTATTCCAGCGATTTTCCAACTTCTTGATCCCGTCCGAAAAGTAATTTTCTGGAAGGTCTGTAAAATACTCCTCCGTGGCTTCGATGATTTTTTTATTGATGAGCCATCAATAATATAATAATAATAGTCCGTGTGAGCCAAATCGGGCGAATACGGTGGATGCGGTAGCAATTGGAGCCGTAAGTCATTGATTTTAGCCCTGGTTGCGATGCTCTTATGCGCCGGCGCATTGTCTTGCAAAAACAAAAAAATTTGTTCGCTTTATTTGAGGCCGTTTTGCAGCGATTCCGGCCTTCAATCGCTCCAATTATGCACAGTAATACTCACTATTGATGGTTTTTACTTTTTCGAGGTAGTCCACGAAGTGTATGCCATGAGAATCCCAGAAAACCAACGCCATAACCTTTCCGACCCATTGAACCTTCCTCGGCCGCTTTGGAGCACTCGTGCCGGCTTCAGTCCATTGCCGGGCACTCATTCTGTTCTCTAGTGTGTAATATCGATGCAGGTTTCATCAACAGTTACCAATCGACGGCAAAAATCCACCTGATTTCGCATCAGCAAGTCCAAACACTCTTTCGAAGTGCTCTCGCGTTCGTGTTTTTGCTCAGGAGTGATCATGCGCGGCACCCAGCGGCAGGATAACTTTTTCATATGCAGAATATTGTCCAAAATATGGCGTGTGTGCTCAGTACTAATCTTTGTGGTATCGGCTAGCTCGCGTACCTTCACTTTGCGGTCAGCCAACACCATTGCATGTATTTTTTTGACATTTTCCTTTGTAACCGCATTGGAGGGCCTGCCGCTGCGGACTTGATCGGTAGTGGAGTTGCGGCCGCCACGAAACTCTCGAAACCAATATTTGACAGTGTAATCTGACGGAGCATTAGCCTCATAATATTTATCCAACTTTTCTTTTGTTTCCTTCGCCATTTTGCCTCTCAAAAAATAATGTTTTATGAGAAAACGAAAATCGTTTTTGTCCATACTCAACATGATGCCAAACACGTCAACAACAATCAACTGTCAAAAAAAAAAACTAAAAACAGTATCGTACTGAAATTTGGCATGTCTGCCTAAATATGAATGGACTTCAAGGACTTGCAGTAGCAGTGCATTCTGGCGGTCGAGAAGGTTACTTTTCACCCCACCTAGTACATAGGGTTTAAACTTGATCAGGATTCTAGGTGCTATTGATGATTTTTGGCAGCCCCAATGGGTGAAAGAAATTGCGCTTTTTATCTCTGCTACCTATTTAGTAAATTGCTGTATCTTCTTACAATTCAGTTTGTCTATTTGTGTATTGCTTTTCTTGTTCTTGACACTGGGCTTGGAATTATTGGAAGACGATTTCTTTTATGTAATGTAATGTAATGAACTTTCCTGGATGCTGTATTCTTAAATTCCATTGTTTATAGTTCACTCTATTCAGTATCCTTGTTGTTGTAATGTTTTTTTTTAGAATTTATATTACTTTACCTGATTTAACATATTAACTACTGTTTAGATCAGATGTGTCACTTATGATATCATCACCTCTTTTATTCAAGCTTTGTGTATTTTTTTTATTTGTTTTTCGTTTCTGGTTTTGCTTTAGCGAACTGAAGAATGGATAGCGCATTTAGCTAAATCCGGCTTTGTTTTGCACTTGCAATTTCAGTCAACATGTGTAAGGAGTTCAACATATCCCGGGTCTATCACATCCGCTTCATCGGAAACTTGACTGTTGTGGGCAACTGACTGCTGTCTTTGCTGCACATATATTTCTTTTATAAATGATTGTAATTACTCATCTCCGATTTGAATCTTTTTCTCAATCCTTTATATATAAAGGATCTCTCGACTAACACTTCAAGAATTATATCTACTACTAGCCAACATGCTACCACCAATTTCATGACTCATAAAATTCATTCCAATTGGCAATGTGCCGAACAGGACTACAAATTAAGCAGTAGCACCATATTGTGTTTTTTTTTTGAGTTAAAGTTCCATGACTCAAATCTCAAATCGATTTTGTTTGTTTATTTTGTACAAAATGACTCTCTTGCGCATTTTTTTTTCAAACATTTTTACTATTTATTTCTAGGGGTAGCTAAGTGGCTTTTATAATAGGCATTCACTACCCCAAGTGTTAAGTTTGAATTACATATCACCTCGCCTTATTCGTCATACCATTTCTCTTCAATTATTATCCTCATTTTACGTGTATATGGTAGTTAAATACTTATCGAAAATGGAAAGTACTTTTTTGTGGCTGAATATTGGCCAGTAGAGACCTAACATGATAGTTTTTGTTTTTGTGTGGAATTAGGTTAATAGTAAGATTATATAACTATCAATGGGCAAGGTGACGCATACAAACACATTTTTATTTTTCCCATAAGACGCGTGCCTTGGTCATTAGTCAGCAAGTCAATTGACCTAGTCATAAGTGCCAAGTAAATGGAAATTCCTCATATTTTGGGAGAAAATGTGAATATAAAAATTTATTTCCTTCATATTGACCTGGATTTGAAGTTTGAAAAGCGTCCTTAGTAAACACAGTTTCTCCGAAAAGTGCTCTTAGTTCAATATTTTCTTAATAATTTACAAGAAACTCAGGGCTATATAAATTTTATTTGGACGATTATTTAGATTTTGTTTCTGTTGACTATTTTGTCTAACTTTGGGACTTATGAAAGATACTTGCGAACATTACGTTTATTTGTTACGATAACTGTTTAGGCATGCGTGTAGTTGAAAGATTGTATTGACCGGTGAGTCTTATATTAACAGCTAATTAAATATGTCTTGATTTTTTCTTTAAGATGATTTAAAAGAAATGGTATGATTGCACGTCGCTTTGCCTTAATTTTTTTTTAATATCGAAGGATGTCCCCTCTGATTTGTACGGCACCATGAAATCGGATAGTCTGAAATGAAAAAAAAAAAAAAAAAAAAAAAACACTGGCGCTGGCTGCTAGGTATGGGCCATGGCCTAGCTTTTTGACACTCATTTGTATTGCTCATGTTGTCATTTCTATCACATCTGAGCGAGGCCTACAGTTTATAGCAGAGTTCCAAACGGCACTCCTTAGAAGCTTTTTCGTAGGCAATTTTACTTTCGGGAGTTTGCCATTGCCCGCCGAAAGGGTGATGGCGATTTGAAAAATTGTTGGTGACCCAGCCAGGAATCGAACTCAGACTCTCTGCGTGGTAGTCCAATGAGCTAACTATCGGGCTATCGCCATCTGAAATGATTTCACATAAAACATTCCTCTGTCACTCACTCAGAAAATACAGATTGGATCTTTAAGGCAAAGTTGAGTATAGTAGTGGTGTGGTGCAAGGGTTATGGTCGTTGCTTAATACGCAGGACTGTCTAACTTCAAAGGTTTGAAAATTTATTTTTCTGTCATTGTCATTCCCTCATCGGGCAATGGTCAATTATCGAAAGTAAAATTTTATCCCAGTGCATCAAACAACAAGCCGAATAACATAGTAAGTTGCCTTTGGTTCGCTTCGGATTTTTGATTAACATCGGCGCAACGGATTCGAAGAAATACTGCAGAAATTCGTATATTAGCACCGATTGAGATTTTCTGTATCTGCATAGCATAGTGTATTCTTTTCACTTTTTAGTAAAGTTGTTTTGAGAATTGTAAATTTTGCTTAAAGAGCTTGTACGCTTTTGCTGTGTGGCGCATTGTTCGTCAAACCAAGTACAGGCATAAATGCGAAGATCGTATCAGATTTATGATTATAGTTGTAGAAGTCAACTAAATATTTAAGAAACCAACCGATCTTATTCCTTTTTTAGATTGATGGTGTTCATTTAATGTAGCGAATACTTAAACGAAGTTACTTTAAAATGCAGAGTGTCTCTGTGACAGTGATACACCTCTAATAGACAAATGAAAACTTGTTTAGCAAGGGTGAGAATTAATAAGATGGTAGAATGCGGAGCATCTCTGACAATCTGAACTTCTCTGAATTAACCATTGGTAAGAGTTGAATGAACTTTCTACGTACTCTCTTACGTCGTTCCGATTGATTGGAAAAAGATGGAAAGCCTTTTATCAACTCTCAAAGAATCTCAGGGAATAGGAAGACATGACAGCTTAAAAAATATTCTTTTAAAGGACATTTGCCTTAGCAGTAGAGACAATGAAGAGGAAGAGACCATCGCACATATATTGAGTTCGGTACTACCACCGAAAGTGTTATTGCAGCTCTAACCCAATTCTTAGTAGTTGAATATGAAATTTGAGGAATGTATGTATATGCACTACCTTTTACAGGAGAATTACTTTTAATGACCTCAGAAATAAACGTCATAAGTATGTCATTTTAGCCCTGACCTGACTTTACCTTCAGTCTCGAGCACTCCTAATATACATTTCTAATTGCGTGCTTTTGCAATGGCAAACCTTGTACCTGCATCATACTGCTCACCAGTCATAACACTAATGAACCCATCCTCTGCGCTTGCACCTAGACAAAATTATGAAGGTGGGTATGTTCATTGGTTTCACTATGTTGAAAACTTTGCAATTTGTTAACTGACCATCCCCAAGGGGTAGTTTTCTTTTTTTCTGTTATGCCTCATTTTAGCAGCTATTACGAGTATGTTTTACCCCCGAGTGTATACAGTGTTACTCCAGCGTAAGTCATTAAAAGCTAGTTCAAAATATCTGGAAAAAAAAGAAAAGAAAATTATCAATTCGATGGAATATAATGGTTTAGAAATTTGGCAATTGTCGCCTTTAATCTAGTTTATTTGTATATGGGTCATTGGTCTTCAAACAAAAACCCTGCATTAGCTCAACACAGAAACAAAAATTCTATCCACATTGCCACTCCATTGAACCACTCCTAAACCCATTTTTTACCCAAAAACACACCAAGACTATTCTCAATTTTCATTCATTTCCTTAATAGCAACTAATGGCCGGCATTGCCATCAGAGAAAAAAAAAACATCTAAAATATAAAATCTCATAGAGAACACACTACTGTCCAACCCATTACCTACCCAAAACGAATCAAAGCTGAGAAAAAAAAAAAAAAAATCTACTGACATTTTTTACTAATTAATACCGGCAGAGGGTGTGGCAGGATAAGCCAACCAACTCAACTCCTCAATTTATGGGAACGGTTGCATGTACCTTGTCACGTAAGCCCCTTTCTACTAGTTGTATAAAAAACACCTCCTTGCCAAATTTAGAACAGACATAAATCTTAACGTTTATTGTCCATCGGTCTATTCGTTTTTGTTGGTATTTTTCACAGCAAAATACTATTCATTCATCAAAATCAACGCAACGAATTGTTGAAAAAGTAAATCTAAATGACAATAAACAAACAAATAGCCAGTTGATATGCGATCACCTCTTAAAACTCACTTTCGACGCAAAGCAATAACCGCTTAATGGCCTGAACACTGTCATGAGCATTTCAAACGGCTTGCCTTATAGTCTTTTGGTCAATAATTGCTTGCATGGTTAGCCGGAGCCCCTATGTATTCGAATATTAGCTATGTGACGTTTTGCATTTATCACAATCGCTTTTACCGACAGGTTGATACCTATTTATGAAATATCTAATATCGGCCATTATAACAAATTAATGGTTCTCCTGAATAGTTGGTTACGCCTCTGGAATTAATTAGATGTGATATTGCTTCCGATCTTGCACTCATGTTGGATGGCGGACGGAAGAGGAGAGAAGATTTATTCAGGATTTGTTGCTACTAATATCAGATGTCAGATGTCTGCTATTGAGACACATCTAATGAGGTGGTTCAGTATGGTGGTTTAGGTCTGTTTGATTAGTCTTTTCAGCAACATTTTAATTCAATCGTAGACCATTTTCAGTAGCTTTTAGCACACAGATTTAGAATGTGGACTGTTGTTAAATGTGGGCTCGCTTAATATATTGTTAATGTTACGAAGTAATCGTACTGCAGCACGCACAGTGGTAGCTTTTGGTTTACATTTACACTGTTGACTATAGGTATTGGAAAGATTGATCTATTTGCCCTCAATGGATAGTTTTGTTGAAGCGAATAACTCTAATATTCCAATAAAATAATTTTTTCTTATACAGATACATATTCCTGCGCTGATATTATTACTGTTTGTAATGCGGAGCTAAAAAAAAATCAAAGTTATAACGTCCTGTGAGTCCTTTTCTGCTGACAACATTTAATTTGTTCTGTTATCGCTTGCCGTCAGACCCATTTTAACCTATTCACGTACGGATTGCTTTATTAATGTCATCCACGAACGCAAGTGATTCTGCACAACCTGAGGATTTTGCCAGGAAAGTCAGATCAGGATATGGCGCTGTTTAAGACGTCCCTACACACGCTGTTATATATGTAGGACCTTTAAGACGAGAAATAGATGGTGGGTGTCGATCTAAAACTCCGCGATCTTTTCCACGACCTGCCAAAGTGTAGTCGATGGTACTCTCCTTACTTGTAACCGCATTGATATGAACCAAAATGATTGATTATGGTTTCAGACGCTCACATAAAACGGCAGAAAAAATTACAAAAAAATAGTGTTTACGAGATTTATTCCTTTATAAAGGGTGTCCAGCTGAAATTTATATAATAAAAACAATATCGTCTAAATGCCGTCTATTCCTCTCACACACTCTACAATCGCATTCCTAATTTTGTTAACAAGCAAAAGTCAAACTCTAACTGTGTTTAGAATGGCCCGGTCTTGGTGAATTTCTATTTTGTTGTTGAACCCGATAAACAGCTGCAGTTGCAGTCCTAAAAAATTGCCAATCATTTGCCAATATAGGTCAACAGTGACTTTCTTTCGCTGGTAGATACGAGTAAATTAAGTTCCAATAATCCCTCTGGCAAAAGTAGTACACCACAATTTCTTTTTTGGACAAACGTTGTAGATGGGGCCCTTAGGATTGTCGGGGAACCAGTATCTCGTGTTCATCAGTAAACAATATGCTTCCAAGCGTTCGGGGTGTTCGAAAACGTTCCATGATGTTCTAGCGTCGCTGCTAACATTGATGGTTCCGAAAAGATTATGGTTAACCATTGTTCCTTCTTGTGTAAACCAAATAATTTGCGTGCTTGGCTCATCACTTACCCGTAGAATATTGAACACAATAGCGTGTCACTGCACCTTAAATATTGTTCAACCGCGAGCGCGGGGTGCAATCCCAACGAGCTACTCCCTGTGCCCAGCAAATCCGCACATCACGCTCATCCGACGATAACCCATAAACTTACCTCAACCTGTTAGTTTACAATTAATTATAATTTAAACTACGTTGAACACCCTTTAGCTGCTGCAGTTAAAAGAGTATCCTTGCTTGAGAATTGGACAATCTATTTTGAGATTCTATACATCGAGCATGCTTACAGATAAGCATTGCACAATCAGGTCATCTTAACTTGGTTTTAATTGATCAGAAGGAAGTGCGTTTGTGTCAGTAGCTTTATCAGATTTTAATTTTGCTATATTCTCAGAACTAACTGCAACTTCACTCTTCGTTCATGTTTATCTTTACAGTCTTCCACTCTGGCTTGAGAGTCCTTGCATAATCGTTTTATCTCTGATAAAATTTTCCTGAAGAAAGTTGTGTTGCGTTAAGATCTCTTTGAATAATTTTGGTGCCACAGTTGAGACATTGAGCATTAGTTCGGTCTAGAATGTCACAGATTTCGTCTTTGCTACTATCCTTATCTCCTGTCACCACAATTGGAAAGATGGAAAATGAGGAGACCCTTTGTTCTGATGGAATATCCTCAACATCATTTTTTAAGCCAGCGCGATATTTGATAGATATTTATAACATATCTATAATAGGGCGTATCCCTGTGAAGAAACAAGACCAAAAATATTTAACAAAATTAATTATATGAATGTCTGTAAGATGCTGGTTAATTTGATAATTCCTTAAAAACCAATCCAGTTATGTTGTGAACAAATGAAAAACCTTTGGTGTGCAGTGCGGTTTGAAGATTCTTTCTCGGAACTCTTCAGGTCAGGTAAGCAAATAATAAAAGCAAAGTTATTATACTCCTAAAATGCACTATTGTCAATGCTGATGTCCTACTCACCCTTGCAGAATGATCTACGAAAGTTATATAAAGGCGAATATAATAAAACTGAATACAAGAATTAAATACATGCTATTGACGCACCAACAGTCAGATACTTATTACCCGAGGCAACCGAGGTTTAATGAGGAAAAAATCATATCTGTATAATGATTTAGGTGTAGTTCAAAAGATTAAGATACAAGAATGGTCTGATCAGTGGAGAACGCGACTCCTGATAAGGTCTTCTAGTATCAGAACCTTCATTCAATTTATAGAGTAACCCGATTCCGCAAGGTAACTATCACTGTGCCAGAGTCCATCAATAGATAAGGAACCCAACCCCATTGATTAGGAATGTTAGAAAGTATATCTGTGGGACTAGTCCAGTCTCATTTCGCTTTCATAGATGCTAGAAGGGAGTATTGAAAATAGATAAGTTTGGAATGATCCCTAACAAAAATCAGTAGTAAGATGTCACATTACCTTGACCAGTTCTTATTAAAGTTAAAAATTTCTTGTTCGATGCTAAGTTATGCAACCTAGACTTAAAGGCGTAACCAGTTCTAGCATCGAAAGGTGAATCAAAATTCTGGGTTTATATTTTGTTCTATGTCTGGCGAGCGAAAGTTATCAAATCTATGTTTTTAAACAGATATACTTGTGACAGCTGTTGGCCAGTATCTTTGCTGTTAGCTGGGGTAGTTTGCTTTGTGTCAGCTTTGTTCTTTCTTGGCCTAGAAATCGTGCTCTGCTGCTACATCATGTTTACAAAAATCATCTTAATCCCAAAGAGCCAGAATGCCCCATGCCAAATTCATTGCCGCAAGGTAGAACTGATCAACTTTGTTTTTTGTGGAATACTTGATAAGTAGAAAAACTCGTTATGTTGCATTCTGATAATGAATTTCCACAACTGCGACTATTATCAGTAATAATTTGCTGAAATTGTCTTATTTATATTAATATGCCTGTGGGAATGTTAACAGCTACCGGTTTCATTCCCCATTAAGTCAAAATCAAAACCAATTATCAATCTGAGAATTTCTCTTGAAAACAATAATCTGCAATCAACACAACACAAATGGATACTCATAAAGGAATTGCTAAATTTATTTATTTATTCGTACAATTCATATTCGCATATCTTTCGTAATTAATCACATAAATGAATCTGTAAATCGTGATAATCGTATTCTCGTCAAAGTTGTGTCCAAGCTTGATGTTGACTTTCTCTCAATTTCCTGTTGATTGAATATTAATCTGCCGACACTCCCCTTTCTTTTAGAGGATTACTTTGAAACGTTATTGCTTGTGGGTTTCTGAATTTTTTGCAACATACCTGAGGAAAGGTGTGTACTTTAAAAAAAAAAAAAACATTGTTGGCTACAGTAATACATATATCAATTGTTTTGGGCGTCAAGTTTATTTTTAGCAAGATGCTTGGACACATTTGTATAGCGAATGGGGGTAGGGCTTTGACTGTGCGGCCTATATTTTAAGATATGGGCATGCATTCTTTTTACTACAACAGTGTCGTGGGTGGCCCAGCATCTACAGATTTACATTTTTTGCCTTCTCTTCAAGTAATAAAATTACTGATTAAATGCATATTTGACAACAGGTATATTTTTGCATATTTATAAAGGTAGCAATTTATTTTGAACCGCTTTTTAATTAATAAGGAATATAACAATGTAACTGTTACAAGTTGTTCGATGGTGAGATTTTCTCGCTTCGACAATGCCGGTTTTAATTTTTTATAATATTCTCAGGCGTAGTGTAACATGTTCTGTAGTATTCATCTAGAATTTTACGCATCAAAAATTATGAGAATCAATAAGAAGCGAATTTTCTTAAAAGCTGAAAGTTGATTCAACAGGCTTCTCTGAACAATTTAAGATCGTCGGTTAAGATTTGATTTATTATTTTTCTATGACATCACAACTAATATCAATATGTCACTAACTTTTTCAGTTCGCAAATTAGTCTTCAAAAGCTAAAGGTCAATGTAATTCGATATATGTACTGGGAACATCGGCAAATATTTACTGTCAAGATCGTAAATATTAAATAAAAACAATTGTATTAAAAAGCTACAAAACAAAATTGATTGACGTAGTCAAATTTCGGTAAAATACCCATTTGATCATTTGATGACGATTTTTTCACCTAGTAGTACGTCAGTTTCGATTAACTAAAAAAAAATTATTTTGTTGTTCAAAAATTTGGCAGACAGCGGAACACAATAATAAAAAACAAGAAATAGTAAAAAAATTAATTTTAATTTTGTTTTTATTGCTATTATTTATTGGGCGTCAAAGTGCAAACTGGAACTGAATTAATTTACGGCCGGCTTGAAATTAAGTTGTAAGCCTTGTTTAAAATGCGAAATGAAATAAAAAACTTCAAGCTTTTCGGTAAGGTTTGATCGACTAAAAAAAATTAGCAAGAAATTTTAAAACTGAAATATAAAACTTATGAATTAATTATTCCGCCTCTGATTTGTGGTAGATTTTATACATGGCCTTTCCGATCTGAAAGACTTTGGCAAAGTGGCTATGGTTTGAAGAAATAGATAGATCTTTCGAAACGCTGGAAAGGAAAGCGTTGCTTAGTCTCAGTATAGACCAATGCCTAGTCTGTTAACTTTATTAAAAGGTTGAGTCTGAGTAGCTATAAAATGAGAGACTTTTATGAGTAGAAGTTGCTTAAAGAGGTGGCGTTAGAAGTTATACTTTCTTGTCTTTCGGTCTGTGTCTTCAGAATCGAACCCAAACTATATCTCTAGGTCCTTAGCCTAACAGAACCTTGGAACATGCAAACTTATATAAAATTAATTGATTTTCCTTAGAATCTGTCGCAAGGCTAAGGCAATGAGCAATATGTGGATCATCTGGACCGTTATAAAGAAAATATCATTTCTACTAAGTAGATGCATTGGAATGAGGCAGGCAAGAGGGTATTGAAAAATATAACATATTTTAAGGTAATCGTTATAGAAAACAATATTAGTTTTGTGTAAGAGACTCTGGCAATAAATATCTACCTTATACCATGCGACCGGACAGTCTTTGCAAAAATCTGAAACAAATTTTAACCAGCTAACATCAGACTGGTGGCAAATATTTATATCAAAGGAAAATCATAAAAAGTGCACAATCGAGAACATGGGAAGCAATTTCTTTGAACGCATATTTTTTAAGCTAGACCAAAAGAAATAAATAAAAAAGGCAACAAGTTATATTCGTAAGAAGAACAAAATAGGAATGAGCAAAGAAATTAAGTTGTATAACTAATCAGTGATGAGGTTGTGAGGAATTTTTTTTTTTCAAAAAACATAACAAAATATTTAATAATTTTATACTGATTTCTTTGTTGTCAGTTTTTTCCAAGGTTTTTGGCCATAAAGAATTTCGAAATTTATCCGCGGTTTTATCTTTGGATAAGCTTTATTAATGTGGGCTTAAAGGTTCTTTTTATAAATAGTTACCTTTACTTACCTTTAGAAAGCGAAGAGTTAAAATTAATGGTGCGTCAAGTTCTTTCAGTACTATCTCAATAGGGGTACCTCAGGGATTCCTACGTGGGCCAGTATTGTTTAAAATCTTCATTAATTTACTTTTTCAACAAAACTCTTGCAGCAAAATTAATGCGTTTGCTGATGACATAGCTTGCACTTTCTAAAATACTTCGGATCAAAATTATGACTTGGAAATTCTAAGTCACTGGATTAAAATGCATATAGTGTCAATAAGCCAAAAAACTCTAATCATGTTTTTTTTTCATTATGCAACCTTTAATAAGTACAAAAATTGTAAGGAGATTTGTTCCTCAACAACAATCTCACAAATATGTTTAAAGTCGGACAAATATTTAGAATATGGCATAGTTTGTTAGGGTTGCAAAAAATGTCTTGGGGATAGTACAATAGTTTCATTCTTTTGAGAGAAATATTCTACGCAAGATCTGGGTATCAATTTTGTAGATGGTGTAACAACTATCAACTTAGATCAAATAGCCTTAATCTTGTTGTAACACCCCTTCACAACTTGCAACTTTTTATTAATTTCTAAACGTCCGTCGCCCCAAGGATATTTAATATCTTGCCACTCTTAACATAAGGGAAATCAAAAATAAATCCATTTTTCTAAAAAAAAAAAAATTATAGCTTTTTAATTTAAAGTATAAAAATATCGATGTTTTGCTGTCTGTCACTAGCTAGCTACTTTTTGCCTTTTGCGATGTATTAGAATGTATATAATTTTGATGTATGTAAATCCTTTTAAATTAAATTAAAAAAAAACAAAAACATAAGTAATACCTAAACCTAAAACTAAGTACTTTGTTGTAGTACTAGTCTGAGATATAACTTCCGCTGACTTTGTGTTGGAAAAGTCATATGAAACTCGCAAGTTTTCGTTACAAAAGTTAATGGCATCCACTTCATTGACAGTGGAGTTTTCACAAGACATAAGCGTTTAAAATTGAGTTTGTTGCCAATGAGAAAAAAAAACAAATGCATACGTGCGAGATTGTATGAATGTATTATACATATGTGCTGCCAACAGGTGAAATAGAAAAAAAAATGAGATCGATTGATGGGAGAGCACATCACAATGAAGTACCTACCTCGGCATCGCAATGACTTTTACCTTTCAATCCAGCCTTGATCCAGAAGCTCCAACCCAAAGCGTTTTTTTATTTTAACTTTGGAAGTCAATCCTTGGGCAATTCCTAGCAGTTGTCACTTTTCGTTATGCAATGTCGCCATTGATCTCAAGACCCTGATGGTAGCAGCATAGAATTTTTAGAAACCTTGATAGAAATATCATCTTCAAAGTGTCAAATAATATAGCTCGAAATTTTACCAACCTCGGATCCCTGTATCATATTTATATTATAATTTTCAATAGACAGAGAAACACTTGTTTGAGATTTCAAGCTTATGCTACATGTATTCGTAATAGATGCACCTTTTCCATAGTTCTAAACTGACGCCTATTTTAATCCACACGCAAAACCACTGTATACCCTCGTTTTTTGTATTCATAGAGCATTGCCAAAGGCATGAAGAAAATATCTTTATTTATTGTGAGATGTCATAATTGTCTGTTTTGGTAATGCTTAATTCTTTTAAGCGGCGTAAATGCAACTAAGCCATTTTTTAATTTTATTGAAGAGTGAAAATTTCGGAATTAACTTTTGTACAACGCATTTGCACTGATTGCATGACCTCTTTTCGACTTCAAATAACAAAATTAAATTTAATTAAGTCATTTTATATCATTAGTGTTCCTATTTAGTAAAGTGCTGGCATCAATGGCCTTAGTTCAAAGTTCAGGTAAAATATTTTGGAATCCATATGTACAAGTACGCTGCTAAAAATACATCAAATGCACCTGCAAATAGGTTTTTTTTTTTTCAATTTTATAATTAGTTAAGTAAACATCTGCTTACGAAGCGTACATCCTGTATCGAGTTGCAAATTACTGTTGAGCTAATGAATAAGTTACATGTTAAACATGGTTTATGTCGTTTTATGCATAAATTAACCGTTTTATTTGGTTAACTGGCGCTCAAAGTATCAATGTCTTTTATGAGGATTATCTTGTTTTATGGAAGCTTTAAAGTACGAGTAATTAGCATTATTAATTGCGCCAGTATGCTTTGAAGTTGTAAATAAATTATTTGTACTTTATGGATAACTTTTTGTCATATATTTCATCTACTAGATACATTAAAGTTGAGAAAACGTAATCAAAGTTGTGTTTTTCTGAGAACTTGTTAAAATCAAAAATGTATATTGTGAAGGCTGTTTTACAATATTATATTTAAACAGGACTTCAGGCATATGGCTTTGTGAGTTGTTTATGATGTTACTCCTGTTGTTCCAATTTCGGCTCACTAATAACGCCTTCCAGAGCCTTGATATATCATATGGTATCTCTATAAAATAGCAATCGAATGGCGCCAAATCGCACAATCATTTCACTTGTACACTTCGTTTAATGGGCAATATGTTTTTTTGTCGTCCCGATCAAAAATATCCCAGTTTTCTAAGAAATAATCACTGATATCATTCGGTGACTATAACATGAACTCCGGTTTCGATATGACATCATTCATCAACATATACCACACCTGTTGTGCACTGTTATAGTGATAATTGAATGTCATGGGTCTTTTCCAAATTTGCTTCACTGCAGAATCTTCAATTTTGTTTGTTTAGAAACTCGCTAAACCCAAATTATGCCCTATTACTGAACGCAATTTTTGGATAGAAATTAGGGCGGATTTTAACCTTCTTAAGAACCAAATTAGGATACACTCGTGGGTGTAGAACGAGATCTTTTTTAAAACAGTGTACTAATAAATACGGAACCCTGGTGATCGACAAGGAATTGAGAATTTAAATGGCCCACAATATTTTTTTTCAAGGTGGCTCATCGTGAAGATAACTGCCTAAATTATCGAAAATTTATAAGTCAGTAAGGGCCAAATCTGGTGAATAAAGCAAAACTTGATATTTCAACCCTGCTACTTTATAAAGAGTTGTGCTGCATGTGGTCTTGCATTATTATGTGATAGAAAATATCCCGTGGCTAACATATCGGGTTTTCCAATAGGGACTTGACAACTTCGAATTTAATTTGTGAACGCAGTCTTTCACTAATTATCAAACTGTCACTGTCAATTTATTCAGTAAACTCAACATTTTCATCATGGTAAAGTACACGAACGAGCAACGTATGCAAACTATAAAAATTTTCTACCTAAATTCGGAGTCGGTGACTGCAACTTTAAGGGCGTTAATTCGCAAAATCATCTTCAGTGACGAAGCTCATTTTTGGCTCAATGGGTTCTTTAATAAGCAAAATATGCGTTATTGGTCGGGTGAAAATCCACATGTGCTTCATGAATCACCACTTCGTCCACAAAAAATAACTGTTTGGTGGGCAGCGTTATCGTGCTATGATCACCGATTCTTTTGGACATATTGGATATATTTGGACGACATGTAGTTTCAACAGGATGGTGCCACAAGCCACACAGCATACGTTACAATCGATTTATTGAAGAGTGAGTATGGTGAGCGTGTTATTTCAAGAAATGGGCCAGTCGATTGGCCGCCTCGTTCGTGTGATTAAACGCCGCTTGACTTTTTTCTGTGGGGATACGTTAAGTCATTGGTTTATGCCAACAAGCGGACGACATTGGAAGAGCTCAGAGCCAACATTGAATGCGAAATAGTAGCCGTTTCGGCCGAAATGTGTGGCCGAGTCGCTGAAAATTGGGTCCAACGAATCGACCGCTGCAAACTTGCCCGCGGCGGCCACATGAACGAAGTCGAGTTCCATTCAATAATTTTTTTTATTGTACTTCAAGCCGATAATAAAGTTTTTGAAATATAAAAATGGTTTGCGTTTTATTTAAAAAAAAAGTTGTCAAGTCCTTATTGGAAAACCCTGTATTTGTTAACCATTATAGCTGTTGTTGTCGCAACTTTTTATATATTGGGTATATAACTTAATTCGTGCGTTTTCTTTTCAAAATTTGAAGGTTTATTTAAGAAAAACATGTACAATAGTATTATTCAAAGTATTGCCCATCTGAAGCTAGGACTTTTTCTCATCTTTCTGACAATTTGTGGATCCCATCCCAAAAGAACTGCGCCGGCTTGGCAGCCAAGAATGAAACAAGCCAATTTTTGCTATTCTGCTCTGATGTGAACCGTATTTCAGTGAGGGCGTTCTGCATCGACCGGAACAAATGGTAGTGAGAAGGGGCAAGGTCTGGGCTATAAGGCGGGTGGGGTAAGACTTCCCATCCACTGTTTTCCAAATAGTTCTTAACTGGAATAGAAACGTGGGGCCGAGCGTTGTCGTGATGGAAAATTATTGCCTCGTGTCTGGTCGCATATTCCGGCATATTTTTCGGCTACTGCTCTCTTCAAACGGATTAATTGTGTTCGGTAGCGTTGTCCATTGATGGTTTCACCCGGTTTTATCAGCTCATAATACACCACACCCATCTGATCCCACCAAATACAGAGCATTACCTTCGCGCCATGGATATTCGGCTTTGCCGTTGATTTGGCTGGTTGGCCGGGTTTCACATATGATTTTTTGCACTTGGGGTTGTCGTAATGGATCCATTTTTCATCACCAGTAACAATCCGATGCAAAAATGACTTCCTTTTGTGGCGTTCCAGCAGCATTTCGGACATGCAAAACCGCCTTTCGACGTCTCTCGGCTTGAGTTCATATGGAACCCAATTTCCTTGCTTTTGAATTTATCCAGCTGCTTTTAAACGTTTTGAAATGGCTGCTTGAGTGACATCCAAAGATTCTGCGAGCTGTTCTTGTATTTGGCAACAATCTTGATAGAGTAATGCTTCCAGTTCTTTACCTTCAAACTTTTTTGGCTGCCCAGGACGTTCATTGTCTTCCAAGCCAAAATCACCACTTTTAAATCGTGCAAACCACTTTTGGCACGTTCGCTCAGCTAGCGCATGTTCACCTTAAACTTCCACCAAAATACTATGACTTTCGGCAGCAGTTTTCTTCATATTAAAGTAATGAAGAAGAACTACCCGCAAAAACACTTTTTCATGCACAAAATTCGACATATATGAGTGAAAAAAAATTATTGTTGTTTACGCTTCAAATGAATGACATATACTGAAATGACGTACAATGACAGTAGCTTTCCAATACATGTTCCAATGGAATAAAACAAGTTACGCCATCTCTTAGCAAACCGGACGAATTAAGTTATAGACCCAATACTATGCCGATTTCTTTACAGAATGCACCTGCGATTGTTTTTTCGCACCTCACAAACGAATAATGCACAATTCGTTCACTTATGCACATGCTTAAGCATGTTTCTTGGGAATCTCACTTATGGCTACCCATTTCCTGAATTTTTCCTACTATCGAACAAGATCAGTTGTTCGTGTTAGGTTACGACTAGATGCATTGAAAGATGATTCTTCGGTGTACATTAGTCAAAGTAAAGTGCCCATTTTACAGGTTTTCGATACTGTAAGGATGCAGTTGGTATTTTAAATGTTGTTGGAAAAGAACGAACTGTAGAAGCTGGGTTTATTTTTCAATGGCTTTTAAGTTCTTCCATATTTCTGTCAATTGGTCTTTCGTTCGGTTTTGTTTCGCAAACCAGAATCCAAATCCTGAGGCGATGCCCTTAAGTTACCTTTTATAGTCAATTTTCTTTACTAGCAAAGATTTTGACAAGTGACATTTATAGATTTGACAGTTGTTTGCAATCATGTCACGTCAATTGGCCTGCAAAAGTACGATTACGGAAAAGACAAATACTTGTATATCGTACCGTGAAGTTATTTGAGGATACAGGTGGAATAGTCGACCACTCAGAATTCAGCGGTCCGCGCACTGTGCGAAACCCATTCGTCATCAAATGCGTGATGAACTGAATTCGTTGAAATCCGCTGTGCAAACAAAAATCATGTCTCAGGAGATGGTTGTCTCGCGCATCTTAAAACATGATTTGGGACTCACAGAAGCATTGAAACAGACACGAAAATGTTTGCCGTTGAAGAACTGTTCAACCAACAGAAAGATATGATGTACTGTATGCTCTGTCATCGCGATATGCGTCTGAACCTATTCCGAGAGTTCAATGTGGTAATGGGTCATCGAACTCCATTTGTGCGAGAAAGGTGTCCAAAGCATGGCTAAAGTGTACGTTTTAGAAAAAGTTGTAAAGTTTTTTAATAGATCACTATTCGCAAATAAATCGTAAATAAAACTCTGCTCCAGCTCGTTAAGCAAAAACGTTTTAATCACGGTTTTTTGAAAAAACCTAGCTTCCAAATTATTGGACTGCAAACTATGATCTTTTTTGAAGAAGCACTCCATTACATCTAAATACTGAGTCTTTCAAGCACGCTCTTTTCCAAGCAGTGGAAAATTATCTTCGCTGTCGCTGGAAGGTAAATGGGGGCCATTTCGAATAAGTTGTTGTACAATCCATTGAGTGACCAAATATTTTCTAGCTTTAAGCACACTATTTACAACTTCATCGGCAGTTGAATCCAGTTAAATTATTGACAAATCTTGTTCAATTTGGCAGAATTCTCTGAAAAATTCAAATCAATTCAAAAATCAATGGAAAATTTGAGAAATTTAAAAATGCAATGAATTTTAATTAACGTTTAATTAGCAGTCTTTTTTTTATAATTAATTATCCTCTTCTTCGATAAATTCGGTTTGGAGAGTTTGTTTTTGTTTTTACTAAATTCTGTTCAATCATTTCGATAATTACCCCATTTTGATGGAATGTTCAAATAATGTGAATTAAATAACTCAAATACAATTAGCATTATTAGAATGGTAAATTTTATTTTGTTTCGAATTTGAAAATATATATAAATCTATTAAAGCAAAAATATTTGCATAACGCATACGGAAATTCGTTTAACTTAAAACTGAAATGTAAATTTGTAATGCAAACATTTGAAACATCGTAAACTTGTGCTTACGTGACCCCTAGAATTGGTCTTTCGTTACAACATAAAACCACTGACGTCATGTCAAAGAGTACGAGTATTTCTTCTCTGTTTTTGGTTCTAAGGTCCATTTAAAAACTGGAATCTGTTGATTATCTGGGAAAATACCACTAACTTTGAGATAGTACTTCAATTGTTGCAAGTCACTTATGGGCTAAGATGATTGTTTCTTTCTATGTCATAGCTCAATGGTTTGGTCCAAAGTTCAAACATATTTTTGAGACGAGACGTTAGACAAAAAAAATATCTTCAAAGTAAACAATGGGTAGTTTCTGTTTTGCCAAGTTGTTGTCTTGATATTAATAGATTTGTATCTTTCATCAAAAAACTAAGATAAATAAAGGAGAATGGAATGGTGTGTGGATATGTACGAGTATTTGTATAATTAAGTTGCTGCTGAAATTGAAAATTGTGGAATCGTTTTGTTGTTTGACTGTTATCTTGTCAAAAAATATAAAAAGTTAAGAGCTTCTAACTTGAATTTGACACAGATACAAATTTATTACAATGACAATTGCAAATAAAAAAAGAATAAATATTTTGGTATTTGTTTTTTGTATTATTTTTATGGTTTAGTTGTGTTGAAAAATCTTGAAGGGTAGTTTGTTTTGATAAATTGTATTTGACAAAGCTTACAAGGTTGAAATTGTTTACAGTGTGTAATACCAGCAGAACTCTTTTCTTTTGATGAATTACAATATCTTGAAAAGTCTATTTCTTTGCTTAGTTTATGTGAGCAGAATTCTTCTTCAAAACAAATTTGATTATTGATCTTTGGGTCCGATACTGATGTGGTCTAATATATAAATAAATTTGCATATATATATAAATATATAAATACCTATTCTTGCATTGATTTGTGATATTTTTTGTAAATCATGCTTGCTTGTAACAATAATAGCCTTAACCATATTACAAGCAAAATGTTTACATATTGCGAATGTCTGACGGATAATGGATGGTTATTTTCCAAAAAATTTATGAAAGCATTGTTATGCCGAACACGAATCAATGAAGATATTTCAGTACTTCACTTCATTTTTTATGTTGTAATAGAAAACACACGCAAATAATGGGACCAATTTACTCCAGGTTTGTTCTTTTTGATGGCAATATTCTTTCTTGGTTGATCTAACCTTAATGATAGACGAAGAGATCCCTAATGTCATTATAATTAATTAAAGTGTAGATCTTTGTTAAGAAGTCAATAAGCAACGTTCGTAAGCATGCGTTGTGTCTGCTGCCATCTTAGAATAGTAGCACGTGAAGATGTGCGTGCTCATAACCAAATTGTCAATGAAAACATTTACCACATGAGCAGTCCACCGTTGAGTTCATAGTGGCTTATCAGCGATATTATTTCTTGTAAATCCATTGCAGTGGAACTCAGACACGACTCAGCAAATGAACAGTTCAAAAAGTCGTTGCATTGCAATATAACTATAGTTATCTGTACATAGGCTTTCCACCTTAATATTCACAAATGAGCAAAGCGGTCACCTGGCCATCGAAATCTCAACCAAATTGATTGTATTGCGACTTAAGGCACTCCTCTAGTGCAACAGATTTTCAAACAATCTTCTGAAACAATTTACTTTTCGATTTCTACTTTTCCACGGAGGAATACAATGAGGGAAGGGACACAAACTGTAGCAAGGCTGATATCAAGAAGCAATCCAAATTGTTGCTGTGTTAGGTATTTAATGTAATGCTAAATTTGTTTCCAAAACGCAAAGTTCGGTGGTCGAATCCCAGTCGTACCCGAAAGACATTCATTTTTTCAGTCAACAAATATCAAGTAAGATGTATATTTGGCTAAAAAACAACAACAAGCTAGCTCTCACTAACAATTTAGTCTTTCCATTAAATATTGGATGGAACCCATGGAGTAAAATAATCTTGAGCCCAAACATCTTTCTGCTCTAACTGTCCAATTTTCAAAAAAAAAAACTTTAACGGTGCTGGAGTATTAGAAGTGTATTCATACCCACTTGAGTGTGAAGTTTTTTTTCCAAATAAAAGTCACATGATGCAAAATAAATCTCCTACAATGCTGCATTCCACAAAAAATCGAAGCCGGTTCATATTTTCAACGAAGAAAAAAGTAGAAGGGTTTCGGCTTCCCCACAAGCAAAGAAGGAACGTTACAGAGACCACTCGAGATAAGCAAAGAAATGCAAGCGTCCTAATTGCGCTATGAGACAGAAAGAACCATGAAAACAAAGACCAAGATTTCCGTGCAAATAAATTAAAAGGAGTTCTGTCTAAACTCAAAAATTACATGACTATCGAGCTCTTTGAATCAATAACAGATGAGAAAGCGCCTAGAGAGTGAGTAGAGTTAATTGTTGTATCTCCTCCTCCATTCTCCTTCAATGCAGACGGGACCGAAGATCGCCCGAAGAATATTTTTCTCGAAGCAACCAAGAACACCCTCATTCATTTTTGAAAGAGCAGGACCGGGACAGAGGACTTTGATACTCAATTGCCTTCTTAGCCCAAAGAAGCAGGAGTTATTCTTCGCTTGATCTCAGCGCTAGTGTCGTTGTCTGTATTTATAGCAGAGCCTAGGTAGACAAAGTCCTTAACTACCTCAAAGTTATATCTGTCGAGGGTGACGTTCTGCCCGAGACGTCGATGTTGGTTGTCCTTTTTGCTTGACAGCATATATTTGGTCTTGCCCTCATTGACGGCTAAACCCATTTTCGCCGCTTCCGTCTTAATACTCGCGAAAGCGCCACTGCTTTCTCCCGATTATGTCAATATCGTCGGCGTATGCGAGTAGTTGACGGACTTTTGAAAGATAGTGCCTCTTGTGTTTGCTCGTGAGATTTGCACTAGTCTTTTAAGTATGAAAAAATCATGACAGCGCATCGCCTTGTCTAAATCCTTCCTGGACATCAAAGGTCTCGGTGAGATCTTTACCGACCTTGATGGAGCAGCGTGCAATCTCCATCGTCATCCTGCACAGATGGACGAGTTTGGCAGGGATGCCAAAACTAGACATTGCTCTGTATAGCTCGTCTCTATAGATGCTGTCATACGCGGCCTTAAAATCGATGAATATGTAGTGTGTATCGATCTGAAGCTCATGGGTCTTCTCCAAGATCTACCGTAGTGTGAATATTTGGTCGATGGTGGCCTTTACTGGCCTAAAGCCACACTGATATGGACGCTTCAGGCGTTCACTTAACACAGCAGATAAGATCTTGTATGCAATTTTAAGGAGACTGATGTCCGTCATTGCCGCAGTTCAGAGGGTCTCCTTTCTTGAGAATCGGACAAACAATACTGAGGTTCCATTCATCGGGCATACTTTCGTCCGACCATATTTTACAGATGAGTTGGTGTATGCTCATCGCCTGCCGCTTCGAAGAGCTCGGCAGCAAAGAGCAAAGCTCCAGCAGCTTTGTTGGACTTAAGCTTCGATATAGCTATCTTCACTTCATCCAGATCGGGTGGACGGAATTGTTGGTCATCATCGTCCAAGTTCAAAGGGTGATTCTGCCTGACAGCGGTATTTGGTCCGTCATCGCCGTTATACAGTCTGCAGAAATGGTCTTTCCAAATCCTCAGCATCGACTGCGATTCTACTATGATGTTCGCTTTTTCATCTATTTAGGCTTCGGTTCGGGGTTTGTTTCCGTGGCATGTTATTTTTACCTTTTGGTAAAACTTCCGAACCTCATTCCTGGAGTAGCATCTCTCAATTTCCTCGATCGCGCGCTTCTCATGCTCTTTCTTCTTCCTCCTGAGAAGCCGGTGTTCGTCTCTCCTCTTCCGCTCATAGAGCTCATGGGCAGCTCTGGTCTTTCTAAGCAGCGCCGCGTTATATGCATCTTGCTTAGCTGTATGTGCTTCCCAGCATTCATCATCGAACCAGGGGTTTCGTTGTGGTGGACGAGTGAAACCCAGTACATCAGAAGCAACATCTCTGATGGCGTTTTGGCAGTGTTTCCAATGGTCTTCGACGCTTGATGCTGGCGGCATTGGACCTCTTAAGAGATTAAGAGACACTCGATCGGAAAAGGACTAGGCAATCTCTTGCGATTGTAGCCGTCTGACGTCGAATTTTCTCACAGCATTAGTTTGTCTTGGCGTAGTTTGGCACATCCGCAACAGGGTTAACTGTTAGAAGGATTCTGTGATGGTCGAATTTAATGATTTCTCATGAAATGTTCCACACTAGATTTATTAACTTTATCATTTCCAAAAAGATTCACATGTCTTAGATAATTTTTCTGTACAAAACAGGAAAACAAAATAATTGTGTTGGCTAAGTGACAAAGTGGGGTTTATCCCACTGAATAAGTCGCAATCTAAATTATTGTCATCGGGCTTAAAATATTCATCACTGATAATAAATCGTAATAGCAGCAATTTTACCGCATCGGTGCACTCGTTGTAATGATCACACTCATTGTATTCTAACGACACTTACCACTACCAACAGACTAGGTTTTGTACTTCCGGCATTTTTTTAATGACAGTCGTTCTGATGGAACAGTATCACAGGCCCATTAGATATAGATGATAACATACTTATCCGAGTACAAAATAACCTATACAAATATAGTACATACACCTATGTTTTGACAAGGTCCAATATAATAACGAGTGGAACAAATATATATCTCAATTCTCAAAGAAGATGAAAAATTGGCAACATTTCACCTTTGTTTACAAGACATACGAGTACATATGCTAGAAGATGCTTGTCACTATCTCATTTGGAAAAGTAAAAAATTTTTCCAAAATTTCAAACTTCAAAATTGTAAAAAAGGAGAGTTACACTTTTGCAAAATATCGTTTCTCCTTAAAATAAGTTCAGAATCAAGTCGGTAATATAAATTCTGTTGATTTGTAGATAATCGTTTAAAAATAGTCTCCGTCATAATCGAAAGCCAAACAAACATAAAATGAATAATAAAAGTCGAACCCATTGCGCTATCATCGCTTGTCACGTGCTAATTTATTTAACAACCTCTCGACTGAGGTTGCTGAAGCTCACTTAACTTTCGTCTGTCACTTGTAGCTCTTGTACTTATACCCTTATGAAAAGCAAAAAATGCAATAACAGAGATTAGTATAGACTCTCACCTTCCAGTCATTTTGACATCTAGCACAATATGACAGTTCCAAGTGTCATTTAGAAGAAAGCAGAAATTCTACTCAAATTTTTTTCCACAAATAAACTACCTAGTTAAGCAGTTATTATGCTAGATGCTGCTTATTTGTAAGTTTATCGATGATTAAATAGGTGACATCAATTTTAAGATGAAATGGAAATTTATTCAGGTTTAGCCAGAATCACGAGTTTTGATTTTTTTTTACAAAAAGAAGAGAAAAAACAGCATTAATGACCGATATTTTGTTTATATTCTCACGGTAGTTTGACTTGACGTTCACAGCTGTTGAACAAGAATTATTTGGTGAGTAATTTGTCAAAATATATTTACTTTACGTCAGAAATGATGAACCTGCCATTCTTGTTATTTACAAAACATGCGACTTGCATTCGAAATAAAATGAAAAACAACAGCAAAACCATTTATGAACTTTGGTTTTGTTTTGGATTTCGATTTCGATTTAAGTTTGGAAATGAGTATCGTAAAGCAGTTAAGTTGATAAAACTTGTATCTTTTTATACGTTCACAAGTTTTAACCGACCCTGTTTATCTGCTTGTCATTCACTTTTGATTGACATAATAAAATCTGCGAATTACGAATACTTACTTACTTTTTTCTCTTGCCGTTTAAGTGTGAGTGATAACAATGAAATGAACCTGCTAAACGCAAAGAACATGACCGCATTCGATACTCACAATGTGAACTTAAGTTCGAGGTGGGTTCCTATTTTAGGAGCAATGGCGTATGCCTAGGTGTTAACTGACGGAACAGAGTTTTGTGTCAAAACGTGTCAATTTTTTCTCCTCATAATGGTGACATTTGGATTGAATTTCACGAATTCAACTATATTGGTTGCTAAATGTTAAATCACGACAAGGCTTTTAATAGAAAATAAAAACGATATTGGTACGGACACATATATGAGGGAAAATAAAGAATTTGTATTGTGTACATCAAGTAAAAACAGTTATAAAACATTTAAGTGCAACGAAAGTTTTTAAGCAATGTGGGCAAGATGCAGGTGCTAGGTTCGATATTGATATATATTTGAGATTCCTAGAGCTTGATGTAAACAAGAGCGCATATGACAATTTCAATTTTTCAAGAGGACATTTACACAAGCAGGCTGAACAAATTAAATAAAAAATAGAAAGGGCCAATTTTGTATTGTGTGAATAGGAGTGGAAAATTGTATTGCTACATATGTTATGAAAAGGGAGCCAAAAGTCCGTGAGAAATTGGATTTTGGCTAAAGCTGACTTGAATAGTAGGCAGGAAACTTACGTATATGGCGAGATAACTAACGCATCCGAATTCTGGTCTAGATATTATAACATCCGTATCATATATATGGACAACCATAAGGCTTTTTCAGTCCGTCTTTAACAATAAATCTTAGAGCTATACGATTGGGGACTGTTTATTATATTTTCGAAGTGGAGGAGTTCCATTCCACAAAAATATATTTTCATCACAGCGAACTACCTGACGAACATCCTACATCAGATTTTCAAACGTATTTGATGAAGATGTCTGTAACGACCCGTATCGCCGGGTTTTTTTCAAAGGAAAAAGCTTTTCTCCCGAAAATAAAAAAAAATTAATTAGTTTAAAATTGGCCGCAGATCTGAAAAAAGGGATCACTGAATGGCCGTTGAACAATTTGCGGACGCCCTGGGTATAACAAGGCCTCGCAGCTTTTTCAGAATTCTGAGGGATGAACAGAAGAGACCTTACGACTGTGTGTTAAAAGGGGCTCCCAGCCAAAAAAGACGGTGTCTTCTTAACCTAAAATTGGGAAATAGGAGTATATAGGGAAAGAAGATTTCAGGCCAATCGGCTTTATTAAGGAAAACGTCAGGAAAAATTTAACTGCTCCACTGCTCAATACTTTTGCCTGGTCGCTCATAGATAAAGAAGGGGCTTTCATATTGTGTAGAGTGTAGCCCCATCGACAGTGTTTTGTTGAATTCGACTCACATTAGTTCTGTATCTAGCGGCAATACAAACTGCTCCGTCGTAAAATTTTCTGCAGTTCCTCGTAACTAGGGTTACCCCACAGGAAAGAGTAGTATGACTACTATTTTGGAAAATATTGGCACTTATCGAAAATAGCTTACAAGACTAAGTTTAATTTGAATTGGTGCCAGAGCATTTGCTGGCAATGTGGTTGTTATAATACAGAAAAATAAATTAACCCTTTGTAAAAGATTGAGATTACTTTGAGCAAATACTCGTAGTTTCTCAGTTTTTGACTCAACAGCTAATCTTTTAAAATGCCTCATGAAGTAGAAAAAAACATTTAAGAACAGCGGGAGGTATTTCAAAGTAATTTTGGACAGAAAAATAAATTTATGTCTTAATATCAGGGAAACATTTAAGAAGGTGGGATATGCACTGTTTTCATCTAAAAAATCGATGGGAAGGGTTAGTCGTTCGAAACACGCAATCATAAATAAACTTTACTCGATGGCAAGCTCTTTTAATAATTTGGGATCCCTTAAAATACACTGTTATAAAGTACATCATACGTGATTGATTTTGGTTGATTGGGCTTACGAGTATACTATATTTGCCGAAATGCCAGCAATTTAAACCCAAAGTTCACTATGTACAAGTATGTAGTATGGATGACGTCTATGTGTAAAATGTGAGGGGAACTGGCATTGTTGAGAACTCACACGTTTACACAGCCAGAGGCAATAAGTGGAATGCGTTTTTGAAAAGGCCAAATTTTTCAAGATGTCTATCTGTATTAGTTTATTAATGACAGAATTGATTTCACTGACTATAACATATACTGTGGTGGTAAGACTCATATTTACATATGGGGCACCACTTGTGTCATGGAACTTGAGAAACTTAGCCAACATAGGTTGTTGGTACAATTTTTTTTTTAATAAACATACGAGTATATAGCCCGTTGGGATGGTGTTATTAACATCCTTAAAATGTTCGCACATGCCGCGGGTGATGGAAAGTTAGGGAGAAAAAAAAGAGTGGTACCGATGTACATTGGTTTTGAATGTTTTTTCTTACGAACGTAGGCTTGGACACCCTACTGATGAGTATTCATAGACGGGTGTTATGGTTGACGGTTTAAAGGGCTGGAATGCCACTGGCAATTTCGGCGGTGTACTGGTGCTGAAAATAGCAATAGAACAAGGTAAGACTGGAGACATTACGTCGGTGTTCGAGGAAGTCAATTTACTGTGTAATATTGGGATCGCTTTAAAATTGAATCGCACTGTTTTGAATCCTATCTAGCAAGTGCAAAGAGGTCATAGAGATATCTGAAAAAAATGTGAACATTGTATTTTAATTTTGTGCGGATGAATCAGAGGTGGTTAAATATTTCGTACATTGTATAAGGAAACCTTCAAATTTTGCAGCACCTTTGGTGACATTATCATTTCTAGAAGTTGTTATTGACATGCATTCCGAGAATGGAATGAAAAGTTTTCCGGTTTTTGGCGATGCAAGTGCTATTCGTGGGTAATGGCTGGGTGTAATGACAGCAGACGGCATTTTGTTTTGGAAGCATTAAATTCGACTCTGTTCGTTATGCTATTAATATCGAAATTTAATGGGCTTAAAATACGGTTCCGTCGGTGTTCTACAGCCGATGAACAGGGACCTAAGTCCGGGAACGAATATGAAAAGAAGAGAGTACTGTCATCGGCAGATCAATGAACTAATGGCTGTTTGAACGATGTTCCGTAAGGATTTCGTCATCAACATGGATAGTCGGGCAGTGTTCAGTCACTCTGTGAAATCTTCTTAGATCTTTCGTACATTGCATATGCCAATGTGAACGATACTAGTAAAACTACAATGTGTTTGATCTCATGATACTGAGACAAAGGAGAAATGACAATGACGGAAGCCGGCCAATGATCCTCAAATTCATGTTATGTCTTTATTTGTGCCTTTAAATAAAGAAGATCCATGAAAATTCTTCAACAAGTATTAACTGAGGGCATTGCTAAAGATCATATCATCCGAAGAAAAAGTACAAGAAAGCTCACACGGACTTAAATTGGCACTAGAAAAGTATGCAGAGACCTACAGAAGGTAGAGGGCATAATAATAGTGAATAATATGAAGAGAATCCGTTGAAATTTGATGGAACATATTTACTAAATAATATCTTTAAGTGCAATATATTGGGCTAATCAAATTCAGTTGAGAAATTGGATGTTGGTTAGGTTCTCCATATTAAAACATTATTTCAGTTGATCTTCTATTGGTAGAAACTGCTCTTTTCTATGGTTGGTATTATATTATGTGAGGGTCTTCCCTACTCATACCCTCTTTTAGCATCAATTAACCTTATCACCCGTCCAGAAAGACAAAGAAGACTGAAAGTTATTTGTGTTACTTTAGTTGTAAAATTAAGTAAAAAATGCAATTAATCATTGTTCCCACTGAAATTATCCATTTTTTGACAGTGATACGGTACGATACGTCACGTACTCGAACATGTCAAACTCAAAAATAAAAGATGACCGCAATCGAGTCAAAGTGCCATATTTCGAGAAAAAAAACCCACTCTTCAGAACTGTCAATTTGATCTTGACATCTTCTTTCTGTTCAATGAACATCGATTCTAACCACATCATCAACAAAAATGAAATCTTCCCCTTCATTTTTTTTTCCAACAATTGATTTGTGTATTTCATGTGATAATATGTCTTGTTAACAATCGTGTTCTGTCCAATGGAAGACTTCAGTGAAATCCAGTTGACATAGTTAGGCTGTCACATACTTGCTAATTAGAAAATTACACGTACAGTACAGAGCAACATGGTGGTAATTCGAGGTGGCGTGCGCCATATTAACTTTATTCTTATGACATTTTATTAAAATTGAATCCGCATTGATTTTTTTTTTTTTTTAAATACAAAGCAAGCTTTGTCCAAAAGTCAACTATTGGGACCGAGAGTAAAAATAAAGTGCAAAAATCACATTTTGCACGTTTTGAGTGCTTGATCTTACTCGTTAATTCCCCTGGAATGGCATCTTTCGAACATGTGTCATTAATTTATCGATGAGTCTTTGTACGGGCTTATGAATATTGAAGTAAATTAAATGGCGAAGTGTCATAAGTCTGGTGAAGATACGGTTGTTTGTTTAAGTATACACATATTTATTTAATAGTGTTGTATAATATCATGTTTATTGCTTTGTGTATCTTTCAATGGATTCAACAGATTTTATTGCTTAGATAAATATGGGGCTGATCTTTTGTCATCATGGGATTAAACGTTCTCATCACAAGTGGAGCTGCCCCTAAAACATTTAATAAATAAAGATGCAAGAGCTTGGAAAATATTCACATAATTGTTATTCATATAATTAGCGAAGACGACATTTATTATTTTCATGATATAAATCGAATCTTTTGCAGTAAACATGACTTCTTTTTTTTATACCTATCTCAGTCATTTTTCAATTAGATATCTAACGGGAAATCAGTTTGTTCCTATCATAAATCAATAAAAAGAATTTATTTAATTAATTTGCAGAGAAAAGGAAAAACAGTGAGCAAAAGCAACAAGCAAATCAGATAACTAAACGAAGGCCAATATAAATACTATGAGTACGACAATCTTTTGTTTTTCAGTATTATAAAGAATTATCTTATTATGACTCAAATCAAAAGTGTTTGCAAATGCTTCTTTATCAGATAAATCCATCTGCAAAAGTACTTTGAGGTTAATTGTATAAGGATGTAAGGTTTATAATTAAATCGATAAAATCTTTTAAATTTTAATTTACATGTTAAGGTTATATTTTTATTTGTTTATTAAAAAATATTATTAAACGTGTGTTTTTTTGTATCTTTTCAGGTGAGTAAAATCTCTTGTGAGACAAGATTATGAATATTTTGTGACTTAAAAGATCTTCGTTGCCTTAAAGTGAGTTTTTTTTAAAGTTTTATATATAAAACCGAATCTGAATAAATTAAAGATATTTTGTTTAAGTTTTATATTATTTTGTTTATTAATTTATACAGTTGTATAACTCGGTATCATGAAAATTTTATTGTGGAACATAATATTAAATTGAACTAAAACTCTACTAACTACAAATAATCCATTTTATTATGATGTAAAGAGATATTAAAGTTTAGAACTTATTGCAGATTTTATTAACAAAAAATTAAAACAAGAAATTTCCAAAAAGTTTTTTTTTGCCGCCGGAAATACTTAATGAAAAGCATTGATATAATCGCTTGATCCCTGGTTTCGGCTACCCTCAGGTTTGCGCGTCGAATTGGGTTCAATTTGAACTGCATACGTCAATTTCCGTGCCGCCCTTCTGTTCGAATTCAATTACTTCTTAGGCAGGAGCATTTATGTTTATTAGCGTGGTATTTTCGTAATCTGAAAGGGAAACGATTTTTTTTTCGCGTGTTTGTATGAGGCATAAAAGGTCAAGTTATTTTTAATTATATAATGTATCTTTTATTACATCTAATTAGACGTGTTTCTTTCATGTATCTGCATTGCTACTGCGCCGCTGGTAGGATTGAATCAATTTACAGATCCAAGCACCATCTTACAGGTGGCTCTATTTTGAATCACCTCGTAAGTGAGGCCAAAAGTTAGCTGACGGCCCTTATAAAAGCGACAATACCAGCTGCTTTGTTCAGCATGAAGCTTTGAAACATCGGTTTAATAGTATACCAATTGATTCGAATTTACGCATTAATGAGATCACGATTTGTTATACCCGCAGACATTCCCTTATAATATGAGTTAATTGGAAACGTATTTTCAATGATGGCCAATTTGTGCTCAGTTCGCCATTAAACTATAAAAAGACTTACGCTGGAACAAAATCGTGGTTCGGTTTGCAAAACTTACCGTAACTAGTGATTTCTTACAGTGCTCACAGTGAAGAAGTTGCTTTGTGTTGAAGAAGATGCGAAGACTCGGTAGAATCACTGGTTTATATTGTTTTAAAAAAGATGCTGACAAGAATGATATAGTTGATGATGAATTTCATTAATGAGGAATAAAATGGCGCAAGATGTCGGACAACTTGCGTCGTAATTAATTTATTTAAAAAAACGATTTATTCAATTGAAGTATAAGTTTGCATAGTGGAAGGTAATGGCGATAAAACAAAAACAATGGGTGGCTTAGAAGTCAACATTCGTCTCATTATTGCCAATTTTCCTCTAGATTACACTTTATTCGACTCAACCGCGACCCATATTTGAGTATTATTATCTTTCCAATAGAGCGAATACCATGATTTTTGTATATCTTACTTTTTTTCAAAGTTCCAAACCTCTAGAAACAAAAACAAAAAACACTTTACTCATACTGTGTTGTTTGCTAAGTATAACCGAACTTTTTCTGTCTCAAAATAGTGTGGTTTTTAAGGTTATTCAAGCCATCCCACGTTTACTTTATGCGCGATATCGTCACGGCGATTTCCTTAATATTAAGCGACCAGAGGCTAAGTTATTACACTAATTATTCGCATCTCCGCACGAGTGCTTGTTCTTAGTAAAGGTAACTCTTGAAGTTGTGTTAAGGGGTTTTAAAAAGTGAAAACCACATATGTAGGTAGTCTTGGTATGATTGATTCCCAAGCTGTTATCTTCCAACACCTTTGTATAGCTGCCATGTCGATAAGTATGGTAGTAATATCATCAACGAAAAGACGAGAAGTCCTTCCACACTTGTCTGTGCTGGAATGGACATTTTTATGTGACATTTAAAGGCAATAGACTTCGAACATTGCTGTCAATATGATGGTAACATTATTACGTAATAAATCAGCTAAACGGGCATAATTCGTTCATAATTCGTAAATAAATAAATTGTGTTAAAAATAAATACCAGAGACATTTTGTATTTTTTATCCTAAAATAACTTCAGTGCTACTTTAATGGTTGCGATGACCTAGTTAAGACAGTATTCAAACTAGAAATTTTTATTCTTTCGACTGTTAGTGTAAGTAGTGGGTCCCTTCGCTACATTTCGCCACTTGGTTTTTTTGAACACACGTTTTATCGATTTTACCTTGTCGTAGAAAGTTTTTAGTTCGAAATCCTTATCTTTCATTAACCGAAGTTCCGATTTGTGGTACGTGATGTACTTCTTGACATAATTTTATAGCTCGCCGCCAGAAATATTTCTATTCGTCCCGAGATCACATCTTCTATGGACAAAATAAGTGTGAAGAAGGGATTATGTTAATATACGTTCACTTGCTTGATGCGGTACGTTCATACTTGGCATAATATTAAAAGTGCTTCATCTGGATAGGATTGTTATAAAGATGTCAACTATATTCACTTATAAACCTTGTTATTGCAGCAGCAGCAGAACTCAGAGTGTTTGCTTGCTTGGTATGTAATAATCATTTCGACAATATTACTATGGAATGTTGTTTTCAGCTTGAGTAATCCCTTTAATTTCAATTAAACAGCGAATGAACTGTATTTGTACACTTTCCCACCTTCATCTTAGATCCATGAGGAATGAAGTCCTTCTTATTTGTAACCGACCAGATATTTACATTCAGGTCTGTCTGTAATTTTGATAGAGGATTTTTATCAAAGCTGTTAATGGTCTGACAATGTCGGAACTGACAGCGACGTAGTTTATAATATCATAACCACGACAAAATGACCTGACGCAGCTTGTTTGCATGCGAAAATTGTTCACTTTTCGAAGAAGGGTCTGTTTAAATGACTTTATACTTCAATGTCGAGTAGAGTAGGTCATGCTTTGCAAAAAAGAACATAGATGAAGCCGAATTGTGTTCGTATGTGTATGTCCATGTTTTGGTGGCAAACATTACTTGATTGAGAGCTCTTAATCGGTTCTAAAACAATTGTTTAGTAAACCTTCGTTTCCCACTATTCTAATTCTGGCCCCTATACATATGTCCTTAGGACTTAGTTCTGATGTTTCTCTTGATCTGCGAGCGTACAATTGGTCGTTTTGTTGCTTTGAAAAAAGTCTAAAGTTGATCATTTATAAGCCCGGTAATAAAATCCTTGTATTCCAATAGTCAAACCAATGACTTCATTAGCTTAAAATTAGTAATTCAGCAAAGTAAGAGCACGGCTTTCAACCATACAATGTTTTTTTTTGTGTGTAATTCTCTCCCTGTCAAAGTATGTTCCTGTGAATGTCCATCCAGTCTGACCTCAGAAAAGTATCAACGAAAGTAGTTCCATCACAAGGAAAACAGAAAACAAAAATCACTTTTTACAGAAAAAAAAAAACACTTATTGGCAAGAGACAATGAACAATTTAGAAAGGCAGACCATTCATCGAAAATGGACAAAAAAAAAAAAACAAAAAAAGCCTACCTCAACCGTCAATGCAATTCTAGCCTTGCACATGTGGGGGCACCTTCAGTCGACCACAAAGTAACATTCCGACATAAAACACAACTAACAGCACCGACAGACAATCACCAACAGCAAAATTCAAAAAGAAAGAAAAAATAATAATAAAAACTAAAAGAAAATCTACAAGGTGCAGCTGTCTGTTGTGTGCTACCTTGCACCTTGAACTTGAGACAAGATACTCAGAATAATAGTCGCACGCTTAATGCTGTAAAACTCTTAATAGTCTGTTGAAATGTTTGTCTGTGTGTTTTCATTTCACCATGTGAAACGCAACACAGTGCTGCCACTTTTGCTTCTATGCTTTTGAGACGTTTTGCCGACTGTCAACTGACAACTGTCAAATGACCATGATCGTGAATGTGGTGATTTCCCCAGCGATTTACGGTCCGCCGTTGCATGCAATTTATACAAACGAGTATGCACACATACTCGTATACATCTGGTAAGCATGTCGTTTGGACAAATTGTCTATTTATATCTACGTACAAATATGTATGTCTCTGTCTCTCTTTGTCCAGATGGTGAATGCAAATTGTGACAGGAAAACTCTGGTAATACCGGAAGCCACATTCGCGGAACCAGCTTTTACGAATTAGATGTATCGTATCTTGTCGTGGTAATCTTGAACTAGGAGGAACAATGGAATCGTTGAGGTAATCCGATTATAAACAGTGAAACTCATCTATGTGGTGACATTACTCGTATAATGGGTGCGTTCAGAGAAAGTGAAGTCAGTGTCAGTGATTTCATTATTACAGGTGCATGTTGCGTACAGACGAGCAAGGTTAGGATGGGTCTTATTGTTCTAGGAAGTGATTCAGTCTTGTCCCGTTAATGCTTAGATAACATTTACTATGTAACAACAAATGCCACCGAGCATAGAGAGTAAAAGTGATAGGAATCACGAATGCTCGACACATGATATAAAGCGCCGTTGGATTGTCATATGAGACATCGTTCAGTATTGTGCTACTAGCAGTGTAGTTTATCTATCATGTGCAGTTCCTCTGACATAACTGTGAGGTGTTAATGATTCTTTTGAATCAAACACAGGAATTTATGACTGAGCGGCTAATTATAAGGAAGTTGACGTTTATCATCGTTGACATTTCAATGTCGATAAACTCGAAATCCCATGGTACTCGTAAATACGTTTCACAATAAAAAATAATGGCCGAGGCTTGATTTGACATTATTTGATTACTTTGTTTGACTTCTGTAGAATGCAGTACAAATTCATAGATTATAGATTATTTGCAGCTTCCGCTCTTGGTTTTGTGTCATACTATATTAAGAACTTCAATAAGTATAGAATTGATGGCTTAATGACATGTTGACAACCTTGACAACACCACCTGTAGCAAAGTCACGAAGATTATGTTTAAAAGTTGTTGATTAAAAGATAACAGCGTTTCTATATGATCATAACATTTGTTTTCTTAAAGGAGAAGCCATGGTTATTTCAGTTTTAAATTATAGGGAAATGACGTTTACCCCGAACGATGTCTGCGAATGTCGCGTGCACTGAGAGTCACGATATCATGATTTACTTACGCCCTTTTTTGCATTTGGTCCCATTCAAAATTGACTTCAGTACTCACAACCGCTTAACTAGAGTGAAAGGAAAGAATTACGAGGTAATGAAATATGGTTAAATTAAGTTACAATCACCAAGAAATATTCACCAGCTGCTTGATTATGTAAGCAAATTATAGCGAAGAACTTTTTCGCCATTGCAACAAGATGATTGATTATAAAATACACTTCTCGATGATCCGTTTCAAAAGACCTCTTCTTGCGTCATTTATATGAATTCTCGAAGGACGTTAGGGGGTTCTAGCTGCCCTTCAAAAAATTTAATCTTAAAAGAACAATTTTCCTTGGTCTATTCTTCCTTGGTTCACTTTTTTTGTCTTTAAAGTCCACATGTTTTCAGAATAATGTAGTTCCACATTTTGTCAATGACTTTTTACGACAGCTTCATTCGTCGATTCTTGGCGACATTTTCAAAAAGCGGTTAATAGATTTTAGCAGATGACGCACAATGGTCTGTAAGCTGTAAAAAGCTTAGCGCGACGAAGCGAGCTTTCTGTTAGTTTTTGTACAGACACTTTTTTTCATATTACTGCTATTTTGTAAAAAGTATGTATTGACCTGATGACATGAGGCACTGTTTTCTTTATAGTCGGCTGATAGCCAAGCCTGTTATGCGGCCTTCATGAGAAACCCAGCCGTCAATGAAAGTTTTTAGGCAAGTCCTTCTATGCACAACTGCATACAATTTTGTGCAGTTGATATGAATACCAAGGGAAGGCAATTCAACAATTATTTCAAAGCAGACCGGGGTGTACAAGCGTCATAGTTGTGCCATAAAAGGTTATTCCATGGTAAAACCGACAACCAATGGTTCTTATGCCGGGTCTTAAAATGGGTCTTTCCCTTCCGTGACAAGGCATATTTTTTGGCGAAAGCTTGCTTAGAGTCGATAGTAGTAGATAGATATAGTAACTCTACAATATAACAGCAATTCACTTAGTTTTCGTATTCTGCAAGCCTTATCAGATGCATTTTTCGGAGTTTGTACCTGAAGTGCCGTGAAAGTCGCGATTTCTTGAATGACCTAAAAACGTCAAAAAATATCAATGCTCCCGAAAGGTATTGTCAGCATGGAATCGCTTAGCCACTGAAAGCTTTTCTTTTAAGGGAAGCTATATCCAAAAATCTTGATTTTCGATCGTTTGCATGCAATATTTTCTCTTGTCGTTAGCTTCTAAAGTTGATCTAAGTTGTGTTTACGTTCAACTTCGTGTAGACGTTACCAGTCTTTCGGAATTGTACCGTCTAAAGTAATAAGTAAGTAAGTAAGAAATTGTTTAAGATTGTTTAACATATTTTTAATAATTATAATTTCAACACTGTCGATTGCAGCACCGGCTTAAGCCTGTTATGGTGCGCGGAAGAAACTATCAGCGGACAACTCTTGGAACTCTGTGCGACACTTACGAGCTATGGGTATAAAACGTGGATCGATTTAAGTTAGAATGCTTTTTTTTTTATAATCACCATCACCACGGATTGCTTCTTCTCATTTTCATTTGACCTCTGTTATATACGAGTAGTAGTGATTCTTCGAGGTACTCCTTCTCAAAAACCACTAAATTAATTTGGCTTCACGAACTTTAGTTGACAGAAGCTGCATAATGACCAGTATTTCGATAAGTAGAAGTAGAAAGTTGGCCCTACCCCTTACTGAACCTGTCGTTGAAAGAGCGATATGGGAAACCGGAATCGTTAGGCGTCCTGTGTCTATGCAAAATTTGAGCGAATTGTTTTGAAAATGTGTATATTTTTTGCGCTCCTAATTTTTACATAAATTGATTTTAATTGGGGTAGTCTTTAGGGCTTAGTTTGGTGTTTTGTTTTAAAAGAATTTCTTTGTGTTTCCAACACGAAATGGCAATACAAATTGAAGAAGATAGATCGACATTCTTCCCGGTTACGGTGCAACTCCTGCCAAGGGTTGAAAATCGTGTTCTTAATTATTGTATGTGCCTCAAGGTGTCTTAAGCTTTGAACATTTTTGCTTGTTAAAAGATTGAATTCTAAATTTCAAGAGAAGATTATTTATCATAATCATAGCTTGTGCTGTTTAGGAAGGACAACCATGGTGATATCAAATAGGTTCTTATATTTAGTTGGTAAGTCATTTTTAATCTCAATCTTACTTATGGGTTACTATAACAATTTTTTCAAGGAATAACATTTCACTTTCTATTCAGTCAGGTCTTGAACTCCACCTTTATTAGCTGCATTTCGTTTTTATTAAATCCGGAGTCGACGAGTATTCAGAATACAGCCCTCTGAATAGCTTAGATTTGTTCGTTGTTCACGCTTGATTTACACTAAAATCCATCTCGTTTGCAAGGGCGCCAAATCAAATTACCGTTCAGTTTTTATTGCAAGTCCATATTCAGAATTAAATAAAATCAAAAAATCTGTTAATTTGATTTTGTTTTTAATTTTTCCAATCAGTCAGATGTGGACAAATTTGGTCAGTCACTTCGTGGCTGGACAAGTAGCCTCCTAGACTATAAGCCCACAATTTATTCGCTTATATGTTCGTTTAAGTCTCACACAAGACTATCTAGTAGATACGAGTACGAATAAATGAGTTAATTTAATTACCTGTCGCTAAGTGGCTGTCCATATTCAGCTGCTAGAATGTAACAAAACATGTTTGACCTTCGTCTAAAGTGTGTGGCTTGTAATGGTGTATAGTAACGTTCAAAGGTGCATGGTCTATAATTTATGCACGAGATGACCAAGATAGAAGGCGAAAAAAGTAGTAATAAAAATCCACTCAAATTCAATTGAATATTTATGAGGGGAGATTCTTTCGAGAAAATTCGCCACATTTCTCCTGACCTATTGGATACATGCACGACTAACACTGCGAGTACTTGTAGTTGGCCATTTCGCGGTTAATCATATGCGCAATTACTCACTGCCTCGGTGATGATGAAAATAGACACACATCACCAGAACAACTTGGAACATCATCAACGACATCACTATCACTGAATCAGCTGATAATGATGATGATGAAGATCCTACTCAAATTGTGGCGGAGATGATGATCGTGGTGATAGTTCCATTCGGATAGGGGACCGACGAGGTCCTTAATTAATCATGTGGCTTTGCCAAGTAGCGCAAAGTGCTGGCACCAGGGTATGACTACAATCAACACGTTCAATTCAATTATTGTGTCAAACGATCAATTGAAACTGCGTCACATGCACCTCTTACTGAATTGACGACTACAACGACAAATATAACAGCTACAACGACAACTCTGTGGTGCACATAAAAAAAAAACATAAAATCAAAGTCAACACGACTTGACAGCTCGGTTGCGGGTTGAAAACGACGTTTTGAAACGCTTGAATCACATGAAGCAGTTGAAACGTGGTGTAGCTCATTCGCACCGAATAAGTGAAAAGTTGCTGAGCGAGCGTCGATCGGTATGAAGAATGTAGGCTCGCTCCCATATATCTACTCGTACAAGTGGAAGAGCTCAGAGTCATAACGCAATCCGATTTTGCGTATTCTCATCGAGTGCGTGCGCGTGCAGTCATTCTGCGCAAAGACTTGAGTTCTATGTCGACTTGAGAGCGCGCATGCTAAAGCTAAATCTGTGAAGTTGAAGCTGAAGGCAAGCAATCCGTCCAGCTGTCGTAGACAATCTGACCACAGAGCGCGGTAATTGTGTAAACTCTATGTCATAACATTTATCATGTGGATTGCGGTTCAAGGAATACAATTGGATTGGATTGGATCATGTGAATAGATATAGACGCGAAGCAAGGAGATTGCGAAAATGTCGTTTTTATATGGTGTTGATTTTGTTTTAAATTGTTTTTTCGCCCATTGTTAGACGTTTTGATTTGCACGCCTTTTTATATTTTTATTGAAGCCAATCTAAGTGATGCTATGAAATTGGAGGTTTATTGGCGCTGATTTAGAGTGCAAGGTTGTTATGGGGAATCGAGCCGCGTTACCTATGTACAAGTATTTAGGGTGATGTGAAGGTGTACGACTTTTTGAGTACGAGATTGTTTATTACCCGGAGTCGATGGTTCATCGTGAATATGTTGTTAATGTTAAAAAAAGATCAACTTCAAATTTAATTGGAAATTTTACTTGTAAAGAAGTTTAAAAGAATTTTAAGAGGCTTGGAGGAAATTTGACTGACGTTATTTATTGTCAAATATAATAATAGTGAGCAACATGTCATCTTCATATTCGACGACTTCTTCTATGATGTAAGAAAATAAGTACTCGTAAATTTTTTCGAGTTGCAGAGATGTCATGATTTGTCCTCTGCCTTGTGAGTGCATTTGGAGTCCTATAAATAGATAAAAAAAATTTTTAATAGATTTCCAAGGTAGCTTGACTGTTATAGGACCCTATTGTTGGCGCTTTCATAGCATAATAGGCACTTGGCTATCAATGCATCCGTCTGTTGCAGACAATGAGTGACGAGCTATTTCTCTCACATTTTGTCGATCCTTGTACTATTAGTCATACTTGATACATTTGCGATCTTTGATCTTTTAACGAACTACGAGAAATGCATAAATATTCACTGTCATTTGTGCTGATAAATATTCCAGTCGATCATTATTATAATTGCCAAGTACAACAGAATCGTTAAAAGTAGAATATAACTTTGGGTCTCTGGGGAGTTGGTCTTCCTAGGCTGAAATGATGATCGATTTTTTTGGACAAAAGATCTTCGGGTATACTATCTGCATTGACAGTTAACAGTACAACGACGGCTTAAACATGTAAAATAGACAATAGCAGCGTTCTGTTTTCTTGAATTTCTAATTTGAGAAGCATGTAAGAGGGACCAAAACAAACGAAGTTGTAAGATATTAGAGATATGTTAATTACAATGAAGCGGGATGGAGAAGCTGATTCATAAAGCCCCAGATCCAGTTAAGACCCCAACGCAAGCTAAGATAAAAGCATCAAGTCAGTATCTTTTTAAGCTCTCATTTAACGAATTGATTCAATGGATCGCTCTATTTGTTAGCACGTTCTTAATCCAGTAGCAAAGTCATACGTTGACCTTAGTTATTGCTTTGCTTTTTGCATTATTAAAAGCGGTTTGTTTTTAAACAGGAAAGTTACCGTAGCATACTGCTTGACATATCGGAAGGATACCTCTATCTTGACCACCAGACAATGAACAGTCATCACAACTAGACTTCTTTCCTAATGTGCAGATTATGATTTGAATCAGACTTCTTGTTTTTTTTTCTGATTTTGCACAACTGTCAGCGTTTATTATAGAATTTAAGATAGTTGGAGAGCAGAACCATTGAGCTGAAATCGTTAAGATCCGAGTTAAAACTAAACGAATTCCAAGCGCCTCATCTGCATTGCAAAAGTTGATACGAATATAAAACTTCTCAGACAGAAACAAAACTCTCTTTGGTATCTATTTAGAGAACTGGTGCCGTCCTGATTATTCATATCGATGGTATTGAGGCTGTTCCACTGCACATCTATTAAATTGCGTGTTTTCAATTGGGAAAATTGTACTCATCCTGATTCTAATTGTATCAATTATACGAATTTAGTTCTACATAGATATTGAGGAGGTTTTTCGATTTTGGAACACCAAAATTAAATCGAGTTTATTTTTGTATTTTTTTGGTTCAAGTCACGTTTGAACTTTGAAACTCTGTGACCTCGAAGTCATGCTTATGAAATTCTCAGTGATTAAATTAGAAGCAATTTTAAATTTATGACTATTTTTAATAAATTGCCATATCTGGTCTGAAAATATCTTTTTTATGAGGGGCTGTCAATCAGTCGGCGGAGGCGATATTCCAATTTGATTTGATTACTTAATAGAATCGTCACATGTGTGAACATCATGCTACAATTGATTTTATCATGATTTTGTGAATGTGGGAATTTAAGCACGTGATTGACTATGAAGTGGTAAAAAAATGAAAAATACTAAAGCTTAAAGCACACAGACCAGCGTTGTTGGTATATCTGTACCTAAGGGTAGGTTAAAAAATATGGGGGAAAGCAAATAAAAAAAGGATAATTAGAACTATGTAAATGCTGAAAGCCCTTTTTACTGAGATGGACTGGAAACAACTTGACTTAAAACTTCGCAAGCTTATCACTATGGCTACATTAATATAATACTACAAAACCCCATTCTGCTCCGCAGCATTACTATATTAGAACTAGAATTGCTAGATAATTTAGTTCTTTTGAATTTTTTCGGTTATGAATTAAAAAAAAAAAATTACAATTCACCCTCCTTCTTCGTAGGCAAAAGTTGTAACGTTGCATCCCTTGCTCTCAGATTCCACTCCAGACCTATAAACAGAATGTATTTCTTTCATAAGTGGTCCGTCAGATCTTTCTCAAACATCCTCGAGAAACTGGTCTTTCGACGTAGGTCGTTCTTATTACTTAGAACTCCCACCCTGTAAAATATGAATAATGTGGCCAAAACCACAGTCAATAATTGTATCAACATTTTTCCTATGAACTCGAAACATACATACATTTGTTCAGGAAATAGCTGACTTGCACTTTGCCCATTAATGACTATGACACGCTTATAATCACTAACGCTATAAATACTTTGTCCATAATACTCATATCCAATAATGAAATTCTTGTACACATGCCATTTCTTAACAATATTATCAGCAGCAACTAAGCGTATCTCAGTATGCCTATCTTCATTTCCACATAAACAATGAGAAATTGTTCGGAATAAACAATTCCCATCACCAATAATTGAAATTACCTCAAAATCTTCATAAACTTTACCCACAGAAGAGAGTTGTGTTTTGTTTTGGCACTTGAAGAAACACACGTCATTTCTTAATCCTCATCCACAGGAAGTCCTCTCTTCTTGGTAGTTGAAGGACCACACGTCTCCAAATTGGTCACTGATTTCTCATACATTTTCTTTCTTTTCTCATACACTTTCACTATACGCTTTGTCTTCCTACCAAGCCCCATAATCAATAACACTTGAACACACTAACACACCAATCTTATTATGTAAGTCGCAAAATTCTAACACAGGATCGACACTGAGTAAAATGATAAAGAGGACCAGCGATAAGAAACATGAAGGCACTGAGACAAAAAGTTACTAGATTGTTCGCAATTCCCCATTTCGTGGGGAATTTCAGACTTAAATTTGGTGAAAGGGGAAAAGGAAATCTGATGTCGAATAGAACAAAAGATGGGGAAAACCAAATTAAACAGGAGGTAATTTTCAAGTTTTTAGTTACATGTTACCTTCTAGCTCTTCTGGACCCAACCTATCATAAGAAGTAGGTTTACCAAATGAAAGACGAGAGTGTCCTGTGTGTTCTTAGAGCAATAGCAAGTTGATATCATAATTAGAATCCGAGATTGGATGCTCGAGTAGCTTGAGTAAGGGTAATTTTCACATTCTGCCTGATAACTTAAAAAAGAAAAAAGATAGATATAATCCAATGCTTGATGATTCATCTGGGCATTAATACCTTTCATTTAAAAAAAAAAATGAAATCGGTTGGATCGGCCGAACGAACTCGGAACAGTTTTCATCAATTCTTTTAATATATAAGATGTTCTTAATTTTTTGTTTTCTAAAGCGTTAACGACTGCATTAAATTTTTTCATTCGTTGAATTCGTAGAAAGGGGGAAATTTTGTATGATACATTCAGAGTTCATCTCCTTGTCCGTGTTGCGTTCTCTACTTTACGTGCAGAACTCGAATTATAAGTCTTTCACGCTGATGCTAAGAGGCACTCATTTTCCTTCAATCACCGTACTTAAGATAGTGTAGTTTTCCTCGTTCTAGGAGCCCAAATTTACTCAATACTATCGAATTTATTTAATTTCTTTTCATAAGAGTTGTTAAGAAAAGTATACCTCCTCCAAATTATTAAGTTTTCTGTGTTATTTACGTTTTTAAAGCGAGTAGTAGTCAATTGATTTCGTTGATAATATGACGATTTTAGCATAGTTGAAAACTATTTGTGCGCTAAGACAATGAAAGAATTCGGCTCTCTGCATTGTAAGAGTGCAGCATTAGACTGCATTTCTAGTATATTGATGTACAATGTGTATTGGTAGGTCCTGAGAGTTTCTTTTAATTCGTCTTTCATTTGGTTTTTTGTTTTGGTAATATTTTGAGGCAAAGAAGGGCACTTTCTTGCGGTCTGAAAATAGCCCTACAATCGAGTCTTCGGGGAACTTGTTAAAGCCTGTAGAGTAGCTTCTATGCAGGTAAATATGATTTTAACATTTATAATTTGAATCATAAATTAACGTGATCTTGTTCTTTAGTTATGAATGTTGAGATCAAAAAAGATTGTTTAGGTTGACGCATTTCAAGTTTGATATATCGCAGAAGTCATAAATGGTAGTCTTACCAGAGGTCACAGTCATGCTTCTGGTACTGCACCATTAAGTATTGTTTTTGCTGTAGATATATACTGATTGAATCCATCCTAGACGAGTCGAAGCGAGGACTTTCTTTGTTGTATGTGAGCAATATTATCTTTAACATAACGCTGTTTTTAATTTTACTTCTTGGATATCCTTTCAAATAGGTCTCTGTTAAAGTCTGTGTCAAGAAATGAGATGATGATATTATTCAAAGCAACCTTTCGGTTAGCATATTGAAGGTCATTCTGGTATCTTCAAATATTGCTTAGTTTCTTTTCATTTAACAGTACAATAGAAACAAAGTACGTACTTGATGTGCAGTCTCAGGGCTAAATATGAAGGAATTTGTAATGTGATTTTTTTAAGGCGAATTTTGGGAATGCCTATCAACCGCAAGACCTTCGATTACAGTCTCCACTATGACTTCTATTGATCTTACGCATTTTCGCCTTTGCATCTTGGATGTGTTGTGTGTTCTATTGAATGTTTCCGGTGTTTATTTTGTACAAGCTTACTTTTTATATCATGTTTCTATATAATCTGATTTTACTTCTGATTTCAAAATAGATGTTTAAAGGCAACACAAGGTTTGTATCTGGGAACTATGTAGAATGGATAAGTGGACCGTACGAGATTTATAGCGACTTCCTACGAAAACCAGAATACTTGTAAATAAATATATCACATAAAGAGGACTGAAATTCTATACATATATTTGTATTAGGTGGCGATGGCGATGGCGCGATAGTTAGCTCATTGGACTATCACGCAGACAGTCTGGGTTAGATTTCTGGCTGGGTCACCAACAATTTTTCAAATCGATATCATCCTTTCGGCGGGCAATGGCAAATTCCCGAAAGTAAAATTGCCTACGAAAAAGCTTCTAAGGAGTGCCGTTCGAACTCGGCGATAAACCGTAGGCCCCGCTCAGATGTGACAAAAATGACAACATGAGCAACACAAATGAGTGTCAAGAAGCTAGGCCATGGCCCATACCGGGCTGCCAGCGCCACAGTGTTTTTTTTTTTATTTGTATTAGGTTGTACCATATGAAATGTCAGATTTTCTTTCAGTTCGTAGCTCTCGAGCAAACATCTACAGCAGAAAGTGCAAACAAATTTTGTATAAGACAAATTGGTACATGTGTTTGACGTGTAAGAGTTTAAGGGTTCGTTGCAACTATAGTATTTTTTTCTCAGAATTTTTTATCATACTGTCGACGGCTCAAACTCGGGCTCTCTTCCTTTACCCAACGCAACAATTACATTGCAGGAAAATGCTAGATTCCAAACATCAATCGTAATGGTGCAAAAACTGCTGTAGTCGGAATTTTCAATTCTTCAGCTTCCACCGTATTCTTCTGACGTTTCTTCAATGGACTATCACCTTTACCAAAGTCTGCAGTCATTTTTACGGCAAAAGGTATTCCTTCTCAAAATCGAGTTCAGGTACAACACTCAAGCCTACTATATAAAAGGGAATAATGGACCTTTTTCGTAGGCAATTTTACTTTCGGGAGTTTGCCATTGCCCGCCGAAAGGGGATGGCAATTTGAAAAATTGTTGGTGACCCAGCCAGGAATCGAACCCAGTCTGTCTGCGTGATAGTCCAATGAGCTAACTAAAAAATGTTTGCCTTTTTAATGTTTACCTCAAAATGGGACATTTAATGCGGTACAACCTAATATAAAAGGCTTTGAGCATTTCAAAGGGTATTTCCTATCTATCTATCAAGACTTTTGAGGAAAGTTCGAAACACCTAGTAAAACTAAAAAACTTGGCCGTGAAACACAGGGTAGATTATCAGGGTTTTTTTTCTATTATGGTGGATGTTTGTTAACTTTTTACACTCTCAACAGTTCTAACGTCTACTACACATAATGTTTAAAGTTTGTTCTAGATAGCAAACTTAGGTAGACTAATCACATCTAAAAGTTTTAAAGGTCCCTTGACTTTTCAATAATGTAAATGCTCTGGATCCGCATGGCTATGATAAAACCAATTTTACCCTATCCCCCGATTACAAGCATAAGCCTTCAATTTAAATTTAGTATCCAATACGTAAATATGACTGCTTTCATTGCACTCTGACGAGACTGCATAAGGGCTGCCTCATGTTTGGTGTTTTTAGCATAAACTGCGTTCTAAAAGTAGTGTTCTGTTTAAGAGGAGCTGTTTCAAGAATTTGGGCCAAAAAAGGAATGTAGCTGGGTGACTCCAAAGCCGCTCTAGAATGGGGCGATAGTCATTCCTAAATTCCTCGGATGCATTTTGTATTACATTAAAGTGGCAAAAAATTGTAGGATACACAGTTTGTACGAGCTTCTTTCCAGATAACTTATTGTTGTTGTGTATCCTCTTGGTCAGCTCTGATTTATTTTATATCAACGGAAATTCCCCTTTCAAGTAGACTGGGAAAACAACGCAGTAAACAAAGTCTATTTTGTACTGATTCACAATTGAGACGTCGTATTTTACAAATTATCTGAATTTCGGCAATCGTTTTAAAAATCTTTACAACAAAACTGCGTCGCACATTATTTTTTAAAAATTCTCTACTGACATTTTTATTATTTTCCGCTCCAAATCTGATGTAAAGATTGAAGAATTAAGTTATTTAAGTAACAAAACTCGTGACTTTACCTATACTTAACCATATGTAGCTTGGTTGTTAAAATTTTTGGCGGAAGCTATAAATTTTTTTTTGAAATCATAAATTCAACAAATATTTAATGTTTCAGATTTTTAATCACTTAATCGGATATTGTAGGCATACAATATTGCTCATTTTTATCATTCAACACGAGTTATTTACAATTCTTCAGATACATATGGAGACATGAGGCAGAGAAAGGCAAAATATCCACTAAGACTTTGTTTTCAGTATGATCGATCTTATAAATAATTAGTACTACAATACAATTTACGTATTATCAATATGTCTATGTTGACAAGAAAAAGAACAAATGATATTAGCCTAACTGATGCTTATTTTTATCGAAACAATTCCAACTCTAACTATCCATATGTGAATTAACAAAATTATCAAACTGAAATTTATAAATAAAAACCTATTTTCAGCTGACTTCACTATTATATGGTAAATGCAATCAGCAAGACTTGTACTCATAAAAACTAAACACATACGTATCTCGTTATGCAAATTAATTTTAAAAGATATTCAAGCGTATCTAACTTATCAAATAAAAGTAAATAAACTTAATTAAATAGAGTTGATTTTTATTAATTATATTTGCGACAAACATTTGTTTTTTTCCTACGTGTGTCGTGAGTAACATTACGATAGTCTCATTTTTAATTATAAAATTTTTAATTATAGAATTAAATAAAAACATTTTCCTTTTTTATTCATTTATTTATTAAAGCGAACAAATATTTAATGCATTGTTTGGCGCAAAAGTGTGAGGGTGGTCTAGAGCTGAAACCTTTTATTTGATGTTTTAGTTTTATATAGGAAGCGAAATTAGGTCTCTGTCAGTTTATATAACATACATACAAACAGAAAGACAACGTTAAAAATGTTCCTACGATGAGATGTTCTTCTTGATTTTTAAGTCATAAAGTATTTGCACAGATTCGGCTTAGTCCTTATCTTAGATAAAGCAAGATATACATCAGCTGCTGTTAGCTCTGAAAAGAATTTTCGTGGCTGACCTGAATCTATCTTAGATTAAGGGACTGCACATTTCAGGCCTATTAGTTTTACTTTTGCTTTGGAGCATACAAAATATATTCATCTTTGTAAGGGAAGTTTTGATGAAGAATAAGCTTGTTTCCAAAAGGTTTTAATAGATTAAGTAACGGAGTAGGTGGCTGCACGGTAGAGCAATTTTGATCAAATCCAATTGGGAAAGAATTGTATGTAACACATTGTATTGTCTAATAAATCCATTAGGAAACTCTCAAATGGAAATGGATTCGAAGTTAGGACTGCGTCTAAAAGATTTATAGTATTAAAAGCAAACTAGACAGATCAGACTAAATGCAAGATTGTATAGTGTACAAATAGTCGCTGTTTATATAAAAGCTTGGGTCTGAAACCCAGGTAAAACAAGGTAGTAGTTTTTTTTTTCAAAAACTTGGATTTATATCTCTTGTTAAGCGCGTGTACAATAATTTCTGCATTTTTTTAGTAGCAAGTTATCACTATGCGACAACCGCCTAAACCTTTACCGCATATTTTGGATGGAAGTTATCAATATTTGATGAGCCTTATAGCCTGATGTTATATGATATTTCTGGAAACTAGCGTGGCGCCCTTGTTCCTAGATACCTCAAATCTTCATTCGAATTATTTTGTGAAAGTTTCAAATGCTGCGAATAAAGACCAAGTATGTCAAAGAGTGGGAAGCACAAGAATCTGACTGACGTATTTTCTATAACACTGAACTAGCAACAGACTTCGTTAAGAAAAAAATAAACTCCCTACAGAAGAAAACCTTAGAAAAAAACTTAGAAGTGGAACCTTAGAAATGTGTTCCATTTCATCGCAAAATGCCCAATACTCAGAGAGTTGCGGAACAGCTTCTGCGGAGCTTCGACTGCTGAGCTAGATAATAGATCCGCAGCAACTGTATAAGTGAAGAAAACTTCTAAAGAAAACAATTGCAATAGCTTTTACTTAAATTTGTAATTTACACCTTTATACAAATGTCAATTTAAAAAATAAAGAAAAGGATATCCCCACAAAATGTCAATCAGGCAGACGACTTATAAGCCAAGTATACACATATATACAATAATATTAAAAAAAAATTGTCACGCCTAATCTGCTTTTGAAATGAAATAGTCTTAAAACTAACTATCCAACTCATGATGACATGATTGTCCAAGGTACAGGCAGCTGCAACTGCAAACTCTTTTTTGTTACAGTGCTCTGTTTCAAAGATGCTCTTTGTCCCCAACATTAATATGAAGAGCGATTACATTCACTCAAAGCCACTGTATGTTGCGGCATTCACGCGGCAGGAGTGATTGGGCCGTATTTTTTTTGAAGATGCCATCGGCAATATTGTCACTGCTACTCGCGAACGCTACAAGGCCATGATAAATCACTTCTTACTGCCGGAATTTGATGAGCAGGGCTTACCCACCACGAGCCACAATCGATATTGTGAAGTAAGCCTTTCCTGGTTGCGTAATCCCCCGTTTTGGCGATTTGGCATGGCCAGCAAGATTAACTATCCCAGATTTCTTTCTTCGGGACTGCTTTAAGTCGCAGGCTTATGCCAACAAGCCTCAGACAATCGCAGCCCTTCAAAAGAATATTCGACACGAATGCGAACAGTTCTCACCGGAAATCTTGCAGAAAGTTATGGAAAATGTTATAAAACGGGCACAAATGTGTGTTAACACTGCCGGCAGTCACTTGGCGGATATCATTTTTTCCACAGAAAAAACTGTAAAGGTTCAAATAAAGATTTCCATCACTCAAAATAATTTTTTTGTTAGTAGAAAAGTAATTCAAAAACAAAATTTGATGATTAATTTTGCGCCACCTTGTATACGTTAACTTATGTGTCATATAAAAAGAACCTTCAGGTTATTATCCCCCTTGGTTTTCTCAAATGATGGTTTACTTTAGATGAACTTGACTTCTGCGCAATAGGCACTTTTGCTATCTTTTCGCACCACGGAGAATATATCGTAGCAAAATCAATCTAATCGAGTTCAGTATTTTTTTTTAATCTTCTGCTATTATCGTGAGCTACAGTTCTGGTAAGGTTTATGGGTTGCAATCTGTGAAGATCTGTTAGTAAGACAATATAAACTCATTTAATAGCTTTGATTTAATATCTATTACATAAATGACAGAACTCATTAGCTGCAATACGTGGTTCTTTCAAAAGCCATTGCCAATGAGAGAACTTATGAATTCAGGCAATGATATTCCTTCATACTGTTATAGTTAGTTGATCTGAATTTGTGATATGTGTTTTAGTGATATGTGTTAGGCGTTTAACGATTTCCAGCTCCTGTTGGATAATTTGTCAGAAACTATTATTGGAAAATGCTACTAGACTTCATCTCTGATCCATATCGACTTTCTTTTCATATATTCATTCATATTCCATCCCTTCCTGCTTGGAAAGATGCAAGGGAATGGTCTATCAGATCAATAAGAGGGAATCATGGAGACTAAGCTAACACTATTCTCTAAATCTGCGCATGTCGTTAGGATCGAGTTGTTTCTTTAATTAATCCTCAAGACGCTATGGGTAGATGATTTCTGCATTTATACGAGTAAACGTAGCAGATTGAAAAATTCCTATAGCCAAGAGGTGGGCTATATTGGACAACTAATCTTACATTTGCTGCTTTCGTTGACATTCTGCATCCGATAAAGCTTTGCTTTTAAGCGTGTTCAACGTCGAATATTTTATTGCTATTGTGTTAGTTGCAGTAGCATAATGAGACTTTAAGGCTGCCGCTCCAAGCCCTTTTGTAATAGAAGTCATCTTCACTTAATTACGAATATACGAGTAGATGGACGATTGTTGCACGCTCCAAGTTGGTGCATAATATTTTTTTTCCTGTGTGAAAGCTTTTTCCTAACTGCTATGTTCTTAAAATAACATATATGTTAGTACATGGTTCGTACCTTACGTCATTATATATCTTCTTTTAAATCCTATCGCCGAAGATGAGACAGAATTTTGTACAAGGAAATTTTATCTCGAAGCAATCAAGGATGCCCCAACTACTTTGTTAGAGTCCGTAGTGATTCAGATTCTTGTTTTTCGAGGGCTTAAATTGTGTAGTTACTGTCTTAGTCTGACTAAACTGCGGTTTGTTTGTGTCGATATCGTTGCAGAAAATCCTATTATTTGCTTGTTTCTGGCTTTATTCACAGTCAAACTTATTGCCTTATGCACCTGCCTTATACTCGCTTTGAAACACACTCGCTGAGTTGACCAATTGTTTTGATATCATGAGCAAATTAAAGTTATTTAAATTCCAGCTGCAAGACAGTACGCGTATGATCTATGAAGTATCTTATAAATTTTATCATCACCAGTAGCTTCTCTTAAGATAGAAATATACCCTTACACACATCCCTCGATCCCTTCCTTAAATCTCTTTGAAGAGGGAAACACCTTTCGGAAAGGTATAATAAAGCCTAAGATGTATTAAAAAAAATTGTCGACAAATGACTCACACCCAACGACCGTATTGAATACCAGTCTTTAGCTTATATTCTCTTCTACAAGTTGTACTTGTTAAATGCGACACTACTTAGCAGAAAAAAACAACAAAAACAACAATTTCTAGTTAACATAGCCATAAACAGATATCTTCACACGAATTCATGTATCTGTGTGCATATCTCGGTATGAATCTGATTACCATTACTATAACCGATGTACGAAAATACTGTCCATTCAATTCCTATCTGCTCTCATTAATCAAAATGAAATCATTCCCATTCAACTATATTCTTTCGTTGTTCAAATAAAAAATAAATAAAAAAAACAAGAAAACAATTGATGTCATCTAGAGGAGGAAAGCTAAAATTTTCACTGCTACGGTTCATGAACTTTGTCATCATTTCCATATGGATCCATCCGAAAAGGGCATTCGAATTTAGTTCGCCTCATTTAAAACCATCAGCTTGGACATGATGATGGTTCATGGTAGACAGATCTTTATACTAACTATCCAGCCCCACTGCCCCGCCGCGTTGCGACTGTAAATAATATTGACATGTGATTACAATGAACAATGACTACCCGGGGAAAAATGTTGAACTTGAACTTTTGATTGAAACGTGGTTCCGCCATTCGTGCCGTCCGTGTCTCACGTTGTCAATGCCACAGCGTTTAATAGCACCGGAGTGGCTCGTGATTGATGTAAATTTTGATCAATCTCATGTTTACACCGTCAGTTTTGAACCCTAATTCAATATTTACTAAAAATTATTTATATTTCTTATATGAGTCACAACTAATTAAATAGATACTCTTACCTACACAACAGCATTTGAATGTTTGTTGCAATCTTTGAGTAATAAAAAAAAAATCCCTTTAATACACATACATTACGTACGAGTACATGTCGACTAAATGTGATTAGACAACATTCTATATGAATTTACTGGTAGGCTTATTTGCTAAGAAGTGGTGCTTCTATCTGACATTATCTGAAAGTATCTAACATAAGTTAAGGCAAATTATTCGACTTTCGTGACTGACTATCACATTAGAAACTCACGTGATTTATTTTGATTTATATTTAGTCATAAAGTATAATCATTTTTGTATACGGTCTTAAACGCCAACAATTGCTATTTATTCGCAAATTGTTCATAACAGATTCGTTTACTTAAATTATATACTTGATCCGTAGTTTGTACTTGCGGCAAAAAGTGTACACTTTAACTGACGCTGAGCGCGCCTAACTAGACATGGTTGGTTATTGCTTTGAATCTGCCTTCGGGTAGTTTCTTTTGGCTATTTCAGTTGATAAATCAATTACTTAATTAAGTTTTTGAATAGTTAGATTCTGAGCGAGAGTGGATGAGTAAAAGTAAGCATTGACACTGAGAGGTTCTCATTGTCAACGGTTCCATTAGTGTAGACTTTCGAGATAAACCTTATCCTGAGTGCTTGTATTTTGAATTCTATTTCATAAACGAAGATATTTTCTATCACGAGTGTATTAGCCAAAATTTAAATCAGAGAACTCATTGAATTTGAAAGATGCTTGTACTTCCCCTGATTTTGATCGTTTAAGCAAAGTGATATCATTCTGCTCAAATCTGCAATGTGTTGGCAACCATTATAGACATCTTAGCAAGAAGGTACAACTTAAGAAAGCATACTTGTATGCAAACCTTATAAGGAATTTGGCTGCTTCATTTGCCTCATCATAAGGAATTTCATTTTCAACTGAAACCACCGAAATACTTGAAATTCTGTTCAGATTACCTCATGATAAAAATGTGTCTACTTTAGATATAAAAGTAAACAAGTCCAAAAAAAAAAATTCAGATAAAAGGCAAAATTTGTTGGAAACCAGACACACTGTCGTCTTAGGTTGTCAACATGTCATTATCGGACCAGCTATTCCTGAATCTGAATATGTATACTGATCTGATCACCCCCACATTTTTTTTTGATTCAAATGGTTGTAATCGGAAGACTATTGAACCCATTATCTTAAGTAGAGGGTAACGACAAGTCAACGTAGAGAGTGCAACTACCCCACCATACATTATATGATAGTACGAATATCAACCGAATGGGCGAGGTTTTTTTCAATAGTATTCTGAACTCAAATGTTTAAATTAAATTTTGGTGAGGGCGGTTTAATACAAGCTATTGTATAAACTAAAATTAAACTTTAACTTAGAACTAAGGTCGGTTGGAGTGGAGTTGTGGTGGGTTGGTAAATAGAAGTGACGTAGATTACGAGGGTTAGTGTTGATGAAGATAGAGTTGAGAAGGGACGCGCAATCAACGTGACCTTAAAAGAATCGGTGAATGAAGAGAAAGTCGGCTGCATCTCTGCGTTCCTCAAAGGTGCTTAAGTTAATGAGGTTGAGACGGTTTTGATAGGGGGACAGAATAAACGGTTCGTTCCGGGGTATACCTCGAAGAAAACGACGCTGGATGCTTTCGATTCTCGAAATATGAACACGATGAAATGGAGACCATACTTGACTGGCGTACTCTAAGAGTCGCCGCCCCTTACAAAGGTAATATAGAGGGACCTGGTCACGTAAGGGTTGGTGAATTCTTTGGACCACCGTTTTATAAAACCTAGTACCGAGTTGGCTTAAAGGATTATCTATCACACAAAATGTCGAGGTCTCGAAGGGATTGAATGGAGGAGATGGGTTGGTTGTTGAGAAGGTAGAGTCGGAGAGGAGATTGGTGCCGTTTATGTGAAAAAGTGGCGGACTGGCATTTGGCGATACTAAGTTCTAAACAATTTTTGAGGCATCAGGTCGAGAAAATATCAAGGTCTTGTTAAAGGAGGAAGGGAACATGGGGTGAGGAAATGGTTTTGAAAAAATTTGTATCGTCGACGTAAAGGGAGCCAGACGAGTGTTTGAGGATCATATCGAGATCATCAATAGTTAAAATAAAAAGAGGAGGACCTAAATGGCTGCCTTGTGGAACTCCAGAGGTGACCAAAAATGGAGCCGAATGGGATGACCCAAAACGAACACTGTGAAAATGGTTTTCAAGCTAAGAAGATATACACTTTAACAATATGGGTGCAAAGCCGAGAGCACATAATGTGAAGAGTTTTAATAGATGGGAGACTTTGCTAAAATCGGTTGCAATTACATCGACTTCTTTAGCATTTTCTTGGGCTGAGAGGGCAAAGGATACGAATTCAACGAGGTTAGTTAGTAGTGGTTGATCTGCCCGTCAGGAAGCCGTGTTGTCTAGGGGAGATAAATGATTTGCATTGGAAGCTTAGAGCTTCATACAAAATTCTTTCGGAGGGTTTGGGCATATGGGAGAGTCTAGCGATGGATCAATAGTTATTTATATCATTCTTTGACCCTTTTTTGTGGATCGGGATTGTGAAGGAGGTTTTCCAAATATAAGGAAATAATCCTTGTGAAAGGAATAGACAAAAGAGATCTGAAAGGTGAAAGGAAATAGAGGAGGCACATTTTTTATGTAATATGGCAGTGAGATCATCTGGGCCGGGTGTGTATTCGTCATTTCGTTGGCGTAACTTACATTCGATGAGAGACGGGGACCGAGGTGTGTGAGAGAAATCGTCCATTGGTGAAGTTCGGTAGGTAAATAAAATAGGATGGATCTGGGACCAAGGAGTCGTTAGTGAGGGATTGAATAAAAAATGTGGCAAAAAGGTTGGCAGTTGTGAATGGATCGGTTGATGGTATTGAAAGAAAGAGAAAGAGGGTAACCATCGGATTTTCTTTTGTAGTTGACAAATTGAAAAAGGACTTAGGGTCGTTCATAAGGTTGAGTTGCGCATTGTTGAGGTAGCGTTGGTAAAGAGAATCGTAAAGTTCTGTAAAATGAAGATAGGTACCGAATAGTTGGAAAAGTCAGAAGAGGATCACGTATGAAGGAAAACAGCCCATAACTTGTTTCTTTTATTTGATAAGGAAGGAATATTGCGATTTTACCAGGGAGGACTAGTGGATGATGTTTTAAGGCGTGAAAAGAAAAGAATTAAATATTGCTCATAAAAAATGGATAGGGCATCATTTATAGTAAGGCTGTCAAAGTTAAAGGGGAAACTTCTGAGATAATCACTGATTTTGAAAAAGTTTGCTTTATGAAAGTCGTAGGATAAGAGTATTGTGGGGGGAGTGGACTGGATAGAAGAGTTTTGAAAAAACGTGAGAAGAAGGGGAGGGTGTTAGTTATGAATTATTGCGAGAGATAGGGGAGAAAGTAAGACTGTGGAGTTAATTGAATCCGTCGTAAAAATTGGGTCTAACTGCTTGCCCATGTACATAGTTGGATATGCCGCTGACTTGGCATAGACTTGAGTTTGTTAAAAGATCAAAGAAGAGACATTCCTATCATCACTAAACTAAACGGACTTGATGGGGAGTGTTGTTGAATTGAGAGAAAGAAGAAGTGGTAATTGGAGAAGAGTGAATACTATTGTGGAAAGCCAGTAAATACAGGAAGCGTAATGGTAACGTAACTTTATAAAAGTTAAAAAAAAAAGAAAAAAGAATTTGAATTGGAAATGAGCTCTATTTTGGGTATTGACTAGATAACCAAGAAAGCGACCCTATTTTGCCAGATAGATACTCTTTAATTCTAAAGTCGGTACTAATAAGAAAGAGGCTTTTAGAAAACCCTGTAGAGCACATTGATAAAGTTAAATGCATTTCCCCGCAGCTCACACCACCTTCACCACGAAAACTGTCGGTGTAGCAGGTGTTTTTATTTGCCCTCTTTCTTGCGTCTTAAGAAAAACTCATCTGATGGTATAGACAACATTCAGAATTCAGCGTAGTAAAAGGCGATACCCAGGAATTTTGCTCGTCACTCAAGGGCAGCTGAAAGCCTTGCTAGAGAAGACCACAGCCCAAAGAGAATGTCAAACATCATTTTCCAAGTTAAAATACTCAACGAACTTTGATAAGTCTATCAAATCAGACAACTGCCTTATTTTTGGAAAATTCCGATCAAAGCACCATTGGCGTCGTCTATAGTTATAAGGGGCAAATTGTTTTTAGAACTCAAGTAAATCCATACAAGATGTTCTGAACAAGGTTAGATTCTCAAATTCCCGTGGGAAATACTTTGAATTCCTATCCCTTAATCCACATCAAATCAAATCAAATTTAATGTCTAGGTATTGGCTTTATTAAGAGGTGCAAGGACCCATTCTTATGCGATTTTATTTGAAGGCCTAAAAGCGACACTGTCAACTCCCAATCCCTGTGATAAAAGGGGTTGCATTTTAAAGTGGCTTGTAGGCTGCATACTTCCCTACTGGAAGACTACAGACTTTGCCGAAAACAGATAACACGATTCAAAGGCTGTTTTTTTGACAGGAGTATCTCCATCATAATTTTTGTCAACGATGCGTTAAAGAACAATCAAATCACTGGCATTTTCTCAACCGACATAGAGGCTGGCGATAGTGTCTTCTGCGAATGAATAGAATTAACCAGGGTGTTATCCCTCCTTTATGTTAAGTTCAATGATGAATACAGTGTTTTCGACTGACGAACTGTTATTTTCTAAGCTGCAACAACTAAAAACTGCCGCAGACCGATATTGCTCCATATAGGCGCTGGAAAACCAGAACAGGGATTACAGAAATCTACAAGAGTCTCTCTATTAAGATATCAACTACAAACATTATGATATTATAATAAAGCTGACCAAATCGAAGAAACACAGTCTATATAAGATTATATGTTAAGTAATGTAAACAACAATACATACATGGCTATAGACAACAGGTGCAGGTCTGTGTATCGACATCGCGAAAGGCACATGACCCGGTTATAACTTCTATTCGTGAATACATGGCTTCCATTCAAACCGCAAATTCACTAGTTTCAGACTTGTAGGGAGATCAGATTTTGTGGTTTTTATCAAATCATTGAAATATGTAAAAATTCATAATTGGCGTTGTGGTCTTTCATTAGTCGGCTTCCTTAAGATCCGTACAATAATCTGGCGCAATGAAATCTATTATGACAGAATACAAACATTATTACCGACTACTCACAGTCAAAGCACGTTTTTTCTCAATTGATATGATTCACATCAATTTTGATTTTTTAAGAACGTTTGAGACAATCTTTCCTAAACAGGAGGTTTCAGAGTTCAGTTAAAACAACCCTAAACCACGTAGTTTGAGTAAATTACTTTTCCTATTGCGCGTTTTCATAGTGATTACATTCAATGTATTTGCTAATCGTATAGCTTCTTACTTATCTCGTCTTTGGAATTTCAGATTCATCATTATCTACCGTGTTTCACTTATTACGATCGCATTAAATACCTTTCGATAATTCCAATAGTATTAAACTGTGTAAGCCTCAAACCAAACGTTACAGAACGACGTTTTTCGTAGATACCTTTACTACGCATTAAACAACAATTATTGATCCCAAGGCAAGATATGATATTTCACTAATAGTTAAGCAACGGGTGTTAAAATATTTCAGATGTAACGACTCGATATCCATGCTTTGGCTTCTAGGAATTTGTAAAATAATATGAAAAAAAATGTACTAATAACGACAAGCTATCCAATTGACTTGAAGTAATTAAGACACATGACCTCATAGGTATCTACAAGTACATTGTGTGGCACACAAGACAACAGACTTGCTTACGGAAAACCGAATTGTGACAATGACGTGCTGACGATAAGACTCGAAGAGACAAGATAATATTAATGAATTAAACAAAAAAAATTGGAAAAAAGAAATCAAAACGTATAACCAATATGTGCTGAGAGAATAATCAATTAGGAAGAAATCCCCTTGATCACAAACCAGGCTCGGTGAATCACCGACGAAGATTTAATGTCAATATACTCGAACGCAGTAAAGTATATGAAAGCACTTAATTAACCTGTTTTTGGCTCAGGCATAGAGCATCTATAAACAAGAAACGGCGAAGAACAAGTCTATCTTCGCGCGGCGTGTGGTTTTTACTTTAACTAGGCGGCTTACTAAATTTTTAGTACAATTGGTAAAAACAACAAACGTAGCTGATTAAATCAGTTGAGAACATAAAGCTTCTTATTGTTTACGGGATACACAATCCAGCATATTGGCTGAAGCAATGAAGTAATAGTTTTGTTTACTTGTACACCAACTGAAAACAAAAAAGCCATCAATAAGGTAGAATGGTCAATTGTCTGGTAGACACCCCTTATTTTTGATTTGACGTAAACTGAAGAATGAGATTTTTGGACGTTGTCTCGAATTCAAATGGCAACATCATGGCTTTCAAAGATTCATATTTACATCGGAGACAGGCACCAGTTTTTCTATCGAACTAAGTTTATAGGTACAACATTTAGGCTACTTTAACATATTATTTCCAAAACTGGGGGTTTCTTAGTACAAACTTATAAGGACGATTTCATTTCCATTAGAAAATGGTTATATCGGTTATATTCGGCCCAACATTAACTTCATTATTAACGAATTACGAGTATTTCTTTACCAACTTAAGGAGTATGTCTATAAAATAGACAAAGCAGTTGTCATAAAATAAAGCCTTGAACCTGAATAGCGAATTCAAAACTAAAAATCGTGTAACTGGTTTCAATCAGGCCACGAAATACATAGAAATATGAGTGAATGTTTCAGTGGTAAAGTGTACGAGTATATATAGTACCAGCGTTAAGTACCTGCCACCTGATGCTAGCGCAGGCCGGATACTCTTAGAGGAAGTGCTTCGCTGTGTTGTCATCACTATCACAGACAAAATTGCAGGATTTTTTGTTATTAGTGCCTAGTGTACTAATGTGATAAACGAAAGTGCTGTTTCCCATTAAGATGCAAGTAAGCGGTCTACCCTCTTTTTTGCCGAAGGACGCTACGAAAGTCAGTCATTGAAGCATTTGTTTGGTTTTCCGGCATATCCTAGAGTTATTTCATCTGCTATTACGCTCAGATAATCAAGCCCTAACCAAGTACGCAGGGTGGCTATCACTAGTGATAAGATCAGAATAGGACCAAGTATGCAAGGAACATTCAGTGAATTCGGCTTTCCGATTACCTTCTCGAATTAGCACGGAAGTCGTGAGAGGAATTAACTAGGCTTTTAAAGCATTTTGAAAGTTGCTTCAAATGCAGATGCCTCGCCTCTCCACCTGTTCTTCAGGACAACGTGCTTAGTTTTCGAGCCATCTGTGAAGACCCAACTACATTCCTTTCAAGGCTCAGATGACGCGGTATTAAAAGGATTCAAATTTATGGTCTAAAAGTCTTTACCACTTTTATCTAACCTTACCTAACCAAACATAAACATCAGTGAGTACTTATCCTCATACTAAATCTTAAAATATAATTTTATAAGTGTATTAGCATAAATCTAGACTTGGTCACCAGTCAAATGATGATGAAGTTCTTCAGATTGTTGTAGACGAGAGAGCATTTTAGAACAGGCGCCGGAAAACTTAGGGATTTTTTGCAAGGCAATGATGTTTATGCAAGCGAATGGGGGCAAGATAAAAAGGATTTTAATATTTCAGTTCAAGGATTTGTAACAACAAGTGCAAGGTGCAAAATATATGGATTCTAATATGGTAGGCGATGGCGCGATAGTTAGCTCATTGGACTATCACGCAGAGAGTCTGGGTTCGATACCTGGCTGGGTCATCAACAATTTTTCAAATTGCCATCACCCTTTCGGAGGGCAATGGCGAACTCCCGAAAGTAAAATTGCCTACGAAAAAGCTTCAAAAGAAGTGCCGTTCGGACTCGGCGATAAACCGTAGGCCCCGCTCAGATGTGACAAAAATGACAACATGAGCCACACAAATGAGTGTCTAGAAGCTAGGCCATGGCCCATACCGGTCTGCCAGCGCCACAGTGTTTTTTTTTTTTTTTTGTTTAATATGGTAGGCTTGGTGAAAATTCGACTAAAAGGGGCATGTGACTTTTGCTGGCCAAAATTTAAATAATATACTTTGTTAGTCTGTGTGAAAAGGGATTTTTTTTTGTTGAAGTTGGATAACTATCTGGAATCGACCACTGTAATTTTGATTTAAGTCTTGTTTCGAATTTTGACAAAGCCTACATGAATCAGGTCAAAATCCTAGAAATAAAAAACTATTGAAATTAGTCAAGGAGTTGTACAAATATGTTTTGAATGCATAGAGAACTTTTGGAGTTGAGCTTATTTCAAAAGCGAGCGACATTTCCTACAATATTTTTAGCTTTTCCGGTTAACAATCGCCTGCTGTTTTTTGTTTAATGGTTGCTATTTGATTACACTTTTAACAACATGCTTTTGGATACAACCCTGACCTCTGCATTTGGATGATTGGCCTGGCCAATCGAAAAGTTTCGTCACATTCTTCTCTAAGGAAAATAGGAGATATTTTAAGCGAAAATAAAGCTCGCCAATTGATGTGGGATGCTGTGGTTCCAATTTCTTATATCTTCATAGTGGTTTAAGTTGTTATATGCTGTAATATGTACCTACGAGTATTTACCAACTTTTTCATTTTTCCTGTGATAAGTTTTAATGCATGTCATTGTTTGTTTTCTAAAAAATGTAATGATTTCATCAGCGTAGAATATCCTTGACTTGCATAGATTAAGCCTTCTATAAATCTTTAAAATCGTAACACAAATCAACTTAATCGTTATCTGAATCCATTGAAATCCATTTTAAAGTCATAAAACGAAAATCTGAAACTACTACTCGTACTATCAAGGACATTGCCACTGAAATTTTCAAATCAAATACACCCCATTCAACAACGAACAATATACGAGTACCTCAACAGTACAAAATCAAGGGAGTCCTTGACTTTTAAACAAACAAATACAAAACAGAAAAATAAAATAATTGTAACTTAATAACAATCTTATTTATGACCCCACGTTTACCAATAAATACTCGTACTCGATCACACTCGAGAACTTCAGCTCAAACGATTACTCCACCAGAAAAGAGTCAACAAAACCAAAAGAGTGTTCAAGAACTCGTAAAATCATATGAGAATCACTTTCCGTCATGTGTAGCATGTATTCGAGGTCCGAAATCACTTCCCAATGGTAATGAAAAAAAACGTGACTCTAGTCATAAAATATCAGAGAACTCGTACATAATCTAATCCGTTTTTATTGCAACTAATTTATTTATAACCATTATGACGCCTATTGATTACATTTAACGACAATACCTTATCCGCTATATTATCGTTATTTCATTTCAACTACAAACGAGTAAAGATACACAAATACTTATACAAACATTTGACAAATTCGTAATAGAACTTCCTCGACGAAATTGCTCATTCCCAATTTCATGGCATTTTTAATTGATAATTATTTTTATTTCGTTCCGGATGAAAGATGATATAATAATTTAAAATTTAATTTTTCTTACTTTTTTGTTTTTGGTATGGATATGAGCTTAAGTACTACGAGTACTAAGGCGAAGTGTCGTAGTTTTTGTCGTGTCGATCGATCTTAATCACACTCAAACTTACTCATGATCATTATGGAATTAATTAAAACACTTCACTTTAGATGCGTGTTATTTCATTTGTCTTTTCATATTTGTACAAATACATGTATATCTATGGGTTATATGAAGGTAGCCTTAGGCTTTGTTTTACAAATATGAATTATCATGAAAATTTCAAAGCAGGCAGTAGCTAAACGTATGACACTTCAAGTGCCTGAAGGTAATTAAGAAAAGTCATTTATAATATGCGGTGTAGTTTAAAAATTTAAATTTTCACAATGTCCCACTTTGCTCTGTCTGCTTTAAAATAAATTTGTAAAAATATAGCAGTCTTTTGCATTCACACGTGCTACTTGTAAGTGTTGTCAAAATTTCATTGAATACTGTTTAGGTATATGTATTGTATTTGGGCTAAAACTAACATAAGACATATGAACAGTGTACATAGTATGTGTCATCAATCCAATGATCTGCTACTGTCCTCTAAAAGAAAACACATCTGTATGGGTACTGTAAAAGGTTTTTTTCTTCCGTGGGTAGGTGAAAAATCTTCATAGATACTATGTGTCCGGAGCAACACCTCCCTTTTACTGCTTAACTTCGAATAATTTTCCATATCAAGTAGTTAAAGTTTCAAAAATATTCGCTTTGGCCAGGTAACATTTCATCAAAAACAAGTGCTAAAGCCCGTCTCTCTCCACGTTACATTTTAAGTAACTTAACATGAACAGACTTTTGGATATCTAGCGAATGAACATACAACTAGTATCCTGGACGACTTTATATAGTAATAATATATTAATAATATTTGCTGTCATTCAAAATCTCTAACACACTACTAGACTTACAAGACAAATCTGTTATATAAGTTACATACGCCGACGGTGTTAACATTATTCGAAAAAAAAATTCTGCATATAAGTTACATAAATCTTTTAGAATGTGGTGAAGTTGCATTCAAAAAACGACACTTAACACAGACACCTCGAGTTTCAGACAAACGTAACTTTGAGGTAGTCGAGAATCTTGTTTACTGGGGACCGTCTTAAATTCCGGCAGAGAACCAACATAGGTTCATTTCTGCGCCCGAGAAGCATGGATTTCGATAAATAAATGGTTTGAGAAATTTCAAAATCTTTATTATCGGCTTGAAGTACAATCAAAACATTTATGAATGGAACTCGACTTCGTTCATGTGGCCACCGTGCGCACGTTTGCAGCGATCGATTCGTTGGACCCAATTTTCAACGACTCGGCCACACATTTCGACCGAAACAGTCGCTATTTCGCGTTCAAAATTGGCTCTGAGCTCTTCCAACGTCGTCGGCTTGTTGGCATAAACTAATGACTTAACGTAGCCCTACAGAAAATAGTCAAGCGGCGTTAAATCGCACGAACGACGCGGCCAATCGACTGCCCCATTTCTTGAGATAACACGCTCACCATACTTACTCTTCAATAAATCGATTGTAACGTGTGCTGTGTGGCTTGTGGCACCATCCTGTTGAAACCACATGTCGTCCAAGTCCCTATCTTCCAATTCGGCCCAAAAATAATCGGTGATCATGGCGTTATTCTTGAGAACGCCGTGGAATTGACTGATTTGGATCGTTTGATACGGACGCCTCAGCGATATTTTCGACACTTCGACCAACCCATTGTCTCACTGACACGGCAACATCACACAACGAATATGAAGACTCAAATTTGTTCACTAAACTTGTTATTACCTGTCTACTAGGGCGAGAATTACGACCGGAAATTGGAATTAACGCTTTTAAAGTTGCAGTCACCGACTCCGAATTTCGGTAGAAAATTTTTATAATTTGCAGACGTTGCTCGTTCGTGTACTGTACCATGATGAAAATGTTGATTTACTGAATAAATTGACAGTGATAGTTTGATGATTAGCGAAAGAGTACGTTCACAAATTAAATTCAAAGTTGTCAAGTTCCTATTGGAAAACCCGATGTAATCTTTGATCTTTAGTCTATATGGCGGTAAATGGGGGAGAAGATTCAGCGACAAACTGTACAGAGTGTCATCGACGTTCAGAGAGGCTGATTTTCAGATACTATGTTGGCTGGAAATAAGCATTAACTCTCTCTTGTTTATTGGAGTCCCTGTCCATTATAAATCGCAATTTGTAGTTAGGTAAAAGACCGAAACTTAATTTTCCAGTGATTGTCTGAATCGTGCGATTCAGTTCTAATCGTCTTTGACATTACCAAGGATATAGGAAGAAATTGTGAATAACATATAGTTTCTAAAAAAAAAAAAAGAAGCTTTTTATCGTCCAAACCTTTTGTTTTTGATTGATCCAAAATCATTTCGATCCATATCGCATCCATGTACATTTTATGCAAAATAATCCAACTCTGCTGGGTGTTTAAGCCCCAATTTCCTATTAATGCCCATATTTCACAGCACCAGATCACTACAGTAGACCCATTATCCATAGAAATTCTTTTTTAAAAATATACAATTTAGTGTTATAATTTATTTTTCCGTAATCCCCCGATTATTCATTGTTGATTGTGACTTCGCCAACAAATTGTCTTAATAATTGATTGACGTCACTTGTTTTTGTAGAATAACATTTTTATTAAAATGATTTTACTCAATTTAATAGGGACTTTAAGACAATGTAAATGAAAAAAAAGAAAGAATACAGTACTTAGGTGGCGCCCAATGGCGAGCCTACTTTTGAAAATTTTAAATCATATTTTAACCAACCGAAATGAATGGAATGCAATATTAATTGAGTTCCTTTTTACAACAAACTTTTACGATTCTCTCGTAATAAAAAGAAAACCTTTACGAGTAAGTTCTTAATATTTATTTTGTTTTATCCTAGAGTCATAAAAAGAAATATTTTTCACGTCACGTGTGCTTCATGTCATGTTCAAAGCGAGATCGTAATCAGTGAGATTAAAATTGAAAAAGTCGTTTTATTTAACTGCAGGCTGAATTGGCCTCTTCATCATTAATTCCGCCACATTCTGGCTTATTTGAAGTGATCAAATTAATGTTCTAAAGTCTATCAGTTTCTAGTTTATTATCGTTCAAAATCACGTAGTACGATTCCGAGTCCACTCACAACAAACTTACAATCTAAATCATCTATCAGCAATCAGTAGAAGAAAACAACAAGACAATTTGTAAAGTCGATAGACCTCAAACTGGCAACAACAATCTTCTAAGTATAAATAAGTAATCGAGAGAGAATATTGAACAAAAAGCTTTTATTTAACCAACAAGGATAGCAACGCATCGATTTGCTGATTTTTTTGTTTTTTGCTCAATTGCCTCTTGTTATCTCAGAGTTTGTTTGTTCTCGCAAAAGCTTTCAGATATGCGTTGAGGCTCTCTGGCTAATTAAGGTGGTCTAGCAATTTATCACAATCAAATGCCTGCAACATACAGAGTGTAGACCGCAAAAAAAGCGCCAACTTTATACTTCCACTTACGCGCATTTAGAGAAGAGAGACGCGAATCGTGAATCGCAAAAACACGAAACAACTCAGAAAATCACAAACCCATAAACAGCAACAGCTTTTTGTTGACAGCCGCCATTCTACCGTACCGATCAAGAACAAGTTCAGTTTCGATTTTGTTGTCGCCTCGATAAAGTAAAAAAAAACAAAGTTAGGGAAAAAAAGTTTTGCACCCCGAACAAGTTAATCGTAACGATTACAGAGTTTGACCAGTTTCTCTCGATCGCGATCTTTTTTACTTTTCTGTTTTTTTTGTTTTTTTTGTTTTGTGTATTTTTCGCTTTTTCTACCCGATCTTGAGAGCTTTCGCGATCAGTCTCCATACAGTTGTTGATTTTGGGCTACCCCCATTGGCAACATCTTCTTTTGCATCATTGTCATTGTGACAGTGATTTCTCGCTGTAACTCACACCAAACACCGTGTTCGAAAAGGGAGAAGTGAACGATCGCGCACGTTTGTTTGTATCTTCTCTACTGATATTGTCGGCCGTGAATATTTGTGATCGCTGGAGGGAGATCTTGAAAACGGTGTGTGGAAAATTTTTCGCGCTATCTCGACGTTCCTCTGATAAGTGTTCCCGTATTCGTATCTCTGCCTCCTGTTGCGTTGTCTACAAAAAAATATATCTACGATCCATATCTACAATACATACGTCTACCGTTGCAACTGGTCCAATTTACATCGTGAGTTTGTCTGATCGTTTTGTGCTGTCGCTACTAAGCAATGTGTGTAAATGTCGACGAAACCAGGTTGAAGGAAGCACATCAGATTGTCATGCATTTTTGAATGTACACAGATCTGACATGTGATGTTGTTTTAGTGTAAATATATCTTTGTATAGTTCCCATCAACTTTTCGGATTAAATAACGCCGCCGGCGTTGGCGGCATACGAGTATGGTTTATGATTTAGCCAAGTGCAAAAAGTTTATGTGATGACTTGTGATCTGTTAAATTTTTGAAAACCGTGACGGTGTAAGCTGCCGTCAAGTTTCTCAAGGACCTTTTAAGCCGTTTGATCAGTTTAAATCATTTTAAGATTAGACCAACCTCCTGACTGAGTCAAGGGCTGACAATGAAAAGATTACCTTGTGTACTCTTGTTTACTCAGATAATGTGATATGTGGGGCTTTGAGTATTTGTTTCTTTATTTTTTTATATTTAGCAATTGTATCTTTTCGGATTGTTTTTTTGTGTACTTGTTGGAGTTAATTTTTGTTTACTATTATGGCTAAGTTATGACCTGACTGCCTTGAAGTGCAAGCATTAATCTTGAACCTCCTTTTGATAAGCAAACAAACGTAGGGGAATAATAATCATCTGAGATCGGAATGCTACCTGTCAACGTTACATAGACCATCGATGAACGTCGTTTGCATTTTCATTGTGAATCGGAATGATTTCGTTTTTTCAAATGAACATTATATACGAGTAGTACGAAACTTAGTCTTTACTTAGCTCAATGAGCTATATATAAATGACCATATAGTTGATAATAATGTGAAAGCAGACGGTACTAACTGCTTGTCAGGCAATGTGGATATTGAATCTTTGTACTGTCTGCTTTCTATTACCCAAAGGTTTTAATATTGTGAAAGAGCCTAGCAGGTATGTGTGTTTATGGAACAGTAAGTTTAGGTAGAAAGCTGGTCCATGATAAGCAATGTAATGCAGTACTATTTGTTGATCTTTCTTTTGTATAAGCTTAAATCCAGCTTTTATTCTTGTCAATTGAACCTAAATACCAGTAGATATCGCCATAAAAATATATCGTATTGCTTCGACTTACCATCAAAGTTCTCAATTTAAGGATTTGTGTTCAGCTATTTTGAACGAAATTGCCAACACATATGACTAAACGCGAAATGATAAACTTTAAGGTAGTTTTCTCTTTTTAAAAATAGTGAGTAAAAACTAATTTTCCCATAGTCTCCCCGCTATAGTTATCTTTATTGTTGAATGCGTAGCAACTCATATTCATCGATATGTTCTTGAAATGTTTATTGTTTTATGGGTGCGAACTCAAACGTGTGGCATGATACACCTACCCTTTTAACCGATATTCTGTTAAATGACTAAGCAGCAGTAAGGTACTTTTTCTAAGTTTATGAGGGTTTTGATCATAGTTCAGAAATCTGTGAATTGAGTTTGAAGTATTTTTTAATTTTTATATCGATTTATGTAATACGGTTATTAATTGCTGGTCTTCTTGATGGCCAAACAACTATGAAATACCCAGATTTAGGCCTAAGACAATCCAATCGAGATTCGGTCAAACAGTCCTTATTTGTGGGTTGCACAACATTTATATGGAGTGGACGAAGAGTATTATTGATTTCACAGAGAAAGGAAACGTTTTAGCTGTGGAAGGTTTTTCAGTTGAGAACAAAACTATTCTTACACTTCCTGAGAACTTGTGCTGAGTAGGACCGGACATCTGTGGTTCATACTAAAACCTTTCTTTTTCTCGAATAAACCCAAACAATTTTTCAAAACAACACAAAATGTCATGAGGCCAGTACTTACGAGCATACAATAACTCGACAAACTGGATTTCTGATGTTCAGGATAACAATGAATAAATTGGCACTGAAGGAATTCAATTACTTTTAATGCTTCAAAGAATTATTGTACGAGTATATTTGACCACTTGTTCTACCAGTTTGAGCAATGTGTACGCAAAAACTTACATACTCGTACGTACATTTTCTTCCAAAGCTTCAATCGTTCCGACTGGTAGGTGTGATTCTTCGTTTTATATCTGCTGTAAATCTATAGCAGAGCTTTGCCCGCATTTGTCACTATCAGCTTCTGTTTCAATGTCAACGAACGCGTCGGTGACAACCCCTTGTGTTCTTACAATAATGTCGATATCATACGCGTGGGCTATCGGTTGAACAGATTTTTAAAAGATTGTGCATCTCATGTTCACTTGTGTGTCCCGCACAATTCTTTCAAGTGTCACGTAAAGGAGGTCACTTGATAGCGCATCACTTTGTCTAAATCCTTTTTTGACGTCAAAGGTCTCAGTTAAATCATTACCGACTTTGATGGAGCATCGTTCGCAATAGTCGGATGAGCCTCGAAATGGTGCTTGAACTAGGAATAGGAATGGCTGTATAAATCTCAACTCTATAAGTGCTGTATATAAATATTGGACGATATTAATTTTTCAGTATCTGCTGGAGTGTGAAAATTTTGTCGAATATGGGCTTCCTGATAAGGACCAATCAGTTTGTTGGCGCAGTTGAGAGGGTTTTCTTCCTTGTGGATCTTGTAAACAATGCAGAGATCTCATTCATCATTCATACGCCCTTCTGACCAGATCTGAGGTCCAGCTGCTTTGTTTGATTTCAGCTAGGATACTTTAATTCTCACTTTATTTTGATCAGGTGGACGTAAGTTTTGACTGTCATCGTCTAGGTTGAATCTATTCTGTCTAACGCCGGGATTTAAAGCTTCTTTCCAATTGTACAGTAGGAATAAAGTACGTTATTGTTTGAATATAGCCATTTAATATCTGAGATTGTGCGCCTCTCGTCCTCTTTTTCTTTTTCTGCAAAAGCCCTTTCTTTTGCTTCAGTGCTTGCCGACACTCTTCGGGGGATTTTTTTGGTGGATATCGAGTGAAACTTAGCATATCAGTTGCAGTGTCTTTGATAGCACCGATTGGTTTTTGATGCAGGTTATTTAGGAGGTTTTAGAATACCTGTTCGACTGTCTCTTTCGATTGCAGCACTTCTACATTGTACAATCTCACAGTTTTTCTTCTTTGTTGTAGAGCTTGAGAAATCCGCATTCACACCTTGACTGCAAGGTAGGTTGTCAATGTTACGTGTCCCAAAAGTTCATATATCGAGAATATTTGAGGCACGTCTTCATTCTATCGCAATTTGATTTAGCTTTTCTTGATCCAGAGATCGTCAGGTTCCCTTGTATATATTGAGTTAAAGTAACCAAATGCTGGCAAAGTCTAAGTCCGTTGTAGAGGTCTTTTAGGTTATACTTATTAACTGTTCGACCGTTCCTATCCTGGCGCTAAAATTGCCAACTACGATTTTGACCCTATACTTCGTACAATGCTCTGATATGTCTTATCGAGAAACTCCTGGAAACATTTTTTGGTGGCATATCGATTAATATAAAAGCTTCAACCTCCTCATTATTTAAATCATCCTAGCCCGCTTGAGAAACGCTTCATGGTGCCAACATTTTAATTTCAGTTTCTGAATCTTTTTATTAGATTGTTCCCTTCCTTTACTCTCTTATTATTTTTTAATGAACAAAATTCAACCCGTACGTAATTGTTTACGAGTATTTGACAATAGTGAAATTTACATAATTAAAAATATGGCTTATGTCTCACCAATAGCTCGGCAAGGTTACATTAATTAAAGGAAATGTCTGCTTCAATTTTTTCTGATTTTCATTTCTTGAAGATTTATTAAATAAATATTTTAGATATTCTGCTAAGTAAAATTACCATTTTCATTTGCCAACAAACTGACATTAGTATTTTAAGGTGTGATAAAAATACAATTTCGATGTGTCAATATTTTTGTAAAAGAAATCCACTTTACCAGGTAAACGAAAAATATCGTTTTGCCATGTACTATACATATGTGTATCTATAAGGCTAACTATGCGTTTGAGTACTCCTGTATTATCACCATTTAAAAGAAGAATCAATAGACGATCAGTCAGATGATTGATATCGCACACCCTAATTAAACAATTTCACATATCGGTTTTTTTATGGCATGAGTTTTTATTGAAGCAGTAAGCAGCCTTTTTAACTGCGTTTGTATGAGTATGGCGCCCTAATCAAATTAATTAAAGAAAATACTTATAGAAAATTATTCATCTACTGACGTCAAAGCAGATATATATTTCTATTTTTTTTTTTTATTAATTTATTGCTGCTCTTTAATGCAAGAACACAAGTATATATGATTTGTATATATATATTATTACATGTATGGTAATGTGGCTTTTATGACGCCTTAATCAATTCAAGAGGGAAGCGGGACTACGATATGTATATAAATCAAATCATAACAGTATACAAGTACCTTTGGCACTCATATTAAATAATTGAGTAATTAAATAATTATCCAGACAATAGAAAATGATGGCGTTTGTTTCCACTTAAAGTCGGGTGTTTATATCAAAATGAGACAATAAACACGGTCCCGCAAGATTGAAAGATTCTAGAGGTAACTAGCTTAGAAATTGTTAGGGCAAACTTAACTAGTTAATTATATGCCATTTAGAAGCTTCCTAGAATACGTTAAGTACTCTTGTGTTTTAAAAAATTGAAAAGTCTTTCGTAAAATCAACACTCTAAGCTACTTTGCTCCGTGATATATGAAATATACTGCAGGAATGTTGTTTAGTTCTTTCACTTTTTCGCATTTAGTTAGGGATTATGAGACCTTATCAGTTCGATGTGGCCCAAGGCCTAGTTTTTGCTCCACTCACAATGTTATTTATATTGGAATTTTTCTGAACAAAAAGATTAATTTTTACCAATTCCGAATGGGAACAGATGGAGAGAATTTTTAAGAAAACTTTTTTACTTTCAATAAGAATAGAAGACTCCGAAGATCTTGATCCATGCCGTTTTCACTGCAGCAAGCCTGATGGTTTTTGAGACGCTTGCCATGGTTGGTATATAATATATCGAGTAATGTTGAGAAAAGGTATAGATGTTTTCAAATCTAAAAGGAATATTCACTGTTTGCTTGACACTTTGCTACATAGCGGACTCCAATCTAATAACAAGATTACAAGATTCGGATGTTGTAGCTGTGCTGCCTATTTTAAGACACAGGCAGCTGTAGGTGTAATCGATGACTGCGGCATTATGAGCAGTAAATTCTGTTTACTTTAAGATTGCTTTCTTTATGAGAAGGATATTTCGTGCCATTCTTAACAGCAAACTTTCTTAAACTCCGATAAACTCATTTTTCCCGACTTGCTGCTTTTGACTACATACCCAACGATGTCTGATTTTACCCTTGGTATACTGATGAATCTTGTTATACTTAATATTCATGCTTAATGGATGCACTTTCAAAACCAACTCAAAAGGTGGCTACTCCAACACATACAACATTTTTGTAATGAGCTAACTTTTTTCGATATAAGCCTTAAAAACATGTCGTGTGATGCAACTAGACCGGAACTAAAATAACTTCACGAATACAAGATTGCTAAGAAGGAGAGATATTCCCAATCTTGATGCAAGTTAAGGAAAGGTGGTGGCAGCAAAATGTCCATAGCGACGTGACTATTCCCAATCCCTTCCATCATTCCAAAATAGTTTGGTAATGCAAAGTAGAATTCACTAAATTTAACTGGGTTCTACGAGTATATCAAAATTATTTCGCGAAAAATCAGAGGTTACAATTTTAGGCCACGTTTAGATTACCTGTTATTTAAAGTAGCCTCATTGACTACAGGATTCCTTTATTAGGACAACTGTAGGTAGCATAACTGAACAAGTTTTAGGCAGACCAAACAATTCTTGCCAAGTTCTCTATAAAGATGGCTTCCCTCTACCTGTCTCCCAAAAGCTAACTTTTTGTAGACATGTGGTATTGGAATTCATTGAGAAAAAATCCATTTTATTTTGTTTCCCCTACTTTCCCTCAGGTTTGAATTTTCGTGCGTGGGTCCAGTATGCCAGAAATCCTTTCCTTCATCTCTCTGGTTCATTTGTATTTATTTTCAAATATTTTAGGAGAACTAAGTTTCGTAACTACTTCAATTCTTTTAAAACTTTTCTAAAAAAAAGTATTATAATATGATAAGACTTCCAATAAAAGCACCAGATCCATATCTTTTGGTCACAAGTTTTATACACAAAATGGAGATTCTATCATGTTCAAATGTGATTATGACTTTAAAAGCAGCTGTCAAAAACAAGGCGATAAGTTGCATCAGAATGTGAATCTAAAACCATGGTATGCCAATTTAAAATAAAGCGTAAATCAAAATTGTACAGCAATGCCAGTTTAAAAACAAAAGTTGTTTATTTTGTTATTATTTTATTTTGTTTGTTTACCAATTTGGAATATTGTTGTGTCCGAATTTTAAAACAGAACAACTGAAAAAAATTTAAAACCACGTTTTACTCACGTTCAAAAATCATCCACAATCAGTTCAGCCGGCGCGGCGTAGTTTGTGTCAATGTCAGCTTGGAATGCAACTTTTGCTATTTAGTAGAGTAGAGCTTCAAATATTTGATTTTGGACAGTTACACTTCGAGTCTGAAAACAATCGGGCCATCAAATTAAAAATTGATAATAAAAGTTTTTCTTTAGTTCTTCGTTTTTATCTCTAGGAAAATGTTGGGATTAAATGAAATAGTATTTACAAGTGATTTAAATGTTATCAGTGAAACACCAAGAACCAATTATCACTTCAATTGTTATCTCAAGGATCATTCAAGCCCACTTTGATTTTTTTGCCAAGTGAAAATCAAAATCGCACACTAGTCTCTACGCACGCAATCAATCACGTATCTACGAGTAGGCAAAAAAATCCTCGCTTATCGGCAATTATACGAGTATGTATTGGCACCGATTTTGGGTGAAGTTGCAAACCACCCGGTTCGATTTTCCGAAAATCGGTCTCAGTAATTTTTTGTCGTAGATACTTTCGTCTAGATCAAGTCTCACATATACTTATGTGGTCACAGATGTACCGTATCGCCAGTCTGTCCGCGAGTTCTTGCATTTTTAAAGTACATTTAATACATTTTTTGAGTTCACGGTTACTTATGCATTTAAAATAAAAATTAAAAGAAAAAATCGTTATCTTATCCGCAGGTGTAGAATACTTATATATGGATCAAGTGAGAAGGGCAAAAAGTGAAAAAAATTCAAACGATAAATGATTGATAGATTGATTTTAAAATCATTGCCAAAAGGCACATGTCGACATATAGTATAAAGAAAAGATACACACTGCGTTTACCATCAATCAAATATTGATTGTGATTAGCCTTTGTCAATTGTTCTACTCTTAGTATATAAATTTATTTGTTAGTGTTTTTTTTTTCCACCAAAAAATCGTAAAAAATAAAAGTTGTTTTTTTTATTGTATCTAAGCATCGGTTCCAGTGTTATCAGTGAAGTTCTGGTGAAGTGGTTTTTGTTTGTGGTTGTTAGCCAGTAGTGCCAAAATTGCAAATTGGCTTATTGCAAAATAATAAGTTAGAAAAAAAAAAAGTAAAATATATTTGCTAATATGAAGCTGAAGGCGATTCTCGGGGTAGTTTTAGAGAAACTACAAATTGGAGAAATTACAAATTTTAACAATGTAACAACATCAACATCAACAATTAATGATATTGTTTACATAAGAGGTGAGTAAGTTTGTTCACTGAAAGATTTCCAGAATTTAATTTGAAAATTTAACATTCTTGTTTACGATTATTGTAGACTTCAGAATAGTGTAAGATTTTGATGTTTAGCGAATGCATTTTGTTTGGCTAACCTTCTACGCCTGATAAACAAATTTGGAGAAGTGTTGTGCAGTATTTGAACTTCTGCATTCTCTGTATTCTCCACAACAATTTTTCTTTTTTTTTTTTCAGTAAACGTTCAGGATTTAAATTTCTTATTTTCAAAGTGCACTATAGTTCTCAAAGCTTCCAGTCCTTGATCGTGCTTAAATTTGCAGGCCTTAATCGCATTGCAATTACATATATTCATGATGTTAGCCTGTTCATTAGAAGGGGTCAATCTCATCCTTTAGAACTTGTCGAAAAGTCAACTTAATGTAAGTTTGTTTGGACATTTGTACCTAAGCTTTTTGTTGGTCAATGTACCAAAATGGAAATCCTAGTCTAATTTCATCCAGTTTCTGATACTGTACCCAAATTTTTAAAGTATGGTGTAGATTTATTTCGGAGAACTACAGAGGTGGTATGAAAAATAATATGGCTACTTTGACTGTTAAATGGTACTTTGCCATTTCTTTGAACATAATGAAATTAACAATATCATGCCCGAACACAGCAACAAATTTGAGGGTTTTTAACGGACAAAAATAGAAGTCTAACTAATAATCCAACAAGCATTTCAAGCTATCCCGATCCTTCGGTGCTGAAAATCACTCGAAAAGATTTTCCTCTCAAGGCAGCCAAGAGCACCCTCATCCATGAAGTTTATAATTATTTTTGTGTAATAAACATAAAACTTTTGCAGCACTCGATTACAATTTTGTTATTTTTGATTAAATTTTATCACATTTCTGATTGTATTTCACCTATAACTCCACGAACGTTGGTTCTTCAATATCTGAAAATTATCATCATAGACACCGCTTTTGACATCGCCTTTCAAAAATCAGCTAGCTAGCCAATTGATGTCATAGGAAGGTGAGATTGTGCATCAGCATTATCACAATTCATGTAAATTTTCTATTTCATAATTAATTATTTGCCAAACTTAATTGACTTTAGAATTAAGGAACGATTCAGAGTGGTAAAAAATCTGCCTTTTTTCTGTATATAATATACAATCAGAGTATATTCTGCGCTTTCAATAATCTAAAGGTCCTTTCTTGTGTTAAATACATCTGTATCGGCGCAGATATAAGTCCACATTGCTCCCAACTTGTAATTGAGAATGTTGGCTTTTAAGCACCCTTTCATTTGTGGTGCGATATTTTCTGCAGAACAACATGAAACGCTGCATAAGCTTTATGTCTTCTTATCTTTTAGAATTTAGTCACTACGTTACTAATTCTTTGGGATTTTGGGTAGCGTTGTCCGATTGAAAAACGATTTCATTGTGATAAGTTGCAAAAAATCATCCGACAATAAAAATAAATTTTCGACTTTAGAAGGAAATTTAAGATCCAAAATCATGGATGCTAATTGGGAAACTGAGAATCCCCTGTTAACCTAAAGTAATAAAGTTCACAGCTAGAGTTTGGTATTGTTGATACTTTATTTGTTCCAAGTCATAAGGCCTCTCAGGCGTCGTGGTTATTTCCAAGTGTCCTTCAGGTCGAGTTATTTATTATATAGGTATACACATCTGTTAATATCAATCTTCCAAACAGGCAAAAAGGGACTTTTCGTTAATACATATATTCATGATAAATTAAGTAGTGCTTAATTCTCAATGCACGTGAAGTGAACTTTAAGTACAATATATGGTACCGATGGTTCTATGTTCCTTTTTAACACAAAAATAATTTGTCTGACTCCATCTACTTACGAACTGTCACATAAATTAGTGAAGCAGGCATAAACTCATCAAATACACAGCTTTGAGCTCAAAAACAATGACAGTTTACCCATATGTTATCCGAAACCTAACTTAACGTATTAATGTTGGATAGGTTCCATATCACAGAGGAATTTAAGGTATCTAAGCAGTTAATGAGGTAGCAAAAGAGGATTCTACCGAAAGGTTCAGGGTAGGTCATTTAGAGTTGACCCATCTGGCAACCTTCTAACTTTTGACAGCGCTGTCAAATCGACAAAAGTCATACCACATTGGAAGTGTCATTCGAAGACAATTTATACCATGGAATAGTACACCCCAAAAGAACGAACTGAAATTGATCTTGAGTTTTGGTGACAAATCATCATGTCAGACGAGGCATATTTCTCGTTGAATGAAGACGAAAATCAATAAATTGAAGAACAGCCTCTTTACGCCCAAAAACTTAGTGCGGTGTTTGTGCGAATATGATCGGACCGTATTTTTTCGAAGACGATGATATAGCCATGACAACCGTCAATGGTGAGCGTTATCGAGTCATGATAACGGAATTTGTGATACCCATTATTCGTGAAAATAACATGGATAACTTCTGGTTTTAATAGGACGGGGCTACATGCCATACAACTAAAGCAACAATCAATTTATTACGACCATTGTTCCCCGGGCAGTTGATATAGAAAAGTTGTGATTTTGCCTGGCCACTGAGATCACCAGATTTAACGCCAGCAGACTTTAATTTGTGGGGTTATTTGAAATTTAAGGTATACGCTAATAAGCCAAAGACCTTAGTTCCACTGAAAGCTAACATTCGACGTGAAATAGCCGCCGCATCGTCTGAAACATTGGCCAAAGTCATGGAAAATGCCAAAAAAAGAGTGCATTTGACTGTCAAAACTAAAGGTGCCCATTTACACGATATCATTTTTAAAAATTAGCTGAAACAAATCTCCTTGGACCAAAATAATAAAATGAATGGCCTACCCTGTACCCTTAGAGTCATAGCTTGGCATTTGCAAAAACTACGTGCATCTATCTATGTGTGTGTTGGCGATTTTTTAAAAGCTTAGAAGTGAATTTAAATTTGCAACAACGAACTTGTATTCAATTTTGCGTAAAAAACGAATTTAATGTTGCGCGAACGATGGAAATGTTGAAAAAGTGTTTCGGCAACGATTCTCCAAAGAAAACGGTCGTTTACCAGTGGCACGAGCGGTTCAACATGGATTTCATGGATTACAACGGTGTAGTGCATCATGAATTTTTGCCAGAATGCCAGACAGAAAAACAAGAGCATTATTTGGGCGTTATGAGACGTTTGCGTGAAGCAATTCGCCGAAAGAGACCAGAATTGTGGACAGAAAACTACGCACCGTCGCACAGTGCCATCCAACAAATACCATCCAACAGTCACCGAATTCACCTGACTAGGCTCCCTGTGACTTGTTTCTGTTCAATCGAGTTAAAAAACCACTACGGGGAACGCGTTTTAGCAGCCGAGAGGAAGTAATGGAAAAATCGCAGGAAGCACTGATGGACATACCGAAAACCGAATATAAAAAATGTTTCTTTTCGAGGATTGGATCAAGCGCTGGCATAAGTGTGTTGCAGTCGATGGGGATTACTTTGAAGGGAACAATATAGATTTAGATGAATAAACTCGTATTTTTAATTTGCTGAATAAATTCCGAGAAGTTTTTGATCAGTTTCTGGTACAGAAGGCCCCAAGGTCATACATATTACTGTTTGTCAGTAAACTTACTTAAGTAAACCGTCGCTGGTAGATATCAGTATAAGGATATTTGAATTTAGTTGAAGTCGTTATGGGGCAAAAAAAAGCTATATAATGTTGAATTCAAGACAAGCGATACGCGTATTAAGAGGAACCTACACCATTCTAAAGCAAAATGTTACAGAACCCCTAGATTTTTCGACTCGTCATTTTTTTGCAACAATTGGACGTTCGTCATATCACCATATCAACAATTTTTTACAACACTTGCGTCCTTTTTGCCCTGACTGAACTTTAAGGCAGTTACCCCTTGATCCTTTGTTTCGCCTCAAAATTATGTATAAAATTCAAATTTAAATAAACCGTCATTCTCACTGCATCCAGCAAAATCCCTCGTTTCCATACTAGTGACATCACTGGACTTTATTGTTTAGAAATTATTATGAAGTAAAGATTACAGCCGTATCATGGTCATTAATTATTTTCTCCACTCCACTTCTTCTTTTGCGAGTTATGCGACGAAAACAATTGACTAATTGAAATCAAAGTTTTGACCTCTCAATGAAGATTGTTTAAATTAGCAACTCTTGAGTCTCGAGTTTTCCAGGTACGGTTACCTGAAGTCATTGGTTTACGCTAACTAACAACTGAAGCCTTGATATTAAGGTTAGGTTCATGTGACTATGTGTAAGAAGACTGACCTCATAAGTTGGTAGACATGTTGAACCACTTGTCTTTAATATAAGTTTATAGCAATGTAGCAATCGGTATGTCTAGGTATATTTTTAGAATTTAAAGCTTGTAATCCTTCATCTACTTCAAGAGCACCCTACTACTACTTATACAATACCATGAGATGGTGGTTCACCCGTGTGTTTTATTTTCGAATTAAGAAGTCTGTTTGGCTTTTGATAGTCATATGGGTACGACCATAGGATCGAGGGAAAATGACAGTAACAACGCCAACAATGAAAATGTTAGTAATCCTATTCTATAATAAGAAGAATATGCATCTAGGCGCTGATTTTTTTATAATCAATGAAGACTGTCGAAATATTCAAAGTCCGTAAGAAAATATTTGGATCTTTCAAACTCTTAGTCTCCTTAACGAGGTAACTTAAATGAGAGCAGATGCGTGTGAGAAAGCATGAGTTAAAAAAAAAAATATGTTAATTCAATGAAAAAGATGCATTTTAGTATTTAAACTTAGATTTTAACACTATTAGAAAAGTTTTCTCCTAAATTAAGTAAATAAGTGAAAAATCTTTGAGTTGTAGAACTTCATTTACTATTTCCACTAGACTCACTTGTCTATTTAATAAGATTGGATGTGGGCGACTTTATTACAACTTCATACAAATTATGGTTCATCATGGCTACAATTTCATATTAACACGCTTTGCTGTGTTTTAGTTTTGTATGATTTATTATTCTTTGAGTAAATTCAAAATAAGAAGCAGAGTGTTAAATTCAAAACAGACTTTTGCATGTAATTTCTAAAAATAACAATAAGAGAGTTTCTTAAGTTTGTTTTTTATTGGCCAACCATAAACATGAAGTGATATTTTATTTCTTGTCAGGTGCATTTTGAACAGGATTTCTTAAATGTTACTGAAGTCTTGAGGAGTGAACTGGTCTTGGAAAAAGTGAGATCACTTTGTTTTTCTGTAATACAATTATATAATATTTAAATATATTGGTTTTTAAAAAACAAAAATCCCGTCAAGTACTTTTGTAAATTGGGAAAATGTTAGTTTCAAACCATCGGAACTCCGTGCCTATTAAGCTACCATAAATCAACTTTACATTTACAAAGTAAACAGTCATGTGTGTTCTCTCTAACTTTGCTTCCCTTTTTTAAGAAAATTAAGTCAATGTATTATATTTAATCGGAACTGAAAAAAACAAAATGTTAAAAAATATGTTCCAATACGAATGTGAGTATGTCATTCATAAATTTGGATACTGACGAAGGTAAAAAAAAAACTAAGTAAAGAAAAAAGTTTATAAAAAAAACTTGTATTAATGATGTTTAATAATTCTCAGCAAACAGGCACCAACATTTGAATCTGTAACTTTCCTTATAATAAGTCAAACGGCGAAACCAGACATGACATGACAATTAATGTAAATTACTCTAGATACTCGTACCTGTTTTGCTTCATTCATCTATTGTAAAAGATGAAAACAAAACAATAATTATAATAAAGGGGAAAATACATATCATGCAAAATAAACTTGAATTAAATTATTTATTTCATCTCATCGTTTATTTAATGCGATCATTGATGTGTGATTTATACAAAAACCGAACGGACTTCGGCGGAAATTTCACAGTAAAATGTTAATTCGTTTTTATTTTTTGTTTTTATTTTATAGTTTTGTATTTTTATTTTTTTTCAACCTGTAATTCAGGTTAAACTTTAATAATTAATTTAAATAAAAATAAACTAAACTGACATTGGAATAAAATAAAGAAACACGAAAATGAGTAAATTAATTCAGGTGTGCTAATTTTTCTATTTTCTTTTGATTTATTTCATTAAAAGAAAAGACATGCTTTCCTATTTACTATTTAAAGAAACGAAAAACAATTAATTATAAAACCGTCAAATAAAATATATTTTACTTGTCACACAACAATAGATTTACTGCCTGCACGACATCTCTGGACAGCACGTGCTAAATTGTAGTCGACTTTGTTGTCGTTGCGTTGCCAATGAACTTTAAAAATTTGTTTTGGTGTTTTCTTTTCTTTTTTTTTTATAATTTTGTGGTTTTGAAGAAGAGTCACACAAGAGATACATTTATCATCAATACGATTGATACTTTTATTTTTGAAGATAATAAGACTTAATCGAAAGCAGACTTTGTGGCATAAGGTTTCAAAAAAAAATCAAATCGACCAGTTGGTTGCTTTAGATTATTCCTTTTGTTACATTTTATGTTGCTTGTAAAGTGTGATTTCTTAAGCATTACAGACATTTTTCTTAAACAATGACGAGAGCAACGTATAAATTATACAGAATTTCATTTTGTTTTAAATCCTACTTAATATGTCTAATATAGCGCTTTTTTAACTAAGCACATCATGTCGATCAAGATTTGAACCATACTTTCGAGCATTAACGTCCTTATCATTCTAATAACGTGGTGAATATTGTTTTTCGTTTATTAACATACATAGCCAAGCCTCAAAAGAAGCAATCTATTTAATTTCGATGGACATTTCGCCAGATCATTTCCTAGCATGTTTCCGAAGAAATCATTACTGATCATTGCCTAGGAACGTTGTTTATATTTTTGAAAATGTAACGACCAATGTTGACACCACCGCGAAAACCACATGAAACACCGTACTTCTGTGGGTCTTATTGAGTCTCGTGCGAGAGCGAGCTCACATAGCAATCTATAATCTACTGGATTCGTACATGGATTAGGATCAAGATCATTTTGTAAAGCGGACGGACAGAAGCCAATCTGCTGCGATCGACGACGAATTGGCAAATTTATTGACAACAAGCATGATGTAGTACTCCGCTGTATTTTCTGGCTGGTCTGCTGTACAGATATTAAAATGTGTTGGTCACAGTCTTGAACCATGTGGTACTCTGGCTTTAATCCTCTAAATCCTAAATTTATTTTTGTAAACCCGCACATATAAAAAATCGATTTGTAAAGAGGCTGGATACTATTCTTATAAAATATGCTGGGAAAGCATATCTACTGAAAAAGTTTCAAGACCAGTCCTCGAATAAAATCAGTACAAAGTTGCATCAGGCGAGGAATTGTTGCATCTTTTGGCCTCAATTCATGTTAATTCGAATTCACGGAAATCCACTTTTCTCATATTGATTCCAGAACCTTACTGGCACAAAACAACAAGGCTTTGGTTCTGTATTCTTCAACATCCTTCTTTGATACTGGAACAATTTTCACTTTTTTCTAGCCAGTAGAAACGAGCTATAATATTATATACGCAGTTATTGAAAATGATCATCAACAGAAATGTTGCGAGATTTGGTAATTTTTTTAAGTTTTCGCTGTGGATCGATTAGGGTAGTTAGAAGAATGATGAAAATGGCCCGAAGATGTATTGGCCTGTAACTCGACTTCAGTGTTACAGCTTTCTCAAAATGACTAGCGAACGCTTCTACGTTATTCTCTGAAAATAAAATATTTCTTTATTGTTTCTGGTAAATGTACGTCGGGAAATCCTCCAGAGGGGTTTGGTGGAGAAATTTTCGTGTTTATCAACTCTTCCGGGTTACGATATCTGACTTGGTGCCAGTTGACTATTCCGAGTTAGTTTCTGGAGAAATAGTAGGTTTTTATCGAAATCTCAAATTCACCGCGAAATAAAGTGAAAGATAAATTCTAATAATTTGGTAATACACAAGCATGTTAATGATTTTCGATGAAACTTGGAAGAACTCCAGCAGTGATAGCGTCGTGTTAAACATTCTCTATGGCTTTGACAATGTGACAGTGTAGGTGATTGTAATCACGGGTAATGTTTAGGTCCTTGTGGCAAAAAATAGCTTCACAGTTTCTCACACTGTGTTGTCTAAAGTTTTGTGGTTCTATTTTACATTTCGGACTAACCGTGATAGAGGTCTTTTGTTGTTTTTCGTACGGCTATTATTTAAAGAAAGTTTTATTTTTTTTTTGCAGATGCAAGCTTCACCTATCAGTGCTAAATATTTTTGAAAAGTTTTTTTTACAAATTATATATCAATTGAAAATGTAATTAAAGAATTTAGACATACAAAATTTTCAGTAGTTGTAACTTGTAATCATGACTAACATGCCGTGAAATATTTGTTCGGATAAAATCAAAACGAAAATACAAGCTTATCTTAACAACCCAACTATATAATTGTGTATTAAATAATCTCAGTGATTTGATAAGATTTTAAGGTATGTGGGTCGTTAATGCATGTCTATCTAAAAGTGCCCTACGTCAATTATTCCATACATGATAACCAGTTATGGTTCACCAAATTTGTAGATACCAGTTAATATCTAAGTGTTCAGGCTGCGTGGGAAATATAAAAGATAAGAATGTCGATTATTCAAATCCACATACATGTAATCGTATATACATATGCATGTATCTACATGCTTGATAAAGCCGGCATTAGTTATTTTATAACGAAACAATTTAATAAACAATTATTTTCAACTTTATTTTATGGATCGTTTATAAGATACTCGGAAACATATTAAATGTCGAACACTCAAAACAAACATTAGTGGTAAGTTAGAAGGATTCAGATCTTAAGAGAAAACTTGACTTTTTACAAAAGATAGCAATTGAGCAATTAAAAAACTAAAAACCGAAAATTGAAATATTTGTACACCTGGATTTGTTGGTAATAATAATTAATTTAATTCTTTTCGCGATGGAGAATAATTTACATACATACATGAAACCAGTTGATTCGAACCAGGAGCTAGAAAAGAAATGAATTATTTCCTAATCTGCCATTTTTTAGTTGCTAAAGTAGTTATTTTGATAGTAATACTCGTAAATCGCTTCATGCTACAATTGCAAAACCAATGAATTTTTTGTTTTGAAAATTACTCATTGTTGGTTGAGTTCTAAAATCTTGAAAAAAAAGGTTGGAAACAGTAAGGTAATCTTTGAAATTCCTGCCGGTTTTTGTTAAGTTAGTAGCTACTATAGCTTCTACATAATGAAGAAGCTTAAAAGGAAAAAATCTTAATCTGCCAGAAAGAAAGGTCCAAAAGAAGTTAATTCCATTTACAGAAGCAAACAAAAAACAGATAAAAATAAAAATAAAAATACGAGTATTTCGGACGAACTAACAAATGGAGGGCCATTTGTTGGTATCTTTTTGAATCATGTGTTATTTTGACACTGACAGCTCTTATCGAACATATTCCCTTGTTCGTCCAAGGTACTTAGTGGAGAATATTGCAGTCAAATATCTCAGCAATTCAACATCATTCGTGCTAGCTCATGGAGAAATTTGCATAAAGGTTTCGCAGTATTTGCTTACAAGATCAAGCTAACTCAGGAATTAAAGCAAAATGACTACCCGCTCTACCTGTTTGGTCTTTAGAGCAGCTCGACATTGACGGCAATTTTGCTCAAAAAAACATTTTTTCAGATCTTGGGGGCAAAATCGCCAAATTTGGGGATTTGAAAATCCACACGTATTCATAGAGAAGCTAACGCATCCTAGACGTAATACCCTTTTTTGGTGTGGTTTTTGTAGTAATGTTATTATTGACTCATTTTTCTCCAGGATGTAGGAGTCCTTTATTTTGCCATTAGTCCTTTGTTATGTAGGGTGACATTCTTTTTAATTTTCATCAAAGATCTCTTGTCTGGTACTTCTAATCGAATTTATTCCTGTGCTGACGACAGTACTCTCTGCTTTTCATCTTCGTTCGCGGACTCACGTCCCTGCACTTCGGCTGTAGAAAGGGAACGGCAGCGTATGTTAAGCTCATTAAATTCCGATATTAACAGCATAACCGATTTCGCTAAACCGAAATTTTAATATTCAGTCATTATCCATTATTGGCACTTGCATCGTTGAAACCGAAAAACTTTCTATTCTCGGTGTGTGTGTCAATGACAACTTACGTTGGAATGACCACATACTCGAAATCGCCAAAAATGCTGCGAGATGTCTAGGTTTTTCAAGCGATGTAAGAAATATTTCACCTACTCTGATCTGGCTTTAATATATAAGGCGCTCATTCGCCCAAAATTGGAGAGCAATGATCAAATCTGGTCAGGTGCCGTTTAGACTTCTTTGCACTTGCTGATAAGATTTAAAATCGTGCGATTAAACTTAAAAGTGATGCCAATGTTACACAGTTGGTTTACACCCTCGACCACCGATGTAATGTCTCCTGTCTCACCCTGTTCTATTGCTATTTTCACCACCAGCGCCCATCAGAGATTGCCAGTAGTATTCCTCCCCTTTAAGCCTCCAACCGTAACACCCGTTTCGCTATGAATGCTCACCAGTAAAACATCAAGCCCACTTGCGGAAGTAACCTGAAATATCGTGATTTTTTCCTAAGCCGAACAACTCGTTCATGGAACGCCCTGCCGAGCCTTTTATTTCCTAGTGATTATAATCTCCAAACATTCAAAACCAATATACATCGGTACCTCTCTTTCTTTCCTCCCAAATTATGCATCGGCCGCGCTGTGTGCAATTATTTTAAGGCTACTAATAACCCCTTGAGCGCGCGCTTATTAGAAAAAAAAAAACAAAACAAAACATCGATGCTATGCGAACAATCTTTGTCGGGTCAGGCACTCAAGAACAATATTTATGAAGCTATTTATTGAAAAGCTATTGGCAATGGCGATGGCGCGATAGTTAGCTCATTGGACTATCACGCAGACAGTCTGGGTTCGATTCCTGGCTGGGTCACCATCAATTTTCCAAATCGCCATCATCCTTTCGGCGGGCAATGGCAAACTCCTGAAAGTAAAAAATTGCCTACGAAAAGCTTCTAAGGAGTGCCGTTCGGATTCGGCGATAAACCGTAGGCCCCGCTCAGATGTGACAAAAATGAAAACATGAGCAACACAAATGAGTGTGAAGAAGCTAGGCGATGGCCCATACCGGGCTGCCAGAGCCACAGTGTTTTTTTTTTTTTTTTATTGAATAGAGATCGAAACCATGTTTTAAAAAATTTGGTGGACAGGATGGCCTACTGCCAAGCAAGTCGAGGCGGTCATTTAAATGAAATAATATTTCATAATTAGTCGGAAGCTTAATCTTCTCAATAAAGCGACAAACGTTGCTTTTTTTAAAAAGTTTTGTTATTTTTATTATCTGAAAGATCCAAGCGGATGGTCCTATTTTTATTTTTAAATTCTAACAGCTCTAATACTAGACTTCTTTTTTGTAATTTGCCAAAAATCTTGTAAACAGAAATTAACTGCTGCAACTGAAATTGAAAAGTTGATTCGGAGAAAAGATCTGAACTTTGTACAAGCTTAAGTGTTTGACTTTAAATCGGTTGCACTTCATAACCGCATTAAATTAGTTTAAAACTGACGTCTTGATTTATTGTCATTATTTGTAGATGAAACATCATAAAAAAATCGCCTGCAATTAATATTGGTTTCTTCCTTCATAAATCGATTAAGACTTAGTATTTCCTCTTTGTATAACTTATAATAAAAATTCATGTCAAACCGAAACATGTGCTATATGTGATTTACTTAAATTTATCAATTAAATCGTCCTCTATAGTAAAGTTAAATCAAATCACACCTATCCGCTGATAAAGACTATCTCCTACATTAATCTAGAGACTGAGATTTATAAAAATAAAACCATTAGTACAAAATATATGACAAATTTAACTATACTCGTATAAGCCAATGACAGGTATAGCCTTAGTTGTCTTAATAATCATTATCGCAAAAATCGAGTCAGCTAAACTCAAGGGCGATAATAAATAAAAAGAAAAAAAAATTCAAAAGAATTCTTTAAATATTTTTTGAGAAAATAATAAGGGGGTTATCTGACCTTGCCAGATACGTGGATCTCATTACCTCTAGCAGTCGACAAACTCTACTCTACTCTACAATCAGGTGGCAGGGATTCCTTACTTCTTTTTTATCAGAAAAATAATTTTTTTCATTTTCAATAAAAGATGACAACTTTGATTTAAATATTTACTCAATTGGCGGGCGGAATTCCTTGGACAGAAGAAGATACGAGCAACAGATAGAATAGAGTAGGCATGTTTCTTCGCGAAGATAAGCCTGTCTGTTGCTTTTATGTTAAGCAAATAAACGTGATATACCAGATTTATGTTGTCAATTGTTATGAGAGAATCAAATTGTCAACTCAGAAGTATCTGGTTCAAAGCAGATAAATAAATCATTGTGTTTATAGTGTGTGTTGTAAATAAAAATGATTTGATTTGTTTGTGTTGTATAATTAGCACGACGGAGCATAGTTAATTTCTACCGGGTTCCTACGATTTTTTAACCGTGTTATCTGACCAGACATTCTAATTAGATGGGTACATAAGAAATGTTCAATAAATAGAGTGAACATATTTTATTGTCTACTCGTCAATTTTACTCGTACAAAGAACATCGCTGAAGGTGGTGTGACCCCTGGCCTTCATGATGATAAGGGAACGGAAAAATTCCAGTACAGATAAAAAAGGCAGCTTTTAGAAATGTCCAGATCCATTCTTCACCTTACATCTCAAAGAGTCATTCAGTATGAAACCCAACAGACAGTAGAAGCACTAATTGAATGCAAGTTTATATTGATTTCGTTCGAGTCAGTACCAGTATTCTCAAGCCAACCACTGAATATATCGAATTTTAGCAATTATGTGCCGGTTAGCTTACTCTTTTTGATAAAAACGACAAAACTACTACTAAAAAGATTGACCAAGACTGATTTCTTGTACATAAGTACATGTGTATATGTATCAATCATTGATCATGCTTTGGACAAACAGTGACATCATAAATAGCACAAATAATATTTTAGTAAAAGCATCAATTAGTGGCATTTCGCAGTGTTTGAATTTGTCGAAGACTACTTCATGATTCAAAATACAGCAACAAAATGAGCATCAGATAAAGCCGACATCATTACCCAAATCGCCAATGTAAAAGCAAGCATTCAAAGATGAAATCTTCTCCCTAGGGAAAGTGTCCCATTCTCTTGCTGATCTCAGTTGGGCCCAATTTATCCTTGATCTTTCCCCTATAACTAGGGACAGATAGTATTATATTTGTTGAGCATTGTGAGTCTGATTTTGTAAAAAAAAAATTCGCAGCCAACGAGCATTTCAGAAAATATCAAACTCTCCGTAATAACGTTGTCTGCAAAATTCCTGCGGCCAAAACACAGCTTTATTCTAAACGCCTGAACTCGTCATTGTTGGGTTAACAGTTGTGGAAGAACCTCAAGGAGATTGGCGTGGCTAAGCAAAAGAGTAGCCTTCCTGACAATGTCAATGGTAACGTACTCAACAAAAACTTTGTGTCGTATTCGCCTCCAATTGCTTACCCTCCTCCTTATGGTCCCAACCTCAACATCAGCACCAGTACAACGCCTTTCGAAACCTTCAAGTTTTCTGCTATAAAGCAGGCGGATGTGGTGTAGCGTCTACTTTCGATTGAATCTAACTCAGTCGAAGTAGATGAAATGCACCCCAAGTCTATAAAGATCATTCTTCCCATAATATTACCATACGTTACCCATATCTTTAATCATATATTAACTACGGGTATGTTTCCTTCAGTCTGGAAGAAATCCAAAATCTTACCTATTCCTAAGCACCCTACAGGTAATGACTTTCGGCCAATTGCGACACTTTCACTCTTATCTAAAGTCTTCGAAAAAATTATGCAGAAACAAATAAATATATATCTTAACGCGAAGAATCTATTGACATCCAAGCAATCCGGCAGGCAAAGCTCTTTTAGTAGTAGTAGCCGACATAAGACGTAACTTAGATAATGATCAGCTGACGTTTCTAGTCCTCCTTGATTTCTTAAAGGCGTTTGATACCGTCAACTACGCTATATTATGCGATAAACTCTCAAGTAAATTCCAGTTTTCCCCTTCTGCGGTGAGACCGTTGGCTTCGTATCTCGTAGGTCGTCACCAAGCAGTATTTGTGAATGGCGGAATATCCGATTTTCTTCCCAATTCCTGCAGAGTGCCCCAGGGATCCAATATACCCGTCCCCCCTCCTCCTGTTCTCATTATATGTTAACGAGCATTGTCACAAGTTCCTCCGTGGAAATGTATTCCGACGAGACCCAATTACACAGCAGCTGTTCACTTGACTCTTGCCAGTTAAACTCTGACTTGAAAAAAAATGTTATTTGGTCGCAACAGAATCTCCTGATGATGAACCCCAGAAAGTCAAAGTGTATTGTCAATACGAGGAAAACTTTAAATACCTTCTGATTCCCACTGCTCCACCTCAATGACGATCCCATCGAATATGTGGATACCGCTAAAAATCTAGGTATGACTTTCAACAAAACCTTTATATGGAGCGATCACATCAATCTGTCAAAAGATTGACAACTAGCATTCACAGGCTTTTATTGGCGAGGGGCGCTATCTTTACGTTGCGGTCGAAAACTTTTCAGACAACCCTCGTGTAGAAAAGCTGATCAAAGTAATTCATAGCATATCGTCATTGTCCATTCGGCACGATCAAATGTGTCAAGTGACAGAAATTCACGTTGATAATTCTCGTTCGAAGGATCCAACGATCTGCAGATCACTTTGTAAGTGATGCGATCATGATCTTTTAATGATCCTAAAGTATTGCCTATTTTTAGGGTCTAAATAGAAGTAACTCCGATGGTAAAACCAACAATGGTAGCTTCAATGGAAGGTATATCCAGACTGAAAAAGTTAGTTAAACGTTAAGGTCAGAAGCAGTTATCGCCACAAATGTGCATGTTCATTTTCAAATGGCGCTTTGTTTAGGACGGCAATAAATAAACTTGGATCGGAAGTTATCAATAAAATGCGTCTACAATTGCCTTTTGAGTGCCTCGCCGGAATATCAACTTTTCGACTGTGTTTAAAAAATGTGCGATATCCGTTGGCTAAAGTTTTTCAAAGATAGAATCAATAACCACTTTTTATAACTCATGTTGATAAAAAAAAAATTCAAATATCTATCACTGTGGGAAGGCCTAGCGAAGTAAACGGACCTTATCTTGTGCCAAATTTACCTTCATACATACATGTAGATATTCTTAAACTTCTGTAGAAGTTAGACTTTAACACAATAGCGCCATAAAGTTTATAATTTTATCTTATTTTTTTCTTTTACTTTTTTCCAGCTCTTGGAGATGGGAGTGACGTAGACAACAATGACAATACTCAGGGAACAGTGAACGACACTGGTAAGTGTTATCAAAGTATTTCTCTCCTCTTTCACCACCATTCAAATCATTTACATATTTTATTACGAAACAACTCATCAATGTGGAAAAAATTGGCGTTAAAACCTTGCAGGAAATGACGAAAATAATTAAAACGAAAATCAGATGGAAAACCATTCGTAAATAATTGGCAAATGAATTATGGATACAATGCCCTTGCATCTTGTAAATCATTCTCTCACAGACGCATTCGTTTTGCAAAATTAGAGATGAACAAAGCTGTTTTACATAACCTAGGTGTTGTAGTTAGTTTTTGTTGTACTCGCATGTACTTTTCCACTTCTGAGTGAACTTTGTTTCCCTTAATATCTAGTATGTGCACTTCTAGAAGAAGCGTGTCATCGCAATTTTATCATTTTTCAGAATGATTTTGCAAATTATTTTCAATCCACTTTAATTTTAGAAAATCATTGCGGATATACAGAGACAGTGTTCAACTACGTACATATGTGGTATTTGTGTTCACTTCAATTGAGATAAATTAACACCAACATAACTGCGGCGGCAGCAGCTACTTAAAGCGTGATCATCTTCTAATTTTCACAAATTTAGAGCTTCTAAATCTAGAGTAACGACTAACGAGTCACGATCAAGTATTCACATATGAGCCCATGACTTTGGTTATATTCATACGAGAAGCGCAAACGTTTCGGCTTTGTCCTCTAATTAAGGTCAAAGTCGGGAGGGAGTTGCTGATTTTTTTGCAGTCAGTCATTTCCCATACTACGCATACATTGGTTCTGAGGGCCTTTCTATTGGGTTGGCTTTATTTTGTCGTTGGTATGTCCTGAAAATCCTTGTAACAAACTCATTAAATTTTTTTTTAAATAAATTTTGACACAAAAGGCCGTAGAATATGACGAATTTCTCGAAGCAAGTTTCAATTTTCAAATTTTCAACGGTCGAACACGTCATTCGCACACTTTGCACTATTTATCGAGTACACCAAACACTTCTTCAAAATATTAGCCCTTGCATAACCCAATCTATAAGCACATGATTTAAGACACCTACCCTAATAATTAGCAAAGCACAGTATTGAGCGAATTCATGCACCAACATAATTCTGCGAAGCTTTAGCACTGACACAACCCATGATAATTCATCTGTTATACTTTGCTCGATTTGGAATAATTAGTTTTCGAATTTTGAAAGTCTATTCTAGGGCGCGTGGGGAAAGAAGTTTCAAATAAGCTGCCAAAAAATTTCTATACAGGGTGCCTCGAAGAGTGTGCGAAAGTCCTTCAAATTTAAGTACATACTATAAAAAAAAATCGTATGGTTGGGGAGGTAGTCGGATATATGTATATACACGCTGGATACACAGATTTTAAGCAATGCCTTTCGTTGCCCTGTTTTGCTTCAATTGAAAACAACATCTTTTAAATTTATGCGTGTTTGGCGGCAAGTAAAGTATCGTTGAACTCGAAATTATGAGCACAACTTGGGACGTGTACCTAGTATTTACAAACGAACAATAACTTTTGACATTTACTTTTTACATTAGCTTTTAACACTACTTTGACAGAATTAGAGTACTTAAAGTACCCCTAAATATTTTTTTTTTGCAAATTATGTCAAGAAATCTCCTCTAAAATCTTTGACACAACTCAAAAACCTTTATAGTTGCGACGGCGAGAGCAAACGTCATGTTCAGTTAAAGGCTATTTAACATTTTACCGGCTTGAAGAAGGGTTATGCTTCCGCCAGGTATATTGATTTAAATCACTGGAGTAGAAACGCTTCCTTATGATCTGCAGGTCCTTATTGGTTTTAATAGATCTTTAATGAATGTAATTCAAAACTGACGTGAATTACTGACATCGCTTTTGGTTTTTTGACTTCGCTTACACCAAGTTTATCTCAAAAGGAGTTTAACTTTCTTGGTGAAAGCAATGGCGACTGTTACGAAAATCTTGTGAACATCGACAAAACCTATTCTTGAAGAAAAATGTCGCATATAGTATGAAACAGAACAGTCCGTAGAAATGCTAAGAACAGTGCTAAGTATTGATTGTGAAAAGTCAATTTGCCATCGTTTAGGGCGTATCCTCATTTGGGGCAATTAATAGAGTTCGCGGTATAAGCCGTGGTGACTATCATAGTCTGTTAGTCGTATTCACTTTTAGACCAGTTTTTTTTCACTTATCTAAAAAAGATCATTTAAAACGAGTGTCCAGAGTAACATGACGCAATTAGGTCAGTTTTTTCGGCGTTCTGTAATAAAAGAAGTGAATGTTACCATTGTTTGACCTTGCAATTTTTTTATCTTTAATATTTAACAACAATAGTTCTTAAAAGCCATAGATTTGCCTTTTTGTAAATTCGACATATATAATACACATTCTACACAGCGTGCACGAATTCAACCTACACCAGTGGAATAATCTGATGACTAAGGCATTTTCTCTAAATGGCTTTGTTCTATTTATCGTTTGTTTAACAAGCTGATTTCCCGCAACTGACAACCGCGTTGTAACGTATGCAGTCCTTTTTTTTATAGCTCTTGGGACTGCTACTTTTTTTTGTGCAACGCAGTTTTTTCAGCCCTAGACTGTTAAAAAGAGCTTTCCAAGTTTAGTATCTTTAGAAATCTGGGGATGTGGAAGTGCATTGGGGACAAGTCAATTATAAAGACAAAAACTATTTTCGACGAAAGAATATCTATTTTGAAGAAACAGAAAAAAAGAGAGTATATTAGAAAGAATAGAACCCTATGGCATATTATTATTCAAATTATTAAACGAAAAGCATCATAGAAATTGGTTACATTTTTGCATTTGTATATCTCATATCGACCCCAATTAATAATCAGTTTTGAAACCTCAGTGTTTAGTTAGCTACTTCTATTGTAATTTCACCCTTTGCACTTGCGTGGCATATCTTTTACTGTTGACTGGATTCAAATTGGATTCTACCATTAATATTTATATGTTATGTGGGTTTCAAAGGGTTCGATTCGATTTTGTTGAATTTGTATTACGGTACGATTTTTTGAAAAAATATATTTTAAACTTCGGGACAGAAAAAAAACAACAACTGATGCCTGAATTATTAAACAATACATTTTCAGCTCAAAGTGAATTTCATCGGCAAGAATGACATTCTCTGCCTTTGACTTTATTAAAGTGTTCTTTTTACAATTTTGTAATCATTTTACAGATTTAAAATCATCGCAAGATGTCGTGTGTAAAATTAACATGAACAAATACTCGTACTTCTTGTAGATCAACGAAAAAGATATCAGCCAAATACGGCATGGATGGCTTTTTTCTTAATTTATCTTTATAATACAAAATTATTATTTTTTTTTAAAGTCATATTGGCTTTTTTTTTTAAAAAAAACAAAAGTTAATACTTTGGAACTCATAATTCTTCTCAATTTTTACAGATTCAGAACTTTCCTCGCTTTCACATGTCGGTAAGTTGACTGGCGACTTTTGAAACTTCTTTGTGAGTTTAAAGGTAGACAAGCTCTTGCCGTTGACAAGTGATACTAACATTTTGATAATGAATTGTTTTCATAATTTCTTACTAACAACTCTTAAGGTGATGGATTTCTGAACTTTCTTTTATTTTATTGGTTTTAATTATTACATATATACATAAATTATAAACCTCATCTTTTTTCTAAACTTGTAACTGACAAGGCATTACATGTTTGTTTTTAATGGAACTAATACATTTACTTAATTTGCACTCTATACATCTTGGACTATTAATACAGTTTATTTTCTTCTTGATATTTGACATATATTACCTCCTTTGACGAATTTTGTATAATTTTTAACGAAAGACTCACATTCAATTTCAATCAAAAGGCAAACGAATACGATAAAATATCTGAATAGTAGGTAAAATTACATCTGTTCATTTTTCAAAAACTGTATTAAAATATCATTCAACAACAGTTTTTCTAAAATCATATCATTTTGTATCTGTTTTCGTCCAAAGTATCCGTATGACTGGTTTAGCTGTTCCTGTAAAAGTCAATAAAGGGTACGTTTTGCTTTTACAAACAAGCTATTAAATATTTTCAAAAGGGATGGATAAGATTCTCACGTGTTATTCATGACATTATTTGACACCATATTATATATTACCTTTTGAAGTTTCAACGTATATTCTTATCAGCAACCGTCAGATATCTTACACGTGAATTGTACTGTGAAAATCGGTCAGACGAGGCGAGCTTTCTTTTTGCTAAGATAGTACTGTCTTTCATTGAAAATTGATCAAATCATTTAAGTAAGTTTTTTACTTTATAAAGACACTTACAAGTTAAAGTAATACGTAGTTGAATTTTCTTTGTCTGAAAATATTCTTTTTATGTCGAGCTCTATGCTTAATGATCCAGTCAGCATATTCTACTCAAACACATTGACTCTCACTTAAAGTTGGAATTCGTTAAGAGTTGTACGAAGTAATAGAACCGCAATTTTTCAAATAAAGTATTGTATCGTAATGAATGACACACTTATCCTTCTTGTAGTCGGATCGAACTATGTAATTTGTTGGTGCGTATAACCTGACAAAGCTATTAAAGTGTGAATCCTTTAAACCAAAGCAGCATCAATATGTTCTTCGGTTTCTGAAAGCATCTTTTAAAAGAATTTCTGAGACTTTAACTAAAGGTCTCATTTCTCTAACAACAATTTATGTTCCTCTAATCATTCTTAATTGTCCACCAGTTGGTAAAATTTGTTCAACAAGCAAATAAGTCTACTCATCCTAGTTTACTTTGATATCTTCAGAATTCAGGACTAATTTTGCAAATTTTAAATGCTGTGGATAGCAGAAGGAACTTTTACTCAAATTGTTCCCTGCTTGATTTCAATTCAAAAGGATAAATAAATGGTGAGCGTAACAGCCCGAAATGGACTAAGACCAAAACTCTCATACTTGATGTGTTGACAAGCTTGTTGTTTTATGAACCAAGTAAACGGGAGGAGTGAAATGTTTTTCATTGGGCTCTACTTGCGAATATTTGCAATTCCCCATCAAATAGTGATGGCACAGGAAAACAAGATCACTTTTCTTGCTATTTGGGTGTCCGGAAGAAATTCCGAGTGAACAACACCAGGAATATAAAAAAAAGGAGTGAGAAAACCGTCGCGAGTGAGGCAAGTTCAATCCCCCTCTTTAAATGATCTGTACCACTCAAACGCGCTTATTTTCAATATTACCGGCTCCCTGTAAGCTTTCGAGTAATTTCGTAGAAGAAACAACATTCGCAAAACTAAATTTCAAACAAACATTTCGGTCAAAACTTTTTCCATAGTAAATTCGCTTAAGCACACCGTCAAATAAGATGATAGTTGTTCCAACATAGAGAAGCTTTTGACAGAACGTGTATTATTATCCCAACTTAATCATCGCGTCCCATCGTGACGTATACAGCAAAATATAAACAAATTATTTATACCATCGATTCTTAAGTTAGTTCGGTTAAAAGGTTATTGAATAAGATCTAATAGTCTTCATTCATGCCTTAAATTCCATTCATATTTATGCAGACATGCCAAATTTCAGTGCGATACTGTCTTTAGTTTTGTTTTGACAGCTGATTGTTGTTGACGTGTTTGGCATCATGTTGATTATGGACAAAAACGACTTTCGTTCTCTCATAAAACATTATTTTTTGAGAGGCAAAACGGCGAAGGAAACAAAAGAAAAGTTGGATAAATATTATGAGGCTAATGCTCCGTCAGATTGCACCGTCAAATATTGGTTTCGAGAGTTTCGTGGTGGCCGCAACTCCACTACCGATCAAGTCCGCAGCGGCAGGCCCTCCGATGCGGTTACAGAGGACAATGTCAAAAAAAATACATGAAATGGTGTTGGCTGACCGGAAAGTGAAGGTGCGCGAGCTAGCAGATACCACAAAGATTAGTATTGAGCGCACACGCCATATTTTGGGCAATACCTATATTCTGCATATGAAAAAGTTATCCTGCCGCTGGGTGCCGCGCATGCTCACTCCTGACCAAAAACACGAACGCGAGACCACTTCGAAAGAGAGTTTGGACTTGCTGATGCAGAATCGGGCAGACTTTTGGCGTCTATTGGTAACTGTTGATGAAACCTGGATCCACTATTACACACCAGAGAACAGATTGAGTGCCCGGCAATTGACTGAAGCCGGCACTAGTGCTCCGAAGGGCTCGAGGGAGTCGGAAAGTTTATGGCGTCGGTTTTCTGGGATTGTCATGGCGTACTCTTCGTGGACTACCTCGAAAAAGGAAAAACCTTCAACAGCGAGTACTACTGTGCATTATCGGAGCGATTGAAGGCCGAAATCGCTGCAAAACGGCCTCACATGAAGATAAAAAAAATTTTGTTTTTGCAAGACAATGACTTACGGCTCAAATTGCTGGCGCATCCACTGTATTTGCTCGATTTGGCTCCCTCGGACTATTCTCTTCCCAAACCTCAAAAATGGCTCATCAATAAAAAATTCAGCTCATGTGAGGAAATCATCGACGCCCACGGAGGAGTATTTTGGAGACCTTCCGGAAAGTTACTTTTCGGACGGGATCAAGAAGTTGGAAAATCGCTGGAATAAGTGTATCAAGCTAAAAGGGGACTATATTGAATAAAATAAAAAAAAACCTTTAAAAACATTTTTTTTTTCATTCTCAAATGTCTAATATTATTTATTAATCAATCAGTTTGTTAAAATGTGCCAACAACTAAGTACAAAAATTAGATACACAAACTTCTTGTCACGACTGTTTGAAGGAAATGAAATTTTATCTCTGTGAGTAGTTGTGGATGTTAAGCACGAAAAAGTTTCTCATATTTAACGTAGATTTATCAAACAAAAGCTTTGCCAAAAAGTAATGGTGGCTTTTAGGGGCTAAGCCACTACAAAATTCATTGCATACTTTGGATTAGATTGCAAAAAAATTTGCGAAAAAAAACAAAATAAAATAACTACACGAAAGAAGAGAAACCGAACGAGTGCTCCAACAACAAACCGCCGTTGTAAATGTCGGTCATTTCATTTAAATTTAAATTTCAAAAATAAACCAAACAGAATAAAATTCGAAAATGGAATAGGTGAATGCCAAATCAAGCCAAAAAGACAGCCTGTACACGCGTAGCTGTACATGATCAACTGAATAAAAGACTCATTCAATTTGAATTACTTAAACTGGAGCACTGTACTTGTATCTATAGCAAGAAAAAATATACAGAAACAAGTGAAAAACAAATCTCAACAGTATAGTCGATCACTTATTCAATATATCAACAAGGATTAGTGCTTTCAACTTGAGAGATAATCATGATCTTCGAGTGCCACATCACACCACACCCCCTCTTCTTATCAACTTAGACCTCAGTTGTCAAGACTGTTTATTGGATTTAAATAGAAATTTCCCTATCTCGGGGAGTACTTGCCAACAGTAATTTTGTAAAAATCAGCTTCCGATGATTAATACGTTTTCGCACATTCAGTTCAATATAAACACAAATCGGACCGTGGCAACCACTCTTGCACAACACGAAGCACCCGGAGTATCTATTATACGAGTACCACGGGCGGCTTATGTCTGGAGAATGTTTGATTCGTCTTTTTTAATTTTTTTTATTTTTGTTTTAATATTTTTCCAAATTATTAAATAAATCATCGACATACGAGTACAGATGAATTCGGTCAAAGAATGCGGCTACCCACCATCAGAGAGAGATATTTTCAAAATTTTCAATTTTCACATGCTGTTTGCGAATTCGAGTACTTTGATTGGACACAGTGTGTGATATTTTCTGTTTAATGTATTCGTACCAGGCAGTGGAAATCAGTAAGAAAAAAAGGCAAACTATTTGGAAAGGGAGGAACAGGGAAGGAAGGTAATAAACATATTCGGGGATTAAAGTAATAATTTCTTATTAAGCTGTTTTTTTGTCAGTCCGGTTGTTTTCATAAGAGAATTTCGTTTTATTATGAAATTTGATAGGATAATAAATTTGGACCATCGAGGGTCTTGTGAAAAGATGTTGAAGTTAAATAATTCCGCACCACTCCACACTTGACCTACCCGAATTTAATAGATTTTTTGTTTTTGTTTAAGAGATAGAATTGAAAATTGAGAAAGTTCTAGAATACGACTACGAGTTGTATATTTTTATGGGAAATAACAACGTGGAAATTGCCCTTGATTATTGCTGGGGAGATTAAATGTAATCATTTCATGTCAACAGGTCATTGGAAGAAATGGGACGTATAATAAAATATATACAATAGTTCCCATTCATGAATTAATCTCAAATTAAGTAAATGTTTGTGTGGCCAGGGAGCCTGAAGATAGGGTCAAGGAGAAATGGTGGAGTGACTTGGTTTTGGCTTGATGTTAACCATAGGGGTTGACAGGAAGTTCTTTATTGTATACTTTGTAAGTCACGACGAGTTTCATATGTTGGCTTGTGGGCTCTTTTCAAATCTAACACGCGCTCTTGTCACGAACTTTTTTTTTTTTAATGAACTAAGGAACTATTTTGTAATCGAAAGTACAGTGATGAATTGGTGGGTAAACCAGGATTTAGATTTGGTACTTACTTGTGCTACTTGCACAAACCAATTTGATTTACTAAATTTAGGTTAGGTAGTTAATTGTTCTGCGCTCACTGAGACCAACGGTGTTAAATCGCATGACTTCGGCGAACAATTTTAATCACCATGTCGGAAAATCACTTTGTCAGGAAAGCACTGGAACACATTTGTTCAATGATGACAATTTATAAGCTTGAGCACTAGAGAACATTCGCTCAATGAAGATATTTTATGAGCTTGAAATGCGGCAATTTTACTTATTGATCATGGTTTCAAGGTGCAAATGTACCCCGCCGATCAAAAAGATTTTTCAATTAGATTCAATTAGATAGAATCGATTTCAAGGATTTCCATCGCTGCTGATGATTTATAATTCAAGTTGTAATAGAAGAGTGTTGTTTGTGATATGCGCAATTTTTGAGGTCGACGTAAAATCGACAAACTGGCCACAATTTGAGCTACAGAAAAAATATTCTCTTGGATGCAGACACGATTTTGATTGATTTGGGTTAACTACTAACCCAGTAGTTAACATATCTGAACCAATTTTACAATTGGTGACTAATCAGTTCTAAAAACAGGATACATTCCGATAGCTTGGGGGTATTTTTTATACATAAAGCTGGCAAACAGGGGCATATAACAACAAAAGATTTCAGACCAATAAGCCTGCCATAATTTATGCGTTTACTGGAAATTCATATCGATTACAGACGCAGTAAAGGCAAATCTGTAGAAACGGCTCTACATGAGGTGGTGGGGAAAATTGAAAGAAGCCTACAACCACGTGAGCTTGAGATGGTTCGAAGTATCTGGGTGTAATTCTGGACAAAAAACTGAATCTCGACGTAGCGAAAAGAATCAAAAAGGCTTATGATGCTCTTTTTATATGCAAAAGAACTGTATGAAAAATTTGGGGCATAAAACCTGCTATGGTGTATTGGCCACATACGGTGGTGGTGAGACCCATACTTACATATGGGGCACGAGTATGGTGGAAAGCAAAAAATAAGATCTACGGAAGATTAGCAGCGGTTCAAAGAACGGCTTCCATAGCCATTACATGTGCGCTCCGTACCACCCCTATGGCAGCATTGGATACCTTTCTGCACCTGACATGGCTTAACTTACAGTCGACTCACTAATCTGGGTCACTTCAAGAGCAAAAGCTTCGGACAAGGCACGATCCTAATGGAGCTACTGCCAGGCAATCCAATTTTTACGGATAAAATCCCTTCCTTAAACGACTTCGACATTCCGTGTGATATAATTTATCCGGAGAAGAAGGACTGGCAAGAAAATGCAGTAATCAGGTGAAATAAAATTGTAATTTTTACAGATGACTCAAAAACAAAGGAAGGAACAGGTTCCAGTTCCAGACCCAGAACTAAGAGTGTCCATAAGACTACCAAACATAAGTAGAGTCTTCCAATCAGAGGTTTCGCCTGTGATCAGGGCGGCTGAACTGATGTAGATGAGATCGGTATCCGGTAGAGATATCGCTATTTACATCGACAGCCAGACCGCTTCTAAGGCAATGGAATCAACCAGAATCAGCTCTTATATAGTAAGGTGTGAGACTGTGCTCGGTGCTGCGATATAGAGGGAAATGAACAAGCGGATGAGCTTGCAAGAAAAGGAGGACTCCCCGATAACAGCGAGGTTGCTAACATCAAACCACCCCTCTGCACAGTAAGGGGCACTGTCGAGGAAAAGACTGCCAACAAATGGAGTCAAATCTTGAAGGACCTAGGGTATCTAAGGCTTTATGGCCACTTCTCGATGGTAAACGATCTAGAGAGTTAATTAAATTGAACCGGGACAAGCTTAGGACATTAATAGGAATCTTAACAGGACACTGTCTCCTGATGAAACACGCAAAGAGACTCAAAATGTTAGATACGGACATTTGTAGATCTTGCGGCGATCTGTAAGCAGTTGAGGACGTAACACACATACTGTGTGAATGTTAGGCAATATCGCGTAACCGAAGGAAATTCTTAGGACAATACTTTTTTAAAAACATAGAGGAAATGGACGACACGGCCTTTTTGGCTTTTGTAAAGAAATTGGGTGTTTTATGAGAGAGATTGTTAAGGTTTTTGCGATGGACCGTTTGGGTACCTAGTGATGTGTCTTATGACGCACCCTGTTTAACCTAACCTAACCGAGATGGGACTTACTAGTCCTGAGCTTAATACTGCAAAGCCCAGTGTCTAACAGTGGCCTGGCCATCGGAGAACTCATATCAGTTGTGTAGGCAGCATTCTTTTATGCACTGATCTCTGCAGGATGAATAACGACTTGATATCCGTTTGGAAATCCTTCAGTCCTATAAAGAATTGAATTTTCTCTCCTGTGCAAAGCTCCATCATAGATCTGTTGTTTGCGACCATCTGCTTCAACTTCGAGTCGCGAATTCTAATAGTGAATTTATTGCCAAACTTTGGACAAAGGTAGTCGTTTCCCTAACATTGACGTTGAATTCGCTCAGGAAAACACTTCGTTATCGTTCAATCTTAGTTATAAAATCTGTCTTCAGAAAAGGTTTAGAAAATTTCATGATTTATTTGGTCCAACTGAATTGGCTAGCTGTAGTGTTGGGGATGAACTCGTACCATATACACTCTGTATCCTATAAGATAAAGTTGGTTCAGCAACTTAAGCCACGTGTTCAGATTTCTCCGGCTGGCTCTTGATCAGTTTAGACTTGACCTTCATTTTAACGAAAAGCCGTGTTTTTAACATGCAACATTGCCGTTTCTGGGGTAAACCATATCAGAAGACTTATTTCTTGGAAAATGCAGACAACATTACTGCCCACGAAACACTGACTTACTAACTGTGTATCACGAAATTGGCCACTGAAATCATTCGTTTGTAAATGTATCTCAGACCATTCAGGTCTTAACAGCCAATACTTCTTGTGTTACCTCTAAGATAGAGTCTCAATATATAGCCAGACCACGGCGCTTGAAATAGCCACTGTGGATGGAGAAATGGCATTTCTTGCCGACTGATTTTAATAAGACTATAGTTGACCCTCATAACAGCTGTGTACAATACATCCAGTGTAAATTAGCTTGTTTGGAACCCCACATGCTATCGAAAGTTTTTCCAAGTTTCCTTAAACTTTCACAGCTAAGATATAGGATCGCCCTTCATTTCATGTAAAGAGCGATTTTTGATATGCATTCGGCCATTTAAATTTTCGTGTGCAAAACATTGTCTCATAATTAGCATTAATTAGCTAAAAGTATAAAATCTTCAATCATTTTCAGGTTAATAAATTGATTAGCTTCCAACTCTTAAGGAAAATCCAATATGGCTTCGGTCGAATTTTGGCCATTTTCTTTCCCCTAATTTACACAATTAATGAAATCCATTTCATAATGGTGAAATCTCTTTCACATCAGAACATATGTTTATTAATATGTATTCGCTAATTACACTTAAATTTACCTAATATAATGAACGAACAAACTTTACAATCTGTTTATCAATGGATTTAGTAAATCTAATTACAAAAAAAGAAAAGAAAAGAACAACAACATTTTATAACTTTTGCGAATAAACAAAGTTTTAGTAGATACCTCTTCTCCTGGAAAATAAGAAATTGTTTTATTTCTCCATTAAGCGAATTTTTGTTTAAACTTCTTAAAAAAGATTAAAATTTTCATTGATAAAAACAAAATAGCACATACAAGTAGAATTTAGATACGAGTACTTCCTGCTTGCGGTTGTACAGCGGTTAACATGCGTCCATCTAATCATTCCACGTAAACACAATACTACTCGTAAGACTGTTTTCCACCTTCGGATGAAAGAACCGCGGAATGCTTTAAAATTAAAAATAGATTTTTATATATTTTTTTTATGACATTAAAACAACATCAAACACTATAGTGCATGGATATTGATAATTCGAAAAGCAAATTAATCAGAGATTAATCCACTGAGGCAATGCGCGTTGCATCTATTTTTTGCTACATTTCTAGGGAAGTATTGAGATCAATAGAATTGCGTTGACGTCAATCCTTTAGTGAGTTTACTCAGGGGGCTCGCCTCCCTCTCTTATTTGACGGCATTGTGAAGTAAATATTTTTTTCCACTTAAGCATGACGAAAATCAAATGAATTTCCCAAAATCAACAACAATAACACACACGTCTTTATCAGCGTGACAGGGGAGCTAAATTGGTTTTTTTCGAAAATATTTTCAAGTAAATATTTCCATTACGAATTTGAAATGATGACTGTGCATGCCATGGTTATTATTGATAACAAGAAAAGTTGACTGTTATCAGGGCAGATCCTCCACAACAGAGATACCTCCAACTGCGACACGATTAGAGGTTTAAGTGATGCCCAACACAGACTACTTGTTAATACATACGAGTATGTGTAGATAGTACAGTGAAAGGAACGCAGATGAAATGTTTTCTTCATATTTATGCCACTTTCCATTGTAATGATGGTCGCTTACAGATAAAAGGTATTCCTGGTAAGATACAGATTAAATTCGAGTTCCCTGAATTGCCATAAACGAGTACTGGTATCGTTCTACATGCGGTTGTTTGATCTGGAGTTTATTACTCATGTTTTGTTCGTCATAATGCGGGTGTTTTACACCTTGCCCTGGCAGTATGGAAAAATATTGCAATTAGCAATGTAAACTTTCAATAACTGGCAATATTTTAAAAATAGACAGATTATATATAGGTACATGTGATTTGAATTTGAAACAAGTGTGTTACTACAATAAAATAAATATTCATTGAATACGAGTAGAATGACTTTGTTATTGAAATTACGAGTATTTCAGTGTGCATGTGATTGGGGTTTTCAATCTGAAATTACTCAACGATTCAATAAATACTAATAAAAACCTCACATATATGTACATACCTCTTATGTATGGGCGCCTTTAGATTTGGACTTTGACTTTTATACTTTGAGTAAAGAAAACAAAGAAGAAAGGTTCTAATCTCTACAGTTTGAGTTGTAGGTGAACACGATGTTATGAATATGCACTGCGACATGCATATTTTATAACGACATTTAGTACAGTTATCTATATGTAATGTCTTTGGCTTGAATTCAAATTCAAAGTTACGAATTCTCAATACTTGATGACTGTCAGCCAAAAGATATAGATTTCGAAACTCATATTTGTAGCTCGTATACTCATAGTTGCTACGCAGAAACTTTTCTGATTAACTTTATGAAAAATATGAGGTATTGCCATTGACATATTAACCCTCCACAAATACAATAGATAGTTGTGGAAATGCGTTGATTTTTTTATTCTAAAAATATTTCGACGCAAATAGAATTTCACAAGCTGAGCTTTATCGCGTTTTCTATTTTTCATATACTCGTAAGTGGACATGCAATCACACGAGCAACACGAATGGAAAAAAATGATTAGTTCGTGTGAATTTTCCTAAGTTTTTTTGCTGGTGAGGCGATGACATTTTGAACTAAATGCTTTGAATTTTAAATGTTTCTACCACTGTAATTAATGAATCGAAAAAACTAAGCACTATATTCTATGGAAGATCATTCTATGCAATCGTGGAGTGTACTCATATACAAGTACTTCGTTTAAATAAACTGTATCGGGGTTGTAGAAACGTAGTTACGATTTTCGAGCTGTAAAAGTCTTAAATTATTTATGGGCAAGTACACAACAATACTGCATTATTATTTATTCTGAAAAAGAAACAAGTTTTACATATGGTATATTGGTAGAACTTTGCTGAAGAAATATTTCTTTCCGAATTAAACTTGCTACTAGGTAGGAAAATGGCTTGCACATTGAGTCCATGTATTACTTTTTCAGAAGAGGTTTAATATTTGAATATGCTTACCTGATATCAGCGTAGGAAACGACAATTCTCTATGAAGCTTGTAATACAGAAATATTCTTCACTGTAGGTACGTATATGGCGTTATTGTTCAGGTTGGAACAGAAACTAGCCAAACAAGGCATGTTTCCCATTGCGATGTATCCAGTTGAACAAGTCAAAGATAGATTCTCTTTTCCATCTCTTGATAGCGTAAGATACTGGTACATTAAATTTGCATTAGTTCTGCTTCTCTCTGCATCACCTAAAGTGAAATTTTGTTTGACAACTCTTATTTCTCGCAATTTAATCTTCCTTCACATGCTCGTACAAAAATAGGATTTTTAGAAAGTCTCTTACTGAAGGTAGTAATGCTTCTCACAAAGATTAAAGATTTTTCAATATTCCAGTGTTCTGCCTGAAAAGTGCTATAATGTTTAAGAAGGATCATTTTGATCAAGCAGGGAACATTTTTCTCAACATTGTCCCTGCATTTATTCAGCCTGCCCGTGCGAACATTTATCTTTGTTATTTCAAACGACATGATTTCCTCAGTTTTTTTTTGAATTTTTTAAGTTTGGCTGGCGTTATAACTTGGGGTGGGTCGGGACTCCAACCAACAGGTAGTTCATTGGCTGCACTCAGTAGCGAAAATTCAGTAAGTTTATACTAAACTAGCATCTGAGGCCATGAATTCTGATCCTCTAAGAAATTCCCTTATTTCGCTTTAAAAATGAATGCGATAATGTAGTATCTTCTCATTTATTCATTTTTGCCTTTTTGCTGTGTGAAAGGACCGAACTGATTAAAGCGTGCGTTCTTAGTTCAGGGCAAGAAGGAATACGTTCTTAGTTGACTTTATTGTCAACAGCAATCGGAAAAGTGATTTTTCGTCGAATCTCTGTAGTTGTATAGTTATCTGCAGTCTATATTGCTGTCTTGTATACTTCTCGCTTACTAACAATATCGCCATTATTTGTGTTCCATACCGAAAACATTGGACTCTCGAGAAGTTGTCAGAGCTTAATAGTCTCTTTTGATTGAAGACGTTTAATAAAAGGTTTTCTTTTGTCATCCACAATAAAATAAGATTCATCCTGAAGTTGACCTCAAGTAACATTCCAATATTACAACGATAATTGGACCACCACGGATTGCATCAGAGTCCATTTTCGGAGCTGCTTTCCTGTTGTTTAGGCTTTGCCTTTTTTTGTGCTGCCGAAAATGCCGTTTCTTTCTAGTTAAGCTCTGGTACTTCAAACATTGATCAGCTTTTTTTTTCATAGATGAGCCCCTTGAATAAATTTAATGTAAAGTTTTGCTTGATAGCAATTGCTTAAATGCTGAAAGCTCAAGATATTTTCTTTTAAGAATTCCAGGGCACTCGCTTATTGGTAATCTATTGGGCTTTTGAAAATATTCCACGTAAATAGCCGAATATTGGTAGTAATTTGTAATTTTATTTACTGTGATTGTCATGCTTCTTATCACAAGTCTAAAGTTTGGGGAAATATACACTACAGGAATGTGAGCAATAATACTGGTTCTTTGGAAAATCTTTCATCATCGTTTGTAATATCTTAAAAATTCTTGCAGATGATGATCATAAACACTGAACAAAGTCTACGTTGTAAATGTATAATTAAAAACTTGGTGAAGTATCTAAATTTACTGTTGACAGTAAAAGACCTTCATTCTATTAGGACATTATCGAAAGACCGTTATTTTACGTTAGTGAATCTTCTTCAAATTGTGTTAATTCTGTCTGCTTAAAAAGTTGCAAATTATTTCTGCTGTTAATTCAAAAAAATAAAAATGAAACTCCGCATTTAAAAACCTCATTCCGTTTGATTAGCACATTTTTTGATAATATAAAATTTATTCACGCTACATCGAATCTCCCTGATTCAATACGTAGATAAGACAAAAAAATAGACTCGTGAGTCAATTAATCAAAGTTTTACTAACAAATCGTCGAAAGTTTTTCTAAAATAATTCAGAATTGAAACTACAATACAATTTGTTATTTGATTTTTTTAAATTTGTCATAAATGTCAGGGAAAAGTGAAATTCATCTCATGTTGTGCTTTTGCCAGTTGTTGTGCATTTTAATTTCATATTCCCACTGTGACATTTTGTGTGTTATTTCGGTCACTCAACTGTCTCAAGGTCTTCAGTTTCCCACCAAAACAATCTGGAATCATTTTTTCCTTTTTTTCTCTTTATACAAATTAAACTTGACATTTTCGGCCGGCCACTAAATGAAAATTATTTTAAACAAATCCACAAAATTCGACACGAGATACATTAAAAATTTTATTGCTACTTTTATTCAGACAACTGTTAGTCTATTATGACGGTGTTTGATGTTTTTTTTTCATTTTAATGAAACCCATAGCACCATCAGCTTGATTGATTTGCTTGTAAACAATTTTCATGCAATCTCTTCGTCAATTGGCTCAAATTTCGTAAATATATTCCACACCTACCTTTGCTGAAACGAATCGATATAATTGTTTGCTTTTCCCTAAAAAATTAAAAATAAAAGAAATTTGCTCTCCAAAGAAATCACGGTAAATATATATGTACATACGTTAAGCCACCTCCTTAGACTTTTCTACATTTCCTTAGTAGTATCCAACCAATTTTCTAGTAAATAACACCCCCGTAGTGTTGTATAACTTTTACTAAAAAGACCTTCTTCCTCCTTCTTCGTCAGAATATCAAACCATTTTACCTCCTTTCCATAAAAAAAAAAAAAAATTATATTGCACATAAAATATGAGAACTTACTGTTCAGTCGTAAACGTTTTTTGCATGCTACGAGTAGTATGTAAGACAATAAATTTCTAACTAAAAACTACCCAACATCAGCCTACGCATATTATCCTGGATTTAGTCTGGTTGTATTTATTTCTTGAATTTCTCAGATTTCCCCAATTACCCTCGTAAACTATTAGTCCTTCTACAGTTCACCTAACAATGTAAACACTAAACAATTTATTCCTCATTTTGATTTAGGGTAAATAACAAGATAATATAATAAGTGTATCTGCAATACATATTTCGTACGAGTATGTATCTCCGCTCATTCAACTGGATGGCATGTAAAATGATACAGTCCAGATACTCGTAATGATGTTTAAACAGAAAACCGCTGTGAATTTTGTTTATGAAAAGGCATTCTCAACTGCATTCTGTGCACTGGAAAATTTTATCAACCTAGGTCATGGTCGTTTTTGAAGAGTTTTGATGAGAAGCAAATACCCAATCTACGCACAAAGTAGCCTTGTTTACGTCGGTAGCTCATTTTAATGGCCTATTTTATATGAACTCGATATAAATTAATTCGTCGTGCTCCCTTTCGTGTTTCACTTGCATCTTATAAATAAAATCGTATTCTTTGTGATTATTGCCTACGCACCCCATTACCATCCCCACTCCTTTAATTAAACTGATGATATTTATCGCATAAATCTCTTCCTTTTGAAGTTCACTGCTCAATGTTCTTAACCTAGATTTGTGTTTTGTATCCAAAATAAAAATATACGTTTATTGAATGACGAACATAATTTCTTTCTTAACAATCTCATGCATGCTCGCCGCAAGTCTTATCCAAATGAGCGAGAAGGAGCTAGTGATAGTTGGTGGTTTGAAATGGTTTTAAATTTGGAACTAGTGTATCAGAACAGAATCAAATCGTCATAATTTTGGGACATTAATCATTGTTTTAATTTGTGTGTCCCTAGATACAATATTTATATCGTCGTTGGTCTTTGAATCGTTTGGTGTTCTGGACGCAGTTTTGTCCTCCATCAGCATCACCATCATCGTCCTAATTTTGTTTTATAACAGTCATTTTTATTTTTAAGAGTCCACGATTGTTTTGAAAACAAACAAATAAAAGATGATTTTTCTGCGTCGACTAAATGTCTGGGAAACCAGCAGATACAATGCTTTGGTGGTCGTTTTTTAAAATTTTTTTATTTGGTCCAATTTTTGAGAAAGTCTGGCACCCACTAATCAGAAGAAGAATCACGCGCCAAATAACATATATCTCTGAATTTCCCTATCTCTGTATGCCTCTATCTGCATTTAGTGTATTTCAGACTCAGACAACTCGGATATCGCATGACTAACTATGAAATGTAAGACCCTGAAAATTAAAGATATAGGGTTGTATTTCATAGATAAAACCAGACACAGTAATCTCCTCACACTTTGTCTGAATAAAAGTATTAATGCGGAGATTTGCTGTGTTTACATTTGAATTTCCTCAGAGACACTCGCCCAGATCGTGTTCAATAAGTTTTTCTTTTTAAGTACATACATATCACTAATGAGACAAAATAAAACCAAAAGATACTTATTCACACTATATGTAAACGTATGCTTACGTACATATAAACAAAAATCATCTCGGCAAAGATTTTAGATTTTATTTTGCTTAAAATAGAAATTTGTGCATTTTTGAGAGCCTAGACAGATTTGCATTTTTGGGCAAACTTGGCAAGCAAAATACATAATGTTGTTTTTAAAATGAAAAACCCGAGTACATTTGACAAACATTTCAAATGGATGTCTAATACCGCCTTGCTAAACATTTATTCAAGAATTTAAACAGCTGACCTTTAAAGTTTTCCGAATGCTCATGTAATCTATTTGTAGAGAACAACTACACAAAAATATAAGTTTGTCAGTTTTATATAAGGTTAACATTGACTGATGTAGCTTTGCTATTGATTGAGTTGGGATAAGCCCAAGATTATTAAACCTCTAGTATTGCTCTAAATGTAGTTGGCTAAAGTGAGTGACTTAAAATGATTTTTTTCTTAAAAACTTGCAGAAATCCGAGCCAAGAAGGTTTTATTCTTAACGTAAATGTAGCACTCCGTTAAATTTAGTCAGAGATTTTAATTCCGAAATGTTCCAATTCCTTGATCACTATCAACTATTGGCTAAGTTTGATCATCTTATGATAAACGATTTTTGTTTATTATATTACCAACTAGTTGTTTTCGGGTTTTGTACTCAGTCTCTAGGATGTATTATTGCATCAGTCCATTGTGGAGATAAAAAACAATCACATTCAGGAGAATAGTTAGTGGCATTTTTATTAAGTACTCGTGTACAATACAGTAGAGATAGTGCCACATTCAATTTAATCAATTGTCCGAAATGTCCGAAAATGTAAGTTCAGGATAGTATAAGAACTGCCTCCTAGGTTATAGGATCCAATAATAGGACTTCGCATATAACCACTTCGCATAAAAAAGATTTTTAAGACTTTGTAGTAAAATAAGTGTCTCGCTGGCAATATCTTTGTTTGATAAAATAACTCCATAGAATGAGCTAAGCGGGTAGAATTGCAATTTTTCGTAAGGAACATTTTTGTAGGACAGTTAAATGTTGCAGTTTGTTGCGATCGGCACTTCCCCAATAGTGTATACCGTACTCTAACCCCGAATGAAATATTCCGTAGTACACGGTTTTTAATACAGCATAATGTAGTAGTTCGAACAAACTGTTTTCAAGTTGCACATTGCACTTTGTCTCCTCCAGTGTCATGCAACACAACTGGATCAGTTTAGCCGGTATTCCGAATCTAACCATCGTCATGTAGAACTCAAGACCGTAATTGTTGTCATTTAATGAATGTGGGTTTTGTTCGTACCCTATCACTCTCTTTACATGATATTTATTAAGTAGTCGCTGGAAATATTGCTTAAACACATCTTCTATTCCCATCACTTCAGTGACTAAGTTTTTTTCTCAATTTAACAGAGCTGTCAGTCGCTTTGCATTGCTGAAAAACACCCGGATGTTGTTTTTATCGCAGAGACGACATTTGCTCTTCTGAATGTTTGCGTATTATGCATGCCTTTTATCTATTGGCGCGTGGTACCAATTTTGTTAGCTGTTCGACTATCCGGAGTGCGTCAGGCTGCTGTGTGGATTCTCTGTAAGCCAATGGCATACCTGTTTTAGTGAACCAAATTCGAAACTGAATTGAACATTTCAAATTGGGTTAAGTGTTGTTTCTTTTGATTAGAGGATTAGCCCAGAATCAGGGTACCTTGTAATACCCAACGAACTTGTGTTATCTTATCTTTATAGGTAAGGCCCAGAAAATATATTACATATCTCTAAGGTGTATAGTTCTAAATAAGTAATAAGTTTTTTGTTGCAATAAGTTTTGAAATTACTTTGGTGAGAGAGAACACTATATATCAGGAAGTTGATATCACCTTCATTTGTAATCAGAACTACTTTGATTATTTATATTTTGTTTGGAATGACTCACCTCTTAAACTGTTTCCTCAAAAAAAAATCATATATTGTATGTATAAATGGACAGATTTACTGAATGGCTATGAATGCTTGTACATACAATATATGTAAGTGCACCCGAAAAAAATAATAATTACAAAATCATTCGTGCCACTACAGTGCCACACCAAATTAGGGTTACCTATAAAAATCAGTATCTCACTTACCCATACTAATTATTGCTACCAAGCTCGATTTGGCTTAAATTGTATTTAAAAAAAAAATTAAAAAAACTTTCCATGAAAACTATGGCGTGTAAATTTCCACAGTGCCACCTGAAGCCTCTATTAAACTGACTCACACTCGATATTGACATGAAGAGACTCAGTCAGAGGTATACTCAAACTCGTAAATCATAAAAAGGTCATTACATATAAATATAAGGTTAGTTAGCTATGAAGGTAAAACTACAATAAAAAAAGGGTAAGAATGAAATATTTACAAATCTTGTCGCATGAGATACATATGTTGTGACATCATAGTTCAATCATTTTTAACCGAGCACTACAGGCCCTACATAAGGAAATGATTTTGAGACTTATAGCTATTCAAGCACTAAAAATTGCTGCTGAAATATTAAGTACGTTTGTTAAGTTAAATTGAACTAGAACTGAAGGTTGGGTTACTGGATACCCTTAGTGACATTCTTTATAATATTTTGCACTACAATCAACAATTTCGTCGAGAACGCTTGAAATGAGATTAGCTCTCGACTATGCTTTATTGATTAAAAAATTATTTTATTAATAAAATTAATCATAAAATTAATTAGCCTCAATCAATCAATCAGTGAAATTGATTTGGCCTAATATTTGAATTTTAAATACTTAATTCTGATTTTACATAATACATTTGGAAGATGAGTTATGTGAATAAGGCGTCCATGATCGCCCATGTTCAGACTTAGTGTTCTAAATTTTGACATTTCTTTTAAAAGTGTCCAGAGAGTACTCGTAAATTAAGAATTAGAAAAGATTAATCTTTATTCATTTAACCTTTCAAATTTCTTAGATCACCACAACTTGCAATTATGGAGAATATCTTTCTTTTCTAACGTTTGACCAATTTGTAGAGCGTCTGGGACTACATATATTCGAACCAACTCGCCATATATTGTCTCCAAAGTCTTCAATCGTTTTTGAGTTATCTACACAGCAAGCCATTGGACGTGCCCGCATGGAGTATTGACCATGAGGCGGATTAAGGTCGAAAGATCTTGGTGACCACTTCACATATTAGTTACATTTCCATATCGGTCATCGGTAGCATGCAGTTTACGCGAGCTCACTCGAAATAGAGCAATTTTGCTTTTTGTCTTGGTTAGATGCCAGTTGCTGGGTCACCAACAATTTTTCAAATCGCGATCCCCTTTCGGCGGGCAATGGCAAACTCCCGAAAGTAAAATTGCCTACGAAAAAGCTTCTAAAGAGTGCCGTTCGGACTCGGCGATAAACCGTAGGTGACAAAAATGACAACATGAGCAACTCAAATGAGTGTCAAGAAGCTAGACCATGGCCCATACCGGGCTGCCAGCGCCACAGTGTTTTTTGTTTTAATTAAGGATTTCATTACATTTATAATGTCACGGTCTAAAGTTAAAAAATTAACCTGACAAAAATATATAAAATATATTCTTAAAAAGATTAAAAATAAATCGGCATGCCATAAAATAAAGAATAAATTTGAGTTAGCAGTATTTTAGTATTTTAGGAATAAATCGTAGTAAGTATATTAACAGAATGTTTCTACTTTATTTTGTTTATGGGGTCTTCTTATAGTTTTTCGAAGTGATTAGTTAACTTTTTCTCAATCTGATCTTATTAAGAGTTGCTCATAGACTATGGTTACTTAGACTTGCAAAGTTTCATAAAAAACTTTTATCTGGTTAAAAAAAATAAAAATATTAAAAGTTAGAGTAAACTTAAGTCTCACCAAAGGAGCTTCTTCTTCCAATTTGAATAGATGATAGCTGACTTCAGTAATGTTTTTCTTCGCTATGTTCTTTAAATTAACATCATTTTTATTATGTGATATGAACAAAGAAATTTCTTTTATCTAAATACAAACCTTTACAATGGCATTTTGCATAAAGCAGGAAAAACTTCTAACAACATTGAAATTATTTCTTTGGATTCAGGCATTCTATCAGTGGTAAGCTCTTTCTATTTTATTCTGATTCTACATATTTGCAATGCCTTGATGTATTCTTTAGTCATGTCAATTCTGCTGTATGTAGGATGAATTGCAAGAACTTCTAAAAGAATGTAGTTTGTTTATCGTCCTAATCCTTCTTTGCTCGCATTCGTAAATACGTGTGTATGTACTCGTACACGAGTTATGCTCAACTTTATTTTGTTTGCCATAGCCTAGTTCACTCCGCGGAAAACTTTTTAATTTTTTTTTTTCCATTGACCTCTTTAAATTTTTTCTCGAACTTTCACTCGCCAGCGGAATATACTAGATTTGTTGAAAGATGTTAAAGATTTATTATTATCACTTGGTGGAGGGTTCTGCTTTAAGGGTTAACTCCGTGACTATGTGAAATTTTTGAATTTTTTGAGCAACAAAAATTTTCGTCTGACAATCTGGTGTATTAAGCAAAATGGGTTCCATTTCTAGCCGTTGATCCAAAAGTGATTGACCGCAGATTATAAATGTGTACTTGCATTTATTACTTGTCATTCGGATATTAAGAATCCGTAATAAATGCTTTGAATCGATCTCGATGCAAGACCCTCCACCAATTTTGTGATACACACATTTGATGCTATCGAGTAGTATATATAGTAGAACAAAGTTCTTCACAGTGCGGATTATCAGCGGTTTCTTTCATCGAATCTAAGTCCGAATAGATGTTTGCCTCTGTTTACACATTCTTAAATACAGATGTAAATGATGTGTTTCATACTATTTATTCGTATCTTTTTTTTACTGCATAGGAGATGTTTTGATGCAGCAATGCTTCGTTGTCTTGTGTTTTTTGGGGGATAGTGACTTCTAAACGATATACATAATTAGTAAGAATCGCAGCAGATACAAATTTGGGGTCATACACTTTTTACTCAAATGTGGAAAAAAAATCAAACTTTCGCTAAACGAATGAAGATGAAAAATTAGTGTAACTGTCTCATTACAAAGCATATATTTACTATGGTAATAAAATCCCTAACCACGGTCTTATTTTTATTTGAAACCATAGCAACATACAGGTGCTTTTATGTCATAACATAAAATTAAAGTTAACTCTGTGTTTGCAAAAGTACTCTAATCGCTTACCAAAAAGAAAAGAGAAATGTGTATCTAAGTGCTTTGATAAAAAGTCGAACACACTACACGGTTTATGTGTAAATAAAATACAATAATAACAGATAGCTTCTTATTAGACGCCTCAAGACACACCCCCAGTAACACCAAGTACTATGACGATTTAGGAACGCCAGCTGGTAGTACTTTTCCATCTGCGATATGCTAATTCAAAATGGGAACAACCCCAAATAAATTTGAATTTGCAATTCACGCTTACTTACTGCGATTATGTTTGCAATAAAGATACTTGCTAGATATATATGTAGGTACAAGAAAAATATTTTGATATGAATAGATACCAATCGGATGTTATGGTATTTGCATTGTTTGGAGTAAACATACGAGTATCGTAGTAAGTCTGCCACTGAGTCAGTCGAAGCAGTTAGTCCTTGTGATTTTGGTTAATTAGTAGTATCCGATACCGATACCTGTTTATCTGAACAAATAAAACTCAAGTTATCATAATTATAGCTTTAATTACTTCATCCAATACGAATATATCCGTATCTATGAATACTCATATATAGTATAGGAATACGAACCTCAATTACAGACAGGCCAATACACCTTTTCAATGGTGTTTTGAAATATTGCTTTATTATAGCTGTCAGCTGAAGTCAAAACAATTTGGCTTATGAGCTCAATTTATATGTTTCATTTGACTGAAACGATAACTACTCTTCTTACATTGAAATTGAAGGGCGCTCTCAAAAACTCATTTCACAATAGACTTATTCATCTAATGATGAAAAGATATTTTACTACTCCTCTTATATAGGTGTACGTATTCGTGTTGCTTCTCTTATAGTAGATGATTCATGAATACCCTTATTTCTTCTTTTTCTGCTCCAAATGAATAATAATTAACGGTCTACCCAGTCAATGACCGATTATTTATACCGATCAAGAAAGAGAAATTAAAACTTATTTCAATGAACGATCGTGCGTTCAGTGCCATTGACAAACAAAACAAAAAAAACAACACATTTTTGATCTTGACATTGGAAATAGACTTTGAGTCCGTCATACACTTAGATACATGCAAACGCAACACACCTATCAGTTTGAAGATTGGTTCAATTTTTACTTTTATCGGTAACTGACTTGGTGACCTTCTTTTTGAAGCAAGATAGTCACTCAAGTACTTGCAGAAATATGAAAAAAAAAATTAAAAACATGCAACTGTTTTGGTTTGCCCACTTGCCGGTAGACTTGAGATATTTTTGATTTTATAAAATTCACATGTTTTCTTTTCTGCAAGATAATTTTCAAACCCAACTAGAGCCACAACGAAAGATCACTAATCTTAGCTTACTAAACTGTGCAGGGCGGCGCCGCCATACCAATTAATATGACTCAGCACTGTAGCCGGTCGTTGTGGGTTCAAATTTGAAAACCTTGAAAACGACCTAATAAGATTAGATTTACCCTCCCGTAGGCAAATGATTGTTTTTTTTTTCATAAGAAAACGAAAAGAAAAAATGTCAAACAATTCTTATCTGGTACATATACGAAAAAAAGTGAGTGGCTTTTGAGCATAACAAAAACATGATGATATTTGTTTGAAATTTGATCTTTGATCATTCTACCGTCGGGTGGTCGTGGCGCATTGTATCTACTCTCAGATCAAGGAGATTATGCAATTAACCTTATAAGAGTCAAAGGTTTACATTTAGTTCAAAACTCATAACTGAAATTTATTTGTTTGTTTGAAAGGACTAGTACGCCCGCAAGACAATAACTATTTGATACTCGTATTTGCAGTAATCGTGTCGAACACGTAAGTAATTGGTGAAACTGATTAAGAAAATGCGATTTGATAAATGCCAGATAACCGAGTCTAAATCTGATTAATGAATCTTATAAAGCTACGGGGATTCATTGGACAAAAATTCGATTCAAAAAATATTAAAAATTTGATAACTTTTTGTTTTGTATTTAACATTTAGCGCTTAATATAAAAATAGAAGTCCAGAAATAGAAACACATTCGGAACTGGGTAAAACCACTTTATAGCAGCTGGACTAGAATTGGAAATGCATATGAACTGACTCCTCTTGATGTTTTTGCTAAAAGAAAACACAACTAATGTGCCACATCCAAGAGATAGTGTACAGCCATAAGTGTGCCAACTCCTAATGCATCAGGCCTTATAATACAGCGTTTAAGGCCTTATCTGTCGTAGTTTATGTGAACCCCTGAAACCATTTCTTAAGGATCTAAGTGATGTTTCATGCAACGGAAATCGACATCAGACCAAAACTTTAAGCTACATCGGTTCGTGGAAAAATTAAGGTGTACAAATACTTCACACAAAATTGTTTATCAATTTTAGATGTTATACTCGTATGATAGATAGAGATAAATTATACATAACTATGGTGTATAGAATCATAACTACCCAGCTGTACTTGCCGGCTTTTTGATAACGATGATGGCGAATTCCTAGGTTAAGGCCTCAGGAAGACTTTCAACCTAGGCATAAATCGATGATATTGACATCACTAGAGCAATACAAGCAAGTAGATGGGAACAAAGGATCTAGTAGTTCAGGAGTATAAAACGCAAAACCGACTAAATTGCAGAAAATCACAAAAGGTAGATACAATTAATAGTTAGCAAAAAACTCTGTCTGCTTAATTTCGGTCATTAATACATAACACAATTTGATGTCAAGTTGAAGCTTCACTTTTGCCAATTGCCTTTTCTTTTAGCTACTATGACAATTGAGTGCCGATCTGGTAAAGAAACTGAAACTTAAATGTTTAGAAATATATAGCAAATGAACACTCATCTGGCCAGTAAAGTCTTTAAATTCAACACTAAGAAACAACGCAACCGAGGAAGATCCTGCCTTAGGTATTGTGCGCACAAGTTATAGGCTAGCTTAACCAACCTGATGTAAACAACTGGAGACGCGTAGTGGTTGAGGCATCGATCCACTTTGCAACGTAGCTTAATAAAGTCTTAACATTTTTACAAGGCTTCCAAAGATGATTGAAGTGACACTTGTTCATAAGAATAAAGTCCCTTCTTCTTCAAAAGCCTTTTGATGTCTTATCTGACATTTTAGTAGTCAAATTGTATTGAGTTTTTTCGTCTCATAATCTTATATTGCTTATTTTAGGAAGTAATTAAACTCCTTTTATAGAAATTCAATTTGCTACTATCGGGTTCTCCAATAGGGACTTGACAACTTTGAATTTAATTTGTGAAAGCACTCTTTCACTAATCATCAAACTGTCACTGTCAATTTATTCAGTAAACTTAACATTTTCATCATGGTAAGGCACACGAACGAGCAACGTCTGAAAATTATAAAAATTTTCTACCGAAATTCGGAGTCAGTGACTGTAACTTTAAGAGCGTTAATTCCAATTCTCGGTCGTAATTCTCGCCTTAGTAGACAGGCAATAACAAGTTTAGTGCAAAAATTTTAGTCTACATATTCTTTGTGGCGTGTCAGTGAGACAACGGGTTATTCGAACTGTCGAAAATATCGCTGCCGTTCAGGCGTCCTTAGCAAACGATCCAAATCAGACAATTACACGGCGTTCTCTAGAATTGGGGATCGCTCAGATCACATTATGGCGTATTTTGCGTAAGGATCTTGGTTTACATCCATACAAGATTAAGCTGACTCAAGGATTGAAGCCGATGGACCATTTGAAGCGACGTACGTTCTCCGATTGGGTTCTGGAGAAGATGCGCTAAGATGGTGAATTTCATCGCAAAATCATCTGCAGTGACGAAGCTCATTTTTGGCTCAATGGGTTCGTCAATAAGCAAAATATGCGTTATTGGTCGGGCGAAAATCCACATGTGCTTCATGAATCACCACTTCATCCACAAAAAATAACTGCTTGGTGCGGTTTGCATGCCGGCCTTATTATGCCATATTTTTTCGTCGACGATAACGATCGTCACGTTACTGTGAATGGTCAGCGTTATCGCGCCATGATCACCGATTATTTTTGGCCCGAATCGGAAGATATGGACTTGGACGAAGTGTGGTTTCAACTGGATGGTGCCACAAGCCACACAGCACACGTTACAATCGATTTATTGAAGAGTAAGTATGGTGAGCGCGTTATCTCAAGAAATGGGCCAGTCGATTGGCCGCCCCGTTCATGCGATTTAACGCCGCTTGACTATTTTCTGTGGGGCTACGTTAAGTCATTGGCTTATGCCAACAAGCCGACGACGTTGGAAGAGCTCAGACCCAACATTGAACGCGAAATAGCGGCCGAAATGTGTGGCCGAGTCGTTGATTGGGTCCAATTTTATTTACAAAAAAAAAGTTGTCAAGTCCTTATTGGAAAACCATTTGACATGATACATACTAAAAAATTAATACAGTAGTCAAAGCGAAGCTGACATCTACCTAAACCAAGGAAGCTGAAGAGAATTTTGGAAAATGTTAGTTTATTTACTTCCTCCACGTTGTCGGTTTACTCAATTCAGTTTAGTTTAGCTAAATTTAAAACCTGACAAGAGTCTTGTACAAAACGCAATATGTCGGCAAAATTAAACACAACGTATTAGATATCTCTCGTGTAATTGGTTAGGGAAATATGGCAGAGATGAGTAGACAATTTTTCTCAAAAATTATTGAGATTCCAGATGTTTTGTTGACTGAGTGTCAGCTCATCAATTCATTGATATATCTATTCCTCTTGCAACATAGACCAGAATCACAGGAATTATTTGTAATTATTTTAGCAGAACAGACTTTCTTATAATAACAGCCCGTATAACTACTGTGTAGTAAGCATGCCTTAACAATGCTTTAAAAAACGCATATGGAGAGAGGTCTATTTGTCTACTCTTTAAGCATCTATTTTTGAAAGTGGTGAATGTTTATGACTTTTGGATATCTAATTTTTCGATTTTATTTTAAAAGCCTTACCGTAATTTCTGCTGCTGAAATACGATATCGAGGAGCTAGTTGGATAACGTATGTGAGTACGCTTTAAATCTATACCTTAGTGTAGCCTGTTAAAAATAAACGGTCATTTTCAAGAATATAAAAGACACGATGAGTAAGTCAATTAAAAACAAAGTGATCTGCAATCTCGGTTGCCACTGTTATACCTACATATATAAATAAGGTGGCGTCTGTGTATTTATTGGTAGAAAATTAAATAAAGTTATGCAATCTTATTCACCATATGAATTAAGTATTTTCCTCATATTCTATTTGAAGACAATATTCATGTCCATGAGTCAACCGCAAAAGCATCGCGCATCCATCAGCCTCCGCAAAACCAATATACCATATGTATTCACGTGAATAAGCGAATAATCACTGCTTGAAATAAATTCAAATCGAACGAATTACATTTGGAATAGTATTAGATTTTAAAATTATATTTAACTACAGAACATTCGTTCCATTTAGTTTTACAACTCCAAGTCAATAAAATCGATTCCAGCTAAACCTGAGTAAACTCTTTTGAAACATCAAAAACCCATCCACACAAATCGTTTTTGTGCTATCTAAATAAATCTGAAACAATAAAGTATAAAATAGCTAATCGGTCATCTTTGACGTCATTGGACGCAACTATAACACCGCAGCATCTAAAAAAAAACACTACCTTCTCAAATGCACTAGCCCAAAACGCACATATCATATACAAACCCACACTTGCCACAAAGCATGAAAAGCAGGGGATTCTCAAGACGTATCGAAATAGATTTTTCGATTCCAATTTTATACGCATGGCACAGTTGATGCGACTGGTTCTTTCATTTCGATTGCGTGCATATGCGTATTTTTAAAATGTTCTGTTTTAATTTAAAACACTTCATTTACGAGGAGTATATTGAGAACATTTGTGACGCACGTTTAGGCCCAAAGCCGATTGCGCCAACAATTAATTAATTTCAAACTCAACAAAAGACCTTTCAGATTAATTTAGACTCTGAAAGTGAATTGTATTTTCGTAAAGTATTTTCAAATAGTACAACGAGTATATATTGCTGCTGCGTTGATAATGGCTTCCCGCGTAGTCTCGTCATTGCGCAAGTTAAGCGTAAATTAGGATCTCCAAAAGCGTTGGTTTCTGTGGAAATGGTACTTTTCATCCATCAGGAAATTCACAAGAAAAATTATCACAATCAAATATTCAGTTGAGTCGCCCAAAAGTCTGGATGAGCTCCAAAAATCGTTCAATTCTTCGAAAGACTATTCGAAATGATTCAAAATTCGAGTAGTTTGCGAATTAATTTGAATTGGCGGCGAGGATTGAATATTAATTTGGTGCTTTGTCTCGCGCCTTACTCACTGGTGCTCTGATGAGTTCAAAACGAATTTGACAGCAAAACGCTTTTATCATACCAGACTAGATAACAATTAATTTTTGGCAGACATTTCAATTACAATTTTGAGAATTTTGATTGAAAAATATTACTTTCGCAGGCGGATATTATTTCCCAGCAGACCTCCCAAGTTCTGTTTTCAACTCTCGTCTGTTGAAAAGTGCCAGATAATAAACAGAAATATAAATATGAAAAAGTACAATTAAAAATTATTGTATATGACTGGGGGTACGTAATTGCCAACTTGTGATGATCCTTAATCTTGGGATTTGGAATTGAATCATCGTCTGGTCATGCACTTAAGTACGAGTATATGTTTCAAATGCTAATTTTAGTATGGACAATTTGTGATGTTGATAATTTTATTTGGGAACTAATGGAAATTCTTTTAATTTGCTCTTATGTTGACAGACATTTAAAATTATGAGAAGATTTTTAAGAATTATGAATTTAAGAATCTCCAGGTTTTTTTTTTCTATCTTTTGCGTTGTCTTAAATCCAAAGCAATAAAAAAAAATCTGATAAAACTGGCACACGCTTTTCAAGTGGAATCCGATACTTAAATCTGTTAATATAGTATAAATTAAACTTTACTGAGAAAGCACAAATATGATAATTATTTTGGTAAAATAAAGTCTCCAAAAGTTGGAATAAGACTTTAAGGATTACATTTATATTGCCTTTAGGATGAATAGTCAAAATACACATAAGAGATTTTATTCATAATTTTATGAGTTTGTTTCTTGCCTTTGTCGCGGTTATGTGATATCATGTACGACGAATCTCTGCAATTCACGAGATAGAGGTAGCAAGTGCCCAAATCCAAGTCTGGCTAGTACGTGAAATTGGAATAGACATTTCGGTACAAATTAATATTAGACAAACCTTTAATCCATTACTTAAATGAGTCGGGTTAGTTATTAAAAAAATTATTCAAATTAAAAAAACGGTCAATATAGAATACTATTTGAGTGTTGAAGAACAATTTGTGGGCTTTACACTTCAGCACCTTAACGTCGTTTTTCTCCCGAATGTAAAATTACCGCTCCGTGGTACCCGTTTTTTTTCGATTGAAACCATAGAACAAAATTCGACATACCGAAAAGCAATTTAAAAAAGTTTTGGGAATAGAAAGAACTATGATATGAGTATGTTGCATCAAATGGGGAATACTTTAGAGGCAACAAAATAAATATTTGTTGTCTAATGAAGACTGTTTGTTTTATTAAAAAAATCTGTACTTTCTTGTTACATCATCTGTCAATATAGAGGACCAGTGCTTATCTTTGTGTAGTAGTAGACTTGGATAAACTCGACATAGTTGTTCTTAAGAAAAAATCAGAAGATTCTAGAACTAGAACTACGATCCATTTCTAATGTTTCGTATTTGGCTTATGCACAACTTAAAATTTCCAGTCTTTAAGATTTCGCGATCAGCAGCTAATATATGGTCTTATCCTCATATAAGACTAAATTATCAAGCTTCCTCCTAAGTTACTGTTGATTGAAATGAAAAAGATTATTACTTTGTGCAGCGAGTGCAGTAATTTGTTTTGTTTTAATTATGGAAGAAGGAGAATATTTTCTTAAAGGAATCTAGAAGTTTATGGAATTATTTACAGGGTTGGCACTAAGCGGTATATTTGAAAGGTCCGAAGTGTGCGATCTCCTTGTAAATTCAACGTAATGGGTGCTCTGACGCAGTCCTGACGTTTTTTTGTCTGGTACGAAACAAACTATTCCCAACCTCTATCTGAAAGTTTGCAATTACAAACAGGCCAGGTCTAAGTATTAAAACTATGCAATTCCCCCTATCCTCTTTTGTAAAACGTCCCTATCGGCAACTATTGGCAGAAGAAATGTTACTACAAAATGTTGGTTTGGGGATACTACTGCACTTCAAAGCCCAAATTTGATGACGACATTCAATTGAACTGGCTGTCTGTGAGTGGATCGTCATCGGAATAGCCGCAGAATATTAAAATGCGAGCTCTGTAGGCGGACAAAATGCAACGATACCAGTCACATTGGGAGAGTTGATGACGCCGCACCAATTCAATAATTCTCCCATTCGACCCCAACGTTGCCTGATAGCAGTTTCGGTTGTAATCGTTCGTTTTGTTTTTGTCTGCTGATTCACAATGATAATGGAAGCTGTATGTGTGTCCTCAAAATGTGATGAAATAAAAGTTCATTTGTAGATCATTCAGCGAAGTTATGTTCAATAGACTGTTCAATACTTTGAAAGTTGACAAGGTGATGACACCAGTCGACTATTTCTACACCTCAAGCTATTGAGGTCTTATGTTCATAAGACTCTTTTATTTTATAGGAACATCTATTACAAATGCATGGCTGCTGTATAGGAAACATTTATATTTCCTATATTCGAAGCAGAAACATATTCTTCTACTAAAATTTCAACTGGAAATTGCTGATGCACTTGTGCAATCTTCTGCCTCTTCTTCAATCCAAACACAAAGAGGTCGACCATCTAGATAATGATAGCCCGATATCATCGCTCGGCTCTCCATCGAGCGGTGTGTCTTCGCAAAAGACAAAAAAGTACAGGTTCCAGCCGAATCCTTCAGACTCGCAGCGTTACGAAAAAGTGGAATATTGGGTAGTATTTGGAGAAAAAGGGCGTTGCAGGTTGTGCAAGACAGGAACTCCTATGTCCAATCGGATAGGCCTTGCGACTTGAATTTTCGGCCAAATACAACTTGATTGAAAGAGAAAAGCAAATTTTAAGGCACAGGAAATAAGTTGGGGTCGAAAGGGTTAGGATGGTGTTCGTATCCCGACTTCCTGGTTTAGAATGTTATAGAAACCGAATCTTCGGCGTCAAGCAATATGTGTGCTAGAATATTAAGAATAACAAGAACATTTGCGCCCATAAAAGGAACTATAAAGTAAATAAGAAGTAAAGTGATGGGAAATGATAGGTGTGCTATGTAAAATGTTTAAGGGCCGAGAGAATCCATACTGCACTCATTATAGATTTTTTATACATTGAAGGCTTCGATGGCATATGTATTATCTAATAATTTGCGGCTGCATACCCTCGAAAGTAAAAGATATTAAGAGTTTCACATAACTTCTCTGTTTATGCGTAAACCATCAGGCAATATGACGTCTTCGTCAAATGTCATTTGATCAGACCACACCACGATTAGGTAAGCAGTGAAAATAGATGTCCAGACGCCACGTCAGTACAATATTTTCTCTGAGCTAAGGCACAAAATTAGAACTTTGCTCAGTCTCTCAGTCAGTCTTCACTCTTCAGTTCAATGTTCAGATATTAAGACAAAAGACAACAAAACAAAATAATAATAAAATATATTTATTCTTAAAAATTTTAATAAATTATATACAATAGCACCCAAAAATATTTCAATGTCTTCTACTCGAGAAAATTGGCTGCCGGCCAAAATTGTCGCGACAATGCACACAATCGGTTGTACATTTCAATATTTTTGCACTCACTCCACTCCATAAGCGAAAAAAAAAAAAAAACATGTTTTTCTTTTTCTCTGATATTTTCGAAACAATTTCGAAACTATTTAATAGATTCTCAAGCAAATGCGTTTTAAAAGTGGCTTGCGCAATCAATAAGTCCGAACAGTCACAGAATAGAACGTAAAACTAAGGCGTCATCGATTTTAACAGCGTCACTAAATAGAAATATTGTACACATGTCCTTCCGGAAAAAGCCTCTGCCACCTTTTCTATGAAATCAACTGTCTCTAAGCCAAAATATCCGTATTTCTTCAAAGGCATGAAATCAGACATCATAAAAAGAATCATCAGGTCATATTATTTATGCTGGCAATTGTCCAACTCACTAATGTGGCAACGTTGGGCAGGGATGGAAGAGTCAGGCGCGATGGCGTCTACAACGAAGAACTTTTTTACATCACGAGGGCGTGTGACAGATGCCAATTTTTAGCACGGTCGTCGCAAATTTGTTCGCTGTTTTGATTTTGATGCAACCTGTACTTAACAAACCGAAGTCTAGACGATAGAATGTCTTCTCATTTTATATAAGTTTGGATCTCGACCGCTTTTTTTATGTTGTTAGGCGAAAGTTGGCTAACTGTGGGCCATATCGTCACTTATAGCGGTGCTGATGCCAATACGATAATTTCACAAGAAACCAACAAAATTAATTTCGAAATGAACAACCCGTTACATGTCTCGGAAGTCATTATCTTCTGGAAGGTGTATTAAGATCTATTTTCGGTTTTGAGTAGATAATAAGATGCTCTTCCGATTGATTTTTATGTATGTTTTTCGCACGAATTAGTTGAAATTTATTGCCGACGTTTCACCTTTTCCAATGAAGTACTCGTATCTGTTTTCATAGTGGATTTTCTGAAAAACAATCTATGTACTCGTAAATGGTGTTCCAAGAACCTGTCTGCGACTTTCAATATCTGGTTTGGGTTTTTCCCTGAAAAATGTTTTGGACTAAACCAAAACACTGATCAAAATAAACGAAATACAATTTACACACTTATTGATTACTAATGTATACAGGAAGGAAACAGAAATCGAAGTCGAAATGGAAATCGAAATCGAAATTCGATAAATCCATCGATAACTGTGGTATTCTTCCGTATTTTATTGCAGCGCTGCTTTTGTGTGTTGAACGTTTGTTTACCTTTTAGGCTCTTTCTATGCGTCGCAGTCGTGTGGTTGAATCATCACAATGTTGACTGCCTTGGTATCGTGAAAATATTTATAACGGGATGTTTTATTTTTATGCCAGTATACATTTCAAAATTCTCGGTTTTGAGCTTTTGTGGTGTGTAAATAGATAAATTTTGCGAATGGTTTCTTTGACATGCGAAAAACACACCTGCAGCCATGGGGAGTTGTAAACTTTTCTTCTGTTTTTGTTGTTGGATTTTCTCTGCGTTCTTGTGAGTTTCGCATTTGATGAGTGGGGAAATTGTTGTTTCTTTATCCAGTCGAATCCAATATAAAATAAATGTAAAAGGTCATGATAGACGTAAATGGTTTTAGAGGTTACACGAGGGTTACCATAGCAGAGGTGCGTGGCATTGGGTACTAGAAATAGAAAGAGGTCTTCGTTTGAAATCTACATGTTATTACCCATGGGATGTTTATTTTACTTCAACCTACAGATGGAGACTTAATTTATGGAGGCAACTTTACGGTATAAACGATAAATCGTGTTTAAATCGTGTAATGTCGTTCATTGTGATGAACGTCATCAAAGTCTAATTAAAATGTCATCAAACTCACATGAATGCACCTTTTAAGCATACATTTTGTTTTAATATCACACTGTCATACGTTTACAAAGAAATATCTTTAAAATCGTACTCCTAGTTACAATTTGGCATATAAGTTCGCACATAAGATGAGTAAATAGCAGCGCTATACCTGTTCCACATTGACTGATGACATAATGCAGGAAAGGATTTAAAAGAAATTTGGAACGGAATTTAGTTGTTGAACAAGTCATAAAGTGTGAAAAGTCACGTGTTGCATAAAAGTACTGTTTTAGAAGGATTTTGGATCCTATGTGTCACTCGACAAGATTGCAGGCTATTGCCACTGTCCTCTTTATTTGGGATTAGTGTTGTTTAGCAAAGTATGACGTCTGAAAATATTGAAGCAATTGAAGTCTCTTAGATTTTTTTGAACTCGTTAGCTAAGCTGCTAATGTTTGCTTGTTGTTACACAATATTATTATCTTGCATCAAATTAGCAGCTGATCCTTTGCTTGTTGATGAACTTCTCGTTATTTGTGAAAAAGTGGTCTTTAACGCCACATTTTTTGTGACCAATAGTGTTCGCGTTGTTAGCACATCCCAATGGCTGGACGGGCTTGTCAAAGATACCACCCACCTGTTAGAGTTCTAAATTCTGTGCATATCTTTTTTTCAGGGTTCTAATACAACTCCGGACAATCGATGATAGTGATAGCGTCGGTAAAGGGATTTTGTGTTCGTACTCAAAATTTATTTGTCTTTCCCAATTCGTGTTGGTCTATAGTAATTTTATGGAGCCAGCGATTTGAGATGTTTATACAGTATGATGTATAGGACCTACAATTTCAAAACCTACAAGTATAACTTACTATTGTAGTTCTGAGAAGTCTAAAAATTGCTTTCTTATGAATGAATGTGTGAATGAATGGAATGTTCATTACAAACGCGCTTTGAACATTTTTAGCACGATTTTCTAGTTGAACGTCGTTTGCAACACATGAAACAATTGCCGTTGTGTTTGATTCTTCCTGACGCATCACGTTTGGAACCAGACGACTCTCCTTCAGATACAGAACTTGAAGGTAAGGAATTACCTAACATGGCCTCCAAACCATTTTTGGTGGAAAAATTTCGTGAAACCTGAGGATTTGCCGCACGTGCAGTGATAGCAGGTTGTGCTAATTGGATGGTGAGCTCCTGAAAAGATTGTCGACGTCTACTGGTAATTCCTCTTAGATGTGGATTGTTTTTATAATAGATAATGTAAGTGGCCAAGGCAGCTACATCCAACATATTATAATACCAGGCCAACGGCCATCGGTTCGTACGTCATTTGCAGCTATATTCACCCAGCACTTTATCCATATTATCGACCCCACCTTTGGTAGCATTATAGTCAATAATCATTTGCGGTTTTTGCGCTTCTCCAATCACATCTTTGGTGTAATGAGATGTTGACAGCAACACAACCGCCTTTTGTTTTTTTGGTACGTAGGAACATGGTGTGACATTTTGAAGAATTCCAAATTCTGAGGAATTCACTGCCCGTTTTATCCCTTTTTTCACTATAGTATAAGAAGTTCTGGTGGTATAAATTTCAACCACCTTGATCAAAAAGTTCGGCGTGTGGCGCTCCCATTGTTCCAATTTGTTAAGTTGGTACATCTGTTGTTGATATTCCCTCTTAATCTTAGCGTCATAGCTTGACATTTGCAAAAGTTATGTAGCCAAGAGTACATCTATCTCTCTGTGTGTTGGCGAAATTTTAAAATTTTAGAAATGAATTTAAATATGCAACAACGAACTTGTATTATATATTGCGTATAAAACCGATTTAATGGTGCGCGAACGTTGGAAATGTTGGAAAATTATTTCAGCAACCATTCTCTCAAAAAAACGGTCGTTTACTAGTGGCACGAGCGGTTCAAAAGTGATCGTGAGTCAAACCAACATCACCATCGACATCGAAAACCGAGGAAAACATTGATGAAGTAAAATAAATGTTAGTCAATAACCGCAAATTAACCATCGAGGAGATAGCGGAGGACTTGAATATTGCCTATCCGTCCATGACATTTTGGTTAATGATTTGGGTTTCCGTCGTGTAGCAGCAAAGTTGGTGCCAAAAAACCTCAATTTCATGCATGCATGACGTCGCGAAAGAGATGATTTTCGAAGCTGAATCCGATCCCACATTCATCAAAAGGATCATTACTGGAGACGAGACGTAGATTTATGAGTACGACACGCAATTCAGACATCAGGCAAGTGAATGACGTTCACCAAATGAGCCGGGACAAAAAAAAAACAGGTCGTTTTCAGTCAAAAAAGAAAGCAATACTCACGGTTTTCATGGATTACAACGGTGTAGTGCATCATGAATTTTTGCCAGAAGGCCAGACAGTAAACAAAGAGTATTATTTGGGCGTTATGAGACGTTTGCGAGAAGCAATTCGCCGAAAGAGACCAGAATTGTGGTCGGAAAACACGTGGATTTTGCACCATGATAACGCACCGTCGCACAGTGCCATCATTATTCGTAATTTTTTGACGAAAAATGCAACAAATACATACCATCCAACAGCCACCGAATTCACCTGATTTGGCTCCCTGTGACTTCTTTCTGTTAAATCGAGTTAAAAAACCACTACGGGGAACGCGTTTCAGCAGCCTAGAGGAAGTAAAGGAAAAATTGCAGGAAGCACTGATGAACATACCAAAAACCGAATATAAAAAAATGTTGCGAGGATTGGATCAAGCGCTGGCATAAGTGTCTTGCAGTCGAAGGGGACAAGATAGTTTTAGATGAATAAGCTTGTATTTTTAAAAAAATTCCGGGAACTTTTTGATCAAGGTGGTATATCATAGTTATATTCAATTGATGATATGATGCATGTTTCAAGCAGTAGTTCAATAAGGAACTTTAAATATTTCCATAGGTAGCCTATCATAACTGGTGTTCGGATTACATTATCCGATAAGACTCCCTTCTTTATGTTTACCAGACAGGTGCCTACAATGATCAAATTCGACGATTGTAACTTTGTATCATTCTCATCGATCGGTATCGTTCAGTGTTCAACAAGTTGGAGTTATTATTATTTACAAGTGGTTCCGCTTTTGCAAATTATGAACATTGTTAACTGTTATCGTTTCGTGAGGACTGTCCTTCCCTGTTATCGATTGATAATCCATACCTCCAACCTGGGTCAATTTTTTAAGTGAAATGTTCATCCTACCATAAGTACTTTTTCATGCTTGTTTTGAAAATGTATTTGTTTAAATAAATCCCTTTCTTGCTTAAAATGTAAACCCTGTTAAATTTTTGAAAAACTCCCTGTTCTACAGGTTTTATGAATTTTTTCGAACGATCTAATATTTTTGAAATATTTTTTGTTTTTTACAGATGCCCCTAATGATGTCATTTACACGGTTTGCGGAGTTGTCATTGCTATGGTATTGGTTGGACTTATTATAGTATTAGTTGCTATTACAATAAAGTAAGTATTTGAAATCCTTATCACCTATTACAGATGTATATTTGGCGAAGATAAAAAATAATTTCCCACGTTCAGATAGTAAAATATTCACACTAAAATTCTAAGTGGTCGTGGGAATTAGACCACAGGGTTCTATCACAGTTCAAAAGTTCAGTCGCAATTTCCGAAGTTCTGATGTCATAAGCTGTTGGTACTTCGCAAAAAGGTTCCAACCCGTCCTTAAATGATAACATGCGAGTATGAATGCGTAATTTATTGATAGGTACCTGTAGCTTAGTTCGATTTATATATTATATGGAAATTAGTTTTCCATATAATTTAATGCGTCATTACATAACTAGTACTTGCCTGAATGTGAGCTGATATTTGTATTTTTATTTGTCAAGACGCTCATTGATCTTTCTCTGGATCTTGTTGTGAAAGTTTACCCAGAACTGACAAACAAGGTAGGTTCAATAATTAATGATTGTTGAAACAATAGCAATTATAAAGGTCAGTTCTTAAGTCAAATCACACGAATATGTACATATGTAACTGGGATTTGAAAGCGTGTGAGTCGGATTGTCTACGTCGAATAGACAGACCACGCGCCTTGTCTTTACTTATTTATAAATTGATACGAATAATTGCTTGCTAGTTCAATATTTAATTGAGTTGACTTTGGTTCAGATTGGAAATCAAGCGAGGTGCCATAGAAGGTATGGTAATAGTCGTAGGTGCCTTACCTGTAATTATAATAAATCATTGCTTTTCGATGGATGGATATTCTAATGTCAGATAAGCTGGAGGTGTGTATCCATTAGATAGATTCGCTTCGATAAAATGATAAAGGATATACGAGTAGAAATGAGCAAAAAAAAAACAACATACAAAATTGTATGACGTCCGTTGTAGGGGTGTAGAAATTGCGTGTTTGTCTTGTTAGCTATTTACCTTGTTAGCTTTGGCGACTACTAATTGTGTTTACACAGCAATTTGTGATGGGAATTATTGAATAATTTATTTGACTTGTTAAAAAGTTGTCAGAAAGCTTGTGCGCTTATGATATGGCTTTTAGTTAGATTTTTTCATTATCCACTTAAAGAGTTTAAAATATTTGTCATTTCTCCCGATGACATCCAGATAAATTCGGTGCACTTTCGGTGAAACAATAAATTGGAATTTCAGCGAAATACAGAAACAACCGTTTGCTTTACGCAAACACAACAACAAACCTGCGTTAAACAAAAGTTAAGTTACAGATTGCAGTGTATTTATCTTGTTCACATACTTGCCATAACCGACGCATGATCCTCTTAATATTTTTTTAGTTTATCTGCATTAGAGCGATTTAGAACTATAATTTCTTTGTATGGCTTTAACTGTTTTGTGTATGATTCTGATATCTTAAGATATTAGTTCAAGGTAAGGAACTAAGAACAGATACTTTGATATTCTGTCTGTTAGTTCGAACGCTTCTATATAAAATTGTTTGATAGTTTATACTATATGGATTTTTACGTATCTATGATCGGCGTATGTTTTCTCAGATGAGAGCAAAAAATCTAAAGTTATTATAATGATATTTTTGCATTTAGTTTTTAGTAACTTTCGATTGTTTTAATATCTAGAGATCGATAGAATGCCATTAATTTATGAAACTTGTCTGATTCTAAAGGCTTAAGTATTATGTTCGGGAGGACGTGACACCTCTAAATATATATTCATATATTACCTGTCCATCGTTTTGATTGAGGGCCTTTCAAAGATTCCCAAGTGATAATGGTTTGAAAATATTGAAGGTATTTGGTACCACCCAAAATCGGAATAACAAAAGCTCTATACAAAAACATGTCACCTTGGCTTAAATCCGAAATACTTTCCGGTATGATCTTACCGCCGATTGCATGAGTTGAAAAAAATTATAAAAGAAAAATAAACGACAATTTCATAATCAAACTTGACCTTCTTAATGCATTTAGTGATATCCAATTGTTGTGATGCAACAAAGCACTCAAGACGCACTTTGGATGCAATAAACTTTAGTGTTTGCCTCTTGTGACAAAGAGTTCGTGGAAAACGCTGGTACTCATGTGTGTTTTTTTTATTTTTTTGTTTCTTCATGTACAGTCAATTGATTAAATTATGTTTTTAGCTTTGTCATTGTCATTGTCTTCTTTTATTACATACTACATGATAAACACTTTTTCCCGCATCTTTCACACACGCTCACATTCACTGTTTTATTATATACGTAGATACCATGTGATTATGATTAGCTGTTTTGATTTTATTAGTGTTTGTTCTAATTTAAGAAAAAAAGAAAAAAAAGTAGGATCTGATGGTTAACATCCGAGTCCAGCTTAAAACTGAAGCACTACACAGTACCATGGGAAAGTAATAAAATTCAATTGGCCATGCAAATATGATGTACATACGTAACACTCGAGTATATAAATTTTTTTTATTATTCGAGATCTCTGAAATACAAATCACAGCTATCACACATCATGGAATTTTCCGGTGCTAAATGATTTCCTTCAGCTGTTTCAATTTTGTGTTCTCTGTCACATGACTATCTCAAAAAAGGTGGAGGACAGCGGCACTTGAAACGAATTTTTGTTTTTTAAATGCAGCGTTCTTAACGAGAATATTGTTATCGTCCTATTGTAGTGTAACAAAAGCAATAGATATATCTAAAATTCTTCGTTTCTATGTGTCTACTTCTCCTTAATTTTGATTACAAAATGCCACAACAAATTTATTGTGGTCTACTTCACAATATAGTAGATATTGAGATTGATTGTTCGGTTTAATTTAATTAACTTTTGTTAAACTTTTTGCGCTATTTCTGACAAAACAAGCAAAAATCAATTTAGTATTGGTACTTACATATCGATAAATCAGTATATTATACAAAACCCATATGCACTACCTACCTATATATACATGCTGGTGCTGTCAGTATGTGTGCCTGTGTCGAGATAAAGAGAACAACAAATCGATTGAAGTTAATTGTGTCAATTACCCCCAAACATGGGTAATATTGCATTGAGAGCAATCTGATGTAGCCTTGATCGTAATCGAATAGTTGACTCTTCTTGTCATTGATTGTCTATAAGTTGACTGTTTGGCTTTCGCTCACTGACTTGGAAGTTTAATGACTTTTATCGTTCCTATAAATAAGTTTGAAAAATTCTCATAATTTTTTTTATTCCGACAATATTCAAACATTGTGGAGAGTGTTGGTTGCAAAAGGATTTTTGAGATGATATTAGCATCGAATTTCGTTTGAATAAATCGTTTCGTTAAAATTAAGAAGTTTCTCATAAATTCTGTACTTTTATAGACAAATTGTTTGAGCTATAACTTTTATTTAAAAAAGTCAAAAATAAAAGTTTAAATTGATTCGCTTAAAATTCATGACGTGAAAATCAAATGATCTCTTAGTAATATGTGGTCTAATTAAAGTCAAGATTTTAGAAAGTTGAATCCAAACGCTTTTCCTTGAAGAATTCCTGGATAAGCCTCCATAGTGATTGTGGTCTATTAATGAAGAGCAACATTTTCGTAGGAATCTTAAAAATGTTAAGAAAATCACGATAAGACACCTACATGACTTAATCATAGATATCGCGTATTTGATATCCTCTTCCCCCAGCATTTCTGTAACCATAGGAATAGCAGCACTTTTAATTACAAGACACTCCTTGCACTGAGTATCTTATGCGCAGGTTTAGATTAAGATCTGCTCAGAAGATGAAGAACTCCTTCTCTAAAAAGGCCACCTAAGGAGATCTGTACTAAAAAAAGTTTTTTGGGGCAAGGTAATGTATAATATTCTTTTCCTATTCATCCCCCTTCAGATACAATATGACGTACAGAAAATAGAAGTCGATCAATGAAGAAATTGATCAGCGTTGGAACAATGTTGCAAGTAGATGCTTTATTTGTAAAGCGATACAAGGTGTTAAACGACAACCAGTCAACGTCGGAGAAGCGGTACGGAGTGTAATGTGTCTCTCTTGGAATTCGTAGGATAAACCTTAGTTTGGAGAAATTTGGTATATCGTCAATTTACAGGGCTGGAAACAACATTGCAATATGGGGATTAATGTGGCGTAAAATGGCTTAAGCCGGACCCACCTGGACAGGACGTTGCATTGTTGTTGTATAGGTTCTCTGCTAGTGCGGTAAGATTTTTTTTTTCCTATTTTTAAGCAAGTTAATGAGAACATATGTATGATTAGAATATAAAATATACAAATAAATGCTGACGATGTTCAATTGCAGAATAGTAGTCCACTGGGACTTATCGAACACTGTGCCAATAATACCAACCAGGACTTTGATGATACGAGGGCGGGTCAATAAGTCCGTGGCTTTTTGAATTTCTGACCTCTTTACTGAAACAGCAGCACTGCTCCTGTCAACAGGCATCTGTCAGTTGACTCCTGTCAAAATTTAAACTTGCTGCGTCAGTTTGTTTGTGTTTGACAGCTATTTTTATCAGACTACTCACTAATTTGAGGAGAAAGTGGAAAAAAGTGAATTTCGTGTGCTTATTAAGCATTATTTCTTGCGAAAAAAAACCATGACCGAGACCAAGGCTAAGCTTGATAAATACTATGGGGACTCTGCACCATCGATTTCAATGGTAAAAAAGTGGTTTACTGAATTTCGTTGTGGCCGTACAAGCACTGAAGATGCCGAACGTCCTGGACGCCCAGTTGAGGTCTCTACACCCGAAACAATCGAAAAAATTCACGATATGGTGTTGGCCGACCGAAGATTGAAAGTGCGAGAGATTGTGGAAGCCGTAGGGATCTCGCATGGCTCAGTGGTTTCAATTTTGAATGATCACTTGGGCATGAGAAAGCTTTCCGCAAGATGGGTGCCGCGTTTGCTCACAGTCGACCACAAACGCAATCGTGTAACAACTTCACAGGAAGGTTTGGCGTTGTTTAATCGTAATATGGAGGAGTTTTTGCGCCGTTTTGTAACCGTGGACGAAACATGGATCCATCACAACACACCAGAGAACAAACAACAGTCAAAACAGTGGGTTTCTAAGGGTGAATCGGCGCCAAAGAAGGCCAAGGTGGGTTTGTCAGCCAATAAAGTTATGGCGACTGTTTTTTGGGATTCACGCGGGATAATCCACATTGACTACCTTCAAAAGGGAAGAACAATCAATGGGGAATATTATGCCAACTTATTGGACCGATTCAATGACGATTTGAAAAAAAAACGACCTAATTTGGCCAAGAAAAAACTTCTTTTCCACCAAGACAATGCAAGGGTGCACACATGTGCAGTTGCCATGGCAAAAATCCATGAATTGGGCTATGAATTGCTCCCTCATCCACCCTATTCTCCAGATTTGGCTCCGAGCGACTACTTCTTGTTCCCAAACCTGAAGAAATGGCTTGGTGGAAAAAGATTTGACTCCAATGATGAAGTCATCTCGCAAACAAAGGCCTTTTTTGAGGACCTCGACAAATCATTTTTTTTGGAAAGGATAAAAAAATTGGATAAGCGTTGGACAAAGTGTATAGAGCTCAAGGGAGACTACGTTGAAAAATAAAATTATTTTTTTATCAAAAAATCTGTGTTTTAATCCAAAAGTCACGGACTTATTGACCCGCCCTCGTATTTACCTTTGGTCAAACAGAAATGGACTGTTCTTAAACCCATTAAAATCTAATAGCCTACGGATAAGCAAGAAAAAAACATAGATCTATTTTATTTTCCTAAAATAATACCAAACAATTCGATAATAGTTCTGTTATCGATTACGTCCAAACAAACTGCTTACAAACCGATGTGAATGTATTTTCTTCGATACCCTTTCACGGAGAGAGCTCAATGTTACCTCTTAACAACAGTGCACGATAAATATTGTACATAGATGGATTCGTTAGGGCTTCTACAGCCGAATTTATAATTTCACTTTCGGTAGCCTATACAATACTTGTAGAATACTACCATAATGTTGCTTTTTAAGACAATCTTAAGGGGTTGGTTACGTTTCGAACGGCTACTCTTTAGATCCTCAAACAAATCTCTGGGACAAATACATCCGCCTTACTTCTGAGCGACAGTTCTTCATCAACTGAACGTTAGGAAGCGTAAGGGCGGAAAGATTTATTTATCTACAATTAATATCTTCTGTGGAAAAAATCAGAAAAGCATGGTAAAAATTATCATCAATTAAATTTTCTTTGCTTTGAAGCATTATTAATATAAAGGATAATGCAATTTTTTTTATTCTACATATCTGCATTAGTATCGAAAATATTTCTAGGTTGATTGAATTTCGTACCATATATTTTCTATATGTATACATTTTTAGATTCTTACCTTATACTGTCTTATAAGATATATCATATTAGTGTATAAGCATCAAATGAATTAATTAAAAATAATAAAACACAAAGCAGCCAATTTTCAACCTTTGAACTGTCGTTTATTGGAATCGACAAATTTGCATTTGGCTTTCAAGCTTATTGATTATATTTGTTCTGAGCCTTAAATATTTTGATTCAATAGAAAACCAAATATCAACTTCTGACCTTCGTAGAACCAGTTCCTAAATTGACAACAAAAAATTTATTCTCATAATACAATATAAAACGCTGACGTCTAACAACAGGTAATTCCCAATCAACAAACCTGCAGAAGGCGTTTATCGATGGAAAAATTTCGATGTCATTTAACTGCTCAACTTTGGTTTATTTTCAGATCTCCGTTTTTGACTTATTTTTTTATGCACCTACCAAGAAAAGAAATTCCCCGACATTCGAAGAATTTACCATTAGGTTAATCCTATTCTCAATTTCCAATATATCATTGTCATTGTCAAGATTATGACAAATGCATTAAGAATATTTTGGAAACTGTCAAAATAGTGTTGTAAAACAAGGGAAATTCCCAATAAAACATGATAAATTGGCAATTTATTTTTGGGAATAAATTATAGGTAGCCGATTGAAGAGTTGATTAAAATGCACATTGAATGTGTCGAGATAGATAGATTCGCTACAGTATGTCATTTAACACTTAAGTTCAAGAGCAGATCATGTCTGAGAGAGATAAAAAAGGATCATCGAAATGTTTTTTGTGTTACCACTGAAGAAATTGACATTATCTGATACACTCATGGGAAACATATTTTTAATAAGCAACTATGGTATAGTTTAGATAGCACAGTTGGCAACATCATTTTGTAGTAACATTTTTCTTGTATCTATGTGCCCCTAAATCAGTCTGGCTGTGCCACTATCAGAATCCCCTAATATTGGCATACCTTCATTTACATGACAAAACGCAATAGTCTGAGACGTTCCTATCTTCGACAAATCTGATATCGAATTTAGTTCGCATGCCAAAAAAATCCATGTTTGCCATATGTTAATGGAATTCGTAAAAGTTAATGAGCGGATATAGCGCCATGTAGAAAATAAAATAATAATAAATCATCGTAAGCATTTAAGTTTGAAAAATTTCCATTTGACATCAACTTATCCCAGTCATCCTCACTTAAGTGTCGTATAGACAAAGTGCAGAAAGCCACTTGGAAAAATGTTGCAAAACTTGTTTCGGCTTCGTTGACTGGGTACGTGTAACACCCACTTCAGAGATCATTGTATTTGTAGGTTGAAACCGTCGCGGTAATGGTTTAACTCAAGGCGATTTCCTCGATGATTCAAGCTAATTCTTTTTGGTGGAAAATATCAGTACCAAGGTTTCATACTTATGAGCCAAAATGATTCACAGAAATTACAAAATCGCTTTACGGAGACTGAAAAAAAAATCACACGATAAAACCTTCCTCCCATTTGTCTTGGCATTCGTATTCTTATAATTCTGGTTACATTTATAAGTGTGATTTTCTTTTAATGAAGCAATGATTGAGGCATCATAAATTGCATTGACTTTCACGAAAACAGAGAACCATCACAGGAAAGTTGATATTTTTTAAGTAAAGCTTCCTCGTAATTGTGAAGGTTTTGATGGGTAATATAAGCATGAAACTGAGAACGTGGGAATTTCATGGTGGAAAGCTTCATGGATACACCAAAATTGATTCATATATTTTTAACAATTACCTACAGCATGTCTTAGGTGTATTTAAATCATCTCTTGTGATTCAACGTGAGCTGGTATCTTTAGCTATAAGAAATTTAGTTTCTTAAGTTTTTATAGTGGCATAAACGATAGAAATAAATTTTAATTGTTGGCCATGACTTTGTTTCGATTTGAGTCTTTTTCTTTATGTAGAATTAGCTGATCATTTCGAAGTACCATGTGTTTGTAGTAAAAGTCTTCACATTTTCGAACAGCTGCTGTTGTTATTAAAGTTTGTAACTTATATAAAGTTTAAAGCTCAAAGGATTTTGTGTCTTTAAAATTCTTACAAGAATAGCCTTGTTCAAAGCCCATAAAACATTATATTTCTTTATTTTTCTAGTAACAAGCTATTAAATTCAGTTGCCAAAGCATGTGTCTGCTTTCTTTGAGACAATTTTTTTCTAATTTCTTTTTCGAACATCATCTTCAAAATCTATCTAATTAATTTGTATCTCTACAAATACATTGGATTTTGTTTTCATTTAGTATAAGTTTAAATATGTCTGCGAGGGTGCCAGATCAGACACGAGTTAAGATAAAAATAATGTTTTTTATTGCACGTGTGTAGAGAAGGTATTTTGCACCATCATTTACAGCTAATTGATGCCGAGTTAAATGGAATTTGGTCTATAATTTATCTTCATAAAAGTTGTTGCATCATCCAGAGAGAAACATGATTTGAAAACTGTATTGTATCGTACATAGTCATACTATACATTTCCAATAAAAAAATCTGCATAAAATATTGCTCATACGCCACAGATATTGTTTACGAGAAATTGATAAAAAATTTATATGTTGATTTATGAAAGATAAGGTAGTAAATTAACTTTTCCAAAATTATATGGATTATTGAAGTTCATTAGTGCGCAGTAGACGATTATTTGAATCGATTTTGCGTTCTAACTTTGTTGTTTTTTGATATATTATATGTTGCACTTTGAACCATGACCTTTCCGAATGTCAAAAAAGGGTATATGTAACATCATACTTGAAAAATTTGTGCTAAGTTTGAAAGTTGACATCATTGGCAAAATTCACCGGAGGGCTCGCGAATAATTATTGTTATTGGAGCGGCAATAATAAGTGAAGTCATAAAAATAATGTATATGCTAAATATGATAAATCTGATAATGATATCCCACTGGAAACGAAACTTAAGTTTAATTTTTCAATCACCTTAAAGGCAAATGACTTATCAAAGGTAAATGAAGAATGATTCCAGTCACGTTAAGGTGTTCAGAAAACTACACATTAGTCGTCTTAGATGACTACACGTGGCCAGCGAAAGGTCTCCGATGGCAATTCGGACAAGCAGAAGAAGTAGTCTTACACAAGTGGAGGCAGTTGGCTAGAGACCGCGCTAATGATGGAGACCTATTGGTTGATGCCGAGGTTCAGACCGAACGGTAGAATCATTTAAATGAGCAGAGCACTGTTGTTTTGACAAAATATTATGAATGGACTGCATTAGAAGAATTTCATAATTGTAATTTATTTATTTAGTTTTTTAAGAGCCTGAGAAATTTAAATAATAATACAAGACAGAACTGTTATCGGAATGAATTTTTTATTATTATAATCTGGTAGATAATTTTATGGCATTTGTTTCTTAAATATAATTTCTGGCATATGCCCGCTGCGGCTACGAGTTACATGGTCTATTCGATCAGTCCAATTTTTCACTACTTATTCCAATAAATCGGGCCGAATGGCGTCAATGGTGGCTTGAATATTGGCTTCCAATGCTTCAGGAGTTGCTGGTTTGTCGGCATAAGCCAATGTCTTAACAGAGCCCCATTAAAAGTAATCGAGAGGCGTTAAGTCGCACGAACGAGGGGGCCAGTTAACAGGACCAGTTCTTGAAATAAAGTTGACACCAAATTGATTTTGCAATAAATAAATAAATTGATGGCTAAGTGCGCTGTATGGCAAGTTGCGCCGTCTTGTGGGAACCAAATGTCGTAGATGTTTAGCTGATTAATTTTTGGAAAAAAAAAATGAGTCAGCATACTTCGATAAAGGCCAACAAGTTGAGAACGGCCACAGCAGCAATATTCTCTTCAGTACGCACATTTCTTTGTCTTGTTGTTGGTTTTGAATCGAGAAGAGTAAAATTAGTGCGAAAACGATAAAAAACTCTACGAATTTCTTCCTCACTAGGCCGATTATGTTGACCGTAAAATTAACGAAGTGCTCTATGAACTTCACGAACAGATTTATTTTTTTCAAAGTAAATTTCCACAATTTGGAAGAGTTGTTCTGGCATTAAACGTTTTATGATGAATTGCCAAAGCTTACTGAACAGAAATGTTAAGACAGTTTGACATTGACAGCTACGAGTATCAAATCATAGACAGAAACCATCGAAACTTTTCTTTCTGCTTGCGAATTAGCAAATTTTGCAACTTCGGCTAACTCCCCAAGTGAAGAGTCTCATGAGACTCAATAGCATGAAGAAAAGTGCACTACTTGCTGTGGTTGTAGTGGCGTCCCCTTGCTTTTTCAAAACGGGTTAGTTCGGGTTAAACTTAACGGCCAGTGGTTAGTTCTTTCAAAATGAATTAACCCATATATGGTTTTAGTAGGATGGTGCTACGTAAATAGTATTTTGAAACTATTGACTTTATATTGTGAAATGTATGTCAAACTGACGAAGCCATGTGCTCTCTCTTAATTGTACGTAGACTAGGTGTTTTATTTTGGCGCACTTTACATGTCATCAGGTATCTCCCTAATTGACAGCGATACGTGATAGATTTTCATATTTTAATAACATTCAATATAGTCAAGTAGTCAATAGGCTGCAAGATTCTGTTCGCAAATTTTACAACATTTGCGAATCTCGAAAGACTTTAGCAAATTCAGAAAAAGCACTTTAACTATCGAAAACCATTTATCAGAAATAAAAAAATACAACTTGTAAATTAATTATCTTTCAGTCAACTTAATGCAATTTTGTATGATGTACACAAAAATTGAAATAAAATCGGTTGCATGCCAAGTTTACCCTTCACATCAGAGTAACCAATTAATTTTAAACGTTTGTAATTACTGCTGCAATCTGCTTACAACAAAATTTTGAAAAAAAAAAGAAAACAAAAGATTTAAACCAGAAAAATAAACAGAGATAAGAAAATCCGTAGTTTTTGAAAGTTATTTCCAATTAGCTTTTTCAATTTTTCACGTCACGTCGTTGATTTTATACGTACGTATATACATATTATTCACATATAGTCGAGTGTTTGCAGTCACATTTCACAAATTCTCCTGACACACTATCGCTGAACTTTATTTTTCCGAAATACTCTTTCAATATAATTGGTGATCGCGTTGGCAATCGGAAAAACGTGCCTCTGCTTCCTGTTTATCATTTGCGCGCCTAATAATTGCAGATATCACTTTGTATCTTGATTACCACACTTAGCCTGCCTTTAGCATGAGCACATGTTTTAAATTGATTTATCAACGTCTTTTGCATCTACAGAGATATTTTAAAAGGAAACGTGAGATTAAGATGCAAATCTAAAAGACTTGACTTCAAAATTGACCTCGGATTGCTTAACCAATTGAAACAATATTCGACAGCGATTAGGGTTTTCCTATTGCATCAGAAGGAAAGGTCTGGAATTATGAGATAAATTGTGCCAAATTGAGTTTTTTTTTTGGTTACGAAATGTGAACGTTATCTTAAATCCGTTTAGTAACGATGCTGTTACGAAATTCTAGTGAAAGAAAAAATTTTTTGTTGTGTTAAGGTGAAGAATTTAGCAAAAAACATTTAACAAACTAGCAAATATAAACATGCCAATCAATGGAGAAATGCAAACATTTGACAAGACGTCAAACTGAGATTTTGAGTTGAAAAAGAAAAAAACCCAATATTGTGCCAAGTCAACACAAGGAGTAAACATAGTTAGAGGCACACAAAACTAGTTTTTATAAGGATACATGAGGTGATAGGAATGGAGAAAGAGCTTATCAAAGATTGTTTTGAAATCAGATTCTCGCGAACTTAAATGTATCGCGAATATAGTAGATAGTAGAACTAGTTATATGTATATAAAGTATATAAACGAAACGAAGACAAATACCAAATAATTCGGCCAAATGATTCCACAAAGTAGACATTGCTGACAAATAAGTGTTGATGCAAAGCCCAGAGTCACGGACTTTGTAAAATGCGAGCTTGGAAATTTGGGAAGATTAAGTCCTTTATCGGAAACGTATTTCTTTAAAAGTATCATACCTATCTTACTTGGATGGCGCTACAATAATTGGAGTAACCATCCTGGAATTTGGGACTATATCGTTAGCATCGACTGATGTGAAGATTTCTAACAAAGTCTATGTCGTAGATGTTGGTCAGGGTATTTTCAGGTTTTTCCGGAATCCACTGGTCTAAGAATATTTTGTCAATAATAAATCTGCTACTACCATCTACCATCTACTACCATCTGCTACTGCTTTGAATAGCTCAGCAGATAGATCAGCGAGTAGTTTTTCTTGTATACACAAACGTAGATAATGGTGCATTTACTTGTTCTTTTTTTGTTGAGTGGACTAACGTTTTGTCTTTTGTTACTTAGGTTGAACTTTATAGTGAAAGAAACGTCTGCAGGCTAGGCGGGCTACCTAAACTCTTAATCAAACTAAGGGTATTCTAGAGGTGATCAAATTAAACTAAGCACTTCATTTATGAGATTTGTGATGGCTTTTTGATATCAAATTCACTCAACGTTAGATCTGTTCCTGGTACTTGCCTCCTCAATTCTTTCAGGTATCTAAACTATTCGAAAAATTCCTGGTTCTAAGGATCAGGTGGTATCTATATTCCCCTTTCGAATATTGAATAACTTAAGCCTGTTTTCAGACCTTGTAGAGTGAATAAATATGTATTATGTATTGAAGGCATTGCAGCCTGCAGCTTGAAAAATATTCTTCGATTTATTCCAAAGTAAGCATGCGGAGGAAGACTCCGCACCTGCAGTCAGTTCCATATAATTTTCAGAACTACGTATGTATTAGCAATTAGCATTCATTAATCTTAAACTCATATAAACTGTTTTATTCAACAATATCAAAGATAACTCTATAAACGAAGCCACATAAATCATGATGACCTGCGAACACATTTCGGTGTAACAACTTGAGTTGATTCGATAACTTTGTATGAATAACCGTGATCAAATCTTCTATCATTTAGGGGATTCAAGTGTATTGTATTAAACTATTTAATAGCTTTTCTTAATAAAGATATTTACTAAACCATTTTTACATATACTGTTGATTGAAAAATAAGCTTACTAACTTACTTAATTGTTGGCGCTTTAGTTCGGGGTGAACCTGTGCTTCAACTAACAACAAATGTGCACGATCCCTGTCAAACTGGGTTCGATTGCACCCTCCACATCAGTTGAGGGTTCTTTCTACTTGTGCGCACCTTCTAAGGTTTTCCTACTATGTTGTCCCTTGAGGCTTAGTCCGAAGACTCAGCGTGACAGAACATAAGTGGCCATTCGCTCTACATGTCCTAGCCATCTTAGATGCTGATGTGCAGTTTTCTAACGAAATCGATGTCCTAAATTAAATAGTCATTTTTTCTGATTTAATCTACTTTGTCACTTAAGTAAACTAAATCAATATCAACAGTATTTCCAACGATCTGGAAATATCTTGTCAATGGCAGATCAATACATTCCCTGCCTTTGATTTGTTTCTGCATATTTAAAATCTAATATCTATTGTAGTTTTAATAATGCTGGATATGACTACGCCTCATTGCTTGAAATCTGGTATGAAACTGCTTTGCCAATTCTCCGGCCGTTCCTCTGAAACATTCAATTTGAGTATTCAGAGGGAATGGGATTGATAATTTTGGTACAAAACCTTTTTGCATATGTATATTTTTGAGGTATAATTTTTTGATTTGACAACTAGCTAATTTTTAGAACCGAACTGTGCTATGGTAAGTTGAGAAATTCTCTCAAATTTTATTTGACTTTAACAACTCCTATTGTGCTGCCTTGTAGCTTTGTCATGCAGCTGATATTTCAGTTCTCTTATTACCATATCAGGTGAAGTCATTTTCCCCAAATTCACATATGATGAATTGGCTTAAATATACGTTTTAATGAAATGGAACCTTCTCAATTGCGGAAACCATCAAAATTATTCATCAGTATTGAGAAACATTGAAGTTCATTATATCAATTAACAGGAAGGTGAAAATTTTCCTCACCAATAAAATGTTCACACATTAACGACTTGATACGTTTAAATGACTCAACCTTTAAATGCTAGACTTTTGAGAGAAGAAAAGGTTTTTTACCTGATGCATTAATTAATGCCACTCGACCTTATAATAATATTTGCCTGGCAAAAGATGACAAATAAAACCTGACCTGACTTTTGCTAAACTTTAATGAGGTGACAGCGTCAATGTTAATTTTATGTGTATAGGTAGTCATGCGAATGATACTATTATAAAAGTTGGGGATTCACTTCAATTGAATTTGAGATTGATTCATCTGATACAGCTGAGCTTAGTTCACAGATAAACTTTTGCGTACTTAAGTATATAACCTTAATTTTGTAAGAAGACTGAATAATAGATATAGAATAATAGTAAAGTCATAGTCCATCTATATCGAACCTAGGGTACTTTCACTGATTTAACACATTTTTGTCTCTTTGGTGGCACCCTTGACATAATATATTGATCAAATGGCAGCATAGAGCACTTCAAAAAAATGTTGCCAGATTTCGTAGATTAAAATAGGCAAAATATTTACCGTTGTATTGGTTTAGATGTTAAGTGACTGATTGTAAGTATGTCATAGTGTTTGTCTAAATTATTATTGATTTTCCTGAACCACCATACAAAACGTTTCATCTGTTCATTTTAGATGTTAATCAACACTTACCAGTTGCGATGTAAAAATTTTTGCACAATGAACCTTATCACAAACAATATAATTTGTAAAATTATCACAATTTGTTAACATTAAATAAACAAAGAAGGTGTGGCAATGGTCCTCCTTCTTCTTAAGATTTTTTGGAATTTTTCTTCTGAAATATACAAGAGTATTTTAATAAAATTCAAACATCACGAAACGAAGAAAGATATTAAATTTCTTTATTGACTGGTGGACCATAAAAACAATTTATAAATTAAGATTCCAATTAATTAATATTATGGGCTATAAGTTGACTAAAAGGCTTTTTAAATTATAACAATGTTAATCGAAAAATATAAATTTATATTTAGAAGTGGTATTTCGATTTGTCATGTTAAGTTCAGAGGGCAAATGAAAAGTTGTGGGCTGTCGGCACAGGTTGCGTGTTTTCTTTTTTATTTCCCTTTAAGCGCTTGATGACGACTAGTAGATGTATTATTTGTTCCCTTGGTTTTCTAAATAAATTCTGAATTTTTCATGCGATTATCTATAAAGGAGATATCATTTAGATCTAGGAGGTCGGAACTTCCTCGGGATTGCGTTCTAATAAGTTCAATGACAGGCCAATAGCAAAAAATTACAACACAGATTCCTTTTCCTCTTTTCTCCAAAAATTTCTAGTGAGAATTATTCAATCGCTGTGCGTATCTTCCAATGTTACAGTGTCCCATAATTATGTTTGTGAGAGCTGTTTAACTCTTGAACTCTTGAGGTGAATGAAGTCAACACGAAGTTACTTTTTAATGTCTATTGTTTGTAGGAGGCTCCAATCTAGCTTGAGTAAACTGACATGTTCTTCATTTGCTATAGTATTATGTCCTCTTCTTGGCAAGCACAAGGCAACTTACATTTTTTTATCTTCACCTCCAACAATATTATCAAGTTTATTCGTAAGGCAAAGCGTTTCATATCTTTCTTTATTTTGGTATCATATTCCAAGTGAATTAGATTTCCAATTTTTCAGAATATCTCTTTTACCATGAACTTAGTACGAGTATTCAGTATTATTAAATATTACTTCACCTAAGTTGATGGCCGAGTTGATGAGCCTGCTATAGTGGCTTAGTTTTGATCTTCAATTTGAGGACTACCTTTCTTATAATAAGAAAGCATATCCGGTATATTTTGAATATTTATATATTCTGTTAAAACTGTTTCTACTGAAATTAACTTGCAGGAGGCACAAGATGGACTTTAATATGTTGATAGCAGTCTGCAGCAGACAAGGTGTCTTTGTAAGTTTTGGTGTGATGACAACTAAGAAACTACTTTCGTGTACTCTAATATGCAGTTGGCCTACAACTGATATTGATGCTACTTCAAATACTGTGTCTTTAGAATGTCATCATTGTTCTTCTACCTTTACTAGAGTCGTGATCGAATTTTTTGAAAAATATTTTCCAGGTCGAATGGTAGAAATGAGCGGTAACAAGGACAAAACAAAGGATATGCTTAGTTGGTAATAACTTTCACTTCTTACTCAAAATACTTCTTTGATTATTGGTGATATTGTTCTTGACAATTCTATTGATATTATGAAACGTCTACATTACATAATTTAAGAGTAACTATAACTAAAACGAACGTTTAAAAGCTGTCCTTGTGATTGAGTTATATGTATATTGAAAAACACTCATAAACATAGTCTTGGCCCTCAATTTAATCTCAGAAGGACGGTTCTTAAAATTAATTCAAAATAAGAAAAATTCACTTTCTTTGCTTACGGAATATTCGGGTGTAAATCTCGCAAATCTGTGTTTGCTTACTTGGTTAGCATGGCAAATATTGATCAATTGTATAGCAGTTTCGAGGTGCCCTGCAATAAAAAGGTTTCAATAAAAAAGCTAATACAAGGCTACACACATCAATATAGAGGGTCTAAATATTTTTGCTGATATAAAGAAAAAATCATTAAATCTGCTTGCGTTAAAGAAATGTTATGACGTACTATATATCTTGATATTTGAACAATCCAGACTGGCATATTTGAAATAGAAATTACTTAATCAAACATTCAAAGCTCTGGATTTACCACAGCGTTTTAATATTAACAATGTTGTTTTAAGGATCCGTCTGTTATTTAAACTTAGAATTATCGCTTCGATTCAACAATTCAGATGTACAAACTTTATTCATTAAGACAGGGAGATGAGTAAAAATATTTGCATGACTCGTGCACTAAAGAAAAATTCACAGTGTCTGAAATAGATTTTTATGAAAGTAAGAGCATCTTAAAACCGACAAAAATATACACCTATACCTATACCTAGATGAAAGATCAGAACTTCTCTATAAAATGGTGATTTGTGTTTTATTGCTTCCTGTTTACTAAGAAAAACTAATTCTAACAAGTCCCCAAATGTCTATAAGGTACTCGTATATAGTATTTTAACAACAATCTTATCTTAAAACTTCTGGAACAGTACCACTGCATCGATAAATATATGAATTTATTGTTTTGTTATTTTCAGCAGAAATTTCAAAAATGCAAAATGAACAACGCTACCACAGTGGTTATCGCTCGTACCTTAAACTCTTTAAAAAAAAATCCATACCCGCGTGACCACCAATCGATAGATTTTTACCACACGTCCCGACCAAACTTTCCATCAGTTTGAGTTTTTACAACCAGCTCTTCTGGCCGGGTGACTATTTTTAAAAATTCTATACAAAACAATTGTTTACAATTTCCTTAAAAATTATACTCATAATTGTTAAGTGAACCTCTTACTTCCTTTTTACCTGTTATCGAATAATATTGGAACAATTAAAGTGATATTGAAGGCACTGAAAAGTGTCATGAATGAATTTAACCTGAAACAGCTGCCAACCTGCGGCCTTAATCTTTATGAATTAAGAATTCTCATAAACAGTATGTTTGTATACAATTTTTTTTTTTTGATATAAAACACTTAATTGCTGATATCAATTTGATATACTCGTATATGAAATAATTTCCAAAAATATCGATGGTTCCAAGAATTCCAAAATATTTTCAGTTACTCTCTCGCATGGAAGTATTTTTAATTGTTATCGATTGTAATAGGAGTCATAAATTCTTTTGTAATCTAGACAGATCCGGTTTCGATCTAGACTGCGTGCACTCACATTGCCTGTGATCGATCATGAGAATTGAGTGAATAGCCATGTCAACATTTTATTGACGGTCTGTCAACCAAACGTCAAAACTTAGGTTTTACTATGTAAATTGGACCTGGGAAACCAACAACAGAAAGGTCTTTGATAAATGATAGTAATCACGAGTTGATGAGCTTAAATCGTAATTACTTTAAACCTAGAGTATGCATCAATAAACGACACATAATCGCAACCGGTAATGCATTAATGCATTAGGAAGTACGAGCAATTATTGTACAACAATCACATCGATTTGAGACAACCTCATCAATAATACTTTGAAAGGAGAGGGACTTACGGTCGTAGTTGCTTTTTTAGTCTTGACATTGGCCTCGTGTATGGTCAATATCAGGACATTGGAAAACTATTTATATAATCTACACACACGCAAGGCCCACAATTATCGATATTTTAATGACATTGTACAGCACCTAGTCCATTTTTGTAGTTTGTACCTGACACGAGTCAAGTTAAACCTCTCTCTCTGGGATGGGTTCGACGAGTGTATCTTTTAAAAGTTTGATAACGAAATTGGTTTAATATCGATTGACAGCGGATTCCGACTTTCGATATTTTTTTTTATTTATGACTGTCGGACTTGTGGCTTACTACAAAAGCCTTAACCATGTGCACTTTATATAGATAAGATATATATCTAAATCGGAATATCTCGCAATGACGTAGTTTAGTTGGTTTGGTCTTCTTTGGAGCAATCAATTTTGCCATGACATTTTGTTTGCGTGCCAATATGGATTAGACGTAGTATCAAAGTATAAACCTATCAGACTTTGATATTGCGACACTGACAATAATATGCAGAAGAATTAGCACTGAATTTCATTAATAATAAATTAGTGATTTTCATTCGCAATAAAGGGTGTCTGTTACGTACATTTTCTAATCGACATTGGTTCGTTTATAATATTAAGGGCGTAGAAGCAACACCATGTCTGATGCGTCGTTTTTCGAGAGATCATTTGTATTTAATTAATTTATTTGGTCTGTCTGATGATGTCGCTAATTAATATGAGTATCTTTGTCTTTTTGGTACATACTCGTATGTTTGACAGTCTGTTGTAAAAAAAAAACAACAAAAAAACGATTTTTAATTTAATTATAATGTTAGGAAATACCTCTTAAAGAAAATATGGGTATATTAAATGATCGTTGTATTGTTTCATCGGACTGATGCGTAGTATCAGTGATAATGGGAACTCTTAAAGTATACCAAAACAACAAGTTACAAATGACCGAATAAGTTGGCTCGCGTGTCACAAATAGTCTCCCAATTAATTTGTGATTACGACTAGTAGAAAAGAAAAGGAATGTCCAATGTCCACTGCCCATTTACCGATGCGTAGTTCGGTTCAAGATGTAATTGGATTGAAATGTATCTTAATTTGTTTGTTGCTTGTGTCAAACTCGTTAAGAGATAGTTACCAAAAGAGCCATGAAAAATGTTAACTAATTGCTTACTTCGGGTGATCCAACTGTGCCTTAGGATAGGACATGGCTTTAAAATCCAAAGACTTGTAATTATTTTATTTTTAATGTTTTAGATATTTTCACCATAAATTAAAGTGAAATGTTATTATTTATATTTTAATCTTATAAGGTTTTTTTTTTTTTAATAAGCAAGTCAATGGCAAAATGCCATAAATACGAGTACTTATCAACTAGTTAAATCGATATATAACATTTTTTTGCATACACTATGACGTATAACTTCTAGAGCATATAAAGTTTTTATGTTACCTTTTGAAATGGCGAAACATTTTTATGAACATGCAATTTAGACGTGACATTTAAATTAAATAAGTTTTCGCACAGACTTTTTAATTGGAAGAATGCCAATTTGAAGGCATGTGTTAGATTTGATGGCCACTATACAAATTCTTAGAAAATGCATTTTATTTCTGTCAACTAGATTGGAAAAATAAATATTTTTTTTCGAATAGAATCTACCTGTTATTTTAGATATTAAGTATTTTTTTTTTTTAGCATTTCAAAAGCGAAATTTGTTTATTTTACTTTTGCATACTTGTTTTGATTTTTCTGTTTTTTATGTTTGCCTTCATTGCTTGCACATAACTTGAAGCCACAAAATTCCAGACATAAAAATATCCTTTCGGAAAAGATGTATTAATATTATAATAGAATAGAAAAAAGCAAATATTATTTACTGAAAGCATTCTTTCAGGTTTAGAATATCATTTTGGCACAGGCAATGTTCTGAACTCACAAGATATATGCTCTAATATGATTGTACTTCAAGCCGATAATAAAGTTTTTGAAATATCTCAAATGGTTTGCGTTTTATTTTAAAAAAAAAGTTGTCAAGTCCTTATTGGGAAACCCTTTATATAGACTAGCTTCTTCGTCAAATCGTGGAAATGACGATGGAGAACGGTCGATGCTCCGTAAAGGTCGGTTACAATCTTTTTGAGTTTTCTAGTCGCAATAAGCAATTAAAGCAAGGTGATGATGCAATACTGCAATTCCACACCGAAGTTCCGATTTGCAACTACAATACTTGCTTACACTGATGGCAAAACTATCTCGCACTATTGTGAGAATGATTTTCGATCATATATTAAACGAATAGTACCTCTTGCATGTAAGTTATAAGGTCTTGTGAAGAAACACTTAAGAGACTTTGTATAAAATTCTCATCTTCTCAGTTCTGATTTATGATTCAGAAGTATGGACGTTAGTAAAGGTGGATAAATACATTCCTGGGTGTTTTGGATGAAAAACTTCCGAGGAGTTTTGGTCCCGTTTGAGTTGTCGGGATTTAGAAGGGGTGATTTAACGACGCACTTAACTAGGTGTACAGTAAGACCAAAGTGTTCAAAAAAGTGAACCTTAGTCACCTAAGATATAAAGCTAATGAACACCAACGCTGCAGCCCGAAAAGTCCTCGAATTTAACCCAGAGAAAGGGACAAGTAGGACAGTAGACGGTGACACTCGAAAGTCGAACGGACCTCTAGCATGCCAGTTGAGGTCTATTCCGGACTGTAGTGAAAGGCTCTTGTAAATGCATGTTTCTTAAGTCAATGAAAGGATGACTTATATCTACTGGGAATTCTCTGTTTTTTCCGGGGCTTTGGTGATGCCCTAGATTAGATTTAACATTTGACAGGCATATTTCTAGGAATATATTGCCAAACATAGGATGTAAGTAGAAAAAATAAGGCTGACTTCCCAGTTACAAAACATGTATCGACTTTCCGCCAAAACTTCGTGTCCTGATTTGAAAATGTTCTCTCTTGGCTTAATCCCTTGATTCTTGTATCAGCCTTTTGTTCATTACCTTGAACAATAACCATATTATTGATAGGATCTGCATTTTGTTCATATTCCATAGCCTGAGTTTAAGAGTTAAAAGCTTCGTCACAAACATAATTTTGGTCAACGAATGCTCGGTATATTATGAAACCAGAAAGCCTTTGACTGTTGGGATTCAATAAAATTGATTATTGCTTATGAAAGTCCTTAGCCAGATGAAACGGTGAGACCATGTTAAGTACATTTGTACATACGGGCATTGTGTTCTTATTGTCGCGAACACGTTTTAAAATTTTCCCCAAGTTCATTCCCTCAATTTAGCATTGGCATTGACACTGTATTTTACACACTAGCGATCCCAACATTCAATGCAATCCAAAGTCTAATCTCTTTCGATTTTCAAGTCTTGAAATCTATTTTTATCATTTTCAGAAACGTGACAAAAATCGAAAAGCATATTAAAAACTGCGTGAACATTTTCCAAAGGTCGTTCGTTTGTTGTCCCACGAGATGATTAGTCGTAATTTGTCTTAAGAAGTGTTTTAACATTTTTGGTTTCTTAAAATTGTTGGTAAACAATTGTCTAATACTAAAAGACCTTGAAAGACTGCAGAGACTCAGACACAAAAATAAGTTAAAAAAATGGCATTCTATTCTCTGTGGGGTAGCCTTATTTGTTCACGAAAACCTACTTTATTGTGCGCTACTAAATTTAAAAGCTCGTGAGTGACATAAAGAAAATCCTTCTTGAAGTAGCAATTTCTATTTTTGAATGTTATTTTTTTTTCATATCTCCTCCTCCAAATACTCAAATTCAAAACAGAAAACTCAATAAAATATTATCCGACGTCTGGTAGAAGCGTGTTGGTTTTGATGGCGCAATCGTTAAATGTCCCACAGAATCGACAAGAGCTATTTTAGCTGTCTGTGGTTTTATTATCCACTCAGATACTTGTACATTATTCACAATTTTTATTTACCTCAAACAACATTTTTGACAATTGAATTTCTTCGAAAATCTCCGGTAACAATATTATTTTGGCAACGAATATTTTTGTTTGTTTTGAAAATGTTACGTATACGCCATGTGAACTCATTCTACTTGAACAAGTAAGTTTCCGCCACGTGATCGATAATAAAAACCAGAGCAAAGGCATGCCCTCATGGATTGATTTCAAGTCGTCCTCATCAATGTGATGAAATGCGGAAAAAACATCATTGTAAATGGAGATTTCAATGAACACCATAAACGAATATTTAAAAAAGTCAGCAACATACTCGACTTTGGCCATGCCCCCGTACAGTCTGGGTGTTGCAAGCAAATCAGCTGATACAGCAGGAGTTCAATTTTGATTGATTTTCCGAAAGGTTTACTCGATTTCATGCTGATGGAAGAGAATTTAAAAAAGAAAAAAAAATGTATCATTATTAATTGAACTCAATAAATACAGGAAACGTTCGCACATTCTACTTGAATTCTTTGCGACAATAAAACCCTGGAAGTGTTCATATATTGTATTTTTCTTACAACACCCCAACAACATACACATCCAATTAGTATTCATAAGTGCATTGCGTAGCTGAGTACGAGTGCTCGAATCTGAGTATCCGAGTTCATTGATATGCGCCAATAGGCGCTTTGTTTTATCTAAAAATTTCATTCTTAATGCGACATAAAAAGCAATTTTAATCAAGGTAAATAATTCGAACAATACCGGGCGGAAGGCAAGCCGTGCGCCATCTCCAAAGCTCATTGAATTCTGACCACTCCAACATGGTAGGTGTGTTTTATTCCGGAAGCGAGCAATTAGGATTGTTATACGTTGGGTGAATTTTTTATTGATCCACACACAAGTTTCACATTTCGGAAGTAATTTCGATCGCAATTTTCTTTTTTAAAGGTACCTTATTTTAGCAAGTTGAAACAGAACACCACCAAGCAAATAGCGGACAGATAATATACCGACAAACAAGCATAAATCTCTTCGATTTAGTATTTATAAAAATGTCAGAAAATGTCAAACTATTTATGTGTGACAGTTCTGGGAAAGGGAAATGAAAAACATTTGCTATCTTATTTTTCAAATTTTTTTTGAAAATAAATCGTCTCAGGGGAAAAAGACAACTCTACTCGACATTGGCAGTGAAAAAAGTTTACAAAGTCGCAAACATATTCGTATGATTTTTTTATTTTACCCAACGTGCGTAGGCGTATAATAAAAATTGTTTAAAAACATTTAACCAACACGAATGCCCGAGAGTCGAAGCGAACTATGCGATACGCACGTTTTTTTGTTATACTAGTGGTGGTACGAGTAGTTTTAAATTAGAAAATTTTGTGATCCTCAATCGAGGAAGAGAACACCCAAAAAACAATAGGAGCCAAATTGGCTGAAAATTACTATCTCAATGTGGCATGAAATCGTAGTACCTACTTGAGAGACAACAGAAACTGATATCATACGTTACAAAGAATGATTTACATATTGACGAGTACATATCTCGCGTTCATTCGATGTCGTGAAAGACTTTCGAACTCTGGCAGATGTACAAACATTAAGAGAACGCGAGAACACGAGACATTCATCTACAATTTTGCTTTTATTCGAAATAGTTTAATGTCAGTAATTTGATATATAATCTCCTGTCAAAGAGCAATAGAATTATGTGATCAATTTTGAGAAACCTTCTTCAGTCTCTCGTTGCAGAATTTCGATGCTGGCTGTCCTCCTGGATTTTAAACAAATTTTAAGGGTGGTAGCATTTTCCCAATGTCTTTTTCATTACTTACTTACTTACTTTAGGTGGCGCTACAGTCCGGGGTGGATCTGGGCCTCAGTCAACAAGCTTCTCCAGCCGGTTGTATCTCCTCCTCCACTCACCGGTCAATGTAGATGGGACCGAAGATCGCCCGAAAAATTTTTCTCTCAAAGAAACCAAGAACACCCTCATCCATTTTTGATAATGTCCATGCCTCTGCGCCATAGAGCAGGACCGGGATTATTAAGGTCTTATAAAGGGTGACTTTTGTTGTCCGAGAGAGGGCTTTGCTACTCAAATGCCTTCTTAACCCAAAGAAACAGTGATTGGCAAGAGTTATTCTTCGCTTGATCTCAGCGTTGGTGTCGTTGTCTGTATTTATAGCGGAGCCTAGGTAGACAAAATCCTTAACTACCTCAAAGTTATATCTGTCGAAGGTGACGTTCTGCCCGAGACGTCGGTGTTGATTGTCCTTTTTGCTTGAATGCATATACTGGTCTTGCCCTCATTGAACGCTAAACCCATTTTCGCCGCTTCCGTCTCAATACTCGCGAAAGCGCCACTGATATCACGCTGCTTTCTCCCGATTATGTCAATATCGTCGGCGTATGCGAGTAGTTGGACCGACTTTTGAAAGATAGTGCCTCTTGTGTTTGCTCGTGAGTTTTGCACTATTCTTTCAAGTACGATGTTGAAAAAATCGCATGACAGCGCATCGCCTTGTCTAAATCCTTTCTGGACATCAAAGGTCTCGGTGAGATATTTACTTGATGGAGCAGCGTGCATTCTCCATCGTCATCCTGCACAGTCGGACGAGTTTGGCAGGGATGCCAAAACTAGATATTGCTCTGTATAGCTCGTCTCTATAGATGCTGTCATACGTGGCCTTAAAATCGATAAATAGGTGGTGTGTATCGATCTGAAGCTCATGGGTCCTATCCAAGATTTGCAGTGTGTGAATATCTGGTCGATGGTGGACTTTCCTGGCCTGAAGCCACAATGATATGGACCTATCAGGTTGTTGATGAACGGCTTCAGGCGTTAACACAATACGGCGGATAAGATCTTATATGCGATGTCAAGGAGCCTTATGCCTCTGTAGTTGGCGCAGTTCAGCTGGTCTCCTTTCTTGAGAATCGGACTAACAATGCTGGGGTTCCATTCATCGGGCATACTTTCGTCCGACCATATTTTACAGATGAGTTGATGTATGCTCCTTACCAAGTCATCGCCTGCCGCTTTGGAGAGCTCGGCAGGCAGGCCATCCGCTCCAGCAGCTTTGTTGGACTTAAGCTTCAATATAGCTATCTTCACTTGATCCAGGTCGGGTGCACGGAATTGTTGGTCATCATCGTCCAAGTTGAAAGGTTGATTCTGCCTGACAGCGGTATTTGGTCCGTCATCGCCGTTATACAGTCTGCAGAAATGGTCTTTCCAAATCCTCAGCACTGACTGCGATTCTACTACGATGTTCCCTTGTTCATCTCTACATGCTTCGGTTCGGGGTTTGTTTCCGTGGCATGTTATTTTTACCTTTTTGTAAAACTTCCAAAATTTTCTCACGGCATTATAAGCTCTATATTTGTTAGGAGATGTCTCAGCACCACTGCATAATGCCTTACAGGCTGCTCAAAACGACTGGTATTGACCAAGAGGGTTGTTGTTCAGTCCCGTCATTCGGTAGAAGTTTTGAGATGGGGGCTTAAGTACCATGAAAATTTGCCAAATCTTATGATGGCGATTGACCTTCAATTTTATTAAGATCTCATCCATCATAAGGTGCCAAGCGTGCAACAGGAGAAAGCTACCGAAAAGGGTGCCTCTTATCACATTTGGTTTGTATGTGGAATAGTGATGAAATTCACTATATTGAAGTACATTTACCTTTAAAATTATTTAGATTTAGTAAGAACAATTGATCTGTTTAAGACACGACCTTAAAGATCCAAAAACCATTTTAATTGGGATGGTATTGAAAATAAGAATTATGAGTTTTTTGCGATCTTTAGACCCAAAACAAAACCTTGATAACAAAAATGTTTTCCATCATCAGATACTTCTACATATTAAAGCCGAGGTTTCCTTTCCGCCAAAGATGTAAACAAAAACAAGTTGACAATGCTAAAAGATAAACAAAACTATGCTCTGACTAAGCCCAGGTAAAACGGCTACCAGATATTGATTTCAAATTGTTTACAAAATAAATAGCTGTCAACTACAAATTGAGTAAAAATTTATTATATCTCTATTTCGACATTGACTTTGTTATAGGTATGAAATCACTCGTTTTCTACTTGGCAACATCGATTAAGTACCCTTTTTCTTAAGCTTTCTTTAGACCTCGAGGAGGTTGTACGATTTGCACACCTCTACAAGTATATTTTGCTCGATAAATTTGTATCTTTCAAAATAGTGCCAAATTTGATTTCTTTCATCATGAAAACATGAACAACTTTCAAGGTTGTCACAATCTAGCAAATACCCAGTCCCTGTCCGTGTCCGTGTTCGTGTCCGTGTCCGTATCCCATGTCCACCCAAAACAACAAATATCGATTATAATTAAATTCGACAATATTTTTTCGACCATTTTCTTCTTCTTTGGCATCGTTTCATATGGCGCGTGACATTTTCCCTTCTTTTTTTTTGTCATTTTTTGTTTGCTATACATATACAGAAATTGTTTTCATTTTTTGTTTGTTACTTTATTTGTTTATGATCAATCTCATACAAGTTGTTGTTAAAGGCAAAATCGATTCGAATTTGAAAACAACGCATAAACTCGGAAAGAGGAAGAAATTATATTGTTGAAGAATTCTCAGAAAATAACCACATGGCTTCATAAAGTTTATTACGATAAAAACAACGGTCGCATAATGATCATATAATGGTGGTATATCAATAAAGAGCAATCGCACCTTAAAGACTCAACAGACCGACAATGCCTTTCATTACATAAAATGAACATTTTTAGATATCAACTGGGACCACCCTCTAAAGTAGCAAATAGTCTAGTAGATAATATAAGTGCATAGATACGAGTACAAGTATTTGTAGATTTGTTGCATTTGCAGCATCTCTCGACGAAATGTTGTAGAAGACCCCCTTGATGTGCGAATAATGAATTTTTGGCACAGACAATTTTGATACAGAATTAGAATCGCAATTGCGACTTGGCGGGATATTTTTAGTGCACAGGGTCGTTTGAATATAGTTCCGCTATATTGTAATAGGGTAGAATAAATCAACGAGCATGTATAAACATTTTCAGGGTAATTAATTTTGTTACTAAACAAGCAGAGGTCATTTTCAGTGGCAATCGCCGCCGCCGCCCTAACACCTGTTTTCGATTGTCTGCCTCGCAATAAGACTATTTTTGGGATAACTCGATACAATATGCTGGCTTGTCAAGATTGCCCAACAAAAATCGAAGAGATTAAATGAGAAATACGGTTCAATAGACGGTAAATTGGTATATGTTTTTTGCCGACACCGCCAACGCGTTTTATTTTGGAAAATCTGATAAAAAAAAAACAAACAAAAAAAAGACAATTCGAAGAAGAAATGGAAAATGAAAGTAAATCTGCCAGTCATGTAGTCGCCGCAAAAAATTCAATTGCAAGTCAATTTATTACAGGGCTAACTGTACTGACGATACTGATGGTGCTGAATGAAAGAAGGAAACTTTGTATCTCAAGTGACTTGGTAAGTTTGCGGTGTTGAATTTTAATCAATGCGATTTATACGAGTACATTGGTTTTGGCATCTGAAGGAAATGTCTTGGGAAAGTATTTTATAACGAGTGCCTTGAGGGGACACTTACGAGTAGACAGAAAGGTGGGCAAGTCAATTGGGTGGAAGTTTGATATGGGAGCGCGGCTCTTTTGGATATTCATGTGCGAAAGAGGAACTTGCTGATTTTGTTGTGATTTCCGGCAAAAACTAGTCTCATGCCAGTCGAATGTTCATAATAGTATTTTATAATATGTTTCACTTGCTTGTATCGCAAAACTATTTCAAAGTTTTTAAAACTCGTTTTTAGGTACATTTTTCCAACAAGAAAACTACTGACTGCACAACGTGACTTGTACTGAAGATTTTGTCGTCGGTGATTTTTCCACTTCTCGGAAATCTAAATAAACCTTAACAGTTCGGGTAATCACAGAGTTTTTCAATACCGCTAAATTATTGCCTGTAGTAAGAATTGAGGGAAGAAATTTTGCAAATCATGACAAAACACTCTTATCCCTATATAGAAATTGACAGTTGTGATAAAATTTTTGAAGTAGGTCTAAGTTTTATTTTTCTTTACAGCACTGACTTCATATTCGGATTGGTTCAACAGCCTATCAACGTCTACTCTTATTTCGAATATTCGTCCATTTTCTTCACTTCATTACTTAGCTAGAAACCTTCGTATTCCTTCACAAAAAGTCACATGGCTTTGCCATGAATACTATTTTGAAGCACATTTTCAGATATATAGTATTTTTGACTCAAACGACACGAATATGGAAAGACCAAAGAGAATCCTTCAAAGTCAACATTGTCCCACTGTCTAAACTTTTTCGAAAATGGCAGAAAAGAAAATAAATTCCAAAAAAAAAAAAAAAAATTATCAATGACTCTAGATTTTAGATCACTTTCTTGGCCGAAATCCATAATGTTATCGACTGTACTTCTAAAGATACATTATTTCAGCCGGAAAGGATAAGCGTCTCTACCTCATATCTTGGTCTATTAGTAATTGCCCAGAGTAATGTTCTAATATTGTTTCTGTATGCCAAAAGCCAGAAATTCGGCCGGTCCAGTTTAAAACTCGTCTGGTAGATAGCAATCCGGAAACCAATAAAAGTGCCCGCTTCCTCGTGTCTCCTGAATTTTCGAACTGAAATTAAGGGCCTTAAATGTAGGTAAATACTTAAAGAAGTATATATGGCTTACAGATCCTTTTGGCATAAGGCTGGCGTGTATATTCAAAGGCTTCTGGCAAAGGGCCAACACATCTCCAGGGACTGTTTAACCAACGCGTGCACAAAAATGTTGGTTTGTCAGAAAATAGTTTCTTCGCTCTCCCTACAGCACGCTAAAGACTTCACGATACAGGTTTTGTAAATTCGTATGTTAGGGGGCGTGCTGTTATGATTATCCAGGAGGCACTATTGAAACTTTATACAGATACATTTATCAGACTCACAGGTACAGAAATATTTCCAGTGGTACCAAAGCTACATCCTTTGGCAGGAGAAAAAGATACCTGTTGTTTGCTACAAAAGTTTTGTAAGAGATTTATAAGCTGGGAGATTGGTAGGATCGTAGCCTACTTCAATTATATTCTTTATTTTATTTTATTTTAATGAGTACTTCTTATGCCTTATACGTTTTATACTTATTTTCCCAATCCGCACAGAAACGCATATTACATATCCTTGTGATGCAACCAAGTTGGAGAGCAAAAACTCCCTTTCACCTACAGAGGGATATTAACCTTGTAATTTGTTTGTAACGAATGTAAATATTTAATTGTAAAAAGAATTAAAAACAAAAAAAAACTAAACTCTAAATTTGCTTTGCAGTTGTTTCTAAGATCGTTCAGATCGTTCGCTTCCATTGTTAACGAAGGGTCAATTCAGAGGAATAAAGGACTTCCTCTTCCTTAGCACTGCGACAAATGCTTTTCGTTAAAGTCTTACAAAAGATTAAAGATTTTATGCCTCTTAAATTTTACAAGCGCTTTGATTTTTTGAAACCAAAAACTGGCCATAAAAGTCTAGAAGTTTTGTAGTAGCCCAAAATGTGACATATGGCTTATAGATACTAGAGTAAGGTGAAAAGTTCTCGGCCTGACGCAGAGATGGCGTTCCAATCTGAAAAAAAATTTAGTTTCTTTGTACGTCTAAGTGTAAACTTAAATATTGTGCGAACATAAAATTCTCTATTGTGGATGATTTAACCCTTAAGGACATTCATCCAAAGTTGACAAAAGTTCTTTGGAGACTCTGCTGCTTAGACGTTAACCATTAAAAAGTGAGCAGCTGAATCAAAACGTGGTTGTACGTCCCTCAAAGGTGACCTACGTAAAAGACGGCAAAAAATCTGCAACCACACCCGAAAGAATCTGAAAGCGCTAATTTGGTAAAAATCTGTTTCTCACGACGTAGAAGTGTTTGCAATTATTTGAAGTGTAATTTCGCAAAATATTTGAAGTCTTCAGAATGTAACAAAACAAGTCTTTTAAACTCGATTCAGCTTACATTTCACAGAAGTTGGCTTTCACATTTGGCTTTCTTTCAGTGTTTTCGTAGAAATACGATAATATGACCACGTGTACGGAGTTCGTAAAATCGCAGGCATATTACTTGTATCAAGTAGAATGTTTTTGGCGAATATGTATTCTCGTTTTATTTGTAACAAACATCATGCGACTTTCATTTGTCTTAAGCGTACCCTCTGGGAAAAACAATTAAGGCTGTTACTTGTATAATATTATACGTCATCCACACGCTCCATTCAATTCTCTCAATTGTGGATGTACATGTGCAAGGAACGTGCCAAGTTAAATCGAATCGCATCTATCTCTCATTGATTAGCGCCAAGAGTACTTTCAATTGAAAGCACGACCTCAATTGGTGCTGTCTTCCGGATGATGCCGCTTCTCTTACTCACCATACTTATTTTGACCGACAATACTCATGATAATCATGGCTATGCTGCTGATGATGAGAACGATGATAATAATGATGATGATGGTAATGCCGATGACGATTCCATTTCATTGGAATTAATCTTCATAAAGTCATTTACAAACAGTCCAATTCAAATTGTATCCCCACATGATTCGTTTAGATATAAAGATACGAATACAATCGGCTATACAAGCTACTATATGAGTATATTATTACTGCGATTATATCTTCCTTCCTCGGCCAATATGGGGGAATTTGCGTCAGGTCATCATCTGTCTTACTATCTGTTCAATCCACCCAGTCATACTACAACAAGAAGTCGAGAATTTAATTATTAATTAATTAAAATAAAAAAATAAAAAAACCTAGTGTTCAAGTGAAATACACTTCAACAATTTATTAATGTTAATTTGCTATTGTTGGGAACAATCAATCAATCGATCGGCACGGGAAAAGCATTCTCTTTCTACAGTTCTACAGTTCTACAGTTCAATGTCAAGTAAGGAGCACCCCACTGCATCGGAACTGAAGCATATGGCCGGTTGAAAGGGCCAGAGTGGGCATTCTGACGTGTGCTTTACAAATGTCTTCTCTCAATTTATTTCGATTTCTTTCAATAAAAAGTCTCATTTTTGCGTGATTAATTCTTTGCGCGTGGTTTACTTGCATCAAAATACTGGAGAACTCTCGATATTGTAACAATCTACGTCAGAGGTTTATGATGCTATGCAAGCACGTTTCTTTCTATAAACATCCTGGTATTGGGCTGATTTATTTCAAAATTAATTCAAAAATAGAAACGAACGTGTGCATACAACCAATGAGCAACAAGCATTCATTTCGAGGTCAATGTCACTTCTAACAAGCAAATCTCCTTTTAATTGTTTATTTTTTTCAGGAAAAAAAAACCATCGTCGTTGTCGGATTCTTTGGAGTGGAAGGGCGCAAACCAAACCAAACCCCAACACAAACTAAAGCCTTCAACTGGCATCACAGAAAGAAAAAAAAAATCTGAATTGAAATGAAACGAAGAGTTTGCAAAATTCCAGGTAAAGTTAATGTCTGTCTACGAGACAACGACCGCGTCGTCGACGTCTCGATAGTGCAAAAATAAAGGGTTCAAGGTTTTGATTTTGTACCTGGATCAAGTATCTTAAAGGGTTCCCTCAAAAGGATATTGACCTGAAATTAAGTTGGCGAATTTTTTGTCCACACTTTTTCTTTTTTGTGCCATCCACTCATGTGAATGTGTATGCAATGTATACGTGGCAGTTCTACCGTGCGCTCCTCGAAATTTGAACAAAGGACAAATGAACGAATATCTGAATTTCTTTGGTTTTTTTAAGTTTTTTTTTTTTGGAAATGGGGTACATGCACTGAAGTTTAGTTCGAAGTGATTCAGGTACGATGGGAAAATTGATTTAATTGCTTAAAAAAAATCCAAGAACGAATATCAGGCGGCATTTCCATATCTTATTCATATACGAGTAAATAATCATATTTTGAACCACGGCTCAAGGTGCTAAATCGCTTCTTGTTAAAAATGTTGACAAGAATGATATGCTTTTTAGACACGAAACGGTTGAATTTCTCATCGCGATTGTACGAACTGTCAGAAGCCACAAAAAACTGAAGCGCGAATACATACCCGTATTTAGGGAAAGAAAAATAACTGTTGAGGGTATCTCATATGCAGATTGAAACTGAACCAGTTAAGCTGCCTACCTCAGGTTTTTTTTATCAGAATTTTCGAAATGATTTTATTGAATTTCCCCTTCTTAAAATAGTATAACCGTTGGGTAGATTGCTGTGTTATGGATTCAGATACGAGTATATGTGTATGAACTATTTACCTATGGTATTCCTCTCAACAGTATTACTGAATGAAACCGTTTAACCGTCCTTTTACTATGAACATGGGAAATTTGTTCAGTATTTCCCAAATTTAAAGCCAAATTTAACTTGTGTCCTTGTGAAGCTGTTCGTTATGATTATGATTTGGTCTAAAATCTTCCAAAATTTTCCGTGATTAGTGGGGTTTAAAAGGCGGTACAAACTTGTATTTATCATTTTAAAATAATAAATTCTATTAACATTTTAAATGAAGATTACTCCAACTGAACCTGAATTGCGATTACATGCATCGCTTTCGAAGAAATCAATCTTAATACGAGTACAATTGGATAAATATTTTTTCCCGGAAGGACCCTTAAAAGTAAATCCGAAAAGCAGGTGCTCGGGATAAGTGCACCAATACTGAACCAATAAATACTGTTCATTGTTGAACACGTATCTTCACCTACATTGTGTATGACTTAATCCTATTAGGATCCCATGCATAGTGAAAACTATAATTTAAATAAACATTTATACTGTTTGTGTGGTGCAAAAAATACAAACCAGTTGTGTTATCGCCAGGAACTAGGCAAACAATACCTGACATGGTGGCCTAAGTGCATCCAGTCGAACGCAGGTGTGACGACATGGTACGAGCATTACTTAAATACTGTCCACGAGGTTGGCATTTCTTGTATGAGCTAATGTACTCGTAAATTGTTTGCAGTTTAATTATTTTAAAAGATCCATAACCTTATCCAGGTAACCAGCTTAAAGGCAATTTAATTTGTTATCCTATTAAATGTCTGTAGTTTGGTCTGAAATAAGATTAGGCAATCGGCGCTTTGGTAACTAAAATGTCACTTCCATTAGTAAACTTTCTACTGAGGTTCAATTGGGCATAAGTTTATTCAGTTTAATCGGGATTTGTTTTGATCAACATTATTTTAGCGAAACTGAGTCAAATGTCAAGATCTCCAACCACACACAACTGTAAGCGTCTGTCATTAACCTTTTTCAACGATTAGCCTAGTTGAAACGAAAATAATTTTCAATACTTTCAAGTCTGTCTTATCAAAAATTCTCGTACTTATGTACGCGCGAAGCATTTTTCTGCACATGTTTCCGACAACAAGTGACTTCCTCTCACGATTATTATAATCTATGCACATACATACGAGTATATCATTCTTTAGCCCATTTTTGGTACAACAGCTCATGAAAATTTCAAGACTTTGAAATGATTTTTTTTTTATTGTTTTTTGGAAATTTCGCAAACTTATACTGTTCTTAATCAACTTATAACATCACATGGTCTTTCACTTAAAAAAAAAAAAAACTCATTATCATGCTACCAAAATAAAAAATCCAAAAAACTGAAAGATTCCAAGAGCTTGTGCCGCAACAATAATAATAACATTTTATCTTATCGGCTTCCTATGATTATACAAGCCTCATCTCCGGCACTGACATTGATGTACCCTGCCGCATTATTGTTCCATTCATAGCCTACTTGATATTTAAGACTACCAGATACTCTTTTCTTTATTCTACTCTGTTGTGTTTCTTTGACAATTCAAACAAATAATATTAAACACTCTAATGTTAATTAATCTACTGTTGTAGTGTCTCGTGAATTTGAAATACAAACTGAAAACATACAGACTTTGGCAAATAACAACAACATGGTGGAAAAAAATTTAATTAACAATTGGCAGTTATTAATGAATGTGATTGCTTAATTAAGCTGCCATTGCTATGGCCGTTAATTAGCAAAATGCGACATTTCAAATTGGTACACTTTTAAGGCGTTTTTTTTGTTTTTTGTTTTTTTTTTAATAACAAATTGAACTCCGTGCCGTGTGGATTTTATCTGCTTGTAGTATACCATAGTCTGTGTTGTAACAATTCAGCAAAGATTAGGACTTATTGATAGTGTAAAAATTCGTCAAATTTGCAGATCGAAATAGCTCAAGTAGAAGAGCAGAAACTACTCAGAAAGAACACTGGTTGATATAATTTCTTACGAGTATCCAGGGTGTACTTTACTCGTGCTGCGTCCACCTATAACGCATAATATTACATTTTGCTAAGACTAATTCTCTAGTAACAACTAAGCTAATGAGAACTGTTAAGAAAACTAAGACATCACTTTAAATGCTAGGTGAGATGAGGAAGAAGTACTGAAATCCATCCAGCAGCTCTCAATTTAAAATAAATATCCCACAATTCCATATTCCATATTCGCGGGAACCGTGTTATTACATGGTTTCCAAACCTCGATATCCATATAGGGACTTGACTCACTGCTAATCAAGAAACCGTCAAACATATTGGTCATATTGAGATTGACGTGAGGCGACCCTACAGTATTTTGTATGTCCAAACGAATCGAGCACCCAATGACGGATTTTCCGGATTTTTTCTTGTTCAAGCGAAGATACATATGCAAATATCCAACAAACTATTGTAAGAAAATGGCTAAAGATGCAAGAGAGTCTAAAGGCATTTTTCAATGGAATTTAACCTTACCTCTCAAGAAGTACAATTGTGCCAGCAAAGACTGTAAAATATCAGTAGTATCACTTCCCTAAAGCAACCAGACGAAAAAAGAAAAGCACGAGAAGTATTCGATCGGCGCCTTAGAGAGGTGCTAGCAGAAAAATAAAGTTCGGAAGTTTTGCCATAAAATGAAACGAACATTCCAAAGCTATACTAGAAGGGGTGAAAACTAACCTCCTTGACCGCCAGAATGCACTGCTACTGCAAAAAAGGTTATGGTGCCTTGAAGTCCGTTCATATTTAGGCAGACATGCCAAATTTCAGTGCGATACTGTCTTTAGTTTTGTTTTGACAGCTGATTGTTGTTGACGTGTTTGGCATCATGTTGAGTATGGACAAAAACGATTTTCGTTCTCTCATAAAACATTATTTTTTGAGAGGCAAAACGGCGAAAGAAACAAAAGAAAAGTTGGATAAATATAATGGGGCTAATGCTCCGTCAGATTACACCGTCGAATATTGGTTTCGAGAGTTTCGTGGTGGCCGCAACTCCACTACCGATCAAGTCCGCAGCGGCAGGCCCTCCGATGCGGTTACAGAGGACAATCTCAAAAAAATACATGAAATGGTTGTTGGCTGACCGGAAAATGAAGGTGCGCGAGCTAGCAGATACCACAAAGATTAGTACTGAGCGCACACGCCATATTGTGGGCAATATTCTGCACATGAAAAAGTTATCCTGCCGCGCATGCTCACTCCTAACCAAAAACACGAACGCGAGAGCACTTCGAAGAGTGTTTGGACTTGCGGATGCGGAATCGGGCGGACTTTTGGCTTCGATTGGTAACTGTTGATGAAACCTGGATCCACTATTACACACCAGAGAATAGAATGAGTGCCCGGCAATGGACTGAAGCTGGCACGAGTGCTCCGCAGCGGCCGAGGGAGGCTCAATGGGTCGGAAAGGTTATGGCGTAGGTTTTCTGGGATTGTCATGGCATACACTTCATGGATTACCTCAAAAAAGGAAAAACCATCAACAGCGAGTATAACTGTGCATTATTGGAGCGAATGAAGGCCGAAATCGCTGTAAAACGGCCTCACATGAAGCGAAAAAGAATTTTGTTTTTGCAAGACAATGGTCCGGCGCATAAGAGCATCGCAACCACGGCTAAAATTAATGACTTACGGCTCCAATTGTTGTCGCATCCACCGTATTCGCCCGATTTGGCTCCCTCGGACTATTACTTTTCGGGGGGTGCGAAGAATTCGAAATGATAATTTCTGTGCACTGTTAAATGGTGTAATGAACATGGAATAAACCATCCAAACTAAACGAAGCCAGACATTTTCGCTTACCCGACCAAGAAGACGTCAAGACAGCACCTTCCAATCTTATGTCTTATAATGCTGCTGGAAATGATGCCTTAACTGCTGAGCTGTTTAAAGCAGTAGCTGTTTAAATACAGGCCAGTAAGTCTCGTCAATATGGCATAAGAAGCCCTGTATGTTTTGTTATGTAGGATGTAGGAGCCTTCTTTGACAAACTGACCACCCCCTATTAGTGTGATTTTAGGCCACGAAATTCGACTACTAATTCAGCAGATTTTGGGAAAAAAATCCTTGAGTTCCAAATCAATGCATAGTACCTCCTTACCGATTTTATGCCTTATCTTGCAATTTGTTATTGTATAACTGAAGCTACCACACTGCCTAGGTGTTAAGTTCGTAAAAGTAGACAAACGATACCATAACCTTTGTCGAAATCCCTATGAAGCGAAAATGTTTCTCAAAATTTATGTAACTTGGTACTTCACATCGCATATGAGTACGAGCTAATGTTTTTTCACAGCCGGTTAAAAATGTACATTTGTCTAGAATTAAACATTTTGAGATGGTTTGTCACCTAGCACTCCTCGAAATCTTTTGTAAAATAAACTAAGAGATTCAGTTGATTTGAACTTACAATATTAAATTGAATTATATAAAATTACTTTCTATACTAATATAGCACACTTATATATCCAAAGTTCTTTTCCCATTATAATTTGTATACATTCAAAACCAAAGTATACCTTTTCTACATACCTTCTGTTTGATTGCAATAGTGACATCTTGTAATGAATATCTTCGATTTTGTTTATTTTTCATTAGCAATAGGCTCCATTTACAATTGTACGAACGTGAGCACAACTATATAATAGAATTTGAAATACAATGTGACTAAGATCGTCCTAATATGTTAAGCGTATCATTTTGAGTAGACCGATTCATCAAAGCCACTTAGCAACTGAAGTCCTCTGACTGATCTTTTGCTGCCTCTCTTTAGTTATGATCCACACTCTAGGGGGTAAAATAAATCAAAATGTTTTGCAGATATGTATATACCTCCTTCTAATCTCATAAATCATGAAAGATGGCACCGCCATCTAGTATTTTTGAGAATAGCCGAAGCACCAGGCCTTGATAGTAATTTCAAAATTTATCGAGGAAACATTTCCTTGATCTTTCAGACATTATGTCTTCCAATTGGAGACACTAATAAAGGCGATTCTACGCCGTATAACCGTTATTTTTAGATTTATTCTCAAATCGTAGAAACAGTTCTCGTTAAGTTTTCGAAAGGAAAACGAACACACAATTCTTAGAAATCTTCTGTATCTTTGTGTCTTTGTTGGGTGTATTTTTGATTTTGCTTCACCTCTTTCGAACTGACTGTTTGTCTGGTTGAAGAAACGAATTTTCTGGAAATCGCGTATTACGCACCCCATAAATCAGCGGCACGTCAAGGGGCAATTTTTCCGCGTTTCAGTGAACATCTCAATTTTGCCAGGCCACCTACTTTTTTTTATAGCCGACGACTTCACTCCAATTTATTGTACGAGTAACAGTTTAACTTGCTCACTTTGTTGTCTGTCTGTTTGTCAATTTTACCTCCACGTATGACAACAGTCAGCAGAAAGTATAAATAATAATAAAAAAAGAAGAAAACAATACAACTCTTTGCCTTCATCAAGGTTTCGATGACCGCCAGACAGACGTAAGCGTGCAATGGGTCCTATGACCAGCTAGCCGTTGTTTTTGAATTGAATCTAGATGCCGGCGTGGCTAGCAACGACGCGAATTTATTCATTCCCACATGATTCGAATTTCACGAGGGATTGCTTGAATTTTGCATTTGGCGACGAGACTTTGGATGATGACCGTGTTGGAGCTTTGTAAGCGTGCAGGGAGTCAAATTGCTAAAACAGAAATTGTAAACGAAATCACACGTTGCGCATAGTTGTGCTCATACTTATGTGCTATATATTCTGCTCTGATCCGATCTCAATTAATAGAGTGGATACTTTATGAAATACTCCTCTTGAGAAACTTAATATGATTTTTTGTTTGTCTCCAATTTATTTGGTTGTCACTTAATAGTTGCCATTTGTAGGTTGAAGGGATAAATAAATCAAAAGGAACACTTCAAACTTATGAAATCGTTTGATAGGAATAGGAAACTTTAAATTAGTACGAGCTAAAAGTTTCCTTTGTATCAAGTCATATCGGTTACGAATTCGAGGAAGAACCAACAGAAATGTGTTGGTTTTTCTTAGAGAAATCACTTAAGATACTTATACTTTGAGATCATTTGAGTTTTGCCGGTTTCAAGGAACAATGGCAATTCAAGTAAATTTCACAGAAACGGGTTCAAAAACCGACAGGTAGGTAGAACTAAGAAAAATCACACGTATCCGAATATCATATAGAGCATCGCTATGTGATCTTGAATTTGACATACCAAGTCAAATGACAATTTTGTAGATTTTATAGTTTTTTTTTTATAATTTTTACAGTTCTTAATAACTGACGTAATTCTGTATGAAATTCTTTTCAAGAGACTCATACGATATCTAGGCAACTTTGGTGTTAACGTAAATCTGAATACAGCTGGTTTAGTAACTGTTACGGGGAAAAATGTCACGTTTAGTCATATACCTGAAATTTTGTAAACTTTTTCTATGGCTTGTACGTCTTATATCTTGTTGTTGTTAGTGTTTTCGAAATGAGGAAATTCGCTGGAAAATTGCGTCTCTACTAGAGTCTGCATAAATTTTGATAATACACGTAAGCTTAGCTTACTGCGTAGAAAATGTTTTCTTTCAAAGAAAACCTGAACAGTGCGGTTTTATTCGTTTTGCGGGAATTCCATACCATGTATCGGTTATTGCTTGGTCTAAATTAAATAGAGTTCTGAAGCGCATACCTGAAAATAAGCTCCAAGGTTAAGAAAACGTTCATTAAAACATAATTCCAACAAATTTATTCTGGAGGAAATCTATCCAAGGCAGACATTACCATAATTTTATTCAAAACAAGTGAGCTCTAAGCATGTACCTAAAGAAATGTATCAAGCATATGTTAATACTCGTATACACTTATACTAAGCTCCATTTCAATCAGTTTCCACAATGAAAAATTAAGGCCAATGGCTATGTTTTGCCTGTAATATTCGCGATTGTATCAGAAAAATCTTAAGACACTTATTTTACTTACTTTATCTGGGTGGATTCATAGATTCATCGGAATGGATCTGATGAAGAATATTTCTCTTTCAGTAGCCAAGAAAACTTTCATCCGCTGTGCATGTCTCTACGCCGTGTAACAGGACACCGATAAAGCGACGAACATCTTATAGTGTTGCTTCCCTTGCGTATGACATACGTCTTGACAAAAACAACTCACTTGAATTTTGAATAGAACTGGAAATAGTGAAGATTTTTAGAAAACTAATTCATATTGTGCTGCTTACGTTGGCTTTTGGGCTTAAGAAACATTTTAAAATATTCAAACGGCCAGAGTTAATAAATAAATAATTATGTTGCACTGATAAGGACTTCTCAGTTTGTTAAAGATTGGTTACATTATATGGAAGGGAGTAGATCTGTTGCCTTCAAAAAAATATACAGACGAACCAGCGTATGCTACTCTCCAAATCTATTTCTAAAGCTGGGTAGTTAAGCTATTATGTCTTCTGCTTTTGCTCTTCCCTCCTCTATTTTTGTAGTCCTTATCTAGGGCGAAAACGGCGCACATATAGATAATAGTGTTACGATTTTATCCGCCGTATTTTGTGAACGCCTGAAGATGTTCGTCAACAAACTGATAGGTCCATATCAGTGGGGCTTCAGGCAAAGAAAGTCCACCATCGACCAGATATTCACACACTGCAGATCTTGGATAGGACCCATGAGCTTCAGATCGATACACACCACCTATTCATCGATTTTAAGGCCACGTATGACAGCATCTATGGAGACGAGCTATACAGAGCAATATCTAATTTTGACATCCCTGCCAAACTCGTCCGACTGTGCAGGATGACGATGGAGAATGCACGCTGCTCCATCAAGGTCGGTAAAGATCTCACCGAGGCTTTTGATGTCCAGAAAGGATTTAAACAAGGCGATGCGCTGTCATGCGATTTTTTCAACATCGTTCTTGAAAGAATAGTGCAAAACTCACGAGCAAACACAAGAGGCACTATCTTTCAAAAGTCCGTCCAACTACTCGCATACGCCGACGATATTGACATAATCGGGAGAAAGCAGCGTGATGTCAGTGGCGCTTTCGCGAGTATTGAGACGGAAGCGGCAAAAATGGGTTTAGCGGTCAATGAGGGCAAGACCAAGTATATGCTGTCAAGCAAAAAGGACAACCAACAGCGACGTATCGGGCAGAACGTCACCCTCGACAGATATAACTTTGAGGTAGTTAAGGACTTTGTCTACCTAGGCTCCGCTATAAATACAGACAACGACACCAGCGCTAAGATCAAGCGAGGAATAACTCTTGCCAACCACTGTTTCTTTAAGTTAAGAAGGCAATTGAGTAGCAACGCCCTCTCTCGGACAACTAAAGTCACCCTTTATAAGACCTTAAATATCCCGGTCCTGCTCTATGGCGCAGAGGCATGGTTGCTTCGAGAGAACAATTCTTCGGGCGATCTTCGGTCCCGTCTGCCTTGACCTGAGTGGAGGAGGAGATGCAATGACGAACTGTATGGACTGTACAGCGACATGGACCTAGCCAGAAGGGTGAAGATCCAAAGACTGAGATGGCTGGGTCATGTAGAGCGTATGGACACCAATGCCCCGGTCCGAAAAGCCTTCGAATCCGCTACCGAGGAACAGCGCAGTAGAGGAAGGCCAAGACTCAGGTGGCGCACGCAGGTGGAAGAGGACCTCAGCCAACTTAGCGTGCGAAACTGGAGGCAGCTAGCCAGGAATCGAGCTGGCTGGAGAAGCTTGTTGACTGAGGCCCAGGTCCACCCCGGACTGTAGCGCCACTCAAAAGAAAAAAAGAAAGTTACTCGTATGTCGACGTTCTCAGCGTTTAACAGTTTGAATTTAGATTACAATTTTTGGGCACCTTCTACATCTACAGCATTTCAACCATAGAAAATCATCGACGAGTTCGGTTTTAGAAACAGCACCCGGAGCAGACTCAAGAGTAAAGTCTATCAGGATATTGCCGCCTGCTGATCTCGCTACTCGTATTACGAGTAATTCCAAAAAGAGGTGTCCGGTAATTAGGCGACAGTGATATTTCCATGTCGTGATGCGGTACATATTTGAAATGGATAAATTGCCTTAAATTCAAACTGCACTGCGTATCATCAGAGTTAATGTTTTAGTAATGACTAGTTGGTTTCGAGCCATTTAAACTAACTCAATTAAGGGTATTGTTGAAGTCATATTCATTTGTAAGCTGACTCGATTAAGGAAATTCTTAAGAATTTGTATCTTAAATCAGAGGTATTGCAGCACATAAAAATTCGAAAAAGTCTTTGTGTTGTCTTAGACTGTTTTCCTTCTGTTGCTGTAAGTAATTGGGTTAGTTTCATATGCGGAAACAAAAACTAGTATTCTACGAGTAAACTCGTTTGTCATCAAGAATGCATACGAACTCATTCGACTAATATGATAGATCAGAGAATTATTTAATGAATTTAATCTAGTTACGTTCTCAACAACAGTGTTCTTGGGTATTTCTGTTAGTAACGCAATGTAGATTAGAGCTGTATATTAAAATACGAGTACTGTGGATAGTTTGTTGTTAGGGGTGATTCACAATACATTTCAATGGTGCTACATCCTATATTCCAGTTTGCAAAGGAACTACCAAATAGTGATGGGGCTTGTACAGATCCTCATTGCACGCCGTTGTTTACTAAATGTCAGGTACTGACGTGACCTCATAACTACAATACAATACTATGTTATGATGCCATACTCGATCATATGCAGCTGAAAGGTCTCATTAGGTATTGACTTTCTGTTATTTCTTATAGAACTGCAACTTTGTAAAATGCATATGCGATAAGAATCGGAATCATAAAGAAAAGAAAATCACAAAAGAATCCACATAGAGTCAACAAATTGCGCTTTATTTGACTAACTACGACTGACTATCTGAGTTTGCATTTTCCACTCATATTTCATTTGCAATGCTATGCAATCTCGGAATATCTATTGAAAGCAGCATCGGTTACTATGAGTAGTTTCATAATTTATGTAATATTGATTTCAAATGATTAATCTTCCTTACACTCAACATTTGTTGTTTGTTTTTTTTTTTTTTTTTGTAAGCTATATACGAGTATGTACTAACCATGAACATGATTGCAAATCTGATTGATTCCAAAACTACTAGTATGATAGTTGTTTCACATAAATTTCCTTTTTCCCGAACTATTAATTAACTATTTATAGAAAAATAAATAATGACAATTCACTTGCTTTGACCATTTAGTTGTATGACAATTCAATGCCCATTTGGGGAAACCATTGGCATTGGCAGTGGCAATTCTTCTTGATTTTCCATTTAACTTCAACTTGAACCTCATTAAGTTGATCTGCTATAAATGGAAACTCAAGTCATAAATGGTAGTATATCGTCTCCTTGTTGTCCGGCTTGTAGGTAATCCTTCAGCAGTTTAAGGAAATTATGTAAATGCTATTACGTGGCTAGATCATGCAAGAGAAGTCTATAGTACTGTAGACCATTCGACATGGGGGAACTAGTAGAACGTGAGGGTTTTTAAATATTTAATTGTATTTTCGTGATTTTCCACTATTTTAAATGACGACAAGTATTCCTCAGTCATTGGAAAAAACTGAGAGTCTTGTTTCAGAACCACAAAACGTTCAGGTCTCGTGCCCTTTTCATGGATGAATCAGAGGAGAGATTACCTACATATACGAGTACCTGTGTAATATTACACCTCAACTTCAGACAGTCGTGCTAATAAAAATAATGAAAAACCCAATTATTTCTTTATAAATTTGTGGGGAGTGTATACTACGAGTATATTGTACTGTCCTGTTTTAGAAATCATCACCATCACATACCTACGTCTAGATAGATTTCCTTTTAATTTCACTTAAATGCTGTTTTTTTTTTTTTGTGTGTTTGTGCAAGTGCATGTTGCTATGACCACATGCATATGTGGTATTTTGTTTATGTAGAATAATCACTGCTAACTTTACGTATTCCAAAAGAGTCAAGAGACTCATTTTATTACGGTGTAAATTTTTTTACTATATAACATATATTTTTTTTTTTGTATAATCTACCGAAGTATTTAAGCAATTTTCAAGCGATACAATCAGTTATAAGTTGATCTCCCAATAGTCGAGTTGAACTTTTCCTTTCGTGATATTTTCAATCATGGGTGTGTACGTTTCATAAAGACAAAAGGAAAACAAAAACAAAAAAAGTATCTGATGCATGTTCATTGTTTGTTGGCGGTTTTTTTCTTCTGTTTTCTTTTTCTGCATATTGACTTACCTATCTATAAACGACTAGTACTCGTATTTTCTTCTGGATTGTGATAAAACGTAACGAGTTGACAGGCGAAAATCCCCCAAATGTGATCGGGCCGGGGTTTTGCTAACTTAACAGCTTCGGGTGCCGACACTAATTCTACCCTTCTGATATTGGTATACTCAATTCAATTCAACGCGTACTTCTACTCTGACATAACCATTATTGAAGAGATACCGCGATTTTTTCGCCGAATATATACTAGTCGTATCTGTGGTATAAAATTTTGAACTCTCATGAGTTACGGTTTATTGCAAACGAACATTTGCCGACTGTAAGAGCGTTTTCAAATCTTGTGGCGAATACCTCGATTTGTTTTGGAATTTTTTTTTTTTTATAGTTTCGGTACAAGACGGTTTGGTTTTTCATATTTTATTGTGCATCCGTGTGTATGTGTATACTCGTAATTTATTGGCTAAGTCAAATTTGTGGAAACAAATTTGAATTGATTAGACTTCGGTTTTTGGTGGAAAACTAACCTGTGTGGTGTAGATTTACGGTGTACCGAGATTATGGAGGAAATACTGGTGTTCTTTTTCATTGAGAGGTAATTAAGCTTTAATTATTTTGTATGCGTAAGGTTAGCTTATGAAATTTTATACATGGATAACTGTGATATTTTATTTTATTGTTGTTGTTTAAGTATGTATGTTTTGCAAGAAAGAACGACCAATATAAATTACGAGTATGATTCCAATCGGTTCTTATCATCTGTCTTTTATTGTTTAGATATTGATTTTAGCTTCACGTGCCTAAATATATTTGCTCTCTTGCTACCTAATCGCTCCAAAGATTTGATAAAATAAGCGGCAAATATCTTTTATCTATTTATGAAAAATTTATGCAATTTTTCTCTTAGTACCGCGCTTTAGATACTGCCTCAAAGTGAACCCCTTTTTCCTTTGACCGAAGCACTAAGACATGCGATTTTTTCAAATTCCCTGCAAATATGTAAACCTTCTTAGAACGCAAATTGAATGAAAAGCAGTTTGTGGACATAACGCAGTGGCTTATGGATTGTTCAGATTGTTATCTCTGTCATTTTAAAATTTCCCAAAAGTGAATTAAATTATTTAATTGAATGACGTATTGATGTTTCAAACTGAGGAATGTACGATTTCATTATGAAGTGGATTGTCGAGTAGTAATATTGCCAAAACTAGTTTCCTAGCCTCATTTTTTGGAGTAGGAAGATGTCTTAAATTGTGCTTTTAAGTTGGTAAGCTAATAAATTCTTGTGGCTCTTCAAGGAGTTAAGGGCCATAAAGTAGGACCCTCTTTTAAAAATGCTTCCTGTTGAAGTGCATTTTTTCTGAAAAACAAAAAATATTTTTTCTTATTTAGAATGTTTATAACTTAGGTGTAGCATAGAAAAGATTTCTTTACAATTTGTTTTGTCAAAAAAGGAGATGTCTTAAAAAGTCACTCAAAAATGTTCTTTGCTATATTTATGAAAAATTTTTAAAGAATATCTGTTACAACTTTCATCAAAATGGGTTAAGTAGATCTAGAGATATAATATACACCAAAAGAACACTGTAGTGTACTGTAGCAAACTAATCCTGTAACGTTGAATGTTCAGCTTAAAATTGCTCAATTTGCAAAGCCTTTTTATTTATTGAGGCAAAGTAGTTTGATGGGAAATTTTTATTTCTACATCAACCAGTCGCGATCAGCTTAACATTTTTGTAATTGTAATAATATAGATTTCTATATTTCACTTTGTCAATTTGTTTTTGATGTTCTCTGAATTGCCCTACTATGGAAACTTGAACTAATCGTCTCTATTCCTGATCACCTTTAAAACCGTTTTTCTATTTAATGCCTTGCTTAGATGTGTGGAGTTCTTTTCTGGTAAGTACATCGGCTTTTTTATTATCCTTAATACTCTTGTGCCCTGGTACCAAGTACCGAGTTTGAATCTCTTTCTTTTAGACGTATTGAATCAGTGTAGCAACGACTTAGAGTCAAATAACTTTAAGCTTAACGCTTTTAGTGCTATCATAAGTATATACCATATTTAAGAGGTATGGAAGCGGGCCAAGAACGTTTCCTTGCGACACACCAGCTAAAAATTAAGATTGCGGTAACTTGGTTTGGGGCCTGGGGTGGAAGAAATCATTCTTAAGATATTTTTGAAGAGTTTTATTCATATCGTTCGAAACGGTTTCAAATCCGATCACATACATTTGTAAATTTATGCATTTCTGAGTAGAGAGTTCTTATTTTTTAGCATTAGTTGGCCTTATTATTTTCTGAGTTAAAATAACGTTATTGCATGTTCAACAGGTACTTTTTTCGAACTATCAATATTATAGATACACCCTTGATCACAAAAATGCCTAAAAGTCTCTTTTAGATAGGCAGTTAAAATCTCCGTATTCTCTTTGTCGATCTTCGGTTATTCGTAATCATTTTTCTTAACTGGCAGCGTTGAAAATTTAAATCTTTTTATGTCTGCTACAGCTTTTCAAAACAAGTAATTCGATTTCTTGTCCGTTGTCAAACTATCGACTTAGTCTGGAGTTTATAACATTTCTCATACTCTGTTTTAGCAGGTTTAACAAGTGATTTATATGACCCTGTTGCCACATATTACAGGCTTTACCTATTATTATTCCCCTCGGCACGTTAATGAAGCCACTAATTTCAGGGTTTTAGAGCGTCGAAAGTGGTATTTACTTTAGATTCAACATTCTTTTCAATTTCTTTCTTGAAGCCTTTCCATTTTATATTATTTTACTACCAGACTTTTTGTTTTTTTACTGATTATCCAAGTCACTGCATAATAATTAGAGAATTTGTCAAAGATTAGCTTTAAAAACGTTCATTTATAACACTTTTCATTATACTTAACAACCCTTAGCAATCACTGTGTCACTTCGTCTATACTATGTCTTCTACAAACCTTTATTATTAGAAATGTTTGTAAAGTACCGGCTTGTCCACTTTGAGTCTATCGAAAACACATATACTTACTATTTTATTTCATACAAATACAAATTATTATCTCACTCAAAAAGCTAATTGAATAATCATGTTTCGCCAAGAACAACGAATAGTGCACATGCGATTGAATACTCGTGTTTCAGGCTAGAATTCAATGAAACATGAGCACCATCTGGCTCTCCTTTCGTATGATATGTACGAGTATCAGTGCTTTCCTTAACCTGTCATTTTCCTTATTCCCCATCCAAAGTGGGCTATAATTAAGAGACAATCCTAAGATTTCACCAAATCTGAATAAGTACGTATCTTTTGCATTTGAAATCGCTTTCGCGGAATTCACATTCTCTCCATTCATTGCAGGATAAGTTAAAAAGTGATTACTGCGAAAAATTTTTGTAAAACATGAACAGATACTTCCTGTTGACTGCCACACTGTCGGTATACTTGTCTCGTAGTAAGTGCGTTTTTATTTTATTCTTTTAAATGCATTATGTTTACGAGTACTCCTATATCTTGACTTTAAGAGATGAATTCAATGAGATACTCAAATGATTTCCAATTCCAATGGGAGATATACAAAAAATTGAAATAATAAATCAAAGCAAGGTTAACTTGTCTCCGCTTCAGTTCGCTCCAACCGTTTCTACGGATACTTCAGTCTCGATCTCTATCGCTGACTGTTTCGCCATATTAAAGTTGGGTGTTCAAAAAAATAAAAAAACAAGCATCCTTGGTGTTGCTGCTTTTCTTTAGTTCCAGTAAATGAGTGATTATGTTGTCTTCCCGATTCAGTTTTTTTTATAAATTTCCATATAATTTGCATTCGTATTTTGTTTTCTACTTTTGTTGTTGAGTGTTTTATTTATTTTATTTTAAAACATTTCTTTGTGGTTTCGAATTATTCATGCAATAGTAGACCTGCATTTGCAATGACAATTGCGGCCTTACAACTTAGAAATGAGAACTTTTCCGCTTCATTTTCCATTACACTTGGTTGTTGGTCTGAAATAGTTATGTATGTTATAATATTCTCTTATCTGGTGAATTGGGTCAATATAACTCGTACTGTCGCAATGGAACCAATAAGAACGAAAGACTTACAACAAATACAACAACAAACCAGAGCAACCAAGCAAGCGAATGGGTAAAGGAAATGTGAATTGAATGGACTGGCTTGCGTTTGTATATAGCGGGGCTTCATTGAGACATCGCTTTTGTTAATGGAACATTCATTGAATTCTTGTAACTGTAATAAATCCATAAATTGATATTGCAATCTAAAGGTATTTCCTTATAGCTAAAGTACTCGTAATTTTGAAATCCCATTCGAAAAAGTACTTCAAGTTATTGTACTCTCTTGTAGTTCAAGGGCAAATATTTTTAAATCTACTTTAGTTACTAAAGAACTTATCTAGGTGTGTAGTCTGGAAAAGAAAAGATAGTAGAATGCCTAGCAAAATTGTTATCTATTTTATACTTGCATGGAACCCAAACGATATTACTAGTATGTAAGGCTTCACAGATGGTGTTTTCCAATATGAGTCACTCGACACTAGATACTCGTGGTCGTACTTCAGAGATTTATTTAAGTGGCTATAGTTTGAAGAAATTCCGTCTAAGTAGCTTAAGGCGAAATACATACTCGTATGCTCGTGAGGCTTTTGAAGTAGATGTAAATGTAGATGTTCAAAGAATTTCGAATAAATTTTCCGTCTGAATGTGCGTTTGAATTTTTTTGCTTTTCTAAGTGGATTAAGGTTAATTAGTCACTAGAAGTGGTTTTCTTTTTCAAAAATCAATCTGTAAGATTTTTTTAAGTGCCACTTCTTTAAGTGGTTTTCTTTGCCCCTACTTCGGAAATGGGGAAGAAGTAGATGAAATGAAATGTTTGCTCCAAGCCAGTTATGTGTTTTATAGAATACTCGGCCGTGAAAATATGCATTTTCCAACGTTTCATTCCATCTTGTCATAGACTTCTTCTGGTGTACCACGAGCAAGTCATCTCGGTCCTCTGCTCTTCATCCTAAGAAATGACGATGTGTATAATCTGTGACAAAGAGCTGAACTTCCGTACTCACATATGTGGATATGTATGTATGTGTAACATCGTAAGAAAAGTCAACCCCGCTCTCAGTTTCATCAAGTGCTTGCCTAAGAAATTTTCCAATTTCATTTTGATGGGCCTTTTCTCGTATACACCAGTCAAATCTGGTCTCCATGTTACAGGACCACTATGTTAACCTAGAATCTTTATAGTGAATTTATATTTGTTTTGATTTATAGGGTTTCTTCTGGCCTTAATCTTCTATACGTATATACACTCACAAATCCTAAGAACTCGTCATGAAGTTGATGATATACTCATTTCATGAACCCATGGCCAAAATAATACGTGAAGACAACTGTATTCAATCTATTTTTTACTATTATCTGAGCTATCTTTACCTCAAGGTTGCCATCTAATCTCTCTATTCATCTTGTCGACTACTCCCACCACATAGCACTTAACAAAATTGTTAGCTTCTAAGTTTAGTTCGTATTGCGTATAATAAAACTGTGATGATACTCAAAAACGCGAGAAGCTGTTTGTACTTGTCAAATGTACTTGTCCATATAGATTCATATTTGCTAGTTTAACTTGTTAGAAATGACTCTGGGATATTGACCATCTAATGTTGAAATTGTCTTAAGGCTTAGAAAATGAATTCTAGGGACGTATTAGAGACTATGCAGTACTTTGTGATTATTATCAACCATCCTCTGACTTTTAGGCGTGATACGTAGGGGGATGCCACCTAAACTGAGTTCCCTTCAGAGTCCATGCTTCTGCGCCATAGAACTGGACTTGGATCGTAAAGGTCTTATATAAGATCACTTTTTTGTTTGAAAGAGGGCTTTGCTAGTGAACTGTTTTCTTAGCCTAAAGAAGCAGCGACGGTCTTAAACTAGATATTTCTCTGTATAGCTCGTCTCGATATAGAAATGCTGTCATGCGTGGCCTTAAAATCGATGAATAGTTTGTGTGTATACATTTGAAGCTTAGATTTGGTGGTAGATGGTGGACTTCCTGGCCTAAAGCAACACTGAAATGAACCAATCGGGTTATTGACGAACAGCTTCAGACGTTGACACAATAAAATACAACTAAGGTCTGCCAATTTACCTGCCAATTGGCTTAAATGGCAGCATTTTGTTTCAAATAATATAATGACTGTTTTTTTTTTATTATCAACGGAGCTTTAAGCTTCCGCGTATTTCCCAAGGACAGAAAACTGCGCATATCTCACTGCAACCTTCAATAGTTTACTTTACCCAAGATCAAATTTTTAAACATACTATAATTTACCTGAATTAAAATAATTTTACGAAACGTCAACTACCCGAAAATTCCAAATGATAGCATGTGCCCTTTCGAAGTATGAGTATACCTATTCAAGTAGTATTCGTAGTTCTCAATGGAAAAAAGGTGCAAAGTCATCGTTTAAGCCGGCGTGTGTCAACCAAGGGAGACCCTGAGAGATAAAATTTCGAGCTACTATCAACACCTGCCCTTACAAAATTTCTAATCTTTTTCTTTTTATTTTCCTTTCCTATTTCGTCACTCAGCAAAACTGCTTGTGATGCCGACTCTTATCTGATAACATAAAAACTTTTAAACATATAGTGTGTCATCGTAAGCACTCAGAGGTGGACATACGAGTACTCTCAAGTAAGATACAAATCATGTTCTCCAATTATTACATGGTAGTTGATAAGAAACGTGGCACGTGTAATGTGAAATTTGTTATAATATCGAATCAATTCCGGTTTTCGAGACTATGCCAAAACATACCAATACGTTAACATTACGTAGGTAGATCTAAAAATTCTTTAAAAAGTTTCATTAAAGAAACTGGAGTTTCTTAATGAACATTCTTAGAAAGGCCTCTCATAATTTGGTTGTTGATAATTGCCAATCTACGATTGTTTAGCATGGTAGCATTCTCATATGCTAGCTTGATCAAAACTGCTTACTACCGGATTGTTGGATTAAAAGTATCCGTATAGATATGTTGGCCACAAGCATTTTTCTTTTCACTGACGTCAGTCATATATGTTTTTGTGACTTAATTAATTGAGCCTTTTGTGTATAGTCACGCTTTGTGATGTAAGATAAATATACAACTTCGTGTTGGAGATGCTCTATAGCCAAAATATTGTTTGAAACAGATGCGACGGGCTTTTGAACGTCACTGAATTATTTAATGGCGCAATATAGCGGCATCCGCTTGCATTGGCGCTTTTTAAAGTGACCATAATGATTGATTTTTAATTGAGTGGAGCAGTATACACCTGCTGAGGTTGTTAACATTTTAATTACCTAGAAATACTCGTACATAGCGTGAGACGAGTGATAAAAGTGCTTATGAGGGATTTTTCAAAAATCTTGATGAAGTTTTAAGTGGATTATTAACAGAAGTTTTGACGAACATTTGCTATTCTAATACAAAGAAAAGTTTATAAGCTTGTTTATGGTAATTCCAAAATAAAGAAAGCACTGATCCACAAGCTTATAGTCAGGATTCAAGCTAGTAGCTATAGAATTGTTCTGGAGACCTGTAACATTCTTGCACTACTGCTAATTGTTATATGAACTTTCCCATGCTTGTAGTTTTCATAAACCTGTTCTAACTTCAGAAAATATCTTTAGAACATAGAGACTAAGTAAACGATGTGGGACCACCTGTTGACTAGAAAGGTTCATTCGACACCATCCTTATCCTGAATATCTGCTTGAAGATGTGCGTTTGCAGGACAAAAGACGCCACGGCTTTATCCATTCACTGAGCATCTTCTTTCTTAGAAAACAATACGTTACGCCTTATTAATTTTTATATATGAAAAAATTAATTCAGTAAGAAATGTGATTCCCCCCAACAGAAAAATTAGCGCCAAATGAAATGAAATTCAATGGCTACAAATCTTAGAACAACTTATTTGGAATGCCTTCCATTTGCCTTCCAGCACGACTTAAGACGTTGTGGCCACTCATCGATTGCGAGACGCAATTAATGCATGGGGAAATTGTCCACTGCACGGACAAGAGCTGGCTTCAATGACTCAATATTTGAGTGTCGAGTAGAGCAAGCCATACCCTCTAATACGGACCAAAACTTGTAAACCAACGGGTTGAGATCTGGACTAGCAGCTGGCCCATCATCCGTTGATATAAAGACCGGAACGTTGTTTTTGAGCCACAGTTGAGTCGTTTTTGCTTTGTGAACTGGAGCAGAGTCTTGCTGGAAAGTCCATGGCTTGTTGTTGAATATTGATTGATTGGTTGAGAGTCTTCACAATGGGTTCCAAGACGGTCGATTGATATACTTTGGCCGATGTTTTCACTCCTTTCTCGCATAAACGGAGCTTGGTAACGCCATCGTAGCACACTCCCCACCATACTATTACAGACGCGGGATGGTGGCCCCTTTGAACGCTCGGGATGAGTTGGGATGCTTCTCTGGATGACCGAGCATACACACGATCGTTCTGCTTATTGAACGATTCTTCTACGGTGAAGATTTTCTCATCAGTAAACAGAATTTGTCTGTGAGCGTTCTTCGCGTACCGGCTGAGTAACGCTTTCGATCTTCGCTTGCGTTTTTCCTTCAATGCGGCCGTGAGCAGGTGTCCAGTGTGGCGCTTGTACGCGCTGAGTCCTAAATCTTCTTTGATAATGTGAGACATGGATTTTTGCGGAATATGCATTTCCCGCGACAAGATTCTCTGTTTTCGCAGAGGTTTTCGGTCGATTCGTTTCTTCACGGCTTTGATCGCTTTCGGAGTTCTCACAGTGCGCGGACGGCCGGATCTTTGACGGTTCACCAGTACTCCACCAGTATCCTTAAACAACTTCACAGCACGAAACACAAAATTGCGAGTGATTCCAAGCGGTCGCAACGTCCTAAAGATATCGCCTTTTTCCGTGTTGCATTTAAGTAATCCACAACTAACTAACTAACAACAACAATACGATTTTCGATGTCGCCCCATTCGATGATTGTATCAATACGAAATGGATGCGCCCAGTGTTGTATTCGTAATGAGTGAGTTCAGTTGTGTACCTGTATTTATGACTTGACTAGGTAGAAAAACTTTTGTCAATCGCAGTTTTTTTCGGGGTATGATGGCGATTGAACTTTACATCCAAGTCGTGTTCAATAGCGAAACTGCCCTAGGTTGTCTTAAAAGAAAAAATCTTTGGATGATTCTTGGCCTCATCTGCTTAGGCGACGAATGCAAAAACAAAGTAATTAGAGATATCGACCGACACGAAGAGCGAACAAAAAAACAGGATTCATGTTCGGATAATTATCGAATTGGCTCTAAAGAAATGAGGAAGTATTTGAAGACTTCGAGACGAATGGCACGTGCAATTGGATTGGATGGACTTGAATTACCTGAGCATAAATATGAGTTAACTACCACTAAAGAATGTGGAATAAAACCCACTTTAACCTCGGGTACTCAAACGCCATTTCCTGCTGATAGTACTAAAACTACCGAATCAAGTACTTCAATTCTATTAAGACAATTAGAGAAATTCTAAAAATATCTTTACGAAACTCATACTTCATTCTTATCGATAATAATTTCTTTTTATTTATATTTAAAAATTTGACTAGACTGTCGTCTAAAAATAAGTGAACAATCTTATTTTTTATATCAAATTGCAATACCTACACTTCAATCACTCGATCAATCAATCAATTTTGTGTGTGTGTTTCTTTTTTTGTCGATTCAATATTTAAACTTAGCATTCTTCTGATTCATTCGTTTCAAAAGTGTTTCCTTCTCATGTCTGCCACTTGACATTGTACAATTCCTGAAACCGCACTTATATTACAGTGCGACTTGTCGAGTGTGCCTCCCAACAACAATTCCTCGAAAAGACAGCAAATTACCTAATTAAATTAAAATTCAGTTATTATTAGAATTGTATTTAACTATCAATAGCAGTAGTCGAATATCAATGGAAGCGAGATAAGATATTTCAATGGAAAAATCGGCGCTGACCACTTATCACGCCCCGCGGATGAGTAAACGCATGCAATTGTATAGTACTTGTATAACATAGTGAATTAACACCCTACAACTGTTACTCATCTAATTTCCGATATCAAAAAAAAAAACCAAATTGCGAATTAAGATAGGAGGAAAGTTTTCTTTGGAAAATATTCACGCATACGAATATCTGTGTTTGGAATTGTGAGAAAGTGAGACATTCGAATGTCACGATGTAAACAAACAAAATTGTCGCACTTATCTAGAAGTAAATGACGTATGTACATATGTGTTCATCCGGTCAATATATTTTTTTTTTATTAAATTAAATTCGCTTTTAATTTTATCGAACTTATACTAGAATTAAATTTCCTGTTGGTGTTTTAAATATGAAATTTGGATTTTCTTAAGTACCCATTGAGAGGCTAATAAAGATGCCTGTAAACCTTTAGTCGGTGCAATTAAAAAAACTACTTCAAAAATCCACTTGGGTTTTTACACATCAATACGACACGGCACACAATATTTCTCTGTTTGTATTTTTATTTCAAAAAATTATTTCGCATTTGTTCTTAAATGATAAGCTCAGGTGATCAGTTTTTAGCTTAAATAGAAATGGAGGCTAGTATATCAGGGACGCGTGACAATTTTTGTTAAGACCCATATTTTATAATTTTTTGATCAAAATCAATACGATAAGATCGACTTTGTCAGTAAATCTGTCGAACTTTGATTCGGCATTTATACAATAGTATGAAACCGCCTACGTACATGCGTTAGGCGTGTGGACCCATTTTATAGATAAATAAAAAAAATGTCAAAATGTTCGTTTTTAACCACAGGTGCAAACTAAGAATCTTAGATTATTTTGTTTTGGTTTAATTAAGCACACGCGAAAATTTGTAACGCTGGGATTTTTTTCTAACGTGTGTGAAGTGTTTTCTACAGAAATAGGCCGTGTATCTAGATTAAATAATATGCGATTTATTTCATTCAATGATTGGCCGAATATGTATAATTGGAAAAATATTAATTTTATTTCGACAACATAATCGCAATATGTACGCCGTGTACGGGTGTGGTATGATTAAAATAGAAGTGAGCTAAATAAGTGTACTTTGCAACAAACGTTTTTACAACGATAGAGTAATTTTTGAACGGCATTTAGAGACGCCTGAACATTTTAAGCAATTTAAAGAAGATAAGCTTGAAGTGGTTTTCGGAAAAAAACAGAAAAACTTTTGGCAGGGTACATAAGGTCTATTGTGTTGTAATTCGTGATATGCGATTCGCGAAAAAGGCGAAATTATCTTTCTACTCGTTAACTTACTTACAAATTAAGATTCCACCCATAGGTTTCTTATTTCTGCATTTAATTCAATTCATCAAAATATACTATATGTAGAAAAGCTTGCCGAAAATCGATTTTGGTACAAGCTTGTCTATAAATCGTGGCAAGTTTCTATAATCTTCCCATGTTGCAGCACCCAACAAATGTGATTATTGAACTTCTCCGTAATCTGCATTAAATTTAAATGATATTCTTGTGCTAGTAGGGGTCTTTGGGGATATACTTTTTCATTTAGCCGAATTTCACTCTATTTTTACCTGTAACACCCCACAGTGATCAGGACAATATAACGCGGGACAAATATTTGGCCTGTCTAAGAAAACAACTCCACATATCCCACCATCGGTCTTTGATGTGCCAATGTATAAATGTACCTACAAATCCGCAGCAAGTAACAAAATAAGCTATTTTTTTCTATAACAAACTTGCCATTACGTGTTAAAGTGATTTTTTAACCTTTAATGCCTCTAAATGTCTCTAAAAAAAATTTCAGACTTCCCTACAGTTTCCATTCAGTCAGTCTGTTTCCGATGCTGATACTTTATGATGGGCATTACCTCTACACCCAATGATAAGATATGTTGCTGTGGATCTCAGAATTATCATTATATTTCAAATAATAATGGGGCCTATCATGAGATATCTTGTCACATAACAAGCAATCAGAGTTAAGAAAGCAGAGAGTTCGAAAGAGAGTATTAAAACAAAGCTTGAATTAAAATTTAAACGAACTTCCTCCAAAGAATATTTCAAGATTATTACAACTTTTTTTTTTTCTTTTTCTAAAACATCACAACATGCTATAATGCTGTATCTCTTCGTCCGGAATATCTTTCGGTACCGCAACACCCTTCTAATGAAGTCGGAGGACAAGGAGATGCAAATGTTTCCTTTTCTTTTGTAATCCAAAAATTGACAAAACACGTAATTTTTGAGAATATCCTAAGACGCTTATGACATAGATACGAGTATATCGATTTACGTTCTACCTGCCACTAGTACAAAATAATTAGCATTTGTATCTTTTTCTTACCTCTCTTTTATCAGAATGCTATTTCCAAGAAACTCGTTATTGTTGAAAAGATCTCATGAAAATGTTCTTTAACGATAATATTGGCGGGAAGTGGCGAGTCGTACCGGACTACTTCAAATATATTGCTTTGTCTGTATTGAACAATATTATTATTGTTTTGGACCTGGAAGGCAATATAATTTGATTTGCTTAGTTGTCATTCTCTTAGAACAAAATCATTAGAAAGAACTTACTGAAGATGTTATAGGTGATCATTGTAATTTTCAAGCTATTTCAAACAATGACTTAAAAATGATCGCTATTCAAAAAACTGCTGTCATGTATTATCATGGTCAATAACTACATTTGTTGGTACCATCTAATTTAAAATGCCTTTGAAAAATTAAGTAAAACTTAAGGCTTCCATTATACGAGTATACTTTGAATGCCTAAACAAGAAACAGGCAATCTCGTCGCTTTTAACTGGTTCCGAATTTTAGGCAATTCCTTGCGATGATTTTTGTGACAATGGACATCGAATGATTCATCTGATGGGACTTTTTCGAATTTCTTGTGCTTTCACGCAATTGCTCTTTGCCAGAAAGGTGATTTTGGATTTTTAGTCTCACTTAAGTTTTCTGGTATTTTTTTGCAACAGTTGAATTATTTGTAGATCAATGGCGGTGATTTTATCTTGGATGTATATGATAGTCAGATGATTAAAATTTTATATTAGAAACATCAAAAGCAGCATGGCCTCACGACTTTTTTGGTTTATAGCGTAATCGTAGTAAGAAATTGCACCTATAAGAACTCCTACAAAGAGACCAAAACATTGCCGGTAAAACTTAGAAAATGTCATCTCGTTGTGGGATCAGCTCTTCTTAAAAGAGTACGCAATATTGTATTCTTATCATCAAAGTATGTATATCTTCAACGAATGCACGTCAGAGACTACGTCTTCAGTTATTCGAGCTATTGCATTTCGTAAGCTAGCGGGCTAAAATTTATATTATCTTCCTTTGAGACTATTGCAAGATTTGGATTTTCCCAAAATTTAAGGTCTGTTAGTCATTGTTTAAAAAAATATAGACCGGCTAACAATTGCCAACGAGAAAGGTGGTGCTTCTTAATAATAACAAAATTCAGAAATCCCAGATGATGTCTCATAAAAATTTAATATTTTTTATAGGGAGTTTTTCAAATTTTTAAGTGTTATTGATGAAATGACAGCATGTAAAAAGTATATCGGAGTACAAGCTTTTGTCACTATTTATGGATATTTTTTTTTTTTTACCAACATCCGGCTTAGTTTTTTCCTGATATTTTTTTTTATTTATCCTTGCCCTAAGACAAGTTTTTCTGGTTCACATTTCGTCGTACTGATATTTTTATTTAAAAAAAAATTAGCACAAAATTAATGAAATAATTTGAACACAGGTAAGTGTTAACTTCAACGGAACAGATGTAATTTATTATATAAAAAAAATAATTAGTGATGACTGATAAAACAAGTTTGGAAACAAGCCTTAATGGGATATAAATCGTTTTAAGACTTTTTATTAAAAAATCTGTTTTGACCTCTTCATGTATTAATTTGTTTTTTACTAATTCAAATAACTAAATTACATGCTTTCATAATTGCCTGTGTCCTTTATATCAAATTAATATTCAAAGGCGGACTCTAGTCTACAACTTCTGTCAGTTCAAATGCCAACGGCAAAAAGGACCTTATCCTCACGTTCACATTGTTCTTTGACTAGGTATCAAGTCAAACATATCATGCCATCCTGTTATGAGATGTTTATGAGAATCAAGACAACAGTATCTTGAGGTGTAAATGATGTTTGATTGATCAGTTAAGATTTTTATATAATCAACTAGCATTACAAAAAGACAATTCTTATAATGCAAAATCAATAAAATATTCTTACTTGAAGATATATCATTAACATTTCACATCTTGAATGTGAAAAATTGTTTTATTTCTCAATTCCCGCTTACGATGTTCTTTATCCAATGGTCATCGCCTTGAACTGTTCATGCGGTTCACAGGTGTCAATTTTACAATGCAAGAACTTAATTTTTAGATTAGAATTTCCGTATCTGCATTATAAAATAACCTACTGATAAGAAGAACAAAAAACTCACCAACTCACTTGTATTTCTACTTGTAATTAAAAATATAAACAAATAATATGAAACTTGTCTACGGGCATAACTTTTAATATTACCAGATAACTGTTATAAAATTAAATTTCCGAAGTCATCTACTGTTTAGGGGAATCTTCACTTCAATTCAGTAGTAGTCGATTTCGTAACACTACTGGTATATAGATATAATTTCTGTCAAACTATTGAAGTGATCTAAGAGGGATTCAAATAATTCCCGATTCCAACTAATCTGAAAATAGCAATGCAGTTTTAATTAAGAATTTCGCCTCGTATAAGTAATCATAGTCAATTCGTTTAATTTAATTTCGTAATTACTTAGCGAGTTTTAAATGTTGTTAATGAATATTGAAACTATTTATAGGATTTATTAATTTTGTGTTTTTTGCAGTTGGATTTTTTTTTCTCTTGTTAATTGTTCCTAATGCTAATGATTGGACTTTCGATGAGCAATAATGAAAATTCAATATATTTAATGGATATTTTAAGTGGCTTATTAGAGAAAATGCAATCGTGCATAACGATTGGTTTAATGTGATTGCTCAAATTATTGTCACAATTTGAATTTGCTGTTGACTTCAACTTTATTTTCATTCTATCAGTTGAAACTTGAGCTGGATTTTGTTTTAAGGTCACATGTTGCCAGGCTGCATTTTAAGACCTCCAGTCTGTAAATTGATACTTCGACTGAGCCCTCAATTACTGGAGGTGTGTAGGTTTTTTTTTTTCACTGTTGGGAACGGCCCTACTAGGAAGTCAAGTAGCTGAAAGCAACTACGGTAATTCCACTTGTTTTTGGATTGCTATCGGAATTGGAGACACAAATAATCTTTATAAGTCGGTAATCAAAACTGTCATTAAGATTGCTTTGTTTTTTTATACCAAAAATATGAATTTATTTTTAGATCAGAAATGCTAAAAAGAATTTAAGCAGTAGATCGACTTTGTTATCTGTTAACACTCCTAAATATAAGGCCACGTTAAATTTGTGACAGTTTTTCTTTTCAGTATTTTTTTTGTAAGAAATATACTCGTTCTTAGCATCTGAACTAGAAGCATATTTACAACTGCTCTATACTTAGATCTATGAACTTAAGACCGAAGGAGGTTATGACTTATCTTGAATTACGATAACTGTCATTCAAAAATTTGCTGTTATAAATATTCCCCTAGGTCTCCTTTTCTGTCAATTGAATAATGCTTCCCCTGTTTGTCTGTGGCAATTGAACCCAGCATCAATGAAGAGCTTTTGCAATTTGATCTCCTTCTATTTCATCGTATCAGAATTTTTTTCAAGCTGTTGGATTTTTTAAAATTTGCGAGATGCAATTTCTTTTCATGATACACTAAAGCGATAATGTAATTAATTGCAAATCATTTCAATTTTTGAAGTAGAGACTGTACAACTTGATATGATACTTAAATATAATTTTGGGCTCACCGCAAAACCAGAAAGTTTGTTGCCCTAGCAATGCCAAGGTTATTTAAAAAATTGTGATCTGAGACGATAAAAACTTTCGAGGCACCCTATATCAGAGATTCCATTTAAATTTTTTTTGACTGCCTTCCTTACTGCGAAATTATATACCCAACAAAAGTAAATTGTTTAAAAATATATACCAAATTTTGTCAGAGCTTAAGAATGTGGATAATCCATCTGTTTGCTCTGGAAATATTCAACACAGGGATGTACGATGGTTCATCATTCCAGAAAAGAGCTGATGATTAACTTTGTTTTACACAAAAGATAAGGAAAACAACTTTGACTGGGTTTTCACCTTTAATACGGGTTTTTTCGTATTTCCTTTATTTTTTTCTTTATTAAACAAGATATAATTTATTTTAATATCTTTAACGTAAGTAAGTTAAAATTCCAACGAGTTCATCATTTCATATTAAACAAGAAACAAAAAACTGGAAGAGGGAATCACACACATCGATTTTAAATCAAAAGCAATAACTACTCGTAAACGAGTTTTTTTGAGTTCGAGTTAGTTTTGCTTCGAATATCAAGGGAGACAGAGAGAGAGAGAGAAAAGAAAAATAACGCTTACGTTAACGACTTTTAGTACGATACGCGATGCTCTGGGTCTGAACTCACCTGCTGACGTATTTCGTTTGAATGTGATGCGCGCTTATATCCGACAAGGCGCCAATTTGCTGTCGCGTTAAAGTTATTTATAGTGGATTTGTTCTAAATTTAAACTCGTTGGGTTTTTCTTCAGATTTTCTTTGTCTCCCCTCCCCCTCCTCTTTCTCTTCTTATTTTTTGTTCTGCTCTTTATCATCGAGTTTTGTTACCTGTTAAGATTTATACTGGAACTTGGTTGGAAATATGGAAACTTGTTTCTTAAGGAGCTGTCTTACGGTTCTTAAAAGCGGTTAAGAATTGTATCCATTACTTTTTCAGAGTTGCTGAATCAAAAGTTTATTTTAAGAAAGAGGAATTTACCAAATGTTATTTGGAATTGGAATTGGTCATCGATTTTTCGAATACCAAAAGGGGTTTACGATAAGTTTAAGAAACCACCTTGACCTCGTTGTTTTTAAATGGAAAAATTACTTTTGAATTATATCTTTTAAATCTTTTAAAGACCAAGCCAGCCTTTTAAATTGTGTTAGAATTAGATTGACATTTTGTGAACAATTTTTATTGGTTTTCTATTACATTTGGCCTTTTATATATATCTAAACCTGATTATTTTCGGTCTTTCTGGCGCCACTTGTCAGCGAATCTTTATTCAAAACCGGTCTTCGAATTAATTTTTTTTAACTGATTAAAACTTGTAAAAACTACCCAAAACCTAAATAACACTTTTATCGCGTAATTTCTGGAGCCATATAGTTTTAAACCAAAAACATTTTTCTGAACAACAGAAATTCTTTTCAATTTTAATAGTTCCAGAAAGTGTTAAAATATTTCGAAATTAATCGTTTTCTAGAAACTGATCGCATCGAAAAGTGATAACTTTTACAAAAAAAAAGAAAAAACAATTCAAAGAACCACATTGATAAGAACTGACAATGCTAGTCAAATTAGAGTTTTCAACAGATACTCTCAAAATTCAAAATACAAATGAGATATTGTAGTTCGATGATGTGCATAGTCTTTAAATGATAGTATTAATTGCTATGATATAGCACAATTTCCATCAGAGTTCTACAAAATCAAAGCTGTTTAATTGTTTTACCAGAAACTGATTTTCTAGTGCACTAGGATAAATCCAAAGCATTGACAGAGATACTGATATATTTTTATATTGAACGTTCTGCTATGCCTTTCTTTTTCTCCTCTTCATTTTTAAAAACATATGTTATAGTATTTTCCGTTCTTTGCTTATATCTCACCCGGAAATACCAGAACAAGAATAATTCAATCGTACGAAAAGCCCAAGATATATAGGAATAATTCAAAACGTACTAAAATAATTTTTAAGGGCTCATTTAGAGTGGGTTAATCATAAGAACAGATGGGAGATTAGAAATCAAATTCTGGGAAAACACATTTGTTAAGTAATTCAAGCGTTGAACTATTTTTGCTTGTATCGGTCACATGGAAACTTCGCTTTTAACTATATTAGAGTGCTGAAGTCTTAATTATTAAGAGTTTCTCTTTTACTAGGCGATAAAAAAGATACAGAAATTCAGTAAAAAAAATTTAAGGAATCTTGATGTGTGTTACTGATTGAGATACAAATTCTATAGCCATATTTTGTCAAGAAGAAAACCTACTGTCTATTAAAAGCTGTTCATTTTAATCTAATAAGTTTCTAGAAAGCACTCCATTTCTATATGCGTTCAAAACATGACATCAAAAACCATTACCACCTTTTTCCTTTAACTTCTTATCGAAGCGCATCTTTAGAGAATATTGATTGGTAGTCGACAGTACTTTTTATCTGTACCCCAGGATATGTAGACTTAACGATCACTTGTTGATAATTCCGCCATGAGTATACCGTCATCAGAATTTAAAATATGATCATCTTGCTTCTACTCAACTGACTCATTGACTCATCAGAAAAAACCGCTAAAAATCAAAACAAAAACAAAAACAAACACAAAACTGACAACTTCGATGATAACATCTCTGCAACCGTCAACTAGTTTGTACTCTCACTCGTATTCGTTCGAAAATTCCTAACATCTCATTAATTGTGATGCAAAACACATTGACGTGATAATTAAATTTGAATTAAAAAATCCCTCGACAAATAAAGAAAAAAATATAAAAAAAAAATACCGTCTCGCATGTTGAAAGTAAAATTTTTATTCTTAAAGATTCCAAGAAGTTTTACTGTTGTTGGTTTTTGTATTTTTGATAAGCTAGTAGATATGACAATGTAAGAAGTACCCGGATTTTGCATCTCAAGTTCGTTTGAGATAGTCAAAAAATTCTAAACAAACCGGATCTTTTTTTTCACTTCTTTAATTTTTCCATTCAAAAGATCGCGATTTCAGAAACCTAACAATTAACCACGGGTTTTCAGTTCTTTTATTTTTATTTTATGTTTTTAATTATGCAACGGCTGTTAGAATAATTTATGATTTCAAATTCGTATTTGTTTTTGTTTTGGTTTTGGTTTTTTTTTTTTTATTTGGTAAGGTAAGCTTACTTCCAATCTGGCTAGCTTAACAGGGATAACAATGACTAAGCTTAAGAAAAATATTTGTCGAGTAGAATGGGCGGGCGCCACATGCCAACAACCACAAAGGGAGGGAGTTAGAGAATCCATACCAGAAAGCACAGCTGACCGTACAAATTGTTAACCCTGGGAATAATGTGAATACGGTCAGAGCCATTATAGACAAAGGAAAAAAAAAGAACTCGTAACTGCCATTCTAATTCAATTAATGGATTAAAATGAAATTATACACTAAGTAGCTAGGTGAGGTATACTACCTATAGTATATTTGTCTCTACTACAACCTGAAATAATTACGAATAGCTACAAATGCTGTTTTATATGATGGAAATACTTGCAGTAAAATTCACAATAGAATTAGAGGGTAAGGGAAATGATACTCGTTTGCTCATTGCCACACGACATTTTATTTTAATGATGAGCAGTCATTTGATATTTACCCACATTTATACGAAACGAAACGACGACAGTCGCTGCAGAGCCCATAACCAAAACAAAGCGCGTCTAGGTATAACAAAATGCAAACAGAAGTTGTTTGGTTAAATTTTTTTTTTTCTGGTGACGTCTCCTAAAGCAGCTACGTTTTCACAATGTTTCCTCTAACGAAAAATTATTACCAAGAAGTGTAGTGGTGCCCACGAGGCAAAAGAAAAAATAAATAAATACACATATCTAACAATCTACGAGTACTTTGCCGATAGCTGTAGCCTCTGTATTTGTTTTAGAATATTATAGTAAGAAAAAAAACTAGTACCCGCACTATTGTAGATAAAGAATAGAAGTATAGAAAAACGAGTATCTCGCCCAGTGTCACCAACACTTGAATATAGTCACACGTTTGAAAATTAGATTCAGTTTAGCCTGCGATAACAGACGATACGACAATTACAATTGTAGATACACTTCCTTTAACGCGAGTAACCCCATAGCGTTAGCCCAGTACTGATACTCGCTGTACTATGTACACTATGTCAAACAGGCCATAGGTACGAGTACGATTACGAGTACGAGTATAGTATATCAAACTCAAATGTGATAGTAAGCTTTAAACGTATAGTCTCAGACCCAGTGCGCATAACGCATGAGTACGACGGCTCGTATACTACAATGGCACACAGTAAAGGCCGCACACTTATAAAACAAAATCCAAACGACTACAGTTACGGAACATATGTTTAATATTTCGCTCTGTGACTGTGACGTTTACACTAAAACCGAGCACACAGCAGCAACTGCCAACGGCCAAACAGTAAAGGCAAACCAAAATTAAACACACTGTGAGCGAGAGGGTATATAAATGGTTGAGGCAACATTACCCAGCTCTCAGATTCTCTAGTTAAACCGAAGAACGCGGTTCGCATAAGAGGAAGAGAAATTTTTAATTTTATATAAAGGAAAAAACAAAAAGAAGTATTTCAGTGATTCACACGCTATTTCGTGCAAGTGAAATCTGCTCGTTCGTTCGCAAACAAAATATTTAAAACAAAAAAAATAAAAGAAAGAAAAATAGTATCTTCGATACGAATTCGGACAGTTTTTTGGTTTTTAATTTGAAGAATATCTGTGACAAGAGAAAGTGTTAACACTTTGAAAGTGCTATTACAAATTTTTTCTTTAACAAAAACAACAAAAAAAAGTGCAACTATTTGAATTATAGACCGAAAAAGTTAAATCTTTCAAAATAGGGCGAACAAAACTTATTAATCAAATGTACTACCTAGTGGCGTACAGTTAACAAATTCTTTTTTACCCTTGAATACTATTTCATATAGTTTTCTTAAAAGGAAATAATTAATTAAAACCACCAACCAACCACCAAAATCAACTTAAACGACTATAACAAGCGCAGCTACAATAAAATCGATATTCTAGTCAGAAATAGTTTGTGGGCTTTCATATCATTCAAGAGTGTGAATAAAACAGAATTACCACAGTTTGTTTTTATTAATCGAACAGCTAACAGCTTACAAACAAACATTTTCTCAAAGTTGAATATCTAAAGAAAAATATCAGAAAATAAAAAATAAAACAAAATCATATCATAAAAGAAATTAATTTTTTTTCAAGAGCTTTTCTTATACAAAAAAGATATTCACAAACCACGCGTACTGAACTAAACTGTGATATATAGTTTTTCATTTAAATAAAAATAAAAAAACAAAAAACAATTATATTATCTGAACATTCTTTAAACCTATAAGTTATTAAATAAATTATTAAAAAAAATAAAACAAAATGGTCGGAAGTACGGGAACTCTAATGACAATGCGTCTTGTTCGCAGCAAATTGCGCAAACGTGAAGAGACATCCTCAGCCAGTCCGGCAACAAATATTGAGGCTCAAACCACAACATTTGCCACATCGCCAACGCAACAACAACATCGCAATAGTACGAGCAGTCAATGCAGTAATAGCAGTCAACATCAACAAGTAATAACAGCATCATCATCGACGACTAGTTTTGAGGCGAATCACAATCAAAATAATGCCAATTTAAATAACAACAATCTACAGTCTACAGTTAACTCAAATGGAAATTGTAATGGTACAACGGTGACAATAGTCCGACAGAGTCCTCCACCTCCATCAAATGGTTGGGTGTTTCCCCCAAAGGCGCCAACACCTAATATCTACAATTGCAGTACTAATTTTGTAAGTATTATTATTTGTTTCTTTTGTTTTATTTTTTTTTTTTTGTTCCTTTTTTCATTTAAACAAACATCAAACATACATAACTTCATTACTTCACATCTTGTTTGAGCGCTTGGGTGCAGTAAGTAGCAGAAGAAGTGAAAAAAACAAAACGAAAACCTGACAAGAGAAAGAACAAGAGATACTCGTTACATATGATAGAATTGCGGTCAAGTACAGTTTGCAACTTTGAAACAAAAATTCCATTTACAACAAAACCGTATCGGAGTGATTTTGAAATCTGACATTGATGACATTTGTTCAAAAACGCCACTGAACTCATTTTCATTTATTCAAACTAAACATTTATCGTAGATACATGAAGAATGTCTCTTCATTTTGCTATATTTCAATGAAGAAATCTGTCATTTTTTGACGTTTTCGATTCTTAAAAACAAAAATTTTTAAGTAAATATGTTTAAATTACTTTTAAACTATTTGTCTTGTTTAAAACATTTCATAGATACGAAAGTATCTAACAGATAAAAATTTCATTAGCGTTAAAAAATAAAGTTTTATTTACTTTAGAAAACACCGACCCAACCAAACAAAGCCAGTTTCACACCCTGTACAATGGTGTACGAGTAGTATACGAGTTCATGTGGATTTTTCAAATTCTTCGATTTTGTTGCCCTTGTTTTGCTGACAGAGTCATAAAATTGGCATTTCCAAGAATGTTAACCTTTCCCAAAGCAAACTGCACATGGTAGTCGCAGAACTCCGGTATCGGGAGGAGTAGCGTGCAAGGCAAAAAGAAAATTATCAATTAAATCCATGCTGTTGCCCTAGGTCGTCTAACAACAACTGCAACTGCAACTGCATACAACTTGCACAATACTTGTGTATATACTCGTACATCAGTACTTGAATAGTGTAGTAAGGCAGCTGCTGCAGCCATGGCTACAGGATAGAATCAAAGACAGATAGGTTAGTGCACCTAACAGCAGCGTCCTCATTTTCTTTTTTTCTTGTATAATTCCTTCTTTTCTTCTGTCTATATATGTATACTTTACGTCTTGTATGCTTGTAGACATTGGCTTGTTGTTTTTTTTTTCTGAAGCCCATTGCTAAAGAACACAAACACTGCCTTCTATACCTATAGTTTTGCACGTTCAATGTATCCGTATGAACGGAAAAAGGTTTTTGAACGCAAAAAAAAAAACCAAAGCCATACACTAACAATCAGCAACGTTTTTATGTTTCGTTTCCAACTGCTGGATAAGATACGAAAAAAAAAATTCAAAGAATAGCTTTAGTCTGGGACCGCCAAAAGAGGCGAAGAAACTCTCATATAACAAGTTCATTGATCGATTCATAAAGAATAAACGCTGCAAATAGGGCTGCCATCACACCATCGCTTAGAAACTAAAATAATACCAGTGCCACCATTATTTTTAACTGCTTCTTTTTTCCCTCTTTATTATTTATTTGGGTGCAGACTAGCATTATTGTGCAAAGGGAAAAAATAAACAAATGTCCTTCCTTGGCGAAGGCCCCAAGGTATAGTCATACAAAGTTCAGTGGCTTTTTCGAAATGTGGTATCCATGAGCATTACATAGCGATCCTTTTACCTATAACTCAACATCTACATCCACCTTTTAAGCAACAATCTCTTTTCTGTTGTTTTGCTGTTGCAAAAAAAAAAAAAAAGGAAAAAAAAACGAATCAAATTAAATTTTAACTGGAAACGAGCAGCATACACCGGATAAAGTGTTTTTGTATTGGAAAACGAACCCAACTAGCTGGTAATATTGGTACAGTCTGATATACCATATGAAATTTGTTGTTTTATTTCAATTTTCGATGACAGTAGCGTAGCAAAGAAAAAATACAGAAAAAGTTGGGGGAAAAATTTCTCGCTGTTTGGTTAGTGTGGCTGTCTGCCATTGGTTGTGGTAGATTTTTCTCCCTCTTTACTTTCGTGGTAATTTTTTCCGCTTCAGCTCTTTATATCAGTTACAAATTTTTATGCATTTTTCTTTAATTGTATAGAGTTGTGTCAGTGACTGTGACAGTGACAGCAAAGGTTTTTGTTTAATTAAGCAGATTCAATCATTATACAACTTGATATCTTATTTTTTGAAAGATTCCACAAAACTGCTTATTTTAGCGTTGCAAATTGTTTAATTTTTTTTGTCCGATAAATTCAATTTGCTTAACAAAACCTGATTTCTATTTAAACAATTGCTTTCATATTTTTTCTTACGTATGTTGAAGTTCTTTACACAACTGTCTAATTCAAAGCAACTACAGATGGAGCTGAAATGAAGTACATATCCACGGTTTCTTTAATTTTTTTTTCTATTTAACTTTTTGAATTATAATTTTATTGATTAATCATAACCACTTTTGCTAGCAACAGAAATTGAGTAGGTTTAAAAATAGCACTAAAGTATTTTTAGGAGGAACAGAAAATTTGTGTTTAGATTTTGAGTATCTATCAGCTGAAACCACATTATTTCTGATTAGTTGAAATAGAAAATAATTATCCGAAAATGTATACTTTAAAAAAAAAGTCATTTCACAAGATCAGTAGAGTTGTATAGATATAGAAAAGATAAATAAAACTGTCACCGCGAAAATATATCGCTGTCTTCCATTTTAAACATGCGAATGTTTGTCTGTATTTTTGTAGCGTTTCCTTCTCCACGATCACTGTTTCACGTCTTTCTTTGCATCTGATAAAATGTTGGTTTTTTTGGTTTGTTTTAGAAAATAAACAAAAAACGATCAAGACAAAAATACACACCCCAAGTCAAGATCACCTTTAAAAATATAAAAATAAGCATTCGAATAACTTTATTCTAGCTGATCTGGCTAGTCTGTTGTGTTTTATGTCTGAATTGCAACACTGTCGTTTATTTTTACATAACTTGTGTGTTTTCTTTAGATCCATACTATTTGTGCTTGAAAATATCTATTTAATGAAAGTTTATTTTACATATTTTTAAACTAGCTAAAGTCTTTAAAATACGACCACGGGGCTGTTGATTCTCTTGACATTGATTGTCTTATTGGCTTTCTGAGTGTATCTATGTATAGATCGGTTGCCAAGAAAAGAAATATATAAGACACACCTTCAAATGAAAGTTGAAAAAATGCATTAACAATATTTCAATTTCAATTTCAATTTCAATTTCAATTTCAATTTCAATTACAATTTCCGTTAGCAAAATCAGAAAGGGTGTCATGCTAAGCTTAAATGTCAACCAAATCTACTAGCAAATAGTTTCTGTAAAGCACTCGTATGTTTGAATTCAAAAGTAACACGAGGCTAATTGAAATCTATCCACTCTACTGTCCGTTCCAAAGCCCAGACAGCTTGCACGTTGTTTTTGTTTTGTTTTGATTTCCGACTTACCTTTTTTTTTTGCAGTAGAGTCAAGAGGTGAATTTCATTGAAAGTTATAGAAGAGATATTCATACTTACGAGTATGTATCTTTAAACTCATACTTTTTTATATCTCAGTGTGGGTAAAGTATTCTTGTCTCTCTTTCCCCAGAAGCCAGTGGAAAATAATTAAGAAAAAAAGAAACAAGGTTTTGGATTATTAGGCCACGATTAGGTTGCTTGGTAGTAGTAGTGCGTGAGTGAATGAGTACAATATTTCAGATACACTCATACTGACACTCTCAGTGTAGTCTTATCGAGTATAGCTTTTATAACAAAAAACTTCCCCAACTCAAGATGATTTCGTATGGCACAAACCCCCCAAAACTAACGTCACTGACGCCAGTCTGTAAGTAAAAATGTAAAAAAAAAAATTCTGGGAGTTTCGATTTTTTTTCCAGTTGAAATGTGAATTCATCGGTTTTCAAAGCAGGCAAGAGTCGCGCTTGGTAACATCTCATTTTCTGATCAGTTGGCGCGATCTCAACGATCCGTATGATCATTATGAGGACAGTGACTGGGCTTTATTTCAGTGACTGGGGTATTTTAACACTGATACAACGATAGACCCAGCTGATGATGATCCAAACTGCATACACAGTTGTGCGCAATTCGAAATGGGTCGTTGTGGTTGAATTGATGTTGTTGTTAGTGGGTTTTTGTTTGAATTTGAGGTTTTGAGCTTACGAGTAAGTCCGGATATTTTTTTTTTATTTTGTTTTATCGCAATTCTCTCTGAAATAGTTGTTGTTGGAGGTAGTTTTTTTTTATCATATTTCCAACAGTTTCTTCACCAGAAGTGATATTACCAAGCGTGGCATGTTGCGCGTCAGTATATGTAGTTGTTTGTGTTTTTTTTTTCTGTATTTTTTCTTTCTTTCAGCCTTTTGGCTTGGTAACACGAAGTTGGAGCATGATACTTGTGTTTAGAGATTGTAAAATCTAAAAACTACAAAACGAGCATTTAATTGACATTGGATGGGGAGAGCAAAAGAGAAGTGTGGAGAAAACTAGTGCAATTATTATTTAAAATAAAAAAGCTAGCATCGTATAGCATTGTAGGTTTTGTTTAGGTATTTTCTCTTTTGCAATGCCACGTAAAACTGATGATATAAGTAGAAGTTGAAATTTTGGGAAAATACCCACAATTTTGATTCATTTTTTGGGTAGGAGAAATTTCACAGAAATCGTATCCCCATATATGAATATATTCAAAAGGAAGGTTATTTGTCAGATTTACTTCTGAAAGAAATACAAAAATTAATATACCTACTGCACCTAAGCACCTAACCTCCAATTTGTCATTTGAATCAATTATTTTTTTATTGAACACCAATCACTTGGAGCAATTTACTAATGACATTTTCTCTTTTTTTTTTAATTCCAGGATGCATTAGTAACACCCAACGATAAGCATGGATTTAAGGGATTCCGAAAGCAGTTCAGCGGTAGATTTAAACGTTTAGTAGCGAAAAAACCGCAAGAACCCTCACCAGTTATACCACCAGAGTTGAAACCTCAATTGAAGACAATCTATGTCTATTAATTAAGAGAAAATATATGAGGCAATTAACTATTATTACGATGCCCGCAGGATATGTATTAGAACTAAGATTAGACAGAGTATCATCGAATCGAGTTCATCCATCAATATGGGCTCAATACCTACATATTTGGGAAGCAAAATCAAAACAAACACAAACGAAAGCTTTGTATTAATTTTATGTTCTCAGCTTAAACAGATACTAAAAGCAAACCAGTCCATAATTTTTAAGAAACAACAAAATAAGATGATAAAATATAAGTTCCAAAGAATGAGAACATAAATTAAATACAATTTCGATTTAGAAAAAAAAAAAACAAAACAACAAAAAACTTGCTTAAAAAACAAATGCATTGATACGTTTTAAGGCGCAAAAGACATTTTCATCATCTAAATCAAAAACAAAACATCAAAATCCTGCAACTTTGTTTATGTTAATACGAGTATGTACATCGGCAAATAGTAACTCTCAAAAATCAAAAATTTTCTTTTTGCGAAACTCACCACACAAATTCAGATGCACACACATTACACACACAGATGAAGAAAACAAACACAAAAGTAATTTGAACAAAAAAATCCAAATTTTTTTTGCTGCAAAATTGCTTTCGACAAGACTGAGATTTACCAGATTGTATATGTAGTTTTATTTAATTAATTATTTCTTCGCTAAAAAAACAAAAATGCAAATAAAATAAAACCATATATTCATTGACGGCAGAGGTGGTTTTTTCGACAAAAAAAAAAACTTTACCAAAACCCTCTAAGTAAAATATGAACAAGAAAAAAAAAAAATAAATGAAATGATGAAGAAGAAAAAAAAATTCTCATATTGGCATTATTAAACTAAGGGTAGTGACGAACTCACAGCAGTATCAGAAAAAATACCCTGATTACCCCAGCAGCAGTACAGCATGAGGGTCTTTTAAGGAGTGCCCGTACTTTGTGCACCCCTCAAAATTCTCAAAAATATATAATATCCCGCTTCTGCGCAAGCTATTCATTTTAATGTGATTCAATCTACTTTCAAATTCAAAACAAAAAAAAAACGATTCAAATATGGATTTTATCCAACTATACCAACTACTACAGCAGATATAAAGATAATTCAACATCAAATAATTTATTTTTTTTTGTAACGTTCAATTAGAATGCAAAAAAGAGCAAAATACCAACAACAACAACAAAAAACAAAAAAACTTGTATAAAAAACACGCACTAATTACTAATTACTTTTAAATGTAAAGAGATATCAATTAGTTCATTATAAACTAAGAATAGCTTTATGAAATTAAAGAAAACAAAAAATTAAAAAAAAACAAACCCCTAAACATATATTCGCTCACATTGAGTGGAAAGTTATTTAAAAAAAATGTGAAAATACTAAAAAAAAAAATTTTTAAAAAGCAGACAAAAAACACGCAATTACATTAAAACTCGAAAGGAATTTCTTTGATATTTTTTTTATCTTCATTTCGAAATATATAGTTTGTCAAAAAACAACAAATAGCAAATTTTGTTAAACCATTTAAAAAAAAAAAACAAAGATTAACAATTTAAAATCAGTTAGACCTTTTATTTGCTTTATGATTTGTTTTAAATTTTTGTTCTGTAATAGAGTTCATTTTTAATTTTTTGTTCAATTTTGTTGATTTGATGTAATTGTAAAGCGTTGAGGAGGAGAAGATAAAAAATTCCAATCATTTGAAAAGAAAACAGTATTTTTATTATTATTTTTTATTTAGTCAATAAAGTATGAAAAAAATGACTTGAATTTAAAAAAAACAAAAAGTATTTTAATTAAAACACAAGAGAATAAGCTTGAAAGAGCTATTCGTTTTGAAAATTTTCAGCACGTCATGAACTGGTCGATTTCAAGAGATGCTAACGTGGTATTTAAAACGATTTACAAAGGTAAGCTAGAGGAAAAAGAAAAATTATTAAAAAACCACCGCCCTCAAATTGAGGTAGGTTCCTTCAGAAAGTCAATATCAGCGCAAATCAGAGCAAAATTAAAGACTACAAAGACACAATTTCTGACTCCAGAACTCACTTTTAGTCTAAGATACATGACTTGTCTTCGAAATGCAACTTTTTTCTGCAGACCTGATTTATTAAAGTAAGCTGTCTAGACAGTTTCCAGATTTGCACTTCATGCATATAGATGTATGTATGTGACGCACCTAGATGTAAATATTTCCCCAAAACTTTAAATAAACGTCAGCATTATTTTTTAGTACTTTCAATCGCATATCTTTCCATATATGTTTTTGACTGAGTAAGTTCTGCAGAAAATCTGTATTGTTGAATGCAACGAATGCAGTCTAGTTTGAGGTAAAAATAATTATTATGCCCAGATTCCAGAAGTCGGGAGGAAGCCCTTAAAGTACGGACAAGGAATAATATACGAATATGCTTTGAACCGTAGGCCCCGCTCAGATGTGACAAAAATGAAAACATGAGCAACACAAATGAGTGTCAAGAAGCTAGGCCATGGCCCATACTGGGCTGCCAGCGCCACAGTGTTGTTTTTTTTCTTTTTTGTTTATGCTTTGAACCTGAGGTCCTTTTCTAGTTGCTTCAGCTTGTGGCAACTCTGGCGGAGGATAAACACAACGTGTGACTGCACTGCCCTGGAATTTTGTTCTTAAAGAACTCCTCCTGAAATAAGTGAATACGGATGAAGATTGTTGCTTATATTGGCATTGCCGACGACACTTCCTTATATCATCTGTAGGATTGTATAATTCCTTTTACGAGTAGAAGTTAAAATAGTCATTTGTATCACTTTGCATCAAGCTTTTACTGACGCAAGATCTTTGTTAAAGGGGATTACTAAAATTCTGCGCGGATCTATAGGTATATGCAAAAAATTATTGTAAATAAATTTCATAACGTGCATTTATTTGACATTAACATAAGCTCAGCATTGTTTGAAACCCCATGAGTAGATAATTCGATATTTTTAAACGTAATATGCCAATTCGTATTATTTGTGATTTTAATACCACTTACACCCTATATGACGCAAAACAAGCATCGTGTAAATATAATGTGCATACAGAGGAAACTAAAGTCATAGGATTCTTCAAAATGTTAAAAACTTGACCAACCTTTTTGGGGTCTCTTACTATTATTGTGATCATATATATTTATGATCACATTATATAAATAATGCACCAACTGCAGCTGGGGTACACAAGTTACAAGTAACTCTTTTCAATAAAGCAAAATTCGTTGAAAAGTATCGAACAGTATTATAGTCTTTTTAAAAAATGAAGCAACAGATGGTCCACCCTTTAGTACTAAACATCTCATAAAACAAAACCAATACGAGGACGGGTCAATAAGTCCGTGACTTTTTGAATTTCTGACCTCTTTACTGAAACAGCAACACTGCTCCTGTCAACAGGCATCTGTCAGTTGACTCCTGTCAAAATTTAAACTTGCTGCGTCAGTTAGTTTGTGTTTGACAGCTATTTTTATCAGACTACTCACTAATTTGAGGAGAAAATGGAAAAAAGTGATTTTCGTGTGCTTATTAAGCATTATTTCTTGCGAAAAAAAACCATTACCGAGACCAAGGCTAAGCTTGATAAATACTATGGGGACTCTGCATCATCGATTTCAAAGGTAAAAAAGTGGTTTACTGAATTTCGTTGTGGCCGTACAAGCACTGAAGATGCCGAACGTCCTGGACGCCCAGTTGAGGTCTCTACACCCGAAACAATCGAAAAAATTCACGATATGGTGTTGGCCGACCGAAGATTAAAAGTGCGAGAGATTGTGGAAGCCGTAGGGATCTCGCATGGCTCAGTGGTTTCAATTTTGAATGATCACTTGGGCATGAAAAAGCTTTCCGCAAGATGGGTGCCGCGTTTGCTCACAGTCGACCGCAAACACATGTGCAGTTGCCATGGCAAAAATCCATGAATTGGGCTATGAATTGCTCCCTCATCCACCCTATTCTCCAGATTTGGCTCCGAGCGACTACTTCTTGTTCCCAAACCTGAAGAAATGGCTTGGTGGAAAAAGATTTGACTCCAATGATGAAGTCATCTCGCAAACAAAGGCCTATTTTAAGGACCTCGACAAATCATTTTTTTTGGAAGGGATAAAAAAATTGGAGAAGCGTTGGACAAAGTGTATAGAGCTCAAGGGAGACTACGTTGAAAAATAAAATTATTTTTTTATCAAAAAATCTGTGTTTTAATCCAAAAGTCACGGACTTATTGACCCGCCCTCGTATTTTATAGTACTCTTCATTCATGAGCTATTCGCATTTAATCCATTAAATTATTTTCCCAAATTGGATTCGCAAACTTGATTAGCTATTATAAGAAACGTTGGCCTAAATGAGTATTATATCACAAATAAAATACTAACCAGATTAGGCGTCGTAAAATATCTTCATAAAATTATGAGTTCAGATATAACGAAGGGTTTTTCAAAAGTCGCGCCTAGATGTCAGTAGTGAATAATTTCTGAACGCTACCTTTTTTTGAATCATCTTTGACATTAGTGAAGTAGAAACATGTACAATTTTAATCATGGATAGTTAGTTACACACTAGAACCACGCATTTAGGTCATTCAAACTTATGAAAATGGTCGATCTTTAAAAAATACATTTGTGATACAATAATCATCCGGATGAGTCAACAATTCAAAGGTTGGTGAACAAATTTAGAGAAACTGGTTTTGCCTTGGATTGAAAAAGTTCTGGTAAACCAAAAACTGGACGCTCTCTTGAGATTATTGCTTCTTTTGCCCAGTGTCACTGAAAAACCCTCAACATCGATATCGCGAAGTTTTAAGGCATTAGGCATTCATCGGCTGTTTGGAGTACTTTAGAAAAGGATATGCATTTGCAATCAACACAAGAATAGAAGCTAGCAAATCATAATCAATACAGAACTTTCAAATGGTTGTTAGAACATGTTCTGGGCTAGATGAGCCGTGAATTAAATTTTAATAATTGGAGAAGTCTCCGAACGTTTAGAAAATAATTAACCAACTTAATTTCTTATTTTTATTGGTGTATATTTGATGACGAAGTGGATTCAATCTGTTCTACGCACTAACCTCTTAATCTCTGTACCTCATACATAAATCAGCTGTTTTTTCTTTCCATTGGTACGTATATGGTCATAAACCCTGCCTTGCATACTCGTATTATGTGCTATACTGTTCATTTATAATTCACTAATATTGTTACATTTGTTATGCCCCCTACTTTACATTGTGGGAACGGAATGGCTCTATCGCTGTGTTGACAGCACTCCTATTTGATTGAAGGCGGTTGGAGTGATCCTTCCTCAATCCCTTGTGGATTTATCGTAGGCGTGAGTGAGTCGGCATGTTCTTTCACCTGCTGCCTGTCATTCTTGTGACAGTTCGGCAGATTTTTTTCGTGGTTTGTGGTACGAGTATTTTGTTAGCGCAGCAGGATATTTAGTGGCGGCGCGTATATTTCATTTGCGCTGCATCAACCAAATGCCATGCTCAAGAAGTGAAAGTTCGTGTTGACAGCCAAGGATGACGTTTGAGTTAGGGTGCACTAGTTCGGTTATTTTAACGAATTGATTAAATGAATTGACCATCTAGAACATGCGATTTAACATCATTCGATCCTTTTTTTTTTTTTAATTTTTCGAAAAGGGAAGTTTACGTGGAGAAGCTTACAAACAACATTCGGACCTAAATTGATAAACACAGTGAAGTAATGTTGAGCGAGTCCTTCAAAAGTTTAATCGTCACATGAAAGCTTGTAGACATTTAAATGATGTTATTTTCCACACATAATTGTTCAGAGTCATGTTTTAATAAAAATGAAAGCACAAGGAAAAATTAAGAAAAAAAGTAAAACATATAAACCCGGCATTTGAAAGACCCTTTACAATCAAACTACAAATTAGTAAAACAATACAGTATCAGCAGTAACATACGAGTAGAACTACCAGTTACTACGTATATATAACAAATAATCAATTCTATTTGGAATTAAAAAGATAGTTTGGTTATTTATACATGGTAGTGCGTGTTATAAAGGAAAGACCACACATTGTTTCCGATCACCCTACAAGTAAATGGATCTTCAGTGCATAGTATTCTGATAATAAAGTCTTGTAAACAAAGATAAATTGAGGTATGATTCACGGTGATTTTGTTAACTAACTTAGATTTTGGTGGAGCTTATACTCATGCGTCATAAATTCAGTAAGTGGTCATCGTAATGCGCATTATCATCTAATCTTTCCTTTATGACGTTGTAGAAATCACATGACACGAGAGCTTGTTTTTTTTTTGTCTAAGGCTATTTTTGGTACAATGCGTCTAACTGACTTTTTTTTATTTACAGAGCAACGATCATTCTGCAGTCGTTTTATATATTTAAAAGAATGAAGATTCTCATATGAAAGACCACAGCTACTGAGATTGTGTAGCATTAGAAAAAATTCGACTTATGATTCACGATTCATTGAGAAGCATTCAACAAATTCAATTAGCAACGACAATAGTCAAAAGAAGGAAAGAATAATTTAAAACAGTAATAAGGACATTGCACAATAAATCAAAATAGATCAATTCCAATTGTTGTTCTTGCGTCAAGAATATGTTGTAACAAAATGTTGCATCATGCTAAAATCAATAAGCAATCTGAAAGTAGAAGATGACGCAAAACGGAAAAGTTTTAGTTTCGGTAACTTGTAAGAAACTTCATAGCTAAGGCTATACTTTGTCTATATAATACATTTTAATTTGAAATATGATTTATATATGTATGTATGAATAGGAATAGTATTCTCGTGTTTCTTTTGTAATAAGAGAAATAATTGTCTTCCTCTAATGCCATTAATTCGTAACATGAATTTAGGTGAAAGCTGTCGTTTTCAATTTATATGCATAAAGTGTGACAAGAGGTAATTTCTTATTATTGTTGCTTCGTATCAGATTAAACAACTTGGTAGATGAGACCAGATTGAGAAGATTTTTATTTCCTAACTTACCAAATGATGTGTAAATAGTTTGCGCAACAGTACTATAGTATGCAATGATATATATAAAAATGTACACGTTTATATTTTTTCCATCTTTTAAATGAGATCGAATTTTGGTTATTTTATTAGGGCTAATCTATCAAAAAAAATAAGGTTTCATAAATACATATGCAGCGTCATGACATGACGGAATATATGTAATTTTGTAATAAAAGAATACTATTCGAGCAAGGGCATAACTATTCATTCGCCTTCAATATACCGGCCATCTCAGACGATCGATGGGCAGGTCAATCTTGCTGTACAACCTGTATGCTTCGCTCTTACATCTCCTCTTCTAAGGCTCGTCAACTCAAAGGGGGACAGAGATCATCCAAAGAATCTTCTACTCAAAACGATCATTATCCGCTTTCACCAACGTCCATTCATTTGAACTTAATAGAGTAACTGGGATAAAGAAATTCTTCTATAGGGCCTTAGTGTTTTTCTTGACAAGGTCTCAATAACGAAACACTGATTGGTAAGTCTATCTCTAAGTTTAATATCTGATCAGTTGCCAAAGCTGAATTAGACAAAACATCTTATTTATATTTATATATAGGTACATACGTGTATACCAACTGGCGATTTCTGTCCCAATACTTGCAAATCCAACAGTGGCTGTGTTGATATCTATCGTTGATATGATATCGCCACTCTCGACTTAGTACTCGCAAAAGCGCCACTGACATCACACTGCTTTCTTCCGACTATGTCAATATCATCGGTCTATGAGAGTTATTGGACGGACTTTTAAAAGATAGTGCCTCTTTTGTTTGCGGGTGAATTTTGTACCATTCTTGCAAGAATGATGTTGAGGAAATCGCGTGACAGTGCATCGGCTGTCTAAATCCACTCTCAACATCAAAGGTCTCGGTGAAATCTAACCGACCTTGATAGAGAAGCGTGCATTCTCTACCGCCATCCTACAAAGTCGGACGAGTTTGTCAGGGACCCCAACACGGTTCCACAAAAGTTGCCAGTAGCACTTCGCCCCTTCAAACTTTTAACCGTATCATCCGTCTTATTGTGCATGGTCTCTCTATACCCCCAATCTCTGAAATACGTTCCTAACCCGCAAAACCTACATATGGAATGCCCTCCTGAGAGGGCAGCCTAAGCTTCCTTCGCATGCGGCGTGTGCAAACATAGATCCATTTGGAACCGGATCTAATGTCAAGAGACTATGGTTTGCGACATGAGTTCTTGAGCAGCTCGAAGTCGAATCATATTTTTACTAAAAAAATCATGAAAATTTCGAAAATATTCTTGAGACCCATAACCACCCGCCAAAAATTTTGTGTAATATCCGTTTGTGGTATGGAGCGCGCGGTGCAGTCATTGGCGAACTTCACCTAGACAAAGACCACTTATGCTTTCTTCGAGAATGTGTGGTTCCAGCAGAATTGTGCAATGTGCAATACGGCCTATGAAACCATTGACTTAGTAAATACTTGATTCAATAAAAATATTACAAGTATCGGGTTTTCCAGTAGGGACTTGATAACTTTAAATTTAATTTTTGAACGCACTCTTTCAATAATCATCAAACAGTCACTGTCAATTTATTTAGTAAACTCAACATTTTCATCATGGTAAAGTACACGAACGAGGAACGACTGCAAATAATAAAAATTTTCTACCGAAATTCGGAGTCGGTGACTGTAACTTTAACAGCGTTAATTCCAATTTTCGGTCGTAATTCTCGCCCTAGTAGACAGGCAATAACAAGTTTAGTACAAGTTTCGAAGTTTCGAAAATATCGCTGCCGTTCAGGCGTTCGTAGCAAACAATCCAAATCACTTTACTGTGAATGGTCAGCGTTATCGCGCCATGATCACCGATTATTTTTGGCCCGAATTGGGATATATGGACTTGGATGACATGTGGTTTCAACAGGATGGTGCCCTAAACCACACAGCACACGTTACAATCGATTTATTGAAGAGTAAGTATGGTGAGCGTGTTATCTCAAGAAATGGGCCAGTCGATTGGCCGCCTCGTTCGTGCAATTTAACGTCGCTTGACTATTTTCCGTGGGGCTACGTTAAGTCATTGGTTTATGCCAACAAGCCGACGACGTTGGAAGAGCTCAGAGCCAACGTTGAACACGAAATAGCGGCCGTTTCGGCCGAAATGTGTGGCCGAGTGGTTGAAAACGGTCCAACGAATCGACCGTTGCAAACGTGCCCGCAGTGGCCATATGAACGAAGTCGAGTTCCTTTCATAAATGTTTTGTTTGTACTTCAAGCCGATAATAAAGTTTTTGAAATATCTCAAATGGTTTGCATTTTATGAAAAAAAAAAGTTGTCACGTCCTTATTGGAAAACCCTATATATACAAAAATTGATCAGTAATTTGGCAACCGACACCCTGTGAGGTCACTTGATGATTTGTTGCGAAAGTGTGTAAAGCTCTTGGTATATGCTAACAAATCGTAGTGAGATGGAGATGGAGACTGGAGGTAATTGCACCAAGAAAATGAGCTTGGACAGAAGCAGCTAAAAAAGTAATAAGTATGAAGCGATGTTCACATTATGTTTTTTTAATTGCTTTCTTCTTTCTCCCGATCTAACATTTAACGTGTCACCCACTGTCATTATAGCGGGTTTTTTCCTATTAGGCACTCAAACTTTGACACTGAGTAGGCCAGTTTAAAGAAACTAAAGCTGTCAAATTGGTAGGTGAAATAACATATTTATGTTGGAAAAAACATTATTGAAGATCACAGCGCTGACCAAACGTACGTTGTCGAAATGTGAGGTCTGCAGAAAGTCTTGCTGGGGTGAACGAGAGTGTGCAGCAAATCCCCAAGAAGTTGGTCTCTCGTAGACTTAAACTTGGCGAATTTTGCGTCAGTCGAAAAACCGAAGCAAAACCATTGCGATCAACTTTTGCGGCCAAGTCATCGTAAATTGGACCTGTCGGTTACTTGTAGCATATTTCGTAGAAAACCCTGTATAAGGATTTTCGCTGAAATAATGAAGATAGATTTATTATGAATAATGAATTGTAGGTACATGATATCACCGATGGTCAACATATATACTCTTACTTGTATTATAATTATAAATACATTTTATAAACAAATGCTAAGTCTAAAAAACAATTCACATTCACTAGTAAGTTACTAAAATTCATTGAAATAAATTAAAAAGTTTTCTTTGTTATATACCAGTACTCACATTATGGTAGACCAGTGGAAATATTTTTACCCAAATTGTTATATTTATCTATTTCCCTTTACAGCTTTTCGTGTTGAGTTTATTTTCTGCAATCACGCGAGAGAAAAATGCTAATGCGAACTAAAATTCAGTAAGAAGGCTACTCAGCTAAATTAGAAATACGAACAACATTTAATCCGAAGAAAGCAATTAATTTGGAGCGATCCACTTTTTTATTCCTTCCTGACAGTTTCTTGTTTAATATACCACGACCATTAATAAATTTATGATTATGAATATTCAAAATAAATGAAAATTTACAAATCATGAATCCAAAACTAACTAGTAATCCACAAATCAAAGACTAGTTTCGGAAATGGATGTCGTTGATTTCATTTCACTACAGCATTTTGAATATTGAAAATGTTTTACTTAAAAAATACTTTACATGTACACAATATTATTTTAAAGTATAACTGTTATAAGAATCAAAATACGTATCCGTGTGGACTGTGAATGGAAAGATAGTTATTCGCATTTTGTTTCATGCATTTGATTCACTGCTTCATCATTTACGATGACCTAGAAGAATTTTAATTTATTTGAAGGAGAAATCGCTGTTTTTGTCAAATTTGTATTAAAACGGATGTTGATTCTTAACTCGTTTTTTTTTTTCTTTTTCAACAAAGTAATTATGAGGAGTTCAATGTACCGTGATTGGCGAAAATTTAATGTAATTAATTAATTATCTTGTAGAAAGTGGAACTTTAGATTGTTCACCTTTTCGAAATTAATTGATCAATTGTTGTGTATTTTCTATAGGTAACCTTGACAATAGATTGCTGTGAGATTATGTGGACATTGACATTTTTTTTATTTGTTTTCAATGAAGTTCTTTTATTTAACTACTCAGAAGAAATTAAATAAAATTTTATTATTAGTTGTTCTTACATAAAAATTGTTTATTATGGAAAAATCTTTTGTAGTTGAAAATTGGGGTTGATTCACCGAATGAAGTTGAAGTGGATAAGTAGAGAACAACAAAAAATCCTGCAAACTTACAGCCTTCAAGCGAGAGAACTAAGTGTAAATATGAAGTCAATTTGTGGGTTGTGTTTCAGTCAGATAGAACTCCTTGTTAATTCCTTGTTTAATCTTCACACGCCTATCATGGATTTATATCAAATATCTTAAAAATATATGGTCCGATGACTCCACCAGCCCACAGACCGCCCCAAACTGTGCATTTTTTTGTGATATAACAGTGTTTCGACAATCTCATGTTAGTTGCCATTACTCCAAATGCGACGATTGCGCTTATTGACATACCTATTGAGCCAGAAATTAAACCTACTGCTCAAAACAATTTTTCGATAAAACATCAGATCCAATGAAAGTTAATTTCGAGCCCATACAGCGAAATTTCGATGCAAAAGATAGTCATTTGGCTTCAAGTCTAGCACGAGCTGGATCTTGTAAGCCTTGAAATCAAGATCGATAAATTTGGATCTTCTTTAACACCCTCCTGAACGGATGAAATATACCCTTTAGTATGCACTTTTTTGTGCTTCTCGGTACTACTGTAGATGTTGTGCGAAAACGGTCAACAATACAGCTAACAACAGTTTCAGATGGTCGATTACGACAAGTGTAGTTTAGTAAAAGTGATTTGTAAAATTGGCACACAGAGCCGAAATTTTGAAATCGAATTTCTAAAATTTGGTAACATTGTTGAAGCGTGTGTGTCATTACGATTAAGTTGCAAAGACTACTGAATTAAAATTAATCGGAGAGTTTGCAATATGACAGTTGATTTAACAGATATAAATCAATGGGTTAAGAAAATACCCTTTATATTGTGATGACTGGAATTTAATGTCGACCTTCAGAAGCCGAAAATCATTCGCTTTAGGAAGACTTTTTCCGGCCCATCTTCGGAATCCAACACGAATGAAGTCGGAAGTCACTATGTATTCTCTGGCTCCCACTTAACAATGCGTTATGAAATTCAATCCCAGATGTTGCTAGACAAGGCTCAGAGGTTGATTTTTCAGGCACGTTAGAACTATCACTTTTATTGTTAGGGCTTGTATTGACAGTCGGTCTGCTTGTGACTAGAATCGTAGGTGCCGCGCCCAAACCATATTATTTGTTTGGCTCATAATAGAGAGAATTTTTGTAAGGCTTCATTGACAAAGCCTTTTGCGAGACTAGCTCTATGAGTGGTGATGACCCTAGGAACTTCACCTCTGTGGATGTTCGACTTCGGCGTTATATAATGGTTTAGATTTTTGAGACTGATGTGATCAGTACCCATCACTAAAGCCAGTTTATCATTGATTGCTTATCATTTTACGAAAACTAATATTTAAATTTATAAGAACAGAAAACATACTTTTTTTTTCTTCTTTTCATATGCGTACGTGTACGTACTTATATTTATAAATATAAATTCAGCTATAAATATGAACAATTTTCCAATCGAGCAGCGGATTGGCATTGACAATGCTTGAATGATTTCTGGTATTCAAATCATTTCTACGCCGACTATACACATGTCCATAAAGTAAAATACAACTCAAACTTGGAATGTGCTTCTTTATAGATATGGAATATCCCAAAAGTATAAAGTGCCTAAAATCGGATGTATATACTCGTACATATATCAAAACTATTAAGTCGTATCTGAACTCGTTCACAAAGTTTATACCCACATTTTTGATTTATCAATCACTGCATTAAGCTAATTAGTTTTACTATCAATGATCTTACTGATCGCACTTACGATTTTAATAGTCACTTCCGAAATTGTATGCTTATTTGACATCCATCAAATGCTTGGTAAATGCTAAGAAAACATTTCAAAATTGCTTTGAAGTTATACGACAAACCGGAAGTAGGTGTCATATACATACACAATTATTATTTGTCGAATGTGGGAATACTGTTCTCCCAACTATAAACTTTAATTTCCTGATCTGATATTCGTATTGAAATGCAATGAGGGCGTTTATGCATTTTTAAATTTTTTTTTTCATTATGACCTTACACCCTCGCACTATTCATCAGTAATTAATCAATTCGAAATGAAGAAAAAAGTTAAATAAAACAAACCAGAAAGTAACCGAATAATCACGGCTGTATTTCAAATGCCGAACAAATGGAATTTTTTTAAATCCATGATTTTAACATCAACCTTCTCAATGCAACAAAAAAAACAAAAGTCTAGACGAAACGACTGAACGAACACCTCAGTATGTGTAAACATTTTAAACAAACATTAGCTTATTTACTATTGATGACAATAAATGGTGATTTTGCATTTAATAACACAATTGGCACACTTAAAACCCCTACTGTCAGAAAATACCATTGCAAATACGTAGAACCTTGACCATCCATAATTACGAGTATATGAAAAATATTAGTAAATGTGATTGGAGTCGCATTTAGGTTTATATGTACGAGTATAAACAATGAAAACTTAAAACGTTGCAAGAAATTAACTGACTATTTAATGTTTTTTCTTAAATTCGGTTTGCAGCTGCATCTAACATTTATTCATCTAACCAAAGTGATAAAAGAAGTTTCAAGCACAGAGTTGCCAAAAGCTGGCATATGGCAACCAATAAGATGGATCCAAGTTAGATCCACTAAAGACGCAATGAATATAAAATAATGACACCACTCCTATCAATAATGCAAGAATAACACACCCGCATAACCGAGATCGGATTTCCCGGATAATTAGATACCTCATGTCTTCATGAGAAGCGCCTGCTGAATATCTTATACGTTTATGAGACTAAGGCATGTTTTTAGACTTAAGACTGGAAAGCCAACTTAACTAAGAATTGAATCAACGCTTCTCACAAATTTCTGTAACACTTACAGAAAACCTATTACAGTGAAATAGGTCCTCGAGGGGACTGAACCTTGTTCGCCTTTCTCACCGATAGACTTTATAACCGATATTTTTAAAACTAGCTAAGAAAAATCATTGCTTTTATGAAAAAATAATACGTACAAATTTCGACAGTCTTACCTGATCTTACAATCACGTCAGCTACAATTTTTTCATCTGTTGCAGTCGTCGAAGGACGATATAGACTTCACTGTAAACGGTCTCAAATTTAGACAATGTATTGTTCGAAATTTCCAAATCGAGTTGTACAGCCCATTCGGCTAACGACTCGGTGCTTACAGTGCCGTTCAATTGTGACTCGTCTCTTCGCCAACCCGCATATTTGAAAAAGTTAGCAATCGCTTGAGTTGAAACCTCCGTCCGCGCTTTGTCCAACATCAAAACAGCGTCTAGCATGCTAAGTTTTGATTCTGCGGCCTTATTTTCATGATCGTGAATTAATTTTAAAACAATCTGTTTCCTGAAATTTGTTTTGAGTAGTTTACTCACTCCTTGGTCCATCGGCTGCAGGATAGCTGTTGTACAAGGAGGCAAATTTTACTAAAGACGATATTGTGTCTTTTTCGGAAACGTTGTATCCATGCATTCGAGATCTCAACTTCTTTATCCATTATTTTAGCAAAGGCGTTCTCTTTGCTCTGTAGGATTGGTCCGTTTATTGGGATTTTATTTGTTCGCTGTTGCTTAAACCACTCTAAAAGAACGTCTTCTACTTCTGAATGTTTGCTGGACCTAGCCCTTTTATTCTTCATTAAATGGATATTCTATGGCCCCGCGATATTTTTACTTGATGTGATTGAAGAGTGATTTACCCATAATTCTTTAGCGATTTGTGCGTTTGTTTCACCGACCTCCAAACGCCAGAAAATGTGGGCTTTCTGCTCAATTGAAAATTGCCTCAGAGCCATTAAATCGTACAACACTCAATCACTTATTCCAAAACAGTTTCAATTAGCTAGAGCACATACAAAAAACTGACAACCGTGGAACGGTTCCTAGGGTCTGGAAATGACAGTTCATTCGACAATAATTCGAAAAAAATTCTAAAAACGGCACTCGGTAGCCTTCGCATCCATTTTAATTTAATCAGGGGGTTACAAAATACGGACGTTGTAAGCGATATTTCGTTGTAAACGATACTGTTGTATTCGATACCTTTTTACATTGTATTTATAAAAGAGGCACAACTCGTATGTGAAATACGATGTAATAAGCGTTAATACGTTGTATTCGATGCCGTTATAAGCGATTTCCACTGTACTAGTTTATTTCTAACCTTATTAACTGCATCTAGTGCTATATATTTCTTACACAATACGATTTTGGGGTTGGCTAAATTTGGGGACCATTGTACAGACCAGTAGACATTTCTCTATCACAAAGTATAGCGCAGTTTTTGAGTTTTTTAAGACATTTATGACTCTTGACCATCCTCTGTGATCAACGTTAGAACCTAAGTATTTAAATTGTTTGTACTCTGCCACGACGAGTCCTTTGAAATAGATTGTTGTCAGAAGTTGGGTTGGCGAGTTGACAAAAACAAGAAGGCAGATATTCGGTCTTAGTACGAATACTTCGCAACATATGTTTTTCTACAGCATTTTTCACTAATAATATCACCGATGAAAAGAAAAGAAGTAACTTTGAAATCATTTATATGCACCTTCAATAAAAAATCTTGCACGACATTCAAAACCAGGACATATTAAACCGCCTTAGTGTGCTTCAACTTTAACTTTGCTGGTTATGCATGTATTCGCCCGTGTTTGCAAGCAGCATACCCTGTTTTTGTTTTTGGTTTTCTGAAAGATCGTTTTAGGTTTTTTAGTTCGAAAGTATTGCCTGTCCTTATGCAGATGTTGAAGTTTGTAATACGTGGGATACCTCCGAAAAGCTTGATATTGCTCGTTTCCAGAAACCGTTGGAAAAATGCGCTCGATTGCATGATACTGAACTTTCGTACTATTCTCCTCTTAATTGTGTGGACCTGATATGCGAGAATGTGATTGTGTTCCACTAGCCTCCAGATGTGAAAATATTGAATTTTTCATGGGACATATGAATCAAATAAATGACATAGCTTGTCTAAAGGTCCCAGCTAATATAATTACATCTAAGACCTTAGCCTTTTGTATCCTGCTTTTCTCATGACGGCTACAGACCCTGCACCGTCACCTAAGCTGTATCATGCTGGAAAAATGGAATGAGTGACGAAGATTTCTTTTGCTAAAATCAACACTTAAGTCCGAGTGACCGTAAGACTGTAAGTGGAACACTTTCTCGGAGGCAGTAAAATCAAATAAGTTTGACGCAAAGAGATCAAGGTTTTTAATCTATCGGTGCCACCTTATGTATTGATTCGATCACGACCAATAGGATGAATATCTTTGGCATTGTTTCTGTTGAATAAAACTGGTTCCATAATTAAGAAAGACTGATTGATTGATGTCCAAATGAAGGTTTACGAACTTAAAAACGGAACTGTAAGCGTAAAACAATCTAGTATCAAATTCTTGATTCAAATACTACGCCAAAATTCTTCGCCCACCTCTCAAAGAATCACAATTTGGACTTGAAAACATGACAAGTGTTCTCGCCAAACAATTTGAAGAAGTACGCCAAAAAGTCCAGATCAATACTCATGGCGAAATTCGCAAATCAGTATTAGATAAGAATAAGTTTCTTAAAAGTCTGCGCAACTACTTGCAACCGCCGATTACATTATTTAAGTTTTAGGGGTCATTTTCAGTCCCGGTATTCGGGTAGGAGATACGAGTACAACTGCGAATTTCACGAGCTATATATCGAAATAGTGCAGATCAATAAGCCAATATGGATAGGACAGGTATGAGTAAAACAAATTAATATTAACGTTCCTTAACGTAAAGGTCATGCAATACAGAAATAATTCGCCAACTAAAAACGGACCAATGTTGGGCAGTTGGTCACATAATCGCGATCATTCGAGAGATTTTGGTTGATGCCCAGGTTAACCCCGGCCTATTACTTCATCATGTCAAGTATGCAGTTGCGTGTATAAAAGCTCCCTGCATGTATTGGGTATATAACTTAATTCGTGCGGTTTTTTTTTTCAAAATTTGAACATTTATTTAAGAAAAACATGTGCAGTAGTATTATTCAAAGTATTGCCAATCTGAAGCTATGACTTTTTCTCATCTTTCTGGCAATTTGTGGATCCCATTCCAAAAGAACTGTGCCGGCTTGGCAGCCAAGAATGAATCAAGCTAATTTTTGATATTCTGCTCTAATATGGAGCGTATTTCAGTGAGGGCGTTCTGCATCGACCGGAACAAATGGTAGTCAGAAGGGGCAAGGTCTGGGCTATAAGGCGGGTGGGGTAAGACTTCCCATCCACTGTTTTCCAAATAGTTCTTAACCGGAATAGCAACGTGGGGCCGAGCGTTGTCATGATAGAAAATTATTGCCTCATGTCTGGTCGCATATACCGGGCGTTTTTCGACTACTGCTCTCTTCAAACGTTGTCCATTGATGGTTTCACCCGGTGTTTTAGCAGCTCATAATACAGCAAACCCATCTGATCCCACCAAATACAGAGCATTACCTTCGCGCCATGGATATTCGGCTTTGTGGTTGATTTGGCTGGTTGGCCGGGTTTCACATATGATTTTTTGCACTTGGGGTTGTCGTAATGGATCCATTTTTCATCACCAGTAACAATCCGATGCAAAAATGACTTCCTTTTGTGGCGTTCCAGCAGCATTTCGGACATGCAAAACCGCCTTTCGACGTCTCTCGGCTTGAGTTCATATGGAACCCAATTTCCTTGCTTTTGAATTTATCCAGCTGCTTTTAAACGTTTTGAAATGGCTGTTTGAGTGACACCCAAAGATTCTGCGAGCTCTTCTTGTGTTTGGCAACAATCTTCATAGAGTAATGCTTCCAGTTCTTCATCTTAAACTTTTTTGGCTTCCCAGGTCGTTCATCGTCTTCCAAGCCAAAATCCCCACTTTTAAATCGTGCAAACCACTTTTGGCACATTCGCTCAGCTAGCACATGTTCACCATAAACTTCCACCAAAATACGATGACTTTCGGCAGCAGTTTTCTTCATTTTAAAATAATGAAGAAGAACTCCCCTCAAAAACACTTTTTCAGGCACAAAGTTCGACATATTTGAGTGAAAATTTTTTTTTGTTGTTTACGCTTCAAATGAATGACATATACTGAAATGACGTACAATGCCAGTAGCTTTCCAACGCATATTCCAATGGAATAATACAAGTTACGCCATCTCTTAGCAAACCGCACGAATTAAGTTATAGACCCAATATTTTGAGACTAAAGAAACAAACATATATCGGTGTACCTTTGAATTATGTTCCGTAGATAATAACAAAGCGAAACAGGGCTTATTTTTTACAATTTATATAAGTAGGCTAGCTCCTATATCTACACATTCAGATATTTTCCCAAATTAAATGCATTTGCACATGGATACGATTTCAATTTAAACAGAAAGCAAAACATTTGTCACACGTGGAGAAAGTTGAGAAACAATAAAAATATTTGAACGCATCTGCATTCATTACTCATACCTACAGATTAAATGCGAAGTACAAAGTTCACAAAGTCATTCAGTAATGGTGATAAAGTTCACTTACGATTGAGAGTTTTCATGATACATTCATTCCAAATAACCTCTAGTATAATTTTCTGGGACATTACTCGTAATTGTGTCACCAGCAGGAACTGAAGCGTGTTCTTTCTAAGTGCTCTGCTCATTAATCATTTCAATTAGCTTTTAATAATGATTTAACCGGAAATGAACTAGGTACGAGAACGAGTATTTGGTTTGCTCGTTTTTGATTTCTCATTTGTTATTCAATACACTGCACATGTCAATGTACGAATACGAGTATTGATTGATACTGATAAAGACAAGTATTATACAGTTGAAATTGAAATCAATCTCTTTCTCAAACCATGTGAAATCGCAATCGTTCGGTTTAATGGTTTTCTGTTACTGAAGCGTTTTAAGTATTCCTCATCGGTTTAGAGTCAACGTCTACTGTATTGAAAGGTGGTATTAAAGAATAGAAGTATTAGTGGAAGAGGCAAATTATTGATGTGGTTTTCTTTGATGAAAGCTTAACTTAAATTTTAAAATCACAGAAAAAAGTATCTCAAAACTAAGTAGAAATGATGCTTACATACAGGAAGGTACGGACAGACACAAGCGTAAACATGAAGGCATATTACGGAAAAATAGCTACAAAATAAAATAATAAAGGGAGAGCCAACACCTATTGTGTTTTTTAAATATTAAATATACATTTATTGTAAAATCAATACAAAATTTTATTTAGTATCAAAGTTCGGCCTATGGCAATTATGAATAAAATACAACATCGTTCATGTGACTACCACAGCTTATGTTGCGAGCAACCAACCGGGGGTGAAAATTATGATTATATATTATTATTATGTGATATATGATGACTTGTTAAAGAATAAGTGGGTTTGGATGTTAGGTTTGAGATCCTGAATAGTCGCTGGGTTATTGCCATAGACCTTACTCTTCGAATAACCCCACAGGAAGACGTCTATCGGTGTCAAATCGCATGACCTTGGGGCCAATCAACTCCTGTTCTAACCAAAATAGTGCGATCTTTAATTTTACACGTGAAATCAATATGGATTTCACAACAAATGTGTGTTAAATTTAACGAAAACTTCCACACTAGCTGTTGGCTCAGCCTTTAGCTCAATGAACTCAACTAAATATTTTGTTCATATATGTATGTAAATTGCGAAAGGTGATCGGCCCTGATAAGATGTATTAATTATTGATCTGAACCAGGTGCTTCAAAATCTATGTTTACAGAATCGAAAGGACAGGAGACAACATTATGGTCAATTATATGAGAAAAACGCCAATTGTCTGAACCATGTATGTCGCAAACAAATATTCCGCGAATGCTTGAAGCACTTTAAAATAAATAAAGAAAGAACCTTCGGTTTATATGTCGCCCATTACATCTATTACCCTTTGTTTTCATAAGGAAACTAACTTATTATGCGAAACAGACTTTAGGATGGGATCATGTACTTACGCATCAGCATATACGTATACGGGGGCAACTTATGCAAAATTTTACCAAGACTCTCAATATAAGCCTGGAAGAACAAGTCAACAAGCATCTTCAGCCAGCTTAATCTTTTGCTAGCTGCCTTCAGTTTCGCATGCTAAGTTAGCCGAGGTCCCCTTCCACTTACGTGCACCACCTGAGTCTCGGTCTTACCCTACTTGCGTTGTCTCTCTGGGCGGGATTCGAAGACTTTTCGAACCAGAGCGTTTGTGTCCATCCGCTCTATATGAGCCAGACATCTCAGTCATTGGATCTTCACTCTAATGGCTAAGTGGATGTCGCTTTACAGTCCATACTATCTTTGTATCACCTCCACCTCCACTACTCACTCACCACTCACGGGATCGAAAATCACTCCAATAATTTTCCTCTCAAAGCAGCCAAGAACATCCTCATCCATTCTTGATAATGTCCATGCCTCTGCGCCATAGAGCAGGACTGGGACTATTAAGGTCTTATAAAGGATCACTTTTGTTGTTCGAGAGAGGACTTATAGCTGGTCGATTGCTATCTTGCCCCAAAGAAGCAGTGATTTCCAAGAGCTATAATAGTGTCATGATCTAAATTGATAGCGGAGCCTAGGCAGACAAAGTCCTTAACTACCTCAAAGTTATATCGTTCTGTCCGCGACGTGGGCGTTGAGCACCCTTTTTGGTTGGCAGTATTTACATACTCAGTCTTGCCCTTGTTGATCGCTAAACCCGTTTTCACTGTTTCCGCTTCAATACCTGTGGTGCATCCTCCTTACCAAGTCGCCTGCCGATTGGAAGAGCTCGGCAGTCAGACCGTCCGTCATCCAGGTCGGGTGGGCAGAAGTATTGGCCTACATCGTCCAAGTAGAAAGGTTAATTCCGCTTGACTGCGATATATGATTCCTTATCGCCGTTGTACAGTCTACAGAAATGCTCTTTCCAAATTCTCGGCATCGTCTGCGCCTCTACTTCGATGTTCCCTTGTGCGTCTCAACAGGCTTCGGTTCGGGGCTTGTGTTCGTGGCATGTTGTTTTTAACTTTTACTAAAACTTCCGAATCACATTCCTGGAGTTCTATCTCTCAATTTTCTCGACCACATGCTTCTCATCTTTCTTTTTCTTCCTGAGAAGCCGGTGTTCATCTCTCCTCTTCTACTCATAGAGCTCGTGAGTAACTCTAGTCTTTCCATGCGGCGCCGCTTTGTATGCATCTTAATTAGCTGCATGTGCTTGCCGGCATTTTTCCTTAAACCGGGGATTTCCTTGTGGTGGTCGAGAGAAACCCAGCACATTAGAAGCGGAATCTTAGATGGCTTTTGCGCACAGATGCTATATCAAAGTTGGCAAGAGTTCATCAGAAACAAAAGGATCGACAGCGATTGCCAGCGCCACTTGCAGTCAAATCGCGGCTGGTATTGCACCGCTGCATGTCAGGATGAGGGCTGAGAAGAAAGTTGCTATTGACACGTACAAACAAAAGTAAAAAAGAACACAAGCTTCGCCGAGGGGAAAAGGAAAAAGCGACTATGCTAGATTCAGAAATTTTACCAGAAGCTAAAACTGAAAGTCTAACAACTCAGAACGAAGCCCGTAGGGACGATTAGGAGAAAAGTTTAGTAGAAAGGCTATCGGTATTAAGAATGCCGATATTAAACTTCAGACTGCGAAAAAGCGAAACGATGAGCATAACCCTGTCACACAGAACTTATCATTCTACATCGAGTAAGACCAGGAACACTTTTCAAAGTTAAAAAGAAGAGAAGGTCTAATGACCTGTCCATGATTTGATCCAAAGCTCCGAATAAGCAAGATCCTTTGGATTGCGCTCTCTGTAGTTAAAGAGATTCATTTGATAATTTGCTAAACATTGCATCCACGATTCTTGCTATTAAATCGATACTCACGATCTTTTCATGGATTTTATGGTTGCTTAAAAATAATATTATTTTGAGGGAGAATGGCAGAAAAACAATCTGCAAATTCAAAAAAGCAGGACACAGAAAAAGACCCGGTACAACTGCTTCAGAGATTGCAGTGGAAAGTGAAGCATCTTCTGGTGGCCCCTTAAATTCCAAAATGGGCTTGTAATGGACCTAGTGGTGATCCACCACACTCAGATTACCGGAAGTAATGGACTACTTTTATAAAAGCATAGTTTTAAAGCTAACGAAATTATTTCGTGAGATATGCGCATTTGATATTCCAAAGTTTAGAACTGCCCAACTTGTTAAGTCACAAGTGAACCCAATATCAATCAACAAAACACTGGTGCAAAAAATTAACTGATTTTAAGTATCGTTGACAATTTTGCAAATCTTCTTCCAATTTGCCCAGCATATCATGTGTGAAGTTATTAAAATTCATTTTTTGACGCAAATTTGTTTTCGTTGTGCTAATATTTAAACAAACTGCTAAAGCCATGATTTATGTAAGTACCTCAGACTCAATAAAATGGCACTCCAAGAAGAAACGACTAGACATCGTACATAGCTCCATCGTTTTGCTTGCCTGCAATGACGCAAATGTCAGGAAAATATTTACTAAATCCCAGGTCATATAGCTTCATTTTAAACAAATCGAATTAAGGAATTAACACCATGATCAATTCGTTGATCATTTTCACTTCTTCACACGTAAATCATGACGACTGAAAATGAATGACGTACATACTCGTATGTCAAAAGTACTTCGGCGCACTTACTGTTTTTTTTTTTCTTTGCATTGACAACTACTCAGTATGTTGAGGAATTTGTTTACCAATTCTAATTTAAAACTCGTCACGAAAGATCGATGTTATAACTCTAAAATGAAAAATGATACGAGACCTTAAAGAAACTCCATATCATCCAGCTGATGCGGATAGATGACTGCTAATCGCTCTCTGAGCTACGAGAAGCTAATTCGACTTATTCGATTCATGAGATCGATTTCAAAATTTCATTCGATTGCTGATTGTAGCTATTTTATATTGATGAATTCATGCAATACGATCGCGTCATTTCCTCTTCATTAATAGGCGACAATCGAACGACCCAACGACGGCAGACAGTAGAGAGTTGCGCCTGTTAAACTGGTGACGACGGGAAAATCAATCAAAGTATTGCATAACGATTTAATTGCATTTCTTCACCTACTCGTACGTCCCATCAAATTGATATCAATTTTAGTGATATACTCGTAAGTGCTTTACATATGCATGCAAATCATTTTTCGCCACGCGTCGTAAAGTCGTCGTAACGCTGCGCCATCGATTTGAAGGCCCATAAATAAGGTTTTGGTTTCAGCAGGATTGTGTGTCAGCTTTAGTTTTCAAAAAAAGCTAATTTATGCGATCGAATAATGTCACCGATGAGTATGCTTAGTGGGCGTGTAGGCAATGCTTAGCTATGTACATATTTCATAAAGAACGCTGTGTAACATGTAATTCGAATGCATTGCACTTAATACTCCTAGATACAGGTAAAACTGGTCGCTCGTTTTTGAGTCCTATTGAGGCGACATGGACTTTGAATCGAAGGTACAAATTACTGAAAAAAATAGGAAAGAGTAGCAGAAGATTGAAAATTGAATTGCACAGAGAGTGTTTTCTTCAGATAACTATTGTATATCCAATCAACAAGCCTAAGCCTCTCTAGCTAACTGCCTTCAGTTGTGTGCTTTAAGATCATTACAATTTTCTTCCACTTTTGCGTGCCATTTAAGGTAAGGCTTTCCTCATCTCCGCTGTTCATATGAGTAGGAGTTGACAACTTTTCTCGGACTGAAACGGTATTTGAGTCATTGATTTCCTTGCCATCTCAGAAAACCGTTGCATACCTTTCTGACTCTGTCCAAAGAAGCAGTGATTGGAAAGAGACCTATTAAACCCATTACCATCATCATTTCTATTTTAGCACTTTTAATAGTGCTTTTAGACCTTTAGCTACAAATATGATATAGCTCATATAAGACACTTGCCATACTAAATTCTGAACTTGTAATTTTGGCAAGTCAGTTCCGCTAAGATGAGATTACTACCCTTTAGCTACAACGAGGAAATCAAATAAGCCCAACTTATCTGAATTCTAGAAACATTAATGGTTGCCGCCAGATTAGAGCGCTTAGTCCTTTTTCTAACTAAAAACAAAAACAGGGTATGTCATAAAACAAATCACTAGTCACCAAAACGGGCACATCGCGATCTCTGTGGAACCAGTTGAATTTAACTACAAATGGAAAAAACCTAAACATTCTCTCCGGTTTTCAAAAATCCTAAGAATTTCCTTCAGCTACGCGATATTGCCTCACATTCACACAGTATGTGTGTTATGTCCTCAACCGCTTGCAGATCGCCGCAGAATCTTCAAATGTCCGTTTCTGATAATTTGAGTCTCTTTGCGTGTTTCAACAGGAGACAGTGCCCCATCATGATTCCTATTAATGGCCTAAGCTTGTCCCTGTTCAGGCTTATTAACTCCCAATATCTTTTACCGTCAAGAAGTGGCCACTGAGCCTTGGATAGCCTATGTTCTTCAAGATTCGACCACCTTATGTTGGCAGTCTTTATGGTGTTTTCCTCGATAGTGCTCCTTTCTGTGCAAAGGGGTGGTTTGATGTAAGCAACCTCACTATTATCGAGTAGCCCTCCTCTTCTTGGAAGTTCATTTCATTGTTCATTTCCCTCTATACCGCAGTGTCCTGGCGCCAAGGACAGTCTCACCCGGTTTTGAATGCATGCAAATGGACAGCCAGAATCTCTGATTGGAAAACACTTTTTATGTTCGGTAGTCTTATGGACACTCTTAGTTTTGGCTCTTCTGAGAAGATACCGGAACCTGTTCCTTCCTCTGTTTTTGAGCCATCTGTGAATATTGCAATTTCATTTGGACTGATTACCGCATTTTCTTGCCAGTCCTTCCCCTCGGGATACATTATATCATACGGAATGTCAAAGTCGATCGAAGAAAGAATAGATAAGGTAACAGCATAGAAAATTCTTGCACATCCTTTGCGGCTGAAGGGGAAATGAACAGAAACTCAACCAATAGGGAAAAGAACGTGTCCAGGCAACAAGACCGTTACAGAAAGCTAAATGGAAATGGGCGCTCTTGGACTTATTTTCTACAGTTATGCGTCGCTTTGTCGAAATCGTCTCAACAAAAAATAGTTGATGCTGCTATTCTTGTGGAATGAAAAGCTTTCTTAAAAGTCGCAATACTCAAGTGATTGGAAATTCTCGTATTTGAAGCATTTGGCCACAGGGTGTTGTCAGGCCAGGTGTTGCAGTTTCACATTGAGGTTAATTTTTCCGACGTTGAATTTCATTTGTAAAGGAAAGTTTTAGTGCCATACTTTGATTACAAAATGCTGATATTTTAAATAACTACTATAACTATTTAGCAGTCTAATTAATCTAGTCAGGATAAGCTTTAAACGTATCAGGGCAATTAGAATAACTCAGTTTTCCTCTCGGCTAGATGCTCTTCAACATATAGTTAAGGCATTCAATAGCAGAGTTTCTTAAAAATTCTGAGTGCTGACTGTGACTCTACTACTACCTTTGAGTTCTTCTCTCCCTAAAGGATATCATAAACTGTCATTGCCTATGTGGAACGATTCTTTAGCTCCTTCGTTCTGATCAAAGCAGATATTTCATACAAATTCTTTGTTTGCAGAGTTTGCATTGCACATGTTGTGCTTGTGATAACTTCCGGATATTGGTTATCGGTGTTTGATGCTGGGAATTATTTACTTCTGGAGCGTTTCAAAGAAGGTTCTAAAAGATTACTTAGATTTCAGTCTTTTGTGGTTGAACTTAGGTACAAGGTGTTTGTGATTTTATATCATATTGAATCGTTCAGATAGGTATCTAAAATCTTTCTACATCTTAGGACTTGGACCCTTTGGCATTGCAGGATGTTAAATTGATGACTTTTGGCAGGCGCCGTGCCAAATTAGGCACCAATTATTTTTTTAAAACTAAATCGCTCGGGCTATACCTTGTTCATTTGCTTGTGATTTGGCATAAGAATCACTTTTGGCGATCGTAAGACCCCGCTTTTGCAACATGAAAGAGGATCCCAGGGAAGCAATCTTTTCGAAATCGTTTTTTTCTCTGTTGAAGACTCCAATAAAGTGCTATCACATCTTTTATTTTCCTTTGAAAATTAATTCATTCCCAATTATATTGTACTTTTGCTCTTTATGGAAACCCTAGTAGCCTTATAGCCATTACATTTTAAATTATCTGATTGTTTGGTGAATTGCAAAGCAGTTGTTAGATAGCGGTGATATCTGCATAGGTGCAGGATGTTATGCTTATTACTCAGCACAGTGTTGTTTGTAAACAAACAAAGGATGTTTTCTCTTCTTTTATGAGTTGAATTAAGCGCGCAGTCAGGAAGTCAGAATAACACAAACTAAAGTAATAGTTAGCTGAAACCAAAGCTCACTAAGTGGTCATTGTTTAGTTGAAGGCCTCCTTTGATCCATTCCGGATGATGTTGAATATGCTCTCAGAACTTTTCTACTGATTTCATGAACCATCTGTATAAGGAACTAACTCTATGTACACACTTATTCCACACAAGGCTATAACATTTTTTAAAAATTCAGAATCGTACAGTTTATTTAAAAGGATATTAACTTAGACTGCGTACGTTCGAATATACCATTTACACAAACCCACTTGCACGTTCAGTCTTAATGTTTATACAAGCGTCTGTCACTTTTCGCGGTTAAGAATAAAGCACAATTCTAGAAATCGCTGACGCTTGTTTATACGCTTTTTTTTCATCCTAAAGACTAAAAATAAAATTAAACGTAAATACAAGACAAGACACTAATACTAAGTTGAATGTATCGGGCGCCACCACACAGAGTACCGAATCGACTGAGATAATCCAGATATCTGTTTGAGGTACCTAATAGATAATGAGGTTAATATGCGTACTTGTACTTCACAAATTAGTGCGTTAGATAGCACCAAATACATTAACTAGACACCGTAAAATGTAAACAAAATGTTTTTTGTTTTAAATAAAAAAAAAATCAGCACGAACTACGAAATTACTTTTGTGACTGTGGAATCAACAAAGATATTTTTTTAGGTGTCATGGGACAATATCTAGGTTATACGAGAATGCGTGCAAACAAGTACGTCAAAGATTGAAAATAAACACGCCAAGGATCTTATACAAAATTCTTGGTAGCCACTAATTTTTATGATGAAATTAATTGAATTCAATCATAGTAACACGGTTTTTGTTTCACTCGCTGTTCTGTATTTTGGCTATTTGAATAAAATAAGATAAAAGGAAAATGAGAGCATTAACCTATACCCTTGCTGTACCTAAGATATACTTTATTAATACTTGTATTACTATCACCAGTAGAACAGATCATTTATCATCTTGAGAGAGACATTTTTTTTAACTACTTCTTTGACCATTTAATTGTGTAAGATACATTTGTGTAACCAGGCATCACGACGAAGATAAAATACCCATGAAAACGAACAGAACTTTGGTGATTACGTTGAATTCATAGACTTGTAGGTAGTGGAGGAACACTAAAATTTTTATGGAAAATACTCAGAGGGCTACTAATTAGGGGCGTTATTCGTTTCTTGATAAAGGCTTCCATGAACACAGGTGTATGTGGCGAATGCAACCCAATATTTGTAAAAAGTCAGCGTCATTCATGCCATAATTTGTGGGGACAAAGTGAAGGATCTGATTTTCTTAAGCTGGCACAGGCTAGGTACCAACTGGAACAGATGCAACTCAACCTGACTTTCAGACTTTCCACAGCCTCCGGATATCTTTTCCAAACTAACTCAAAATTAGACTAACGAATTATGGTTAAGGGTACCATGCTACCAAATTACACCGTTTATACGCAGCGTAGAAATAGAGTGGAGATACTTAACAATTTTAGAGCATTTTTAAATTAACGAAGCGACTGGAGAGTTCATTAAACAAGAAAGGCTGTCCGTCTCTTAATATCATGCTTCAATATCAGTAAGAGAAGTATCTTCAATCGAGGAGAATATAATTCCCACAAATTGATAACAGATTTCAAACCGGATTGAAATATTGTATTCCGAATCACTGACTTTGCAGATAACAGATTCCCCATAAGTATGTATATGTAATATTAACCGAATAAGGGGCAACTACAAAAATCTCAAAGAGCAAGCAAGAGTGGTAACCACTTAAATATTTGTTGACAACAACTTTAAAGATATCTCTATAATCAACATATATTCATTGATATCAAAGACGAATTAGAAGCATGCGCTATAAAGAGATGTCCGGCTTCAAGATCCCAACTAAAACTAATCCGGTTCTATCGCACAGTGCTCGGAAACATTCAATGTATAGTTGAAATCTTCAAAAATTTTAGAGTTGCATTAAACTTTAGTAAGGACTACGATGACGTCTAAATTTGTTAACCTTGCTTAAGAACAGATCACTGAACTCGCCAATATAGCCCCATGTACGTATATGTCCACATAGGGGGAAAAAAATATGGTAGCTCGACAGTTTTTCTCAAAGAATATGTATAAAATGCAGTAATTTTCCCAGGTGATTTGAACGTAAAGCAAGAAAATTAAGACATTTTTGCGTGCTCAACATCAGCATCAGTATGCAACATCATTGTTAGGATCATTAACTTATTGTTGTTAGGGTACAGATGAGGATTTTTTTATATCGACGTCAAGAAGCTACATTCATAAACACAAGCTTTTACCAGTGTTTTACCAGTGTGCCCTTCAAGCTCCTTGTTAAACACCACATTCAGCAATAGAACAAATTCATGAGATATGCCGCTTTTTATATGAGTTTTACTTGGCCTTCATAAAGAAACCTCTAATTTGATTAAGCACGCAAATGCAAGACCTGTTCGCGACCCCCGTTTGGCTCCGTTAAGACTGATAAAATCTTCGCTGCTGCTTTTAATATCAAAGTAGTTTCCAGTAAACGCTATCTATTTTCATCGTGAACAAATGTAGAAAACTCTTACTCGCTGTTCTTTAGATGTACGATGGTAATTATGCAACTAGTATTTCTATTGTACAACTAAGGTAACCCTATAACACATCTTTACAGTCCTAATCCTTTTCTCTAGTACAAAAAGATGGACTTCATCCAAATAAAATAAGGAATTCATTGGCAGGCATAGATTGAACTATGCAATGTTAATCAATCTTAACCTAGCTACGGTAATTAGAAGATGTAGTCCGAAAGGACCTGGCGTTTGCCCACTTTAGGTTGAAGCAGTATCTTAGTAAGTTAGTAAGAAAATTTTTCCCAGCTGCTTCTAGATATTTTAAATATGCATACCATCAAAAAGTTCCCGGAATTTATTCAGAAAATTAAAAATACAAGTTTATTCATCTAAATCTATATTGTTCCCTTCAAAGTAATCCCCATCGACTGCAACACACTTATGTCAGATCTTGATCCAATCCTCGAAATATATTTTATATTCGGTTTTCGGTATGTCCATCAGTGCTTCCTGCGATTTTTCCATTACTTCCTCTTGGCTGCTGAAACGCGCTTCCCGTAGTGGTTTTTTAACTCGATTGAATAGAAATAAGTCACAGGGAGCCAAATCAGGTCAATTCGGTGGCTGTTGGATGGTATTTGTTGCATTTTTCGTCAAAAAATTACGAATGATGATGGCACTGTGCGACGGTGCGTTATCATGGTGCAAAATCCACGAGTTTTCTGCCCACAATAATACTCTTTGTTTACTATCTGTTGGTTATTGACCAACATTTCTTTTACTTCATCAATTTTTTCGTCGGTTTTCGATGTCGATGATCTGCCACTGCGTTCATCATCTTCGATTGACTCACGACCACTTTTGAACTGCTCGTGCCACTGGTAAACGACCGTTTTCTTAAGAGAATCGTTGCCGAAACAATTTTCCAACATTTCCAACGTTCGCGCAGCATTAAAGTTGTTTCTTACGCAGAATTTAATACAAGTTCGTTGTTGTAAATTATAAAAAATCGCCAAACACACCGAGATAGATGTACTCTTGTCTACGTTACTTTTGTAAATGTCAAGCTATGACGCTAAGATTCAGAGGGAATATCAACAACAGATGTACCAACTTAACAAAAAAAAAACAGAACTCAAATGGGAACAATGGGAGCGCCACACGATGGTTATTCCTTTTTGATGAAGCTGGTATATCATACTCTTACCATGGCTCCCAAAGGAACCCCTGTTTAATTAGTAAACTGTGACAACACACTATGCAATATCTGAGCACTTTGTGATGGCGTTTCTTTTTCTACAGCTTTCCGAAGACTTTTAAAGGACCCTTATGGGATGGGGTTGTTTATCATTAGGAGATCCTGAAGTCTACATACAAATCCATTATCAAAATTTATCAAATTCGAAAAATACCTTCCATTCATTTTCCATTGTTTTATTTCGGGCAGAAGTGAACTTTTCCTAAATTTAATTTGGGAAAATCATCAATAACTGTGGCGGTTCTGACGCATACTTATCTACGCAAATGGAAATTCCAATTTTCACTAACAATGATTCAGATTCCATATTTATTAAGCTGATCAACCCTAAGTGTCGTGAAGTTTTGGACTAGGTATGTCTTAAGATCGGATCCCCCTTCTAGATCACATTGCTCATTCTAAATTTGTTATCACGATTTTTGTCAGTTGGAAAGAGTGATAGAAAAATAGTTTTTTTTACATATTTATTGTGATGTGGAGGTAGGTAGGAGCAACAGTAACTAATGGAAAAGGAAATGCAATTTTTCAGCATTTTACATACTAGGTGGGGTGAAAAGTAACCTACTTGGGAATGAAAAAACATTTTTTTTTAATGTTTTTTTTTATTTTATTGAATATAGTCCCCTTTTAGCTTGATACACTTATTCCGGCGATTTTCCAACTTCTTGATCCCGTCCGAAAAGTAATTTTCCTGAAGATCTGCAAAATACTCCTCCGTGTCGTCGATGATTTCCTCGCGTGAGCTGAATTTTTTATTGATGAGCCATCTTTTGAGGTTTGGGAAGAGATTATAGTCCAAGGGAGCCAAATCGGGCGAATACGGTGGATGCGACAGCAATTGGAGCCGTAAGCCATTGATTTTAGCCGTGGTTGCGATGCTCTTATGCGCCGGCGCATTTTCTTGCAAAAGCAAAATTTTTTTTCGCTTCATGTGAGACCGTTTTGCAGCGATTTTGGCCTTCAATCGCTCTAATAATGCACAGTCATACTCGCTATTGATGGTTTTCCTTTTTCGAGGTAGTCCACGAAGAGTATGCCAAGACAATCCCAGAAAACCGACGCCATTACCTTTCCGACCCGTTGAACGTTCATCGGCCGCTTCAGAGCACTCATTCCGGCTTCAGTGCCGGGTGCCGGGCACTCATTCTGTTCTCTGGTGTGTAATGGTGGATCCAGGTTTCATCAACAGTTACCAATCGACGCCAAAAATCTGCCAGATTCCGCATCAGAAAGTCCAAACACTCTTTCGAAGTGCTCTCCCGTTCGTGTTTTGGTCAGGAGTGAGCATGCGCGGCACCCAGCGGCAGGATAACTTTTTCATGTGCAGAATATTGCCCAAAATATGGCGTGTGCGCTCAGTACTAATCTTTGTGGTATCTGCTAGCTCGCGCACCTTCACTTTCCGGTCAGCCAATAACCATTTCAGGTATTTTTTTTGACATTGTCCTCTGTAACCGCATTGAAGGGCCTGCCGCTGCGGACTTGATCGGTAGTGGAGTCGCGGCCACCACGAAACTCTCGAAACCAATATTTGACGGTGTAATCTGACGGAGCATTGCCCCATAATATTTATTCAACTTTTTTTTTGTTTCCTTCGTCGTTTTGCCTCTAAACAAATAATGTTTTATGAGAGAACGAAAATCGTTTTTGTCCATACTCAACATGATGCCAAACACGTCATCAACAATCAGCTGTCAAAACAAAACTAAAGACAGTATCGCACTGAAATTTGGCATGTCTGCCTTAATATGAACGGCCTTTAAGGCACCATTTTTGCAGTAGCAGCGCATTCTGACGGCCAAGGAGGTTACTTGTCACCCCACCTAATAATTATACGTTTTACTAGCGATGGTAGGTAAATTGATTGAAAACATAAAGCCTAAAAAAAAGGGTTTTAGATTCCTGCTCGTCAATATTTGATCACAAAAATGACTTATTTTGCTTGAACGGTGGTGATCTCCAAAGTTATAGAGGAAGATGTGACTCTTAGCTATCCTGCTATTGAAAAATTAATATCCAAATACAATAAATCTTGTGTTCAGATGTACACTGATTGTTTTCAAGGGTAACAATAAGACAATGTCATTAACCTAAGACATTTAAGACAAATAAAATATTTCTGTATTCCGTATTCCGTCAGTTATGGTACTGGCCCTTGCGAAACCCTCGTATCCGCCGTAATAAATCAATTAGAGTCAATTTGTTTTCTTTTTAAAATATTTCAAGTTATAATATTAATTAGAAACATCTTGAGCATCTGACTCAACATTCTTCCCACAAATCACGAGATTGACACAAGCCAATCAGGACCAAACTGGATATTCACCAAAAGATATAATGTCTTCTACTTATCATCTAAGTGCTAAAAGATAAATTTATGTATGGTCACATGTAACCATATAACACACACTAAAATTAAACAGGAGTTGTAATTAGTGGGTGTACTAAAAATAAAAAAAAATAAAATCCAATTCATTAAAACGCCATTAAGTTGGAAACCTCCGATGGCCACCACGTCGAAAATTGATAATTACGAGTATATTTAACTACTCACGTTTGAGTTTTAGTCCACACGATTCTGAACTGCGCATTGAAAATATTTGCTGTCAATTATTATTATTTGGCATAAAATATCATTCACGTGTACTAATCATTAGTAGGCCGAACAAGTCTGAAGTAATGATACAGGACGCCTGAATGTCTCAATCATGTGATGTAGAGATGACAACACCAAATTCGAACACCTAACCAACTGTGAGACCACCAGCATTGTACTCGTACTCGTATCTTCGTTAGGCAACAAAAATACTGTACGTGTCGGGAATACAAGTTTTTGACGGCGTTTTAAGGAAATTGTTAATTGTACACTTCGGAAAAGTCATAAAATTCGACTCAATACCGATTGTTAGGAATTTGGGCACGAGCGAAGTTTTGAGAACTCTCTAGACAGACTAGACGTTGTTGACTTGCCAGGCACCTTTGCGAGAGACAAATTTGAAAACAATTTGGTGTTGAACAGTTGTACAGCTTGGTATGTAGAGAAGCGACTTTCGGAGAAATTCAAAATTTATCAAAAGGATTTGTGTTTTTCTGGATGCGTCTTTCTATTGGAATTTTTACATGCTACTTAAAGCAACAACTTTGCATATGTGTGACATAATTAGTATAGAGTCTATAAAAAGACTCAGAATCAATGTGACAATTATAGGACAATGTGTAAGCAGGTGTTTTTTGTTACTATGTTAAGTGCCTGATTGTAGAACTGTATCTTTTTTTGGAAACAATTTGTGCCTTATCAGCTGTAGATAAAGCATCAATTAGCTGGGGGTATCTGATAGTGACACTGTCGTCAATTTCAAAACTCGTGCTGACAAATGTACCTACATATAAGCTTCATTGCTATTTTTTTCGCCGCATGAATATAAGTGAACAACAACAGATCGATGGCCTCAGGAACAATTCGGGGATTTTTTTAAAATCTGTACTTTTCGGATGCAATCGCTTATAAGTTGTCAGAATTTTGTTTATATATTCGATTGTGTAAATAAAACTCATATGGCAAATGAACTTTACTCACGGAAAATACTGTGTAACTACGTGTCCGGTTGCACAATGATGATTTCTTGTACAAATATGCACTTTTCAACCTATTTGAAGTCGGGAAAAATTTTTCAAAACAAATCAAGTTGCTGAAATAGGGATAGTGGCAAGCAGTCTTACTTATTTATTTTAGGTGGCACTTCAGCACCGGATAGACCTAGGCTTTAGTCAACACGCGTCTCCAGCCAGCGCGATCTTTTGCTAGCTGCCTTCAATTTCGCACGCTAAGCTGGCTAAGGTCCCCTTCCACTTAGACACTTACGTGCGTCACCTAAGTCTCGGTTTTCCTCTACTAGGCTACCCCTCGGGGGTTGACTTGAAGACTTTATGGACCGGAGAGGTGGTGTCCGTCCACTCTACATGATCCACCCATCTCAGTCGTTGGATCTTCACTCTTCTGGCTAAATCGATGTTGCTTGACAGTCCATACAGTTCATATTTGTATCTCCTCCACTACTCACCAGACGGGATCGAAAATCACTCAGAGAATTTCCCTCTCAAAGCAGCCAAGAGCATCCTCATCCATTTTTGATAATGTCCACGCCTCTGCGCCATAGAGCAGGACTGAGATTATTATGGTCCTATTTATGGTAATTTTAATCGCCGTTTCTCGCCTTGAAAAGGCAATTGAGTAATAAGGCGAAGCCGGAGATATATGACTTGGCTGTTTTGAAGACTAAATTGTACGAGTGAATCTTGGTTCGACTATGACAGATTGTCAAAAATGTAAACTTAGTCATCTGAGATGGCTGTAACATAAGGAATCTTTATTAATAACAAAACAGGCTTCTACTACTGCTGTTCTATTGTACTTTTAATGCCAAAATAATAGCTATCCAAGAAGGAATGATATTTTTAAAATTGTATGTATATAATATGATATTTGTGGTACATCGATATTTTTTTATTGTTGGATTCGGGAGCACAAATACGCAACTTACTTCATCCACACGGAGAGTTAGGATACGGTACAACGCAGGACTTGTCTGTCATCCGCATTATTATTCTATGTACAAAAAATTCAAACTATTATAGAAAATTCGACGGCTTTAAAGCTAAGAAAATTAATTTTACACTAACCGAAAAAACTGACCGACAGAGAAACTAAAGGATGTTTTTAATCCAGTACTAACTTAAGACAGTTATATCTGTTAAACTATTTGTCAAATTGCAAACTGTCAGTGCTATGTACTACTATTTATTATGACAAACACGCTTCAAGAACGTTACCAAATTTGGTTCCAAAATTATGGTTCTGTGTGCAAAACTTATAAAGCACTTTTCCCATACTATACCCGACATAATCGACCATCTGGGACCGCTTTTCGCCGTATTGTTGATTGTCTTAGCACAACATTTTCTTTGGAAGAAGCATAAGCACTGTGATGCATATGAAGAGTGTATACTGCATCCTCCAGGAGAGTGATCAATTTGACATGGTTAACAAGAGCTTGGTCTTTGTCCGTTGGCTTTATTGGAAATTTTACGCAAAGATCTTGGTTTAAAGGCTTACAAAATCCAGCTGGTGCAAGAATTGAAGCCAAATGACAATCGCTTGCGCCGAAATTCCGGTAAATGGTCCCAAAATCAACTTTCATTGGATCCGATGTTCTGTCGAAAAATTGTTTTGAGCGATGCGGATCATTTCTGGCTCAATGGGTATGTCAATAAGAACAATCGTCATAATTGAAGTGCAGATAACTCACATACGATTATCGAAACACTGTTATATGTGGAAAAGGGCTTTTGCTATAGAGCCAAAATTAATGTCATTTTCGTTCCTTGATTGAATCAAATGAATGTAGAAGAGATGTGGTTTCAACAGGATAGCACTACGTGCCATACAACAAACGAAACAATCAACTTTTCGACGGAAATCTTGTAATTTGACGCCTCTTGATTATTTTCTTTTGGGGATACGTAAAATCGCTAGACTGCGCTTACAAATAAACAATAATCAACGCATTGAAAGCCAACATTATTCGTGATTTGAGGACATAAAGCCACAAATGCTTGAAAAGGTGGTCGATATTTGGTTAGAAAACTTGGTTGCGCCCGAAGTTGTATTTACAAATTAAGTGCCGAATGCATTCTCTCGATTGAACACAAATATTTAAGAAAATTAGTACTGGCATTCTTTACTTTCAAAAGACAGAAATAATATCAACATAATTGAACGGAGGATTTCATATTAGAAGCAACCGCTTGAAATTGACTTGTGGTTTAAATGACGATTCAAAATAAAGTGTTCTTCTTATTAAAACCAATTGTCAACTGTACATAGAGTTACATGGACATCTAATAGTATTAAAGAGTTTATGTCAAAAGCTTACATTTTCCCATATTTTTTCTAAAAAGTTTTTCGCCTGTTTTACTCCCGCATTTGCAGGGCCATTGGCTTGATAATATGACCACTTGTGCTTGTTTTCAGCAACAATTCTGACGAAACTCCGATCATCCCGAATTCTGAAGTTGCCTTCCGCTATCGGTGTAAACAAATTGGGGTATACTATGGCCGCAAAAAGTTATTTTTCATACTTTTTTATGGCTCCCATCCGTATCCGTTTTAATTCTTCAACCCCAAAATAGCGAAAAAAAATAGTCTGCTACTACCCCACACCAAATATTTTTAAATTTAAATAAATCCATGTTAACCTTTTAGCAGTGGGTAATCGGAAATTTCAGAGCTACAAACGATTCCTTTTTATTTACTATTTCCTCGATTTATTTTGAAATTTCATCTCAAGCATTTTTTATTGATAGGCCTTTTGGACAAATGAGCAGCAACATCAAATTTTTTCAGTTGCTTATAATCAGTTTATGTTAAGAAAATGCCTCCCGATCTTGCTTTCAATATTAGGATGATTGTTTTCAGCATGTGTCTAAGGACGCTTCCTTTGTGCACTCCGACATAAACTAGAAATTCTCTCGTTAGTCCAGCAGAGTTTTTAGCCGTAGTTTTCACGTTTCCGTAAATGTCTTGTAATAGTATTATTCTAATAAACGTTTCCGGTACCTATTGAGACCTCAGCGCGGCCCATACTTTCTCGAGGTCGATAGATACCATGTGTAAATCCTTAGACGGGACGGGACTATAGGTCAACAAATTCAGATGAAGATAAACTTGGTTGCTTTAAGCAGCTGTGCTAGGATTTGTAATGAATGAATGAAAACCAACTCTCCGATGCTATGAGTATTGGATTTCCAACCAGAGGAAAAGCAGAGGCAAGCTTTGTTTTCGGTTCCCCCAAAAGAAAGTGGACCTTAACAAGGTCTAACAGAAACTATAGAGTTGCCTTAGAAAGATGACTTCATTGCCATCACCTGCAAAAAGCATTCAAATCAACCAAGTTCGAATCGCCATACCAAGAAGACCTTGACATTTAAATAAATATTGAAGTCACTATGAACTAAGGATTCAATTTCATCTTTGGCATTTTTATCTTGCTGGTAAATGTTGAAGGTCGATACTAAATATATCAACAGAAAATTTTTGATACAGATAGGTAGTCACGAATGAAGGACATCATTTCTCAAAGCGCGTATTTCAGGTTTCCCAAATTTTCCCAATACCCGGATCCATAAATACACTCTCAAGTCAATATGAGTATCGATGACAGTGACCATCGCCGCCGCCCCCACTGCGAGTTTAATTTAATTGATTTCACGTATTTACTTCAAGTGTCAACGTTTAATATTATTTTTCTATCTCTAATGAACTCTTTCGGACACGTGCCAAGGTTTCACCCTCACGACTACGAGTAGTAAGTAGAACAAATGATTGAAAATATTTTTAGACAGTTCAAAGAGCCGGTCAACAATTTTTAAGAATAATCTGCAACACCTCACTGGTTGAGCAACATAAACACAGAAACAAATTTCGCCCCGTAACGATAAATCGCTCGACAGAAAACAAATCCCAAAAAGCACTTTCATTTGTTAACAGTTTCAAGTTCATTCCACAAATCATCTCTCTCCGATATCTGAGTAAGCAATTCCAATCTCGGAACAAGAATATGAGTATCTGCACAAACAAACGAGTATATTTCTGTAAGCGTATCTACATAGGTACGAGTAGGAGTATATCTGAATTCGTTTGATCCCGGTTGCCCATTTGGATACATTAATAATTAAGTATAGATCCGCAGTTATCTGCCGAATAATCGAAGAACTACAAATACTACGAGTATAATGAGAGCCTGCGGTGAGAATACCAATTAAATGAAATTTGTTTATACTCAGCGAAATAATTGGCCAAAATCTGAAGCCATGGGAACTTTGAAGTGTCAAGCGTTTTAACTTGAACTTTAAAGCAGACATGTGTGCCCGAGCGGTTAGCTCTTTCGAAGGGCAAACTTTAACCTGTATCATGTATCTATGTATCTTTTAAGCGGGTGTGCTTGTAATCGAATCCAGTGTTTGCTTTTGGACGTTTTTTACTTTTTTCTTCTCGTTTGCATAACTTTTTTTTGGAGCACCCAAACAATAGCTGTATACCATAAAGTGCTCGTATCGGCATAGTCAACTGAGACGGCATGGGAGTGCGAGCATTTTTGGTATTTTTGGAAGCGCAAAAGACCGCTAATGCCATGTGCCGGCGTTATGTAAATAGTGTCGTATTTAAATTATAGCTGGATACAAAGTATTTTTGGTAAAATGCTTGTTTTGCTTTTAGCTATCCAAATTTGAAGGATTTTCTTTATTTTCAGATTCCGGACTTTTTTTGGGGGGGGGTTTCGTTTGTATAGTTATGCATTAAGCGGAGATGAATGGAACGTGTCAGCGTATTGACAGAAATAAATTTGGCTGGCAGAGCAGAGATTGTATGTCAGTTCATCTGACAAGGAACCTATTTTTTACCGAGTGCTGGTAATGTAAACAAATTTAAGGCAAAAATTGGCGGGGGATGATTGAATGAGGATGTCGACATATCCATGTCACGAGGTGAGAGAGGCCAATAACACTGGAGACTAATTTATTTAAGGTTTTAGACACAGAGTTAGATATTGTGTTAAAATTAATCAGAAATAGTGAAATTCAGAGTTCAATGACAGACCTTCTAATTGGGGACGGGGGAACGTTTGCCAAATTTTTGAATACTGCTGATTTCTGTTGCTTTGAAGTAGCTTACCAACTTTTGCCTATTAGAGAATCGCTCCTATCTATGGTACAGGTGGATTCAATTACCCTCTATTAATACTAGCAGGCTAACTTTTTCTATTATTGGCCCGGGTCTACCCCCGACAACTTTATTTAACTTATTAACAAGCAAAAACTTAAACCTAGGTTTAAAAACTAACAAAAACATTCTTAACCTAATGGGGCGAGGGAGAATATTAGTTGGGGGAGATGTTATGGGCGTGAAATATTCAGCATTTTATTTTATTTCATGTTTGCTGCGATGGCGATGGCGCGATAGTTAGCTCATCGGACTATCACGCAGACAGTCTGGGTTCGATTGCTGGCTGGGTCACCAACAATTTTTAAAAAAAAATCGCCATCCCCTTTCGGCGGCAATGGCAAACTCCCGCAAGTAAAATTGCCTACGAAAAAGCTTCTAAGGGGTGCCGTTCGGACTCGGCGATAAACCGTAGGCCCCGCTCAGATGTGACAAAAATGACAACATGAGCAACACAAATGAGTGTCAAGAAGCTAAGCCATGGCCCATACCGGGCTGCCAGCGCCACAGTGTTTTTTTTTTTTTTGTTTGCTGCTATTTAGGTCGAAGACTTCGGCGTAGTTGTTTGTTGTACGCAACATTCTTGATAATGGTTCGAAGTGACCGTAATTGGTGCGGTGAGTTTGGACAAGGAGAAGTGGGACAGATCTTAGGTTACGGGGATTGGGAGTGAATAAAATATTTTTTGTTATCCCCGGGCAGTTGATGTTTCCAGTCAATAACTGGTGTATAAAAAGTAAATTAGTTTTAACCTATTTCTATTGGGAGGTAATCCATATGGATCGGCCCAGGGTAGACCACGAAGTGCAAATCGGATAAACCTGCGTTGGACTGCTTCGATTCTTTGAATGTAGATTTGTTTATAGGGTGACCGAACTTGGCCGCAATATTCCAGAAGAGGCCTTACAAAAATAATGTACAGAGACCTTGTAACGTAGGGGTTGGAAAACTCTTTTGACCAGCGTTTGATAAAGCCAAGTGCCGAGTTAGCTTTATTTATAATGCTGTCAAAATAGTTTCTTGAAGGCGGAGGAAGACTTTTACGGGAATAGAGTATCGCTTGGCATTTGCTGACATTAAGCTCCAACAAATTTTGCTTGCACCATACCGAAAACTTATTTAAGTCATCTTGCAAGCAATGGGAGTCAGAAGGCATTGAAATGACTTTGGAAATTCTCAAGTCGTCAGCGAAAGTAGAAAGATCAGAATTTCTTAAAACGTGATTTATGTTGTTTATCGTTAGAATAAAGATGATTAGTCCAAGGTGGCTACCCTGAGGGACACCAGATGTTGCTTTGATGGGTCGGATATCGAGGATTTGAAGATGACTTTGTATTCTCGGTCTTCTTAATAGGATTTGATCCATGCCACAAACGGAGGGGAAAACCCGAGATTTCTTAGTTTGAAAATGATAAGTTGATGGGAAATTTTATAGAAAGCCTTGATGAAATCTGTGGAAATTGAATCGACTTCATCACCATCTTCTAAAGCACAAAGCGTCCTAGATACAAACTCTGTTAGGTTAGTGGTAGTGGATTTACCTTTCGTTAAACCGTGCTGGTTTGTGCAGATAGAAGGCCTACAGTACGGAAGCAATTGTTGATAGATAATACTTTCGAACAGTTTGGGTATGGAAGAGAGTTTTGCTATGGGCCTATAATTATCGAACTCAGCCTTGCTTCCTCTTTTATGAAAAGGGATGCTATAAAATTCCTTCCACAGGAAAGGAAAAGTACCTATTGAAACAGACAAGTTAAATAGAGGAAGTCCGAGATGGCTTAGACACTTTTTTATTACAATAGCCGGAATTCCTTCAGGGCCGGACGCAAAATCATCTTTAAGTTTGTTAATGTTTTCAGAAACCAAAGATGTTGTTATATTAAGCGAAATGGATGACGTCTCTGGGCAGTTTCACATATAGCTAAAGTAGCTAGGATCCTAGTAACTTAGGACAGTTAATGACCTTTAGAGCACCAAAATATTCCAGTCTTGGGATCTGAAGGTCAAGAGAAAAGGCTTGTAAATTCACTTGGCGCTTTTGACAAAGCCGAAGAGCCTTTTGACAGTTACTTTAGAGTATTTTCCAAGATTTTCTAATAAATTTGTACTTCTTTTGGTCGGAACAAGTCCGGTTTTTCAAGAATCGTTGTACTTACGAGGGCGGGTCAATAAGTCCGTGACTTTTGGATTAAAACACAGATTTTTTGATAAAAAAATAATTTTATTTTTCAACGTAGTCTTCCTTGAGCTCTATACACTTTGTCCAACGCTTCTCCAATTTTTTTATCCTTTCCAAAAAAAAATGATTTGTCGAGGTCTTCAAAATAGGCCTTTGTTTGCGAGATGACTTCATCATTGGAGTCAAATCTTTTTCCACCAAGCCATTTCTTCAGGTTTGGGAACAAGAAGTAGTCGCTCGGAGCCAAATCTGGAGAATAGGGTAGATGAGGGAGCAATTCATAGCCCAATTCATGGATTTTTGCCATGGCAACTGCACATGTGTTTGTGGTCGACTGTGAGCAAACGCGGCACCCATCTTGCGGAAAGCTTTCTCATGCCCAAGTGATCATTCAAAATTGAAACCACTGAGCCATGCGAGATCCCTACGGCTTCCACAATTTCTCGCACTTTCAATCTTCGGTCGGCCAACACCATATCGTGAATTTTTTCGATTGTTTCGGGTGTAGAGACCTCAACTGGGCGTCCAGGACGTTCGGCATCTTCAGTGCTTGTACGGCCACAACGAAATTCAGTAAACCACTTTTTTACCATTGAAATCGATGGTGCAGAGTCCCCATAGTATTTATCAAGCTTAGCCTTGGTCTCGGTAATGGTTTTTTTCGCAAGAAATAATGCTTAATAAGCACACGAAATTCACTTTTTTCCATTTTCTCCTCAAATTAGTGAGTAGTCTGATAAAAATAGCTGTCAAACACAAACTAACTGACGCAGCAAGTTTAAATTTTGACAGGAGTCAACTGACAGATGCCTGTTGACAGGAGCAGTGTTGCTGTTTCAGTAAAGAGGTCAGAAATTCAAAAAGTCACGGACTTATTGACCCGCCCTCGTACTTTCTTAGTTTGCGCTACAGTCTAAGGTGGATACAAATCTCATCCAGTTAACTTCTTATGCGTTCGTTGGCCAATTGTCTCACGTTGCGCACTGCAAGTTGGGTGGTTTCGACTTTCAATTCTGCGCGCTACTAAAGGTCGGGTTTTCTTCGCTTTCTGTGTTTCGCTCGGTTCGAAGGGAAGACTATATGGACTGCAACTTTGGTGTTCACTGGCAGTGCATGTCCTTGTCAATTAACTTTTCAAACTAGATCAATTACACCGTATAGGTCGTAGAATCCGCCGTTAAATCTCTTCCTTCAGGCCACGTCAACCCAAACGGAACCAAGAACCACCCAAAAAATTTTGTTTTTGAAACATCCAAGGATACTTTTACTCTACCAGCAGGGGAATTTCTTAATTTGATGGTGTCGAGTTGTTCCCTAAAAAAAGTATTCCGTCTGATTCCGTTGAGGGCTGGACAGTGACATACTCGTATAATGTGTTTAACTGTTTGGTCTTCTTCAAGACAAAGTCGGCACTCCTGTAAGTCGACTAGTTTCGTATTGCTGAGGTGATATCTTAAATAGGCTATTGATGCCTATATTAACTGCTGTTTTGTGAAGTTTCTGAACCCAGTTCGTCGGCCTTTTCATTACCATCAATGCCCTCATGGCCAGGAATCCACTATAGTTTGGTCGTGTTCCTTGATCCAAGTTTTGGGAGAGTTTTGAAGTGGCACATGACTGATGAATATACAAGTTAAGGGCATTTTTAGCTGCTCGACTATTCGTGAATATATGGATGCTTGCGTCGAAGTTGATACCGAAGTTGTAAATAAGGTTGGTGTATTCTTGGATAGCTTGTAATTCAGCTTGGAATACACTAGCACCCTCTCCCAAAACCATTGATATGCTTGTATTTGGTCCATGTATACCAGCGCCCACACCCGATACCATTTTGGAACCATCCGTATATCACTTTATGCCGTTTTGGCAGTTTGGTGAGCTTTTGCTAACCCATGCTTCTTTGCTGGGAATCGCCGTGGATGATCCTAAGTCGTAGCATAATGTTATTGAAAGCGGTCTGTTACCGCGCAGAGCATGTCAAGTTTGATATGCTAGAGAGCATGATCTTTAGGTCCGGGTGATCGCAACGATCTAACTCTTCGGTTTTTACCATATTTGCTGACCTGCGTAATGCCTCTTTATTGATAAATAAATATAGGGGCGTTATACTACAGAAGCATAAGTTATAATGATCCTGACCATGTTTGTATAAATCCAGTGAACAATCTTTGGAGAGATGACCATAAACTGTTGATTGATTTAGTTATTTTATTGCTTAAGTGAGAGTTGCAATTCAGCCTTTTATAAAGGATTACTGCCAGATATTTGACCTCATTAGAGGTCCAAATTTTTTTTTTTCTAGTGAAACAAACTATGTCAGCCTTGTTTGGATTTATGGAGAGGTTTTCCCTGGTGCACCAGTTTAGGACTATCTTAATAGCATTTGGCAAACGTACATCGACTTTGTTTGCTTCTGTAGACTTGCCGATTAATAAATAGGTGTTGCGTATCGATTTGGAATACTGGAGTTTTTTCCAGAATCTGCTAGAGTGTGAATATTTGGTCGATTGTGGACATAGCGGTCTTGAAATCGCACCGATAGGGGCCTATTAGATCATTAATTAGTGACATCAGTCACTCACACAAGACGCAGCTCTTGTTTGGAGTATTGAGAGACTGACGCCTCTATAATCGGAACAGTTCAGATGGTCTGCTTTCTTGTGGACCGGACAGATGATTCTACAAGTTCAAGTATGCTTTCTGCTGGCTAAATTTTGGAAATGAGTTGGTCCATGCTCTCTATGAAACTTTCTCCCACTACCCTTAATAGCTTAGCAGTTAGACCAACTTTATTTTGAATTCAGTTCATTCTGTCCGAAACCGGATTTTGGATTGTCCTCGCGATTTCAAATTCAGAAAAATTGCTAAGTTTCCTTATTTACCTCTGTAGGCGCTTCTCGCGCTCTTTCTTTTAGCTCCGGAGAAGCCTTCTGTGGAAATGGTCGGATGAAACTCAGAATGCATCAGTTATGGCGTTTCTGATGGCTTCCTGGCTTTCCACTGATCTTCACTTAATGTTAGATACACAGGACACGTCAAGAGGTTGAGGTGTAGCAGTCGCCAAAAACTTTGCTAAAAATGACCTCCATTCGAATTCTTTGTACAATGATTGCAAATTTTATCGAGGTTTCGCTTTTTTTATAATTAGCACGCGCTCAAGGAGTTTTTATTATCATTTCACACAGCGCGGTCGATGAAAAATCAAGGAGGACAGAAAGAGAGGTACCGATGTACGTTGGTTTTGTATGTTCGTAGGTTATAATGACTAGAAAATAAAGCTCTGCAGGGTATTCTATGAGCGAATTGTTGAAAAGTAGGGTTGAGGTTATACCGAAGAGCATTCATAGCGAGTGGGGTGTTACGGTTATGGGTAGGAATGCTACTGGCAATTTCTGTGTTGAAAATAGTGATAGAACAAGGAGCCATTACGTCGATGGTCGAGGGTGTCAATCGACTGTGTAATATTAGCATCAGCTATAAGTTCTATCGCACTGGTTTCAACGATGCAAGTGCCATTCATGGATAACGGGTGGGTATTTGAATTCCGCTTTAGCAGGCAGCATTGTGTTTGGGAAGCATTAAATATCACTCTGTTGATGGTTTCCCAATTGGTTAAGTTGTTGATATTGTACAGGATCATTCTTTCGTTGTTTCAAGTTGGTAGCATTTGACACCTGCCAAGCTTAGCTGTCATTTGAAGTGTCATAATATTAGTTGAATATTTGCTATTTACAATAATGGATCGCTTACAAATCGAACAATGCGTTAAAGTTATTAAAACTTACCACAAAAATATTCAAATTCAAACGTAGCCACTTTTCGCACATTAGGGGATGATTATGGTCGTCATAATCGACCGACTACGCAAGCAATCGATGAAATTGTGAAGAAATTTGAAGAGAGTGGAAGCGTTACTGATGTCGAAAGGCCTGTGCATCATCGTAATGCACGCTCAGTCGAAAATATTGCTGCTGTAAGTGTAAGTGTTGCTGATGATCCGAATTTATCGATTTCCCGGCGTTCGCAGCACTATGGCGTATTTTGCATTTGGATTTGCATCTCTAAGTTCAACTTACGCAACAATTTAAGCCTGGCCTTGGAACAACAGACAATAAACAACGATTTTTCGAACAACATTTTCTTCAGTGATGAGGCACATTTCTTACTCGGTAAGTATGTAAACAAACAAACATTGGTCCGTATTTCTTCGAAGACGGTTACAGTCAATTCGGAGCGATATGGCTAGCGATTGAAGATCATGACTTGGACGAAATGTGGTTCCAACAAGACGGGGCAACAAGCCACTAAACACGACCAATTATGGCTTTATTGCGTGAGAAGTTTCCTGATAGCGTAATTTCACGTTTTGGCAACGTCAATTGACCACCAAGATTATGCGATTTGAAACCGTTAAATTTTTTACTGTCGTGAGCAAAGCGTGTCGGAGACAGAACGTAGCCTTGGGGTACACCATCATTTATTTTGTAAATATCAGACTTGAAACAATCCAAGACAACTTGAATTGACCGCTCCGAAAGATAGTTTTTAATCCACTGAAATTGAAGAAGAGAGTCATCGATCCCAAATGGACGCATTTTCGACAACATGGCCTGTTCCAAACTCTGTCAAACGCCTTACTCAACTATCTTGCTTTCGCCAGATTGATGTTAACTTTGAGTCATGCCATCAAATCACTAGTGACATGTTGCTACGTATGAACATTTTTGGATGGCGTTGTTATGTTTTCTCAGTGAGACCCGGAGCGCTGCTGTTGGAAATAAGCCCTTGATGCTTACTGCTATAAAGTGTTCGCTTACGTGACGACAGCTCAAACATGTTGTCTAAGTCTGCAGTTTACACCGAATGGCTGTGATATTTGTCTTTTGCAGTCAACAGTCTCCTCAAGTTGTTCAGTTGCTCACGTTCTATTCGAACATTATAGATGTGTATAAGTGGCTTTTGGTTACATTGCAACAGTAAGCCGTGTGGTTAATTACACATAGAACCCTAACCTGGAGGCCATGCCCCCAAACTGACTTTGGAGGTATGACCCATTTAGATTTTATCCTCCACCATCTCTAACTTTAGCCCCCAATACGATGAAGTATGTAGCCAATATAAGGTATTTTCTAGCCGGACTGTTGAATCCACCTTTCTATCACGAACAAGTAAAATGGAAATGGACCGCACATCAAGGTCGGGTCGCAACACTCGGCATCGCTAGGTTAACTGCTCTCAGTGCTAACCCTGATCGTTATAAAAAACGACCAATAAGTTAGAACTTAAAACCCAAAATTCATTGGCAACGAAAGCATTGTTATCTTGAAAATGTGTGCACGACGTTATTGGGAAAAGTTTGTCAGTTTCAAAACCACGCATTCGTGGATTGAAATTGTCGAGTGACAAGGATAACATATCTCCTATTTCTCCTGCGGCTATTGAAACACTTTTATATTTTATAACTGACATACAAAAAATATGGTTCTGGTCTTTGATTTAAATCGCGCCATCTAGTAGGAACTACGTGGTGTCTTAATTATTTGAATGACTTGACTTGTGTTTAAACTAGCACCCACTAGATGGCAGGATGATTTAGTATAGCCGTTAAATTTTAAAAATAAAAATACAACGAAATTTATTGCAGAACGAATAACCTTTTGTACAGTCTTAAGTATTTAAATCAGTTAAACCGAAATTAATGCTGGTTCATTCCTCAAACATATGTTCAGCGAATGTCTCTTAACAATCGTGTAAATCTCAGCCAACTAAAAATTTAAAAACGTAGATTTTGGAAGACTTAACAGTCCAATCCTGGAGCAAGGTTAAGTCAAGTGCTTTGGTTGGAAATCAGTCATAAAGAGATACACCAATTACTATGGTACTTATGAAAGTGGGCTTGCGACTCAGTAAAGAGTAGAGTGGACCTCAAGTTTGCTAAAGTGCCCATTGACAAAAGGAAACCCGGTTGCGAAAATCCTCATTAGAAAGTTCTTGATGCATTGAAACATGATAAGGATGGTATTTATGCCGATGTAATATCTTACAGACAATCTTTCCCATTGGAAAATCAAAAGTGACCTTCGTTTGACCTTAAAAATGGGGCTCAAGGTCAAACTCGTGGTCACCATCTTATGTCCCCTTTAGAACCTTGTGACTTTTGGCTGAAACATTTTTCGCAATATTTCGTATTTTTCGAGTAATTTGGATGTCTCAAGTTAAAAAACTCACCCTGTAAATCCACTCCATTCTTGGTGCAATGTACTCTATTGTAGTTAAGGTCAAGGCCACAAGGCCCTGACAAAGGTTTCAACTGACTTCAGGACTACCATGAACTACTTTGAGTTTTACCGACTAAATCAAAAAGATGAAGGTACTTAAGATGTATTAGATTCAGCGGCAGAAAGATTCGAAGCACGTTAAATGTATAAGATGAAAATGTTTGCAAAACAGTTAATCTTTGCTTAACTTTTTGGCCGCCAAGGTTCTGACAATGGGGAATAGTTGTTTTGACGAGCCATAGTGCAGAACAGTTTCCAGGTGATATCGTGCTGACAGCTGGTCTATTCGAGGAGGAAGTTTCGGACTTTTCAATCGAAGAAATAAGTATAGCAATCGGAAAAATGAAGCGGCGGGATCAGACAGCATTCCATCATAGTTTTGGTCGAAGATGGAGGGAATCGGCAGCGAATGGCTATCGAAACTTTTAAATAAATTAAAATGTGGACAACCTATACCGAATCAATGGAGAAGTAGCTTCTTGGTTCCATTATACAAAGGAAAAGGCGACACTTGAGAATGCAACAACTGCCGTTCAATCAAGCTGATGTTACACACGAAGAAAATCGTCGAAAGAGTCTTAAACGAACGTCTTCGGCAAATAATAAAGCTCGATAATAGCCAGTGTGGATTTGTTGAAGGAAGATCGACGGTGGACGCTATCCAAAGCCTACGAATAATAATGGAAAAGCACCGAGATTCGTCTAAGGATTTACACATGGTATTTATCGACCTCGAGAAAGCATTCGATCGAGTGCCTAGGGTTCTCATATGGGCCGCGCTGAGGTCTCAAAACGTACCGGAAACGTATATTAGTATAATCCAAGACATGTACGGGTTTAAAATAAGTCGTTCAAAGCGGTCGTCCGTTGCGACCTGTTCCGGATATAATGTTAGACGGAATAGTTCTTCCGATAGCACTACCTTTAAGTACTTAAGTTCAATCCTTAACATGGAAGCGAAATGTGATGACGACGTAAACCACAAAGTGAGTGTGGGGTGGATGAAATGGCAGGAAAATTCGGGAATCTTTTGCGACCGAAAATTTCCACTTAAATTAAAAGGGAAACTCTAAAGGATGTTAAGGATGTCTAGTGGAGTCACTAAAGGCGATTGCATTAGGTCTACGTGTATAAGAGGAAGTCTACATAAAGAATTCGGTAACCGAACAGCTTGAGGCGAATAGAATAAGCTGGTATTACCACGTTCACAGAAAATCTGCGGAAAATCCGATAAAAAAGGCACTATCAACTACGGTCACTCCAACTGTAGGAAAACGAGGTCGGAAAAAGAATTCCTGGATTTCTCAGATGGCAAGTGCGCAACAACGCCTGGGGCTAACCATTGAAGCGATCCAGGACCAGGCAGTGTGTAGACGCGTTCTGCGGTCTGCAACCAGAATAACCCAGAATTCGACGCAGCTCTTAGAATTACACGTTTTTCCCTTTCACTTTGGGCTTTTTGACGTCCCGGAATCCTTTTTTTCCGCAAATTTTAGGGTCTTTGGGGAAAATTGAAATCGTTTGTCGGCTATTGTGGCATTATAAAAGAGTGGAGAGATATAAGAAAAAAAAAGATTTAGGTCTTTAACCAGTTTCAAAATAACATTAGTAGCGAGATTACATGTTGTGCTATAATTTGTTCGGGCACTGTAGCTCAAATTGGTATCTTGGCACCGTTTCTCCTCTGTTCTAACCGTATGATAACGAGCCAACACCTTATTTCAGGTGGGGGAAATTCTTGGTTTTATATGGAATTCTCTAAGGGAATCAAATTCTTAATCTCTGATAGATTGAAGACGGCCTTAAATGTGGAAAATTTAAAATGAATAATAATTGAACTTGTCTCCATATTTATTTGAATACATCACTTTTAGCCAGAGCAGAACTTCCATTGTGTGCGTCTAAAGCTTACCGGTGAAAGATGTGCTTACATCTCTTCCCAGTATTCTAAGGATGTTTAATTCAACAATCGTTGCATCGTGGAAATAGGTGCACATCACGATTTCTATATCCTGATGGCTCAACCCGATGTGTGATAGATTGGTACGTTGTCTTTTTACAGAATATTTTTTTTAGTCTGACAGAAGCGAGGTTCTTTACCTAAGTAATATACTGTTGTAGGTCAAGAAATACTTGGAGAAATATTTAGTCCATTTGGACCAATCACAATTTCATCTTACTTAATTCTATTTAACCCAAAGCACATATGATACTATATCGAAATAACTTATGATTTATGACCAACATTTCCTTATGTCAATCATCTATTATTTTTAACAAAAACAAGTATCTTATACCTCCTATTATCTTTGTATTTGTACGGCTTAGCCTGTACTTTTGTAGAATTGCTAATTATCGCGAAAACAGTTTAAGTGAATAGACTTGTAATATTTTAATAAACTAATTACCCCACTCAATTAATTGAAAAATCATGATATTTTCCTATGAATACGCAACCAGTCCCCAACCAATTCGTTAAAGGAAAGGGCAAATTAATTAAATAAAAACAAAAAAAAAAATGCCTAGAGCTTTCCCAAACGCATGGGAACGGAGATTTTCTACAATACCCACTCTAATCAATGATGGGATACGATTCGCATATTCATTAAGTATGCTTACCAATAACATTGAATTAAACAACAATCATTCAGATGCCATTAATCAAATAAAGTTCTTCAGAGTTTAAGCTTGCTTCTTTGTTGCTGCAAAATTACAAAAAAACAGAGAAAAGGAATTAAAATGCTTTGTTCGAGATTCGTTGAATTCTAATTGGACGGATTTATGGCAGAATGATGTTGTATTCAGATATACTTGTGTATCCCAGGATCTAGTGATAAATAGTTGTCGACGATTTGACGTGTGCCACTTGTGCAGTATCGCCGCGTACAGATGTTTTCAATCTTGAATTCCGGGGACATCAACAATTGTTATTAAAGTTGGATTTGACATATACTTTAGGATCTTGCAACTACGAATACTTGAAATCACTCAAAACATATCCAACTGTCAAGCACAGAGGAGAAATTGCAGATCTGGCCATCTGTGTATGATCAAAGCAGTTCTATTTCGTCGCCGAAGTTGATAATAAGATTCGCATTATCAAAAAAGATTTGGCATTTGAAATTCATACAGGGAGTCGATCCGCTTTAGTAATTTTTTGAAAAAAGAGTCTTAACTGCAGCATGTCGTGGATTTTTTTAAATCGAAAACGACTCAACGGTGTTGTGGATTTCATATTATTGGATAGGTAACCAGCGAACTATACTGAATATATAGATATACTGAATTTTTAGGTCGACTCCATGTCCGAAAGCGAACAGCTTGAAGATTGGCACTGTATCTCAGGTCGTGCTGAAACCCAAATGGGTTGAGCTAGAACTCTGAAACAATTCGCGTTTGTGGCTTTATTAATAGAAGACACATTTTATAAGTCAGAGTGTCAGAAATGGGAAACACCTATACTAGGCCTCTAGTATATTGAACATCGCAATGCAAGAAAGGGATGATCCTCTCTTGAAAATATCTCTGTTTTACTTAGTTAATAAGTTTCATCTCAAACGATTTTATAGAGAAGACGAGTATGTAAGCTTTTATGTCTCGGGTTTTGTCTCGACAAGTAATTGAACCTCTTTTTCCAAGAAAGGAAGGCACTTCCTATAGTTGGTCAAAGTATATGCTCCCATACACGTCAGAATATCGCTGGGACTAAACAATATTTAAGATAAAAGCTTAAAACTTTCTGTCACAATACGAATATTAGAGTTAATATTTAACTTGTGTCTGCACATGGTAATTTTTTGCTAAGCTCTTGAATCAAATGAAAAGCGAAACTTGAATAAACCTTCGTTCTGTCAAGACCTTTGATTTATCAATAACATTGTATAGTAAAGCTTTTAACGGCTGATCTACAATAGATTTCTGTCAGCCACGGAAACAGCATTTTTTTTTTTAAGAACTTAACACTCAAGTGGTAGTGCTTGGGTACGTGTTAAGTTTCCTAGGAAAGTGGAAGTGAGAGTCCCAGTTCCAGCTCAGTGGCTATTTCGCTTAATGGGTGGCATCCAACATTTAATGGGGAGACTAAATTATTGGTGTTATTGGGACTTTTTGTTGCAATTCCAGGCAACCACCTGGCGTGGTTATAATTGAACACCGAAACGTCCGATTTGGAAGCCAATACACTACCACTTGATCCGCGGCCACCCATAAGTATGGGTTTTCGAAGCCACTCTACCGTTTACGTAAGTCACTATAAATCACGACATACAAAACGAACACTGTAATAATGATAGTTTAAGCCTCCATGACGTTGTCTCCATGTACGCTATTATATGAAGCATTAAAGTTAATAAATACGTCGATCTAAAATTCCTGAATTTTCCAAGACTTGCCGCAGTATGAATATTTGTTCGATGGTAGACTTTTCTGGTCTGAAACCGCACTGATATGGAATAACCAGACTGTTCATAAATGCTTCACGCGGATCTAATAGGCGATGTCAAGAAGACTTATGGCTCTAAAGTTGGCGCAGAATATAGTCTCCTTTCGATGACGAGATTTTATGCTTGGGGCATAGTTTCTTCCAATTATATCCGACAGATTAGCTGGTGTAACTGACCAACCCGACAGAGGAGAACCGGTAAAAATTTAAACGAGCCAGGAATGACTGCAACGCCTTTCTCAAGCGTGTGAAATTTTTATACGATCAAAAACTGAGGCAAAAAATACTACAATGTCCCAAAGGTAGTAAAAATTGTTAGTCGTTCGTCAAAAATTAGAAATTCTGCTTAATCCTCCATCCCAATGCTCATTTACAACGACACTCCAGCTATCAGCTCTTTGCACAAGGCCAATCTGCTTGCTGCACACTTTGCAGCAAGCTCAACGCTTCCGAATTATGTTTTGTCTCCGCTTACACTTGAGTGCATCGAATCTTCCCACTCGTGTAGTAGCAAGAGTACTCAAAGATCTTAATATTCACAAATCCGCTGGTCCAAATGGCATATCTCCCGTTCTTCTGAAGAGATTATATTTAACGCTTGCAAAACCACTGCGTAAGGGTTTCCATCAATCCTACTCTTTAGAGGATTCTTTCCGAGCAGATGGAAAACAGCATTTGTCCAGCCCGTCCCTAAAAAATGCGAATCTTCTTTTCTCTCGTCTTACAGACCCATTGCACTTACGTCCCTTCTTTCAAAGGTCATGGAAACGCGGATAAATCGTCAGCTCATGAAATATCTCGAAACACGAAAACTTCTTAATGACTGGCAGAACGGTTTTAGTAGCAATAAGTCCATTGGTGATTTGATGGCACGTCTCACTGAAAAGTGAAACCAAAGATTACATCAATCTGGCGAAAGCAAGATAGTTGCACGTTTGGCATCAGGCTCTTTTGTCGAAAATACGTGCTTTTTTTAATTTTCATCAATGATCACTTGTCTGCTACTTCTATCCAATTTACTCCTTTGCTGACGACAGCACTCTCTGCTTTTTATATTCGTTCCCGGACTCACGTTCCTGCTCTTCGGCTGTAGAACGGGAACGGCAGCGTATGTTAGGCTCATTAAATTCCGATATAAACAGCATAACCAATTGGGGAACTACCAACAGAGTGGAATTTAATGCTTCCAAAGCACAATGCTGTCTGCTATCGCTTCAGCGGAATTCCAATACCCAGCCATTCTCCATGAATGGCACTTGCATCGTCGAAACCGAAAAACTTTCCATTCTCGGTATGTGTGTCAATTACAACCTACGTCGCCAAAAATGCAGCGAAATGTCTAGGTTTTGTAAGAAATTTCCCACCCCCCTGATCTGGCTTCAATATTCAAGGCTTTCATCCGCCCAAAAGTGGAGTACAATGCTCAGCAATGCTACTAGATAGAATCCAAAACCGTCGGGTAAAACTTATACGTGATGCTAATATTACACAGTCGATTGATACCTTTGACCACCGACGTAATATCTACTCCCTCAACTTGTTCTATTGATATTTTCACCGCCAGTGCTCCTCTGAAATTGCCGGTAGCATTCCGCCACTTCAAACCTCCAACCATAACACTTGTCTCGCTATGAAAGCTCATCAGTACACCCTCATGTCCACTTTCGGACGTACCCTGAAATATCGTGATTCTTTCCTAAACCGAACAACTCGCTTATGGAATGCCCTGCCGAGCTCTGTATTTCCTAGCCATTACAATATTCAGACATTTAAGACCATCGTACACCAGTACCTCTCTTTTCTCCCTCCCTAGATTTCCTTCGCCCCCGCTATGTGCAAACATTTTAAGGATTCATAAAATCCCTTGTGAGCGCGCCAATTATAAAAAAAAAATGTTCCCAACCTGGTCATCTACTTTAAATCGGTCAACAATTAATCCATCAGAGCCAGAAACTTTGTTAGATCTTAATTTGTATGTCGGGACTTTAACTTCATCGTATGGAAGTGGACGAATTCTCTGGTGAATGGTTCTTTCTGCCTGATTGCGGTAGTTGGACCATTTTCGCTGGTTTATAGTCTGCAGAAGTAGTGTTTTCATTTTTTTACCACCAAGTTGAACATTGACTGCTAAAGAGTTTTTTGAATATCGACATAACAATTTTGTATATCAATTAAAATGCGCCTTTAAGCTTTTTGTATGTTCCGTCAATCTCAAAACGGTGAAGTACACAAACGAGCTAGACTTAGAAATTATTAAAAATTATAACAGAAATCCTGAGCCAGCAGTCGCAACTTTAAAAGAGCTTACTCTAATTTTCGGTCATAATAATCATCCCAGCACACAGGCTGGCTATGCGTGCTATAGTGGGTAAATTCGAGTCATCATATTCATTATTGAATGTTTCTGAGCCAGTGAGACAACCCACAAGTCAAAGTATAGAAATTATCGCATCCGTAAGTACTTCTGTTCAAAATGAGCCAAATCCGTCGACTTCATGTAGTTCTCAAGTCTTGAGAATCCACATTGTGGCAAATTTTGCATAAATATCTTGACCCATTCCCTTACAAGATCAAACAAACTGAAACCTCTTGATCATTTGAAGCGCCGAAACTTCTCCGATTGGGCTTTGCAAAAGTTTGAAGAAAATTCTGAATTTCATCGAAAAAATCATCTTCAGCGATGAATCGTATTTTTGGCTTACATGTGCTTCAAGAGACTCCATTGCATCCACTAAAAGTGACGTTGTGGTATGGATTCCATGGCTGAGGTGAAACATATGGAGAAGGTTATTTTTGGCCAGAATTCGATGGACTATCAGTGGTATGTGTCTCTTTTACGACTCGATATAAAAACAAGGTTCGTTTTCATGGCATCGAAACAAAGATATGACCACAGAGACGTGGTATCGAGCTTGGAAGTGGACCAAAGTTTCCTTAAAATAGCGAAATTTTGACGAATAGAGAGTATTAAGTATCTTCGCAATCTTCTCAGTTGAAATCTTCGAGCTATTTTTCACCAAGGCTTGCACAATATCGTCATCAATCTTGGAATGCTGTCCAGAAATAAATTGATCGTTCAAGAATCATCGTTCCTATTCTACTAAACCTCTTCTTAATTGTCGTAAGAGCAGAAGCACGATCCAAATAAATGCTCTGAAGTTTTTTTGTTGCAGTTCTATCACTCACTCCTTTTTAAAATTCGTTTTTATTTCACAAACAATTTGACTTAACTCAATGCGGTTTAGCGATAAAATGACAACGACCTATCCACTTACATCGTGTCCATAAAACAAACAATATGTACTCCTATATCATACAGCAATGACTTTTGCAATGATCCATTAGATCTGCATCTGATCTGCGTTGATTATACGGAGACATTGCGCTTTGCCTAGAAGGTTACTTCCACTTCCTTTATTCTGAAAGTGACCTACGATACAAACAACACTCGGAAAATGTAATCTTCCGGCCTCAGAGAAGCCACTCATTCTCGAACTAATCTAAAAATAATAGAAGTGTTTAAGAAGCCATTAAATAGAGCTTTACTGTCGCTACAGACGCGGGTACTCCATCGCAGTATGATTTATTGCCATCAGGATTACTAATGGAGACAGATCCAAATCAAAACTCCAGTCTGTGTTGTAATTAATCGATCAAAGTCCACGAATCTTTCGTGTATGCTATCAGTATTGCATTCTGTACATTTGCATAGTTTGCAAAGTTTACTTCGATTGACAAGCTTTCCAAATTCGGAAGCATTGCCCCTTTACTTCTCTGAAAATCCCAAATTCATTCATCAAATGAAGGCCTAAATCTATAACAATGCGGATTCTTTCTTAAAAAACATTTTAAATTATAAATTCCAGACCTCTCGCATCGTACACCATTGTTGTGATTGTTTAAGCATCTATTTATTTTTCCTCCGATTCTCCAAAGTGTATCATTTCTTGTAATTTAATAGCAATAATTTGTTTTCGAAAAGCTTTTGACAGCCCACACAAGGAACTCCAACGTTTGTAGGCCTCCCAAACGGGCCAACAGCCAAGCAGGTGTGGCAAATGTAACCGCATCGAATTCTGTGCCCCAAAAATTGGTCATTCTCATTTTTAACTTATGCCATATTTATTGTTGTGAAGACACAAAAGCAAATTTTAACTAATTTAATAATCATCATGCATCGCACTAATCCCCATCAGAATATTTAATATCTCCCCCAAACGGAGAAAAAAAAAAAATAATAACGAACAAACTAATAGTAGATGCGGATATCTTCAATAGGACTCATTAGATAAATGTCTTCGGTTTCGGAACAAAACCAAGACCGACAGCGACCACACAAGAGTCGTTTCGGTGTTCGTTAAAAAATCATAAAAAAAAAAAAAAATAGAAAACAACTCCCCGATTTCAAGTTAAATCAACAAGATATGAGTTCATAACACGGAACGCCGCCTTTGTTAAAATGCACTTTGTCGGATTAATGTCGATGGATTTTCGATTTATTAACATATAAATCGAATCTAGAACCAGTTGCTGATTGTGTCCGAATGTGTGAAAGACCTATGATCGGGAATGTTCGAGTTTAACGTATTCTCTAAACAAAGACTAGCTGAGAAAATTCACCAAAACGTGCTTTTTAATGTGACCATCTTACTCGTAAAGGTAGTAATTCCAATTTAATTTCTTAATTTTTTTTTTTTTTTTTTTTCTTATATTTTTCAAATCTACAACAATAAAAGTTTCTAAGCCAAGATTGGTGTAAATCATATTTTATCGCAGATTATCGTTATAAAATTCTTTATGATGTCTCTGATGTAACACAATACATAGGCCGGATTTGACCATTGCCTGTCAACCTAATTTCGAAAAAATTTCACTGACACAAAAGAAAAGAATTCTATTAACTGCCATAATCAATTTCGAATAACAATGGTAAAACAATTACCAAGTTTCATGGATGACGACCGAGTAGGAGTAGGAGTAGGAGTAGGAGTAAAAGATTCCAATTCATCTTTTTCCGTAAATAAAAAGTAACTGAAATAGAAAATTTAAAAATACTCGTAATTTCCGTAATGACATCGCGTGCTCAGTCTTGACATTCTGATGTTCATCCCTATTTGTGCGCTAAACGAATCAAATCAAATGTCACTCAAAGTGCAGACCAAGAAACCTTGATCTGTCAGAGTCGAGGTTTGGTTGCAATTGGAGAAACATGCAACTTAAAGACCACCAAACGAAGACCGCCCATATTTACATTGCCAGAAAATACACATAATTACGAGTAGAGGTACATGAGCAGAGTCTTTGGACTTGTCATCTTATTGAAATGGAAGTAGAGAGTACAAGTATCCACATAGCCACTAAGTAGAGGGTAACACTTTTTGAAAAGCAGTTTGTCATTTATTGTTCGAAATTGTGGTCAGTTAAGGTTGTCTGTCAAACTATAAGTAGTGGTTGCACTTTTGTCTTAAAATTATTATTATTTTTTTTATTATTCAACCAACCAATAAAACTATAAAAGATGGCTTAGTGCCAATTAGTATCTACAACTGAAAATCTTTGTTGGTTTTTATGAAGCAAGGAATTGGAGATTAGGTTGGTTTCCTACAATTTTTTTTATGTTCATCCGGATTTGTTATTAGTTTTTTTTTTAATCCTATTCAACCTCTATTCTCAAACGAAAGCGATCATAAGAAAGAAAGTCTTATGAATTATCTCTTCTTTTTGACAACCCAATGGATAGGTAGTATCACTTTAATTTCGTAAGCAATGAACGCTTTTCTCGTAAAAAAAATAAGACGAAATGGATTTCACTCAAGTGAATCTTGGTTATATATCTTGGAACTTTCTTGGTCTATCGAAATTTTCCAAATGCAATTGTCAATTCACTTATGATTGGATGTTGAAGCCCAAGAAGTTTGATATGTCCTGAATATGACACCACATAGAACTTCTTCTTCTTCTTTAAGTGGCGCTACAGTCCGGGGTGGACCTGGGCCTCAGTCAACAAGCTTTTCCAGCCAGCTCGATCCCTGCCTAGCTTCCTCCAGTTTCGCACGCTAAGTTGGCTGAGGTCCTCTTCCACTTGCGTGCGCCACCTGAGTCTTGGCCTTCCTCCACTGCGCTGTCCCTCGGGGGTGGATTCAAACACTTTTCGGACCGGAGCATTGGTGTCCATGCGCTCTACATGACCCAGCCATCTCAGTCTTTGAATCTTCACTCTTCTGGCTAGGTCCATGTCGCTGTACAGTCCATACAGTTCGTCGTTGTATCTCCTCCTCCACTCACCGTCAATGCAGACGGGACCGAAGATCGCCCGAAGAATTTTTCTCTCGAAGCAACCAAGAACGCCCTCATCCATTTTTGATAATGTCCATGCCTCTGTGCCATAGAGCAGGACCGGGATTATTAAAGTCTTATAAGGGGTGACTTTTGTTGTCCGAGAGAGGGTTTTGCTTTCTTAACCCAAAGAAACAGCGGTTGGCAAGAGTTATTCTTCGCTTGATCTTAGCGCTGGTGTCGTTGTCTGTATTTATAGCGGAGCCTAGGTAGACAAAGTCCTTAACTACCTCAAAGTTATATCTGTCGAGGGTGACGTTCTGCCCGAGACGTCGGTGTTGGTTGTCCTTTTTGCTTGACAGCATATACTTGGTCTTGCCCTCATTGACCGCTAAACCCATTTTCGCCGCTTCCGTCTCAATACTCGCGAAAGCGCCACTGACATCACGCTGCTTTCTCCCGATTATGTCAATATCGTCGGCGTATGCGAGTAGTTGGACGGACTTTTGAAAGATAGTGCCTCTTGCGTTTCCTCGTGAGTTTTGCACTATTCTTTCAAGTACGATGTTGAAAAAATCGCATGACAGCGCATCGCCTTGTCTAAATCCTTTCTGGACATCAAAGGTCTCGGTGAGATTTTTACCGACCTTGATGGAGCAGCGTGTATTCTCCATCGTCATCCTGCACAGTCGGACGAGTTTGGCAGGGATTCCAAAACTAGATATTGCTCAGTATAGCTCGTCTCTATAGATGCTGTCATATGTGGCCTTAAAATCGATAAATAGGTGGTGTGCATCGATCTGAAGCTCATGAGTCTTCTCCAATATCTGCCGTAGTGTGAATATCTGGGCGATGTAGGACTTTCCTGGCCTGAAGCCACGCTGATATAGACCTATTAGGTTGTTGACGAGCGGCTTAAGGCGTTCTCACAATATGGCAGATAAGATCTTGTATGCGATGTTGAGGAGACTGATGCCTCTGTAATTGGCGCAGTTCATAGGGTCTCCTTTCTTGCGAATCGGACAAATAATGCTGAGGTTCCATTCATCGGGCATCTCTGATGGCTTTTTGGCAGTGTTGGCACTAGTCTTCGATGCTTGATGCTGGCGGTATTGGACCTCTTAAGAAATTAAGAGACACTCGATCGGAAAAGGACTTGGCGATCTTTTGCGATTTTAGCCGTCTGATGTCGAATTTTCCCATAGCATTAGTTTGTCTTGGCGTAGTTTGGGATATCCGCAACGGAACCTTGGCTGCAACAAGGTAGTGGCCCGAGTCGATATTGAATCCTCGGAACGTACGGACATCCATAATACTGGAGGAGTGTCTTGCGTCGATCGCAATGTGATCAATCTGGTTGACTGTTGATTGATCAGGAGTTCTCCAAGTCCCCTTGTGTATGTCGAGATATGGGTACCGCGTGCTAGCCACGACAATGTTTCACCCCGCCGCAAAGTCGATTAGCCTGAATCCGTTATCGGAGGTGGTGTTGATTGTTCTGATTGTTCCACCAAAGATACCCTCTCTTCCTAGCTTTGCATTAAAATCATTGCTCGTAGGTCTTGTGAAGGAGCTGGAAGGAGCCGGAAGCTCAGGATTTCTTGTCTTAGTCTGCCTCCGACAGCAAATCCGCATCCAAATAGGCGCTTTTCCTGCCGTCGATAGCAATCTCCGCAGTTTATGTCGCAGTTTTTCGTCCTCTTTTTGTCCATATAGAACTTACCTTCTAATAAAGAGGTACCTAGCATTTTCCATTCAAACAAACCGCGCTTGAGATATTGTCAAAAGCTCTATTTCCAGGTTGGTACATCTGTCATATGGCACTTAATACCAATATCTGTTTGAGCGCCATTTATGCCGCCATGCAAAAGCATGAAACCTTTGCATTTTGTAACGAAATACCTTGTGCAGACTCATTGAAAGTGTTAGCGGTAGCCTACGAAAACTCGACAATGCCGAAAGTACAAACGTACGAGTGGTACAAAAAACTAAAAGTGGATTGATGATTTGCTTCGTTCCGGATTGACGTAAACGTGAAAAATTTCAGAACATTATTTTCGCAGATCGTCGTGTAAACATCTGGGAGATAGCAGCCGATTTTGATGTCTCGTTCGGATTGGTTCAGATTGTTATGCACGATGTTTTAGGCATAAGACGAGTTAAGTTAAGCACAAGCCGCGATCTGCCGATAATGCTGAATTTGTGCAGAAACAGCATCGCATTGATGACGCTAGAGAAATGCTTTCTTTGCCATCGATAGCATCATTACTAGTGGCGAGACATGGGTCTATGAATGTGACATCGAAACTAGCAAGCAATTATCGGAATGGCGCTTCTTGACGAGCCAAAATGAAAAAAAACACGACACAGTCGATCCAAAATAAAATCTTTGTTAACCGTTTTCTTTGATTACCGCGGTGTGGTCCACTTCGAATATTTTTTCTCCAAGCCAGATAGTACTCGTAATTAAGGAGTGCTATGTAAGCGTATTAAAGCATTTAAGGGAAGACGCTTGTCGCAAGAGGCCAAAATTGTGAAGAAATAACTCGTGGCTTCTTCACCACGACAACGCACGACCTCACGCATCTCATCTTGTGCGCGACTATTTGATCAAGAACAGCGTTCATATCGTACCGCAACCTTCAGATTCATCTGACATGGCTCGTTGTGACTTTTTTCTATTCCCACGACTCAAGTTACCACTTCGAAAAAAGCGTTTTGAGGTGATTGAGGTGATAAAGGAGAAATGCCAGAAAAAGCTTTAGGCGATTCCAAAATCGGCCTATGAAAAGTGTTTTGCATATTGGAGGAAGTGCTGGAATATGTATATTGCTTTAAATGCAGTTTACTTCGAAGGGAATAAAATGAATATCGATGACTACCTAATTAGACAGTTTTCGTTTAATTGAAGAATTCCAGGTCCTTTTTTATCAGAAGGTACGAGTACAATACTGTGTGGGTGTCTTTTTTCTCCCAGGATTAATCATAGTCAAATATCCACAAGGTTGCCATTATTCTAAGCCAATTTGTATGCATAGTCCATGTATACCTACAACTACGATGTTTTGGATCACTGACATCCTGGAGAAGCCAATTTTAATCCCACTCCCAAAAAACCTTTTCATATACGAGTAATCGAATCATTTGTTGTTTATGGATTTCGTCAAGCTGGTGATGCCACGTAGCACGTGGTCATATAAAAAGTTCAATCCCAACCCCTGATCTGACTCTGTATAAAAGAACTTGCAAATAAAGGGAGTAGACAAAGGATAATCTCCTGTCCATATCCACTAAGGTTGGTCTCCTGCTGATGGTTCTGAGAGCCCAGCTAACACTTTCTATAATTGTAGGATGTAGAAAAAAATGTTCTTCTCGCTTCAATTTCTGAAGTTATATATTTCATTAACAACTTGAATCCACAGAATGTATTACTTAGGGAACTATCTATGTTACTGTTCTGGAGGAGCAAAACCTATGGCGGACATTGACAATCTCGAAGAAATCAGGGAGACAATGAACCCGACTGTTATAGTTGAAGAAAGTGATACCGCATAGCGAGAGCAAAGAAAGAGAAATACGAGTAGCTGAGCCCTCAGGGCTACAACTGCTATGAGGAGGGAGGGCAAAAAATCTTCTATCTAGGCGCGATTGTAGCCATACAAGCATAAACTGTCAAAGGCAAGGACTTTTCCAAACCTGGTCCGGTTGCTAGTAGCTCGAAAAGAATATTTTTGAGCAACACAGCTTCCGGGTTGCGATAGTCGACTCTGGAAATCCAGAACAGAAGCTCTCTAATAACCAATGGCCCCTCCTATAACTGAGAACCCTTGTTGACGTTAATGACATTATCATGAGCGTATATTCTGCTCTTTGGACAGCTGAGGAACAAAAAGGTATTCAAGCTGTGTATTGTCGAAATGAAGAACTCATAGATCTCATCAGACGTAAAGGACGGTTAAGCATTCCGGATCCCTACATACCTAGAGACAAAATAGAACGCAACCTCCAACATCTTTATATATAGGTAGAGCTTAGCAGCAAGGTGTGGGATATAATTGTAATAATAATTGTTATAACTTACTCTGTAAGTAACTGTAAGATTAATTCTAATAGCCTTGCTGTAAGCAACTGAAACATATCTACGCACATATTATTTTCTGATCATAGGATGAGCAAGTTCAATCTCAGAGACATAACCATATCCCTTCAACCATCTTCAAAGATCAAGAAACCGAAGAACCTCTCAGATTGGTGTACTTAAGAAATACAATGTATTTGAAAAAAGTCAAACAACTTTTCAATGCAGCCAAAACCTCAAGTCTGTGCTCCGACAAGGATATATAAAAGGCTAATCTGCAGTACTAAACGATTCTGTGGACCCTTGTGGTTAATGAAACACTTATGTATTTAAAAATGGAAAAAACGAAAGCCATTGCATGCGCGGATAATTTGGTTCTTGAGTCAGCCTTATGGCCCTTGAGGGTACTCCCCAAACCTTGCACTAAACTGTGTTCATGCACCAATTTGGACTATATTATTCGTTATCATAACTTTGAAACATCATATACCTAAGAGAAATGAGATAGACTCAATATCCATCTGCACAGATGGTCCAAAGAATGGTATGCGCCTGAGTCTTCTAGGCTAAAATATTGGCTGTAGCAGAAGCAGCCAGACTTGACGCAATAAAGGCATTATTCCACAATGGGTCTACAAAAGCTAATTATAAAGAATTATATAGAAATAGACTTGACACTAGATCCCTCTTTAACCCAACCCAACCAAACCTAATATAGGACAGGAAAACCAATGTTGGCTCTGAGCTCTTCCAACGTCGTCAGCTTGTTGGCAAAAACCAATGATTTAACGTAGCCCCACAGAAAATAGTCAAGCGGCGTTAAATCGCATGACGGAGGCGGCCAATCGACTGAGCCAAAAATGAGCTTCGTCACTAAAGATGATTTTTCAATGAAATTCACCATCTTGGCGCATCTTCTCCAGAACCCAATCGGAGAACGTACGTCGCTTCAAATGGTCCATCGGCTTCAATTCTTGAGTCAGCTTGATCTTGTTTGGGTGTAAACCAAGATCCTTACGCAAAATACGCCATAATGTGGTCTAAGCGATGCCCAATTCTGGAGAACGCCGTGGAATTGACTGAAATGGATCGTTTGCTAGGGACGCCTGAATGGCAGCGATATTTTCGACACTTCGACCAACCCGTTGTCTCACTGACACCGCAACATCACACATCGAACATGTAGACTCAAATTTGTGCACTAAACTTGTTATTGCCTGTCTACTAGGGCGAGAATTACGACCGAAAATTTGAATTTACGCTCTTAAAGTTGCAGTCACCGACTCCGAATTTCGGTAGAAAATTTTTATAATTAGCAGACGTTCGTGTTCGTGTACTTTACTATGATGAAAAGGTTGAGTTTACTGAATTAATTGACAGTGACAGTTTGATGATTAGTGAAAGAGTGCGTTCACAAATTAAATTCAAAGTTGTCAAGTCCTTATTGGAAAACCCGATATGTACCTTATCGTAGAGACTTTTGTTGATTTGACATCTTCAAACAGAGCTGTTTCCCTGGATTCTAATTTTATGTATGCATATTTGTTGGGCGGCTAGGCCTCATGATCAGGATAAATATCAACCACCTGGTGGTATCAAATGATGATGACTCTAACATAAGGCATACCTCTTACAATTTATCAGTAAAAGTAGTCGAACGAAAGCTAACCGTATAACCTTTTGGAATTAGAGCATCATGATTAATAAACTGTCCCTTCATGCATTTAACACATTAGTGCTATTGGATTTGATTAGACTTTCTTTCCAAAATATCTGTTTGGATGTCCGAACAAGAATTAGCAATTGTGTATTTCTCTCAACGACTTTGACCTACACAGACACCTTTCAACAACTCGTGAGCGACCTCGAATAACTACTTAAGCCATTCTTTAACTTCTAATCAAATCGCAACCATCACCTAGTAATTACATCGACCAACCTCATTAATTTGACAGAGCTTATTCCTAGAATAAGTACTGCGCATGTGCAAAAGATACGTCCACAAGCTCAGTACCCACATGAGCGAAAAAAAAAATCAAAATCAGATCGAACGCGCTGCTTTTTGATTGCTTAAATACATTGCAGACAATTAACCATACACATATATAAGTATTCTGGCCAAGTAAGGCGAGCATTATGGCGCAACTATGGTCCACAGCTAGAGGGCGCAACATACCTATAGCCAAGCAACGAATGAAGCAGTGTAGGTACCTACTCTAGTCAATTGCAGAATGCATGCAGTGGATGTGCCGCTGATAAAGGCGGTATTGAATTTAAATTCACCATGAAATGGCGAAATAATGCTCGTTGATTAGATACACCGAGCAAACGTGATCGGTTCGTTCAAGCTTTGCTTTCTCGTTGTTAGGATATGAATACGTCGCGGTCGCGTCGAACAGACTGACGCGTTCAAAACAGATGCAATCTCTAACATCCATTCCCGAAGAGGAATCCAAGTATCATATTCTTAGCCGATGCAAGGAATTCCGTACATATTCGTATTGACTCGCAATGATGAATTTACTGGCCTCTGGTTACTTCTGAACGATGACGACGATTCAGCCATCCAACAATCAAACGATACAACGATCCGACAATGAGGACGACGAAGGCGACCACGTCAGTGGTGATGATATGGCCGAGTGACGATGAGTGCTCGTTTGGTTTGCTGCGCCTATGTTGGCCCATATTTACACTTGAGCTTGAGGAGGATCATTATGTGATCGGAGGCAGCAAGTGGGCTGTAAGATATATTTTCTTAATTTTACACGCTTCATTAAGTTTACACGATTGTTTGGTGGTTGCTTGTGTTACCTGATCATGTCTGACATGAAGAAGGTAACAAGAATTTGGTTGAAGGGTTCTTTTTTTTGTTTTTTTTTTTTATGTTTTGGAATTTATAGCACTTTGGAAACAAAATGCCGAACATTCACAGATGGTCATTGATTGGGTTCTAACAACGGGTGAATGTAATTTTTCTGCCGAAGCAGAAGCACTAAGGAGGTGTGACCCGGGATTTGTGTTACAAGGACCATTAAACTGTAAGTGCTCGCCTCATAAACTATAATGTCTTTTCAGCTTTCGTTTTTTTTTGATTCAATATATACTCGTATACTATATTTGGTTTTAAGGAGGATCAAGTATGAAGCTATTATTACTATTACTGTCAAGAGCATAAATATGAAATCTTGAGAGCCGAACGAAAAGTGGAAGTCGAAGTCAAAAACCCTGCAGATATTGCAGGCCGATGTACCTACCAATGTTTTTCGATGCTGATCTTTGTCTAAACATAAGGCAAACTTGTGCAAATCAATGAGAATGATATCAAGGATTTGATTATAGCTTTGTTGACCGAAAAGATACATTACCCACCAACAAAACATATATTAATCAAACGAAAAGATGGCCTAAGATTTAGCCTGCCTTAGAAAACAACTTCACACATACTCCGTCATTAGTTCTATATCGGTCGGTGAAGATCGATCGATGGATTGATCCATCGTCCAAGAATGGAACAATTTCGATTAAATTTTTTTCGAACCATACATTGGTTGCGGTTTCTTAAAGGTTTCTGGAACTATTTGATAAAGCAGGAAGACCAGTTTCATTACTGTAAGTTTACTATGAAACTGACCTACTTGCAGGTTGCTGCTGGCTCTTGATCTCTTTCTTGTAAAACCCAATTGTCTTCATATACTGTTCTTCTCATACCAGTCCTGCACAGAGACTTGAACCTTGTCGAAAAAAAATGAAGAAGAAGGAGGAGGAGGATGAGGAGGAGGAGGAGGAGGAGGAGGAGGAGGAGGAAGTTCTGAGACGAAGTGTATGGGTGGTAAAGCGACATCACTTTACTCAGGCATCTAAGGATCGAAAAAATACTACAGCTCCATCCGAAGGACTCTTGGATTCTAATTTCGAAAGACGACGCACCAGAGGACAACCCCATCTAAGGTGAATCATATAAGTAAAAGGGGGTAAATGGTGATTTTGCATGAGAAGTTTCGATGGTTGTTGTCTATGGTTTGGCAGCTGTCAATGTCAAACTATGTTAACATTTCTGTTCAGTAAGGTTTGGCAATTCATCATTAAATCGTTCAACGCCAGAGCAACGCTCCAAAATTGTGGAAATTTATTTTGAAAAAAATAAATCTGTTCGTGAAGTTCATAGAGCACTTCGCTAATTTTACGGTCAATATAATAGGCCTAGCGAGCAAGCAATTCGTGCAGTTATTGATCGTTTTCACATTAATTTTACTCTTCTCGATTCAAAGCCATCAACAAGACAAAGAAATGTGCGCTACGAACAGAATATTGCTGCTGTAGCATGAGGTGTTGAAGAAGACACCGAAATGTCGATTCGTCACCGTTCTCAATTTGTTGGCCTTTTTGCTTCGACTACGTAGACAATTTTACGTAAGGATCTTGGCTTACGTGCCTATAAAATAAAATGACCATCGTTCACGTCGCATTTTTCATTTCTGGTTAGATGGCTTCGTCAACAAGCAAAAATGTAGTATATGAGGCGAAGACAATCCTCAAGCTGTTATGGAATCACCATTATATCCACTGTTTGGTGCGGTTTACACGCTGGCGGCATCATCGGTCCTTATTTCTTTCGAAATGAGGAAGGAGCTGCCGTTACGGTGAATGGCGAGCGCTATCGAGCCGTGCTGATAGAGTTTTTGTTTCCAAAAATTAATCAGCTAAACATCGACGACATTTGGTTCCAACAAAACAGCGCAACTTGCCATACAGCGCGCTTAACAATCAATTTATTGCAAAATCAATTTGGTGTCAACTTGAGTTCCAGAAGTTGTCCTGTCACTGGCCCCCTCGTTCGTACGACTTAACGCCTCCCGATTACTTTTTATGGGGCTATGTTAAGTCATTGGCTTACGGCCACAAGCCAGTAACTCTTGAAGCATTGGAAGCTAATATTCAAGCCACCATTGACGCCATACGGCCAGATTTATTGGAAAAAGTAGTGAAAAATTAGACTGATCGAAGGGACCATTTAACTCGTAGCCGCAGCGGGGATATGCCAGATATCATATTTAAAAAATAAATGCCATGAAATTATCTACTGGATTATAATAATAAAAAATTCATTCCAACAATATTTCTGTCTTGTATTATTATTTCAAGTCTTCAAGCTCTAAAAAAAAACCCCTTTGTATCAGCACCTAGAAAATTAAGCTATTCTTCTCTAGAAATCATGCCATGGGCCATCGTTGAGAATTTTAAACAACTTTTAACATAACTGGGTTGGTTAAGTAGATTTTTCTTCGACATGTTGCGTCCCAAGATTTTTCTTTTTTCTATAGTTTAAAAATATTTTTTAATTATTAGGAAGACAACACTTCATTTAATGGGCCAAGGTTAGGTCATTACTATCATTAACTATTGACTATTAAAAGGGGATCAGAGCAAATGTGTTTGGAATGACTTCCGTAAGTTATTTGACAAAATTGGGCAAGATCAAGATATGAAGAGACATCCCAATATGTGCACTTGTGAGTTTCGAATTCTGCTACGATAATATTCCCGTGGCTGGCATTAGGGAATGCGCATAAAAGATATTCAAAAACTCCAAGCGGGCAAACCTAACCAATTCTATACAAGTCAACGGATATCACACAACGACTCATGACAGGAATCTTTTCAATCGCGAATTTATCCACCTACATATGTATTTGGGAATTTTATTAGTTTCTACATTTATAAAACGAAAAATCAAGCCAACTAGTTCTGAGGAGAAACTTGTAAATACGAAAAGGAAAATTTAGTAAAGGAATCACAACTATTCCTGAGAATATGATAAAAATACTGCTGCGGACTATTCAGTACGAGGGACGGCCAAATCCCTTACCACTTATATATATAATTCCTGCGAGCTATTTAAGTAAGCGGGGTTTAATTTGTGGAAAAGCATACGCCAACTCATTTTCAAGGCTTACGATATTCTTGTTAGTAGAATCTCAGATATTGTTTGTCAATATTCTAATAAAAAAAATTCTATTTTATTGTGTAAACGTCTGAAACCCCTTGTCAACGGTTTGATTGGCTAATGCTAGTGTACTATAAGCGCTGATGAGTATAACAATCTACATATGTAAAGGGTGGGCCATTTGTTGGTTTCTTTTTGTATCATATGTTATTTGGACATTGATAGCTCTTATGCGTTCAAAAAATTTCCAGAAACTCAGTTTTCTATTGATCGATTATGCTTAAACAAAGTAAGAAAATATTGTTAAATTACTTCCAAAATAGATGCTGTGTTGCCAAAACAGTGCGAATTTCGAAAATAAATTAGAGCCGAAATAACGCACCAACAGGTTTGCTGTGTAAACAGATCATATTTCCATGTTGGCGAAAGCATTAGCATTAACCCAAGAACCTCAACGCACCAAAGATCTCAGCAATTGAACATCATTCGTACCAGCCTGAAAAGAATTTTGCATAAAAATCTTAGATTGTTCGCTTGCAAGGTCTAATTGGCTATGAAATTGAAGCAAAATAACCACCCGCTTCGAAATCGCTTTTCTGTTTGGACTCGACAATTTTACTTAAAAAAATAACCTTTTCAGATGAGACGCATTCCATCTCGACGCCTACGTAAATTAGCAAAGTGCTCCATATAAGATTCGGAATTCATAGAGAAGCTAGTGAATCCTGAACGTGTGGTGGCGGCATTATTGGTCCATTTTTCTTTCGAGACGATAGTGGATGAACCATGAATTTGGACTTGTTTAATCCCCAGCAGGATAGGAAAACGTGCTACGATAAAGTATGCTCGGCTAGCTCTTCGTAAAAGTCGGAAGCAATCTCACCCATATCAGTAGGTAAAATGACGCACAGTAGGTAAAAACGCACACCAATCAACATAAGAGGCACAGTTTATCAAAAGTATACGCATTTACAAATTATGACAGATTCATTGGCATCAAAATGACTTACGAGTATATTCTGTCAACCAGACACAACATTGACGAATAGGAAAAAGCTACACAATTTTCAGCCATAAAGGGACCTTTTTAGAAATCAAACGGGAATTGAGTAATAAAGCCCCGGAAAAACTTTAATGATACTCTATGTCAGTCCCATTTTCAATTTCTTAGAAAGTCATGTTTTTATAGGTGAATAACATCGAATTTAAATAGGTACTCGTGTTTTATCTACAAAACCCCCGTGTTTCAGACATTTAATAAGCAATTGCCCTCTTCCCAAGCAATAGTTTTAATAAAATTGATATTATTCTTCATCAACAATTACCCAATTCACCTGACAATAAAACGTCCAGGTCTCTTCATTCATCTGTTCCTTATTTTCTTTCTTCAATTGTAGGGGTTTTTTATTGTTCCCCATCCAATTATCCTTTTCATTTGGTAGTAATGGCCAGTAAACTAAGAGACAAATTACCAAAATTACACACTGGCTCCCTGCTCAGTAATGGACTATTGCCAAATTTAACTTTAGTCCGTCATTATGCACATTAAATTCTTTCCATTTCAAATGAGGTCTAAGCTCCATCAACACCATTAGCAGACGTAAACAAGGCCAAAAAGTCAGAAAGCCTACCTACTACCTCACGCGATAACTATCGCGCGAAAGGTACTTCCGAATGTGTCTTGTTCCTTCGCTAAGTAGTCAGTTTTCATGTCAGGAAAAAAAAAACACATACCGGTCCCGTAGATATAGTACATATGTACTTCATAATTGAATTACACAAATTAGCTTCCAAATTGAGAGCAATTCCATACCATACAAAGGAACAACCCACGGATACGTAAAATTGTGACCTGTGCTATGTCATTTCGATGATACCGTGCCACGCACTATAAAAAAAATCTACCATCAGACTATCCGACCCAGCATAACCTGTAATTTCATCGTGCCGCGCAGTCAAAAGATGCACCTGATAACGTCACCGCAACACCCATTGAGTGTACGATTGACACCATCATCCAATTATTTTGCTATATATCATCCTGGCTACCCGGCAGGACAACGAATGAGGACGAGGCTGAACTACACAATGAACTACAACAAGCAGGATGGACTACATGCTGACGCGTTAACATTAACTGCTGGTCGCCACAGTGCCGACACTAAGCAGATGAGGGAATAAGTAAAATGCTCGTTTTATCAAGTGGTCGAATCAGTTCTAGATACGATCGATTCCCCGACTAGGGATCCTTAATCGTTGTACTCGTATTTCATGTATGAGAGGCAGGACACATGTTGTTTGTGGTAATGTCATCGGCGTTTAATCTGTAATTTGTTCCTGAACTGGCGTGGGAGACCCAACAATGATGGTTTGCTGATGACACCTTTGTTTATCGACAAAATACCAAGGAAACAATGGCCCTACAGATGTATATATACTTTTGTATGTGAAATGTGGGTATATGTTAATCGGACAACAGGTAATTAAAGCTTGATGAGCTTCGAAGAAATACTATATATGTAAACGGCATTGGATTCCAACGTGGGGAAGATTCAAAGAAACGCTTCAAAGCGGATTAAAACTGAGTCGAAAATGCGCCGCTGAATCGCAGTATTTACGATTTTTTAATCCCGACAAAACCAAAACGATAACTTCGATACTAAACAAATATCAATGTAGTGGCTGTCATGAAATAAGTGCAGCAAGGTTAACATTTTATTTTATAGTCACATTCCCTGGAATGTGTGTTTACTGGGGTCGATTAAGCTTCTATAACTCAGGATAGCTGTCAAAAAATAACCCAACCATTGAGTCTCTCTCTCTACCTACTGCCGACTGTCCGGCTATGTTAGTTTTAGTCATAATCGATTTTTCAAATCGATCACAATGGCAATCACCAGCAACTGATTCAATAAAATTTTTAATCCGAAAAGGGTCAGCTTAGTAATAAACCGATGTTCACACGGGCGGCATATGAATGATTTTTTATAGATTCACCGCCGCAATTTTTATTAGACATTAATAGACTTTTTTATATTTTTTTATAAATTCTTCCATGGGATCTATGAGGAAGAGAGTAGTCAAGATTTGTCAAAAATGAGTACAAGAATGGATCTTCGAGATTTGGTTAGAGATTCATTAATAGTTGGTTGACTCAGTGTTGCTTTAGTATAATTTCTGATTTGTCGTTTTCCACAATAAAGTTATCGGAAAACTGTTTAAAGGTATCAAATCGAAATAACGACGGTTGAGTCTAATCGTCTCGTCTCGATATTCTTTCTAAAAGGTGCGCATGTTCTGGCACCTCTTTTCGTCGTTTGCATTCCTAATCATACCAAGGAGATGACGATTTGGTTGACACTTCTATCATTTGAAGAACGGCAGATTCTGTTTGGTTCATAGTCTTAGAAATTCGGAAAGCCCTGAGTATGACATTACATCTCTGAAAACAGAGCCAACATGGCATCAAGTCTGGAAGCGAAACCAAGCTTATGGTTTTCCTAAAACAATATTAGCAGTGGAACATTTCGATCACCTAATTGCTATACCGTCCTCAAAATTGACTATGTGGCAAATAATGCAAATTATTCATCAAGTTCTATATATTTTTAAAGAGTCACAAACAAAATACTGTGTTTAGATGATTTGTTGCTATCACAATAAACCAACCGATAAAACCTATGTAACCTGCATCAAGAGCAAACGACAAGTGGCATCGATGCTGAGAAGCCGTCAGAATTATTAGATACAAGCGATAAGAAGCACACGATTATCCAAATGAAAGTATAATACTGCAGACACAGCGTTGAGAAGCTTTATTTAATGGTAAATAGAATATTACATGCTAACAAGACCCGAACAGAAGTCTGAGGAGATAAGTACGACAATAAAGTAGAAAACCCGCAATCAGTGCTGAAGATATTGGAAAACGGTTTCTGAAGACTGTTGAAGGGCGCTGAACTGCTGTCAGAATTTAACTTTAACAAGGCCCAGATAGCCTATATGCCAAGTTTCTGAAGGCCAATAATACCTTTAAAGCTATTCCATCTATAGAGAGATCATCGCATACAAGATTTGTTTCGCCTTGTTGGGCCTAAGACTATCTGTTAACGATCTGATTGAATCCTTTTAGTGTGAATCACTTACACACATCTTGAGGAAAATCCTATAAGTTCAAAAGTAACTCAGCACCTTTGTATCAATTCTAAGGCTACATATAACAGAATGAGATACACAAAAAAATCATGTTAACGAAGGGAAGTAAAGATATCCTTGCTTGTCTTAAGCTAAGATTATTGTAGTGAAACTATGGGTCATATAGGAATATCGTGTTGATCACAAGCGTGTGCATCAAAGCGAAAATGGACTGCTTATCCGCGCCGTAACACACATAAATGGTACTACAATGGACTACATCGCAAAGATCATCCTTAGTCAGTGTCTGGCTTACGATTTCATCACACTAACCCATTTTTTATGAAAGACTAAGTACAGTGGACTAAAATAGAACATAATGCGATCGCTCTTTTTTAATAGTAAGAAAAACAGCAAATAATTAGGTCTCAAAATAGAATCCTGGGGTTCACCAGCCTAAAAATGATCGAAATGACAAATTTATGTAACTGCTGCATGTTCTTTTTTGTTTGCTGTTACATAATCGAAACACTAAATCAGATGTCCTGTGATGACTCCTAAGACAGAATTGTTCATCAGTTACCATTGAGTAAAATCTTTAATCCAGGTTAATTTATAGGTTTACGTTGATTTTACTATAGGTGTCATCATTTAGAAAATATTGGTTTTTAAGCCATGTGCTAATTATTAACCACAAGAAAATCTAAGTTAGTAGCATTGTATTTAACAAACTAGATCATGTCAAACTAGATCGGTCAAATAGTTTGTTTAAAGCAGCTGATTTAGTTAGTCTACTTCAGTAGTGCACTACGATATTTACAATGAATAAATCTTAGGCTGAAAACCCTCGACGTCTTTTGTTGACGAATTAGACAGCAATCCATTGATTCTTATGAGTTAACACACACCAAATCAGACGAGACAAAAGGACATGCTCCAGTTGCCATGTGTGGAAATAAAAATTGTCTTTTTGTCTGTGAACAAGAACAAATAGTTTGCTTCTAATTTAGAGTCGCGAAGAGATTTTCGCGTACAAACTCGCTAAAAATGTTAGAAAGGGTTTACGGAGAATCAGTTTTTATCAAAGACAAGCGTTGACAAAGTATTCAAGGAGATCCGAGAGTTCGTGGAAGACATGCCTCGTTCTGAGAAACCTTCAACTTCCTCAACCAATGAAAATATCGAATAAGTTTGATTTTGGAGGATATTTTGGGCATATACCGACAACTAAAATAAACAAAACAACGAAATTTGTGGTAGGCTGTTCCAGAAAACGCTTATAAAAGTGCTTTAAAGAATGGAAAAAAGGTGATATAAGTGTGTTACGTCGAAAGGGGCCTACTTTAAAGGCGATAAAATAAATATTGATTAAGTAATAAAAATTGTATTTTTTATTTTATAAATCCCCGATTAACACATTTCTCATTGGGTCAATCAGTTTAATAGTTCCTAAATTATAAAAAAAAAAACATTTATTTCCTATACAATTAGCCAAGTCGTCTGCAAAGTCTCAAATGCAAATCCATTGAGTTCCCTCATAGCAGAAGGAGATACAATGGGATTTTGTATTTTTCCGGTATGTGTAGGGTAAACAATATTCGCACTATTTTTGAGGCACGGTACTTATTTCTTATTTTTTTGTGACTTAAGGTACTTGACCACCTTATAAATCTTTTTTTTTGTTTTTGTTTTTTGCATTTTCTTAATTCGTATACTTTTAGAAATCACCTTCAAAAAAGTTTGTTTTCAAAATTCGAATCACATCGTGAAATTAGTGCAGGTGTGGGCACAGTCCATTTTTGAAAAACGCGTTTTTCTCGAACCTACCTTTTTTCCAAATGGCGGACAGTTAAGCTCTGAAAGTACCGATTTCAATGATTTTGGTCTTGTTTTGTTCGTTGAGATTATTTGTATGCAAATTCATCACATTCTAAGAATAGTAAAAAACGGGGGTGTTTTTGCAATTTCTTTTTTCCAACATCTACCATTTTTTTATATTTTTTATTTTTTTTAAATTATGGTGAATTATCACGTAATGGACCTTTTAGAGATGACGTTCGTTTTGTTTTCGATTTACCAATCCTGAGATTAACTGTCCGCCATGGGACACCATTTTTTTGAGGCCTCGACTTTGGCGCCTCCTGGATAGGGGTTAAAATGTGAAATTAAAAAAAATCAAGTATTTTTGTATTCTATAAGCTTCAAATAAAAGTTTTAGAAAAAATCATTGTAATATTAAAATAGATAAAGGGCATGAAAAAAAAATTATTGAAAATGTTGTATTTTTTAGCCTCCTTAGGTTGTCAAGTACCTTGAGCTATTTTACAATAAGATTTGTAAGTTTAGTATAAGGCCTTAAATTTGTTGTTAAATATTTCCTCGTAGCGAAATGATTTTGACGGATGGCAGATATGGCTTAAAAATTGCAATAACGATCAGAAATCATCAAAATATTTTACCAAAATTCGCAATAAGTTACAACTATATTTAATGCGTTAAACTCAGCGAATGGCCAGAAGGGAATGGTCGGACCCGCAATCAATCGGTTTGATTTCGTTCTCAAGAGCTTGGCTCCTCACGAATGCCCTGTGACCTATTTTGCAAAAAGATTTAGTTCTTAAATGTCGTTTATTATTAATTAAGTAAGGTGACCATCTTACTTTTATAATGAATTTTCGCTGGTTAGCGTCTACAAACTATGGAAGAAAAGCGAACTTTTACCGAAAATCATACTCAGTGACGGAGCACATTACGAGAAAATTGACTGTTTAATGTGGTTTTCAGAAGAATCCTATCATGTATGAGAATTTTCTTTAAAGTTTCTATTTAAACATATTAACATAAACTTTGATTTATTTGAATTAAGATCTAACTCATCCAATCAAAAACAGTTAGAAACCATGATCGACTTATTCGACGGAAATCGGGACATGGATTTCTCCCTTGAATTTCTCCTTACGCATCTTTGTTCATTTTTTTCCTGTTGGGTCTGCTCTTCGTCAAGCAATCTAATTACTAGACTATACACTTCCAAGAGTTTGTATATTAAAATATATCAAACCCAATTTTCTACTTTAAAGCAAGTATTTGCAAAAAAAAAAACTCTTAAATATGATCTTTAATGACAACTGAAGAAAACAGCGATTGACAATTGTCAAGGTCAGATACCGCGGGAAATAATTTTCGATGGAAATTGCCGATAACCCTGATTCCTTTTAGAAAAAACAAAAAACTAATTGGGGTGCGTTTAATGAAAATACGTACTCGTTTATTAACAAGTCGATATTTTATAGAGCATGTAATAAATTCAATTACATGACCGGGCTTTTTACAAAAAAGAAAAAAAAATTTTTAACTTTTAAAATGCTCATATCAGCAGAAATCAGTGTGCACATGTTTCGAAAACCCTTCAAAGATAGCATCACCTTAGTTCTTCCTTAGTTCTGTTCCTAATCAATTGCAAGAAGTTGACAAACAACTCAGTTATTGAAACAGAACAGACCTAAGAAACATGTACCAAATAAATTGGTTATAAGTACTTAGGCAATGCAAGAGGGAATTCTATGTAAGTTTCGAGAAACTTAAAACATGCTGAAGCATTTAAAAGTGTATTCATACCGACTAGAGTGGGTTAAGTTCTTAAAAAAAAAACTAATAAAATGTAAAATGTAAATGTACCAGAAACCATAAGCCCTTGGACTGCTATTAAATGATCTAAATCAAATATCTGTGCAAGTTTGTGCGATGTCGTCTTTGCTTAATATTTTTAAAAGATGTCTTCTTCTTCTTCGAAAATAAATCAAAAATCCTGCGAAATGTTTACGTTTCCTCATGCGGCGTAAGAAATATTTCACCCCCTCTAATCTGGCTTCAATAAATAAGGCTTTCATCCACCCAACATTGGAGTACAATGCCCACATCTGGTTAGGTTCCCCTATGACTTCTGCGCACCTACTAGATAGGTTTCAAAACAGGGTGGCAAAACTTATACGTGATGCTAATATTACGGAGTCGATTAACACCTTTTACCACCGACGTAATATCTACTGCCTCACCTTCACTATTTTCACCACCAGTGTTCCACAGAAATTGCCAGTAGCATTCTGCTTCTTCAAACATCCAACCGTAAAACCGGTGCTATGAATCATCATCAGTACACCCTCAAACCCACTTTTGGACGTACCCTGAAATATCGTGGATCTTTTCTAAGCCGAACAACACGCTCATGGAATGCTCTGCCGAGTTCTTTATTTCCTACCCACTACAACCTTTAACATTTTGATCATTTCTTTTAGCTCAACAACAGCTTCTAAGCTAAAGTGCACCCTTAAATATCTGATGTAAAGGGGTGCTTGATGATGATGAAAAATGGGTGCATGGATATCATCCAAACAAAACCAAAGCTCGATAATGCAGCTTTTTATGATAACATCAGTATCAACCTGATCTTTTATTATGTATAAGAAGCTGCATTTCATAAGCAAGGAAAATAAATCTGAAAAATTGAAACTAGCTTGCTAAATTCTATAAAAGAAATGGTAACGTATGAATCTTAAAGAAGAAGAGCAGAGAACTTAAACATCTTTGTATCGTGCCGTTGATCACATGATTTGAAAACTTAAAAAAGAAATTCCAAAGTTCTACATGCAATCAAAGCAAATACCAGCAAAATTCATTTAATTGTCTATTTATTCCTTTTGATATCTTCATCGAATATTTTCACATTTAACTGGTAAATAAAAACTACTTCCAACAAAAACTGGCAAATGTTCGGTGAAAATAAATTTCCATAAAATTTCAATTGTTAGGGTTGTCTATGTGCTTGTGGTGATTAGTTTTTAATTGGTTTTTAAGTTTTTATTTAAATAAGTCAAAGTTTCGTGCCAACACGCTAATCCTGATTAATTCAATGATGACGCCCAAATTGTGTACAAATTGTATCGCGCAGTATAATTTCACGGTCCTCTGACAAGAAATTGGCAAGAGTCCCGCTGTACTTTCGGCATTCCCTGTACATCTATACATTGTTGAATAAGTGGTGCTTTAAACCTCACTTGCATCTCGTTACTTTTTTATTATTTCTTTTAATTAGACTCACGAAAGGCCATGAGATGTACTTTTATTCGAACATCTATCTATGTATACAGACCAATTGCATAGTTAAGATCTCTATCTTGGTAACAACGGAAAACTGGAGTTATTTCTGTGACGAACCATGGAAAATTAATCCTCTTTCCCAAAAATAAGAAAAAAAAAAAAATCAAATTACTATACACACACAACTTGAGTTTGAAAGCCTCGATCGGATGGTCTGGAACAGTTTGTGAAAGGAAATGGGGCGATAATCATTCCTAGATATGAGGATTCTCCGATGGGAACCGGATTCGCTTGTCAAAATAAATTTACAAAATCGCATTAAATTCTGATCCTCATGAGGATCAACATACTCGTATAATATATAAAAGAAAGTACTCCACCTACTCAATGTATTCAAGGATCTTTGTCGGTTTATTGAGGCTAATTGAGGAAATTTTAAATGTGTGTGTCCAAGGGTATTGATACCGGGAACTAAGGCTAATCCTCCAATGAAAGCCTATAATTAGCCCAAGACAATGGTGCAAAAATGTACCTGCCCAATTTGAAACTCCAATAGATACCCTTACAGTTGTGGGTGCGAATCAGCCTATTAATCCCATGCGGGGTTTCTCACCTGTTAGGTCGATCGCTTCGATCAAAGACACAAAAGGCGCTAAAAAACCAAAAACAACAGAGTGAGTCCTGTCAGAAAACCACAGGGGTAGAAGATAAACGTTAAGGGTATCTAATCTATTGACAGAGTGGGGGTGTTTACTCAAGATGACCGGACTATTGTTTCGGTGAATGAAGATCGATCGGTTATTAATGATTTCAGTGATCTGGATGAAGATCAAGGAGCACATGGCTAGCATGTGTGAATTGTTTTGGGTCAAGTGGCGTTGGTTTTAGCGGGTAATAATTTGAAAGACTATTAAATAGTTTCATGTAGTTGGTTGATGATTGGCGATTAATGGTGCGCTTTGAAAAGTGGACCACTGCTGGACATATTCCGGCAATCTGGATCATTAACAACATAGTATTTCCGACAGCTGAACCGAAGCGAAGTATTTAAACGCGGATGACTTGAAAAAGGGAGCATTGGTAGGCGTTGGAGGTTTCCTTTTATTTTATTTTTTTTGTTGGTGTCAGGTGTTTTATAAGGTTTATGATGTTTCACCGCAGGGTGTGGATTGAAAGTGTCATGGTTAACTAGGTGTCGATGAGATTTTTTGATTGTCGGTTAGTTTTTCAATGTAAACCATGACGATTGGAGTTATTGACAGGATAAATAGTGATTGTGGAGCAGGTGGTAGATGGCAGCCTTAACAAATCCACTGATGGTTAATGTTTCCCTGGGTATATAATTTCCAACGATTTCTTTGATACACTGCTAACTTAACACATTTAGAAGAAATTAACACATTTCTATAAAATTTTTAGTCTTTTTGAAGTTTCAATCAACTACTTGTCATTTGGAGCAACTGAAGGAGGATTTATAAGTTTTGTTTTTTTTTATTTATTTATTAGTTTAGTTACAAATGAAAATTGGCTGTTTTCAATGGTAGTCAAGCGTTTGAAAAAGCACGAGCGTTGACATTTAAGTAAGTAAGTCTTTGCTTATCAACTCCTACCCTAATCCACTGCAGGACGGCTGCCAAATAGAGAGGTGTGAAGATTGTTCGAACTAGGGCTGCTCACTACCGACGGTAGTAGATAGATCCCATATACAGATCAACGGCGACATCTACGACTATCCTTAGTTTACGGTTATTGAAACCCTGGAGTAGAGATGGCAGCTAAACACCTGAATAAGCTAACGGTGGCTCTCATAATGTCGCGAGGCTCCTGGCATGTGCTGTATAACCGGAACCTTTGTCCAGGTTGTGAGTCATGCGTTACAATCGAAAAGAACAACAATAAAACAGAGCAATTTCGAAAACGGCCGGAAAAAATGTTGATATCTCTAGGTAGGTACTGGTCCCAGGAGCAATAAAACGAGAAGAGCAAAGGCTTCTCGGAAAGAAAAAAGGCGATCGAGTCTCGGTTTTCTTATACTGCGTTGTCCATCAGATGCGGATTCAAATAATTCTCGGACCGGAACGTTGTTGTCCATCCGCTCAACATAACCTAGCTATCTCAGTCGTTGGATCTTAACTCTTCTGGCTAGGTCGATGTCTGCTAAACCCATTTAAGCCGCTTTCAACTCACGAAAGCACCACTGACACCGCTCTGCTTTCTTCCAAAAATGTCAATATAATCGGCGTATGTGGGTAATTGGATGGATGTGGGATGGATAGATGGACGCATTGCCTTGTCTAAATCCTTTCTGGGCATCAAAGGTCTTGGTGTGATCCTTACCGACCTTGATAGAGCAGCATGCATTCTCCATTGCCATCCTGAACAGACGGACGAGTTTGGCAGGGATGCCGAAACTAGACATTGCTCTGTATAGCTCGCCTCGATAGATGCTGTCATACGCGGCCTTAAAATCGATGAAAAGTTGGTGTGTATCGATCTGAAGCTCAAGAGTCTTCTCCAAGATCTGCCGTAGTGTGAATAGTTGGTCGATGGTAAACATTCTGACCGGAAACCGCACTGATATGGACCTCTCAGGTTGTTGATATGGCAGATAAGATCTTGTATGCTATGTTAAGATGCCTCTGCTATTGGCGCAATACAGAGGGTCATCCCCTCCTCCATTTTTATGATCAGACAAACAATGCTGAGGTGCCAGTCATCAAGCAAACCATATTTTAGAAATGAGTTGCTGTATGTTCCTTACCCAGTCATTGCCTGCCGCTTTGAAGAGCTCGGCATTCAGGCCGTCTACTCCAGCAGCTTTGTTAGACTTAGGCTAAGATATTGCTATCTTCACTTCATATAGATCGGGTGGACATAGTTTTTGGTCTACATCATCCAGGTTAAGAGGTTCATTCCGCCTGACAGCGGTATTCGGTTCGCTGTAGTATAGGCTATGTTTTTACAAAATGTAATCAACCACCAAACCAAACCACATTAAAGGATAATTTCAACATTAGCAACGAAACTATTATATGTCACAGTTTTGTAGGGGTAGTTAAAATTCTCCGTGTATTTCGTAGCTAATAACTGATGAGGTCGGAATCGGTATACAACCCGTTTACCTCGCGTTGGAAAGGTTTCCTCCATCCTTCATTAATATAAATAAGCCGTAAAGTACCTGCCTAAGAGCATTTTTATCCACCTTGATCGGTGTCCAAGCTTCTGCGCCTTGAAGCAGTATTGGTAAGATCCGTGTTTTGTATAATCTATTTTAGGTGCTCAAAACAAGGATTTACCACTCAATTTCCGTATAAACCTAAGAAGTCGCGATTAGCAAGAGCTATTCTTCGCACGATTTTTGCGCTGGTGTACCACATTAAAGTTGAAAAGTTGTAGCTTCCTGTCGTGACGTTTTATCCTAGGCATTGATGTTGTATGCCCACAGCATATGGTTTCCCTTTCTCATTCTTTCTGACATTAAAGTTTCAGTTTTGCCATAACATACTTCAAAGGAGCAGCGTTCATTTAGCATCATCATGAGCTAGGCAGGATGGTTGTACAACTGCCCTTGCTTAATGGTTGAGGCTTTATTCGACACAACAGGACAAGCTCTCGGTTTTGCAAATCGCTCGTCATACAGTAATCTGAAACCTGACAAACATCCACTTCCAATGTGCAGATTAGGATGTGAATGTGAGTCACAAAAATTTTGTTTTCTGCTTTTCAATCATAAGCTATCCGCGTTTTTCTATTTTTTCGTTTGAAACATTTTTGAAACTAGACATCATAGGGTGAGACGCAGCAGCAAATCCTGTATGGATAACATAACCGTTTTTTTCTGAAATGAACAAGATGATGGAAAGCATTTGAAGCAATTTTTAATCGATGCACCTCCTTTCTAAAGGATGTTTTTTTAAGATTTTAAAAATTTTAAGTAATAATACAAGACAAAAATATTATCGCAATGGACTTTTTATTATTTTGGTCTGGTAGATAATTTCATGGCATTTATTTTTTAAGTATGATTTTTGGCATATACTCACCGCGGCTACGAGTTACATAGTCCATTCGATCAGTCCAATTTTTGACTACTTTTTACAATAAATTTGGCCGTATGGCATCAATGGTGGCTTGAATATTAGCTTCCAATGCTTCAAGAGTTACAAGCTTGTCGCCGTAAGCCAATGACTTAACATAGCCTCATAAAAAGTAATCGGGAGGCGTTAAGCCGTACGAACGAGGGGGCCAGTTAACAGGACAACTTCTGGAACTCAAGTTGACACCAAATTGATTTTGCAATAAATTGATTATTAAGCGCGCTGTATGGCAAGTTGCGCTGTCTTGTTGGAACCAAATATCGTCGATGTTTAGCTGATTAATTTTTGGAAACAAAAACACAATCAGCATGGCTCGATAGCGCTCGCCATTCACCGTAAAGGCAGCTCCTTCCTCATTTCGTAAGAAATAAGGACCGATGATGCCGCCAGCGTGTAAACCGCACCAAACAGTCAATCTTGATGGATATAATGGTGATTCTATAACAGCTTGAGGTTTGTCTTCGCTACATATACTGCAATTTTGCTTGTTGACGATGCCATTTAACCAGAAATGAGCTTCATCACTAAACACAATTCTTCAATAAAAATGCTCACCTTCGGCCAATTTCAAATAAGCCCAATCAGCAAAAATGCGACGTGAACGATGGTCATTTGGCTTTAATTCTTGCACGAGCTGTATTTTATAGGCACGTAAGCCCAGATCCGTACATAAAATTTTCTACCTAGTCGAAGGACAACGGCCAACAAGTTGAGAACGGCGACGAATTGACATTTCGGCGTCTTCTTCAATACATCGCGCTACAGCAGCAATATTCTCTTTGGTGCGCACATTTCTTTGTTTTGTTGATGGTTTTGAATCGAGAACAGTTAATGCAGTGCGAAAACGATCAATAACTGCACGAATTGCTTGCTCACTAGGCCGATTATGTTGACCGTAAAATTGACGAAGTGCTCTATGAACTTCACGAACAGATTTATTTTTTTCAAAGTAAATTTCCACAATTCAGAAGCGTTGCCCTGGCGTTAAACGATTCATAATGAATTGCCAAATATTACTGAGCACAGTTTTACATTGACAGCTATTAACCCATAGACAACAAGCATCGAAACTTCTCATGCACCTAAAAAAAAAACACCTCTTATATGGTTTCGTAAAGTGCTTTCTTTTTCGAGTTAAGTCCTTCGTAAAATTATTTAAAAATCTAACTCTCAGTACTTGGCATCGGTTGGTACGAGTTTGGTATGTTTAGTGTCATCAATAGTTGTTTAAAAAAAAACCCTAAAATTAATTTTTAAAACACACCACCCTCCCTATACAATTTTTTAAATTTAAATCTTAGTTGCCAAAACAACTCTGTTACAAAATTCAAAAAAAAAAAAAAAAAAAAAAATCGTATTTTAGCAACAACATTTTCCACTTCCGTTCCGCTAACAAAGATCTGAATAAATTCTGAAAATATGACAGAGAGTCAAAAGGAAACCAAAACATAAACGTTGCTCTTTTTAATTCAATTGCAAAGAACCCGGAAAATTAAACATACCGTAACAAACAAAAACATAAATTTACCCTTAATGGCTTGCTGTTTGTAGCTGAGGCAAGTACAGTAATACAACAATCGAAACTACCCTGCAGCACATTCTTTTTTAGGTTTTTCATTGGCTCAACGCAATGAGAAACGGGGTGGCGGATCAATTTGTCTACAGCATGGAACTGAGTAACAACATTAGCTTGAAAGAATAACACGGCTACGTAGAAAGGGTGCCGCTTGGAAAACCACACCCTGTAAATTTGACATTTATCTGAATAATAGCGTAATAATCGGGACGTGTAACAACACAGAGATTCGCTTAAATCGTATTTGACACGCTTCACCCCTATCAAAATGCCTCTTCCTCCCCATTCATTCGATCCGATCTGTACTCGTATGATGTTCACAATAATAATTATTTGAATATGTTTCTGTCGTGTTATCCTTGTTGTTGTTAGGACATGACTCGAGCACTGAGCACAAACAATAAAGTCAAATCGAATAGAGGAGTTCATGTTAGAAAAAGGGGTCGACTTGTCTTAGTCGTTTAAAGAATACCCTGTTCAGTCGGTTTCATGTGTGAGGAAGTAAATATTGTTATTAATTATTGCGTACTAGGGACAGGGGACGATGTTTGTGAATGCAGCCAGGTAATGGAGGACATACAATATCCGCTGAATGGAAATTTAACTCAATATTAATTTAAAATGTGTTCATAGGCGCAGAACAAATTCATTGGGATTCTTTGTCTCTCTGTTCATATTTGACAGTTGGATGAGGCCCCGATCCATTGGGTTGAGAATATCCATTCGTAAGAATGTAATAATTAATCGTCCAATTTGGATGGCGTTAAAGCGTGAAATTGAATTTTTTTGTTAAATCGGAGAAGATCGGAAAGAAGTGAAAGAAAGAAAATGAAATGTTTTCCATTTCTTTTGAAGAATTCAAATTGCTTTTATTGAATTAAAATTTCAAAGAAACAGCATAAAAACGTAAACGGCCTTCAAGGAGATACAGAGATTCATTTGGCGGCAAGTTATGATTGAGTTGCAGGAGGTGAGACCTCTGAAGGCCACACAGTGTGTTTCTATTTTACCCGAGTTCTTACAACATTGATTACATTTATTTATAATGTTAAGACAGACAATGTTTGGTTACTGACTTTGCAAGAACAATGTCAAGCAACCAAACAATTATAGGTATTGGTATTCTGTCTAGCTGGGATTTAATTTGTCAACTCGGTATGCCAAGGACTTTGCTTTTACTTTGCCGATTCACATCTCTTTTGCATATTTCTTGGATGCAAGGTCTTGTGATGTTGCTTTTGGCACATAATTTTTCGAATATCAACTTTATAAAATTCTTGCGATGAAGATATCAGGAAAATTAATATGAAAGACCCCTTAACAGCCGTGTAGTCTTAAGATCACGGAATGCCCATACATTCATGGGAGCAAGGATACGCCTTGCCATCGCTCTCCGTCAATTCCTTTGACACCGATTCGGAACTGTGTTGAGGGCACTGTTCCACCCCTGGTTTTAGTCGAGGCGCATCTAAAAGCTCTTACTGATCTAAGGGTCTCAGCACCAAGCTCTTATAGCCAATTCACACCGGGTGAGACCAGGAGGGTCACCCTCCATGCGTTTTAGGTCTAAACCACGACCACCACGGCTAACTCAACGAGCTAGGCCCGGACTGAAGTCCGGGGGACTCCTAACACCCATAGTACCGTGTTTTAAGTCCTGGTGTGGACTACCGGTGGTCTTGCCACTCAACAAGACCCATGACCGGCAGCTTCTAACTGGACAAATCATAGTAACCATCAGTGTCCGCTTTCTATTAGACAACATCATTTGATGGAAGAAGCCTTGATAATTGGAACCATATAATGTCGCATATAAGGTCCTATCCAACGTACTGTGTGAACGTCTTAAACTCTTCTGCAACACACTAATCGGCACGTACGAGTGTGGCTTCCGGCCCGACAGATCGACTATAGACCAAAATTTTACACACTGAGGCAAATCCTGGAAAAGACCAACGAATTTCAAGTCGAAAGACACCACCTATTTATTCATCGACTTCAAAGCCGCGTATGATAGCATACATCGTCAGGAGCTTTATATGGCGATGGCCGAATTCGGAATGCCAGCAAAACTGATTCAGCTGTGTCGCGTGACGCTGGAGAACTCGCGCTGCAACGTGCAGTTTGGAAGCATTTCTTCCGAACTATTTCAAACATGCACTGGATTTCGGCAAGGAGATGCGCTATCATGCGATTTCTTCAATCTTGTACTGGAGCAGATAGTGCGCAGAGCAGGTGTCAACACGGAAGGCACTATCTTCAAGAGGTCCGTTCAGCTGCTGGGGTATGCGGACGATATTGACATTATCGGTCGCTCCCAGCGTGCCGTGATAGAAGCGTTCACGGCGATTGAAGAACGAGCGAAATCCGTTGGCCTTGAAGTAAATGCGGACAAGACTAAGTACGTGCTATCAAAAAAAAAAATCAAGCTTTTGTCCACCGTCTAGGACAAAACGTCACTATTGATAGCAAAAATTTCGAGGTAGTTAGGGAGTTCACCTACCTTGGAGTAAACATGAACTCCACGAATGACACCCTAGTGGAGATCCGGCGAGGAATTACCCGATAAGCAAGAAGAGTGAGCTGATATTGGGTTGAAGACAAGGAAGACCGAATCTCCGTTTCAAAGACCAAGCCTTCGCGGATGCCAGAGCGCTTAGTCTGGACAACTGGAAGCAGCGTGCCCGGGATCCTAGAGGATGGAAGGCCGCAGTGTCTCAGGCAGAGACTCTACACGGGTCGGGAGCCCGTTGAAGCAAAAGCAATAGGAACCACAGTTGGAAAAAAAGAAGGGAAAATGGAATCTTTTTCATTCTACTGCAATGCAATCCAATACGGGAACTGTAAGCTTTTTAATTGTGCGCCGGCATTCAATATGCCAGTGGAGTCATTTAAAGTTATAAAAATTAAAACTGTGACTTCAAGAACGATTGAAAATAGACGCTTTAGCGTAGACTACGTATATGACACCATTTTACCGCGTAAGAGATGCAGAAAAAACAATTTCGTGACCGTTGAAATTTTTAAGTAACCAACATCGGAACTCTATTTCGTTGTCACTAAGGGACGAAATACCACGCACAAATGATATTTTTTAGATTGTTCTGGACTTCTAGCAGTCGCAAATAATTATGTTATAAGTATAGATGACAATGCTACTTGATAAATTGAACTATTATATAATATTTTAAGCTCGATGCTGAGTAAAGCCATACATTTAAAATAGACCAATCACACAGCGATTTCTTTCTTCAGCAGCAATCAACGAAGATCAATATTTAGCACGAATTATCGGTTCATTTATAATGCTGACCAGCTATCAGCTCTTTGGGGCCAGCTCAACACTTCCAGACTGTGTTTCGCCCTAGCGTACACCACTTAAGTGTGTCAAATTCACTTTTGCACTCTTATAGTAGTTAACCTAAAAATCTTTATACATATAAATCCGTTGGTCCAGATGGAATATCTTGTTCTTTCTCGCTGGCAAAACTACTGCGTAAGCTTTTCGATTGGCCCTTCCCTTAACGAATGTTTCCGAGCAGATGGAAAGCAGCATTTGACCAACTTGTGCCTTAGAACTGTACTTAACCCCTTTCTTTCCTAATAAACCGTCAGCTCATAAAATAACTCGAGACACGAAAACTCCCTAATGGCTGGCAGTATAATTTCCGTAGCACCAGATCCTCTGGTGATTTGAAGCATGTCTCACCAAAAAGTGGAACCAAAGCGTATATCAATCTGGCGAAAGCAAGGTCGTCGCACTTGATATTTCAAAGGCGTTTGACAGAGTTTGGCGTCAAACTCAAAATAAATGTTGGTGTGCCTCAGGGTTGCGTTCTGTCTCCGACACTCTTTTTTATTTTTACTAACGATCCTTAGTCTACTAATTCTAATTCAATATATTAATTTCCAGATGACAAAACTCTGTATTTTATACTCGTTCCCGGACTCCGTCACTACTCTTCGCTTGCAGAACGGGAACGCCGACGTATGTTAAGTTTTTTGAATTCCAATAGTAACAATATAACTTACAAGAGAATCGATAGGATTTAATGCTTCCAAAATTCTATACTGTTTGTCATACACCCAGCCAATGTCAATAAATGGCACTTGCATCGTTGCCACTGAATAACTTTCGTGTGTGTATATATGTGTGTCAATGAAAATCTAATTTGCGACGACCACATATTCGAGCGATGTAAGTAAGATATCATATCTTTTTGATCTGCCCTGGATATATAAGGTATTTATCCACCCAAAATTGGAGTACAATGTCCACATTTAGTCAGATGCTACTTAGATTTGTTTGCACCTGGTGAAAAGGGTTTAAAGCCATTCGTTTCAACTCCTGACGCCTATATTGCACAGTCAGTTGACACCACTACGCCAATGTAAAGTCTCTTCCCTAACCTTGTTTTATTCCTATTTTTATTACCAGTGGTCCATCGATGTTGCCAGTAGCATTTCTTCCCTACAGGTTTATTCGTACAAAGAAAGGCATGTTTTTGTGAATTTTTTGTGACGACTTAGTTAAAATCTCTTGATTAAAACCAATAGGACATTTGAAAAATATTGTATAAAATTTTCACAAAGAAATATTAAAAAACATGGCAATGACAGCAATTATTCGGACATGTCTCGGAAAAAAGTGTATTGCGGTGCCCCTCATAACTTGATGCTGGATCATCTGATATCAGAATATAAAAGTTCATTCGTTAGATAATAGTAATCCCCAGGTAATGCTGGGAGGAACATGGAACACTTTGAAGAGAAAAACGCGATTTTTGCGAAAAAAAATCGGCTAATTTGTTATTGTAAAGTAAAAATTATCAACAAATTTGAAAAAACTCTCCAGCGTTACCTCGTAAATTGTGTACAGAAACAGTGTTTAACATTTCAAAAGGATCGGTGCAGTAGTTTTAAAGTTATGAGGGGCACCGACTTCAAAAACGTGAGTTATGAGGAAAACGCTTTAAAGTTTTGAACACTAAAAAATCTGGTATAAAAATAATCGTAACTTCGTCAATTTTGCTCCAATCGACTTAAAATTTTGACACAATATTCTTACCCCCCCTTAATGTTTCTAGTCCAAAGTAACGCAAGGTGGTGGAAAATGGGGCAGTATCAGTACCTAATGAGTAGCACTGTATTAATTTGTTCCGAAACACCATACGATAGCCCTAGGAAAGCTGTAGAATATTAATTACCAACTCCAACAGTAAGAAAAGGGTCTTACTTCACACAAACCCTGAGGAGCTGTGATTCTTGCTGCCAGATTTCCAACCGCAATTTAAAATAGAGATATTTTCATAGTGACGAGGTACTGTTACGCATAGCAACCATGGTTTCAAGCACGTTATCTGGAAGATAAGTTTGACCATCGCAAGGGTAATGGGAACTGTTTTGTTGATTTTTGGATAGCTTAAGTCGGGTTGAAGCTGCAGTTGGTAGATCTAATTACAGCCTCCTAATATCCAACCTTAAAGATCACTAAGTGTGCAAAGCCAATCTTGCACAAGGTATTAAGATAATCACCAGCTCGCTGCAATGTCCAGTAACATTCAAATGTAAAGGATGAGAAAAATATTTTATTATCTGATGCTAAGAGCATTCTTGCTGCATCAAGCATAGCATGCCCCTTTCTGATAATACCTCAGAGACGACTGTCGAACGCCTGAATATAAAAGCCTGCTTCAGCAGCTACCATTACAAAAGGGAGTTGCGAGATGGAATTGTTATATCGCTTGAAGATGAGAGACGTGAATCGGAAGAATTCGATATGCTCTAACATCAAACATGAAAATCTAAACTACTTGACGACGTTACATACGCTTATTCTCTCAAAGAACTATGAACCTTTATGGAATGAAATCACATTCATGAGAAAGGCAGGCGTTACAAAAACTGTCAACCAAGGTTCTGAACAACCGATGCAGACAGTAGAGAGCTTATTATGGAATTACTGTCCCGCCTGACTGTGGAACCGAACGGAATGTTTTCAGTATTACGTTGCCATAATAAACACGCAGATGAAGCAGTATATTGGGCACGCAAGTTGCCGACAATTACAGACAACCGCTAAATTTCCTACAACGCAGTGTAATGGAATCCTTTAACTGAAGGTGGACCGAAAATAAAATGGCGCAGACCATTGAAGATGAATATGGGAGAACTTCGATACATTCCCACAAGTCACCTTATATATAATATAGTATGCTCACCCTACAACCCACTAGGGGAAAAAGGACAAACCCTTCCAAATTGTTTCTTATTCTGGAGAAATATGTCCAAATTCCTTGTAAGATTGATGAGTTTTCTGCAAACATACGAGTACACACAGTAGCAGCAATTGCTGTTAAATAAATAAATACAAATTTCCATCGCTTTACCAAATATTCATCTAATTCGTCTAATGACTAAATTATTTTCATCGTATAGGCTTATCTTAAAAATGTATCTTTTAGCTAATTACCTCCCACTTAGCCGCAATCATAAAAAAAAAACCACAACAACAAAACTGGTGAATTCAAGTGATGAGGAAAAAAGCATTCAACAAATCACTGTCACAAAGGCAAAGCCGGTAATAAAATAAAACAGAAGTTAACAGATGTCTTTGTGGTCGCAACTCACAATTGCTCTTCATAAATTTTTATCAGCCAACACAACATCAGCAGTAGTCTTCCCAGATCTTGAGCTTTTCAGTTGTCAGTTGTTGCCTCTGTACATTCAATAGACGTTCTATGGACATAGCAGCACGTAGCCTACATAGCCTAATAGCCTTAAGAATTGTTCAAGAAACCGTGAAACGACTACGTTTCCAACAATTGTCTGCGTCGTCGTGCTGTTGTTGTGGCTGTTGACGTTGCTTTCGATCTGTGATGCTCTGAAATGGTGCCTCGGAGACGTGGTATCCCTTTTACTTAGTCGACAAGATGACGGGTGATGGCAGTCACCACAATTCGCAGCGGTTCGTTTTGCCCCTCAACAGACAATTTAAGCAGACTTTATCTCATTACTTAATGGCAGCTTAGTGGCATACTATTTACGTTACAAGATTTTAATCCTATTAACCATTTAGTCATCGGGATGCTGGTGTTGAGGTATTTAACTCTGAGACCGACGAAGCGACGATTGTCTGTTCTTCGACTCGAAACTCGACTCAGCAATGAGTTGAAATAATTGCCCTCGAGTAATAGGTACGGAATATTTCATTTGATGCGAATCACACAGGTAGAAACGAAGGTAGAGGTAGAGGTGACTTTAAGCCGATTGTTGGAGACATTGTGGAGTACTCTTCTCGAACAACGAGTGTTTTTTTTTGTTGTTGTTGTTGTTGTTCCTTTTTTATCTTGATGATGTGGTGTTTGATTAATGGAGTACTTGACGTCTTATTTAGTCGATTTGTTGGAAATATTTTGAAATCAAATTGACGATTGATCACTAGGCAAATTTAGTGTCTTGTCAAAGAGATAATAATTAATCAAATAGCCCGAGAAGATGCCGTGGAGTTTGATTTATTAAAATTTCTTGTCAAGATAACATCAGAGAACTTAATCCAACAAAAATTTCTTAGTACTTCAACTAGAAATGGTGGTAGTACAAGTTGGCAAGAGATCGAGGGTAAAAAAGATTTTTAAAAAAATGCGAAATTCTTTACTTAAGCCTTGGCTTAATTATTAAGTATTGTACTCGTATTTCTAACAATGACACTTAAGACCTTTGAAGGCTTTTCTGTCGATTCTCATTTAGAGCTTGATATTTTTGAAATAGAAACAGCGTTTGTTATAGGTACTCCCCCTCCCATTCAGAAAATTATAGAAAAACAAATATCTTCTTCAAAGACTTCTTTAGGGGCTTATCAGTATGAGAGAGCACTCTTGTCTTTCATTGTAAGACGACAAACCTAAGAATAAATTTTAAAATGAGAAAGTGTTATTCATCAGTACAGCCAATGTAGAGCTAAGCTAGATGTAGTTCCTGTACTTGTCTTAGCAAACTATTTTTTCAGTTGCACTTTTCAGGACTTAGCTTCTCGACAGAATTATGTATGGAAATGCCATTTTAAAGCTTATGGCGCCTTACAACAGGAAGGCTTGACTCGTTGGTCGATACACCCATCGTTTTTTTGAATTGCTCTGAGTTTCAACAGGAGATCTGCGTTAGCTTCAGTTGGCAGACAATATAAAAAATTGTGCTTATTCAGCATATAGTATATGTATGTACTATATCAGCTTGGATTTTTAAGATATTGACTCTAGAGCTTCCGTTATTTTTGTCATAGCTTCTTGCATCTAAGATGAGATTGCAATGATTGTAAATCTTTTCGAAGCAGACAGAGCCCCTCTTGACGTAGAGCTCTTTTCTCGCTTTTTGCATACCTATATCGATTTCATAAATTTCTATCGCATTTGCAATATTTTCTGATTGTTCCACAAGAGTTTATCTGGCATCGTCGCCGGAAAAACTATCAGTGTCTCTCCGAATCATTCAAGTCAGTGAAAGTGAGGAATTTAGGTTTAAAGGGATGATGGCACTATTTTTCGCCAACTCCGCTAGAGGAATTCGTGTTTCAGTAGTAGTTAGGTCAACGACACGTTTAATCTGTGTTTGTATCGCCAGTATCTATATCCTTTCTAATTAAAGCACTCGTAGCAGCCACTTTTTCAGAAAGAAGTTTTGACAAAGAAGAGTTTAACTTCTCCGTTTGACGATGTTTGTATATTTCGGCTCCGACGTTTAATTAACAAACTATGTACCATGCTGCAAGGTTTTGAAATGGGTAGTTCAGAAGACGAAGATTTATGCAACTATAAAAAAAATGCTCTCGAATGAGCTGAATTGTCATTTCTGACGGATTACCGTCTTTGCTGGAATAACACAAAACGACGAGTAAATGAATCTAAACTTGTATGATTAGTTACCAAAGAGACCAGATCTGGGTGCTTAATTTGCGAGAATGATCCTTAAAGACATAACTTAACACGAAGAACGAACCGCTCAAAGCATGGGAAACAACTTCAAAGCAATTTTTAAGATGAGTATAAAATCTCTGTTCTGGAGAAATAAAGAAACGCGGTGAATGCACGATTAGACGAATACAACATAAAAACAAAGAGGTAAGCCCTTCAAGTTTAAAAGTGAATAGGATAAAGTGCCTGTTAAATTAGACAAACTTTGTAAAAAAGAATCAAAGAAAGCGATAGCTTGAGCACGCACGATACAGCAACAGCTGGCCTCAAAACAAAGAAGCATTTGAATACGAATACTTGCAGCTAAGTCAATCGACGAAATATATTTAAAATAGCACAGCAATCTGAGATCAGTGTGCACAGTTGTAGATGATAAGAGTACTTTTCGGCGGTACTAACGAACGATGAATTCGCTAGTAAAACTTAAAAAACAAAAAACTCAGATTTAGCCGAATTCAAACTAAGGTTAGCTCTGCTAAGACTGATACAATTGTATATGACTCCATATCAAAAGCTTTATTCCACAGAAAGATCGATCAAGCTAACATAAATTGGATAAAAGTGACGCTAGAGAGCCGGGTAATAACCACCTCATCTGGACAGACCTCAGCATCAGTATCAGCCGTGTGTACGGAGAATCTCTCCATTAATCCAAACAAGGCTATCATAGTCCCCTTCACAAAAAGGATAAATTTAAACCTAGGTTCAGTTTTAATAAGCGGCACAACCGTTGAGTACTCTGATGAAGTCAAATATCTGGGGATAATCCTGGATAAAAGATTAAATTGGAGCTCACACCTAAATGATAAAATAACTAAAGCAACCAAGGCTTTATGCCTATACAAGGCTGCCGCCGCATGTATGGAACCACATAGGGGATATCGCCAAAAATCATAACATCCCAACATATGCTTCTGTAGTATGGTGGACTAAAACTTCTCAGAAGACAGCCATTGCTAAGCTTAAAAAAGTGCAATGTTTAGCATGCCTGGGTATACCCGGAGCCTTTCGTATATGCCCAACCGCGGCTATAGAAGCAATAATAGGACTAACACCCCGACACTTGCACATCATCAACGTGGCACAACGCAGCTCAACTAGTCTGGTACAAGCCAAGGAGCTGGATTACCATGTACATCCGGACCTATGGATCCTACTCTCTGACGTACCAGAACTTGACATGATCTGCGCGGTCATAGACCGCCTTCAAAAGACTTTATGCTTCAACAGAGGTTTCTCAACGGAGATTCCCTGCAAAAAAGCATGGGTTAGTAAACACCCACCAAATAGCCAATGTGGCATACAGTGGTATACGGATGGTTCCAAAATGGAAACGGGAGTGGGAGCTGGAATACATGAACCGAACACAAACTTATCAATTGCCATGGGCAGAAGTCCTAGGGTATTCTAAGCTGAAATACACGCCATTCAAGAATGCGCCAATCTGATTTCCCAAGCCTGGACTGGATGAATTCTTTTATAGCTCGCCACCCAGAGATTTCAGTTCGGCTTGCGGAAAACGTGAAACGCAGCGGTGGATGATTCAATGTTTTTTTTGAAAACATGGAAAGCGCATTAAAGGACGTTCCTCTCGAAAACATATGAAATTTTAACGAAACTAATCTTTCAGACGACCCAGGGAAAAAGAAGATGAGATGAGAAAGGCTGTAAATATCCATAAATTATACGAAATGCATAAAAAACAATTGCCATTTGTGGACAACCCCTGTTTAATTCCACCATCACATATTAGAATCCTTTCTGCCTACATTTTTCTTAGCCACAAAACTGGTGATAAAAGCACCCACGATGCCGATGAAAATGCCCGTTTGCCGAGTTCGACTTGCTCCACAGATTTTGAAGCGTACAGCTGTTGGATCTTCAGTGCTGCTAGTCATGTTGCATCCTAGCTAGAGAATGCTATCGAAAACAACTTTTGCCTAAATGAAGTTTGTTCATACTCTGCGTGCTCCAGCATTAAGGAAGTCGAACTGCAAGATCTGAAGCTTTTACTGAACATGATGTCATCTTTTCCGATTTTCGGTATAAAAATATCCCCGAATGCTATAAGTTATGAATGTGAAGCAGTTTCAAAAGTCCACATCTGTATATACGAAGAGTTTAATAACTAAACAGCATTCTTAAGCCAGTTGGTTTGTATCTAGAACTTTACTCTGTCGTTTGACTTCCGATTCTGATTGCTCTAATTACCGAAATTAAACAAAACTCGGAAAACAATAAATGCAGGTCTCCACACTGCTCACAGAACAAGCCGATTTCACATGAAATCGAAAACCAATCAGAGCTAATATAATCAGCAAGTATGACGAAACATTACTTCAATAATGTTTCTTGCTTCAGACTTCCTTATACTCGTGATGGAAGAGAAAATCACCTGGAAGTACCTTACCCAGTGAATTATTGTCTCACCATCAAACAAGGAATGAGTATCTGCACATTTGTATTCATATTTTCCGATTCCCATCAATTGAAACTCAAGCGTGTCAAATTTCCCCGTGAAAACATTTGCGTTAACATAACTCTCCCCTTCTGTCAAAACAGACAACACACACATCTTCCATTAGCTGTCAATTTTTATGCGGATCTCAAAATAAACCGTAACGAATCGACTGAATGTCGTCGCACCTTAGCTCATATTGAATTCCCATACTTGCCTCGGAATGTTATCTAATTTCCCTGCTGTGCAGCAGCAACATCTCCAACAGCAGCCAATGATTGACTAGTTTTATTAAAGCCAAAACGCCGCCCGAACTATCCTGAACTCTAGACATGATATGCACCGCATACGGCTTACCAAACTCTATCCAAATGATATCTATACACAATTGCGCACCTTGAGATACTATCCGGAGTATGTACATATGGATATGCGCCGCAAAAGCATGCTCCAAAGACTAGTACTCGCATTCGTTCTCATAGGTACGTATGTACTAGTATATCGAACTGCACAGCACGTAAGGATGTGTATGAGGAAGAGCATAAATCGATTGATGAAGCGTGTCATTGCTTTCCTGAAATGTCAATAAATCAACCCCAATAAAAGATTGCACGTCCAAATGGTTCAGCGTAGCGCGGTGCGGCGCAGTACAACAATCCGACAATACACTCTGAGCAATAAGCAACAGCAGCACTCTCTGTTTCAGTTTTCAGCCCCCTTTACGCGCGAATCTTCTCTCTCGCTAATCATGCCACTTCCAGGGCGGAAAAGCCTATGGTAGTAATTGCAATTACCTACTGCAAGCCTTTCAATTCGACATGGCGTCGCGATTGCATGGTTCGCTGGAGTCAGCCATTCAGCCATAGTCAGCCAGAAAGACAGAAACCAGCATCTGCAGACGTTTACTGTGTGCTAGCTCTTGGACTTTTAGGTGCCGTTGTCAAATCAAAATATTTATCCTGGCTGCGAAGTTGAACAGCGATTGTACCTATAGTATTCATAGTTGGATATGGTAGAACTTCTATGGGTGCCATGCCTAATTGAGATAGAGGTGAGCAGTTACTGGCGCACCGAGAGCACATAAAACAGTCAAACTATGACGCACAACATGAAATATGACACTTGGTAGTAACTTTCCACCTTCTGTACGGATTTATGAAGACGATGACGATGACGACGACGACCAAGACCAAAACCAAAACCAAAACCAAGATGTTAGCACTGGCGATGGCTATGACTATGGCTATGGCTATTGCTATGGTTTTGGAACAGCATTTGTGAGGCGTAGTCTAGCGTCTCGCATTAGTTAGGGATGGTTAAATGGAGCGTTTCGTTGCGTTCTGTATACGAGTGTATATGTACGTAAATGGCCTGCCACATAAATCTTTGTGTTGTTTTGAATGTATTCAACATTGGGATAAGTGGGGTGTGTATACGCACGACTGTCATATGACCCAGAGGCAGAAAACTGCGTGCGAATTTCGACATATGGATTTGTAGGTTACTAATTTGGAAACGAGGAAGTTCCGGTTATTTTTAGCAGGCAAAATAAAATAAACACATTTTTTCCTTTTCACAGAACAACGTTCAAATATTGCCAAACAGTAATATGCTCACAAAAAAGTTTAAGATACGAAATTGTGTTATTGTTTATAGACCTTATACCGTCATAAGTCAATTACGAATAATGGGAACAGCGCCTGAATGAGGGCATGTGTCAATCAAATGCTCGTTGACTTACAACATTTCTACTATCCTTTACTGAAAGCCGACAAAAATAAAAACACCTCCAATAAGCCACGAGCAGCATTATTCAAAGGCCTCCATTGATGGAGTAGGTCTTGCAGATTTGCCAGGCCAACTTCAAACAATCGGAAGGTGTAATCTATAACTCAGGCGTCACCACCATTTCGGGGTGCATTAGTAAACCATCGAAAGTTTCATACCTACTCATTGTTAGATGTTGCAAAAAATTCGCATAAACTGACAAAGCGAAAACAGTGTGTAGATCTATCCCGGATCGTCACGCATAATTTTTTATTTTTATTTTTTGACATAAAAACATAAAGATCTCCGGCTTATTATAGGCGAAATCTCCAAAATAGCCAAGCTCTCGGCTTGACTAGTTCCGAACAGAAGACTTAAAACATCGCTTTTCATGAATGAAGGACGAAACTATTATTGGTGCAGCTTTAGGAAATAGTTTTTTTTATTTAAATCCTCCTGCTCTATGTTACTTTCTTCTACGCCAGAGATTAAGGCTGTATTATATCCATAGTGTGGCACAACGATACATACGAGTATCATAGCAATTTATACGAGTACATAAAATACGGGATGAACAAGTTGCAGATGCTGGTCACTGCAGAAAGTTTTTGAAATTTGCAAAAGGCTTTTAGGGTACCTCCGAGTAAAACTCTCAGACTATATAGTACAAAAGATAATAGACAATTGCTCTGGCCAATACCAGGAAGGAAGTTATGGGCGGAGAAATGAGACCCTTAAGATCGGTAAACGGATTATTATAATCGCCTATCGAGAAAACTACAAACTTCTGGCCACACCGAGCGTGGAGCGTGGTAAAACAGCAAACGGTTTGATCTTACTTCTTCCTTCAAAAGTAGATCTCTGGCAGGCCAATATGCGGTGAGCTTGACCTAAATTGGATACCAGAGGTAGTAAACGTAGTTAAATTATCTATTTAAGGGCAGAGAATTTTCAGATGCACCACATGGACCAGAAAATAGAAAACCTCTATATTTTTTTCAATCCTGGCTCCCTATAACTTGCCACTTTCCATATAAACAAGGCTTGAGCGCTTTCTAAATTTCGCTGAACTATTGTCCTGACCCATTGAATCTGTCGATCCGTTGCTCCTTCGTTTTTAACTGCAAGCTACATCCAATACATAACCAGTATAACATACATCCAGCTTTGTATAGAATTAGAACTTCCGACAAGAAAAGTTATAATCTCTGAACGGGAGGAGAAGGAACAAATACTAAAGGACATGGTCCCTAAGCGTGTTCGTGAAGAAAAGCATCCCGTGAATAACTAATGACTAAGAGTTATTGACTTTATTTAGGTAGAGATAGGATCTCCACTACTAGTATGGTACAGGTAATTTCTGAGAGTGGGTGGAGTCCGGTGAACGTCGAAGAAAATGAGATGATAGTTAAATTAGTTGAAAGAGAATGAAGGCGAAGTTGGAGCATGGATCTTAGATTGCGAGGTAAAAAATTAAATTGCACTGTGGTGGACGAATCAATATTTCCTGCCACAGACAGCTTCTAGGTTATTGAAATTCTTCGCAAACCCAAAAACAGTAAGCATCCCACTTAAAGCTGACAAAGGTAGGCCGTGTAAAGGGAATCAGATGATTCTTCGTTGAACAACATTATTTACTTTAGTACGAATAGAATACCTATGAAAAAACTTAGTTACATAAGGGCTTGAAAATTTTACCTACAAGGTGGCACAAAATTAATCATCCTATCGGAAGATGTTATAATTTTTGCAAACGGCATCGTACAACAATCATATTTGACATTTGTGAACTACACAGCTGCAGTATACAAGCAGGCAAGCAATGGAGCGCTATACTCCGTTGTCAAGTCATCCTCAATCTCAACAACGAAGAGGACGATTTTGTGTCGAAAATCATCATGAGCGACGAGGCGCATTTCCACTTGAGCGGTTACGTCAATAAGCAAAATCTTTGCTTCCGGGGCACTGAAAATCCGCGTGTGATGCACGAAGAGCCATTACATCCACTCAAAGCCACTATATGGTGCGGATTTCACGCGGGAGGAGTAATTGGGCCGTATTTTTTTGAGGATGCCATCGACAATACCGTCACTGTTACTGGCGAACGCTACAGGGCCATGATAAACAACTTCTTACTGGCGGAATTGGATGAGCGCGGCCATAATGGCACGAGCCACAATGGATATTGGGAAGGAAGCGTTTCCTGGTCGCGTAATCTCCCGTTTTGGCGATTTAGCGTGGCCAGCAAGATCGCCCGACCTTCCACAGAAAGGAATGCAAATAGTTTTTAGCGGAAATCTTGCGGAAAGTCATGGATGCGATAAAATGGGCATAAATGTGTATCAACACTGGCGGCAGCCACTTGGTGGATATCATCTTTTCCACTCGACAGAAAAAATTGTAATGGTCCAAATAAAGGTAATTCAAAAACAAAATTAGATGACTGTCCGCCACCGTGACTTGAGCTCGTTCTAGCTATGATGTAATCGACAGCGTTATGTCAAAAGCGTCTGGCTCGTAAACATTAACTCTTCCATTACAACTATTCCTCTTCTAATTCGTAGTCAATTTTTACGTATTCTGTAAACATTCTACAATACATACAAGGCTTGATTTTAGACTGTGTTTCTTATTGCTCATTTATAGTGACCTATATTACCTGCGGCAAAGTATCTTGTGGAAATTGGGAAAATTATTCACCCAATACCTAGACGTTGACAATAAACCTAAACGGAAGGAACCAAAGATCATTTCAAAAGCCGAAAACACCGTTTTTCAATGCAAAAAGCAAGGCAAATGTTTAAAGAAACAGAATAATCAAAGGATGCATTCGGTGTGCCACATAGAGATATTTATTTTTCTAGAAGATAAACATTTTTTTTTTTGTAATACTCGGCGTATCTAGTAGCGTCAATGGATTCTTTAGATGCTTGTTTATTTAAAATCACCCTCTCCTACTCAGGTTATAGCTGATGCTAACAATTTTATTGCCAAATCAAAGAATTTGTTATCAACAAATAGAGACACACAATATCGACGCCTGTAAAAAAATTTCACTATAGGCCGGCACAACTTTGAGGTAGTAAGGGACTGTATATACCCGGGACTTACTGTGGACCTCAACAACGGGACCAGCACGGAAATCATGCGAAGAATCCATCTCTCTTAGCGCTACTACTTCTGGATTAGAAGAAAATTAAGTAGTACAGCCCTCCCTAGAGCAACTAAAAGCACAATATATTGCTTTTACAAGACACTGATCATATAAGTCTCACTTTACAACGTAGAAATTTGGACACCGACAAAAGCGGTTGAAATGATCTCAAGGTTTCGAGAGACATGGTCTTCGGATTTTTGACTCAAATTTAGAGAAATAACGCAGTGGAGGACCACATTTCTTGGCGCGATCTAGTAAATAAGTATTACCTAATCCCTTATTTTGGTGTATCAAAACCCATAAGTTAGTGGTAAAATAAACTGAATACGTCTTATTCCGAAATGCAATGGGAAAATGCCAAATTCATAATTCCGATTACCTCAGGAATCGTCTTCTTTTTAATGTTTTTTAAGGTCATGGTAGTTGGATTTTGTGCTTGTAAACTCATTTAATATTTTTCCATCTCCCATTGCCACAGATTAGACCGAACTATTACAGCTTTCATTTGTTAATAGTATCAACTTTACTATCAAGATTTTTGACTTCATTTCCTATGGAATTGATCCAGGACTCTCTTTTAGAAAAAGCGCATTTCCAAAAAATTAGCAGATATAACAAACTTTCTGAAATAATCTCTTGCATTTGATAGCCTTCCCAGACATCTTATATGAAATACATACAAAAATAAGACTTGATATGTAGGATGACGCAATCAGTAAATTCATAGTTAAAGTTGGCAGTGTACAAGGTCCGTCACCTTAAATGCCGTTGCTTCTGGCGATGCTAGCACTGTTGTAAGCAGCGACAACACAGCCGTGCAGAAAGCTCTTAATAATAGGAGAAACGCTCTATAATATAACGACCAACGAATAAGTCAATGAACTAAAACAATGAACAATGCACTTAAACAAACAACACATTTATTAAAAAAGAGTGGTCGTGAAACCAAGGGAACTTCTATGTGAGTGTCTGGCGGGAAACCCTACTGTATTTTGCGAAAGAAAAATTAGGCCTCGACTTAAAGATTTGTTATATACGACTGCGATGCACATAGCTGGTGTTACAGTGACGAACAATGTTAGAAAGTATTTCGCGGATGGCAATTGTACCACAGCTAGTTGTTTAAAAAATGAAATCCTGCATGCTGCATGGAGTATTTATGGAATTTGAATTTATGGAATTCCGTCAAAGATCTTGTCGCTCCCTACTTTTATTTTTGATAGCATATCAGCTGAATTATACCTGTGACTTATACTTGGTATTAAGTTTAAGTTCCCTGACGTCACCATCTATCTAACATCCCAACAATTTTTTTCATTATTCCAAGAGAAAGTAGGTGCATTAGAATCTAATGGAAATTGCTTAACCAAATCAATATCCGGATTTATATGAAATAAAGGTGATTCACCTGGATGATGACCTGGAGTTGTTTGGTTTCTGAAAGATTCGTTTGTTCTTGCTTCCCGCATATTGGATAAAATCTTCTATTAATGTATTGTTGACTCTTTGCAGAGTATCGGTCACACGTCCAGTATCCACCATGACCTACGATGCATTTTAAAAAGGAGCTAGCAGGTGTGTCACAAATAAATGCCTTTACAGATACATAAACCCTGTTTGTTGCAAATCATTGAGTTATTTTATGAATTTCTCTAAATAACGTTGAACACTTTGTGGTTTCTGATCTCCACAATATACAGCAACAGGGAATGGTTTGTAAATATTAGGATCGTGGTGGATTTTTACTAGATTTGAACAATCAACATTAAAAATGAGTACTATATTATCTAACTCATGGATAGTTTGATTTAATTGAATTCTGATAGTTTTTTCTATGCCGAAATATACAAACTTGCCAGTGTCATCAAAAATCCCAATATTATATTGTAATTTTTGCATTTCGTGGTAAAGTTGGGTAAGAACTTCTCCTTAAAATAGCCAAGATTCTAAACGACTATGTCGCATACCTTCGAATATCCTCTATTTCATGAATGGATTGATCAGTATCATCTACTTTGTCAGTTTAGGAAAATATTTTGGAAACTTCATTTTGCCAGCCACCGGAATCCGTCGGGCTCTGACACAAGCACTTCTGCTTGCTCTGTTGAGTTTAAAACCCACACCGATCCAATAATTTCATAAATTATAAGCCTGGGCTTACATCAAGGGAAGATACCTGCTGGTCTTAAGACTGCTGTAGTGCGTCCTATTTACAAATGTGGTTCAAAAAAGGATATAGGCAACTACAGGCCTGCAATTGGAAAATGTATGGAGGAAGTAATAACAAGGCGTAACACCATTATACATGACAAACAATACGGCTTTCAAAAAAACAAAAATACAAGGAAGCTTCTTGGTGAATTCGCTAATACAATTCATGAAAGCCTAAACAAAAATCACCATATACTGGTGTTATTCATGGACTTTAGTAAAGCCTTTGATACCCTTAATAATCAAAAACTCATAGCAGCCCTGTAGAAAATTGGTATTCGACGTAAATTGAGTACCTGGCTAATAGACTACCTAAGCGTAAGAACTTTTCACTTGAAAATTGAAAATTAGTACAGCAGTAAAAAGGAAGTCAAATACGGAGTTCCCCAAGGATCGAAATTGGGCCCGATACTTTTTGTTCTCTTCTCAAATGAACTACTTCATGTATTTATGAACGCTATTCCATTTGCTTATGCAGACGACACAGCCATTGTTGTACGACACAGATGTTTGAAGACGGCGACGCATATAATGCAAAGGGAGTTTTCGAAAGCCGTGCAATGGTGCCACGACAACGGATTAATAACAAATTCATCGAAAACCAAAATGATGCATATTCGTGGATCACATCATGCTGTTACTTCCGATAATATTGTCCTTGAGAACAGTAAGTGTCCCAGCTCATCTTCGAGACAACCAATAGATATCGTTAAAAATTACAAATACTTGGGTGTAATTATTGACATCCATTTCAACTGGAGTAACCATATCGACAGCTTACGGTCGGACTTAAGAAGAGCTCTTTATGGATTATCCCATCTGCGCTATTACACTACACCGAGTATATTAAAACAAGTCTAGTACGCACTTATAGAAACAAAGTTGAGGTATGCTATACTTGCATGGGGTAATGCTTCAAACACTCATCTCCAAAAACTACAACGTATCCAAAATGTAGCGGTAAAGCAAATTAGATCTGAGAATACGCGTTCCTCGTCCAATCAAATTGTAGTTAAAGTTATTAATGTCCAGAACATTTTTAAGATGTCTGTGCTGCTAGAATACAGTGATGACTAACGTTTTTAAGAAAACCATTAACCATGAGCAGAACACTGGAAGACGGGCCCAGAGACTACTGCAAGTTCCAAATTGTTATAACACATACGGTAGAAGACAACTTATTTGCAGATTCCTGACATTGTTCAATGAACTTCCAGCTAACCTGAGATGCGTCACAAATTTTAAAACAAGAAAAAAAATGTTAAACGATTTCTTTTTGCTTCAAACTTAACTCTAAAATTGTTGAAATTAAATTTTTAAATTGGTAAAGTAAATCTAAAAATTTAAAGTCACTGAAATATAAATTATACGAGGGCGGGTCAATAAGTCCGTGACTTTTTGAATTTCTGACCTCTTTACTGAAACAGCAACACTGCTCCTGTCAACAGGCATCTGTCAGTTGACTCCTGTCAAAATTTAAACTTGCTGCGTCAGTTAGTTTGTGTTTGACAGCTATTTTTATCAGACTACTCACTAATTTGAGGAGAAAATGGAAAAAAGTGAATTTCGTGTGCTTATTAAGCATTATTTCTTGCGAAAAAAAACCATTACCGAGACCAAGGCTAAGCTTGATAAATACTATGGGGACTCTGCACCATCAATTTCAATGGTAAAAAAGTGGTTTACTGAATTTCGTTGTGGCCGTACAAGCACTGAAGATGCCGAACGTCTTGGACGCCCAGTTGAGGTCTCTACACCCAAAACAATCGAAAAAATTCACGATATGGTGTTGGCCGACCGAAGATTGAAAGTGCGAGAGATTGTGGAAGCTGTAGGGATCTCGCATGGCTCAGTGGTTTCAATTTTGAATGATCACTTGGGCATGAGAAAGCTTTCCACAAGATGGGTGCCGCGTTTGCTCACAGTCGACCACAAACGCAATCGTGTAACAACTTCACAGGAAGGTTTGGCGTTGTTTAATCGCAATATGGAGGAGTTTTTGAGCCGTTTTGTAACCGTGGACGAAACATGGATCCATCACAACACACCAGAGAACAAACAACAGTAAAAACAGTGGGTTTCTAAGGGTGAATCGGCGCCAAAGAAGGCCAAGGTGGGTTTGTCAGCCAATAAAGTTATGGCGACTGGTTTTTGGGATGCACGCGGGATAATCCACATTGACTACCTTCAAAAGGGAAGAACAATCAATGGGGAATATTATGCCAACTTATTGGACCGATTCAATGACGATTTGAAAAAAAAACGACCTCATTTGGCCAAGAAAAAAGTTTTTTTCCACCAAGACAATGCAAGGGTGCACACATGTGCAGTTGCCATGGCAAAAATCCATGAATTGGGCTATGAATTGCTCCCTCATCCACCCTATTCTCCAGATTTGGCTCCGAGCGACTACTTCTTGTTCCCAAACCTGAAGAAATGGCTTGGTGGAAAAAGATTTGACTCCAATGATGAAGTCATCTCGCAAACAAATGCCTATTTTGAGGACCTCGACAAATCATTTTTTTTGGAAGGGATAAAAAAATTGGAGAAGCGTTGGACAAAGTGTATAGAGCTCAAGGGAGACTACGTTGAAAAATAAAATTATTTTTTTATCAAAAAATCTGTGTCAAAGTCACGGACTTATTGACCCGCCCTCGTATTTGAAACTAAACCTTCTGCAGAAAAGCCAATAAGGCTTCGCGGGAAAAACAAACATTTATAACATTTCATTGATAAATAAATAAATATTTCAATTTCAATTTCAATCAATCGCATCATGAGTCTCATCTTCTGGTCCATCATCTGAGCTAACATCATTATTTCCCTCATTCATATTTTCCTCTTCTGCTACAGCTCACTATTGCTCACTATTTTGCATTAACTCCAATTCCATTTCTGCATCTGAATTGAGAACACTATAATCTTTTGGATGAGGATTAGAACTGTTATAACTTGCCGTGTCGTTTGATGATTCATGAACGATTGATACTTAGTTTTCACTATCTAACAAAACATCTTAACTACCATGAGGCATCAAATTTTCTAGGATGGGATTTGCTGATAGTAATTGTTGCCGAGTTCTTCTAAACCTTTCCGCTCTTAAACGTCTAAGCTCGTGTTGTCTGAAACTATCCATATTATTTTTCGATAATTTAATATTTTTGAACAATATTTTAATAGTAAGTCTAATTTAATAATAAAATATGAAATGCACGTTTGTACGGATACACGAATGTCTGTAACTACTCATAAAACTATACTGTATACAGGAAAATATTCAGTACATATGTATGCAGTAAGTCTTCTTCTTATCCTTTTATTAACCCTTTCCTCGTTATACGAACTTATGCGTAACGAGTTTCCCATTTTTACTGCATCGCTGCTGCTCCGCTTATGGGGTTGGCTAATGTCGCAGACCGCAGAACGCGTCTACATACTGCTCGGTCCTGGATCGCTACAGTGCTTAGCACCAGGCGTTTTTGTGCGCCATCTGAGAAATCCAGGAATTCTTTTTCCGACCTCGTTTTCTTACAGTTGGAGTGACCGTAGTTGATAGTGCCTTTTTTATCGGATTTTCCGCAGATCTTCTGTGAACGTGGTAATACCAGCTTATTCTATTCGCCTCAAGCTGTTCGGTTACCGAATTCTTTATGTAGACTTCCTCTTATACACGTAGACCTAATGCAATCGCCTTTAGTGACTCCACTAGACATCCTTTACATTTTCATTTCCGCTGCCGTCATTTTGTTTTTAAACGCTTCGTACATTGTCCAGCACTGTGAACCGTATATAAGAGCTGGTCTAACAACCGTGGTGTAGAGTTTCCCCTTTAATTTAAGTGGAAATTTTCGGTCGCAAAAGATTCCCGAATTTTCCCGCCATTTCATCCACCCCACACTCACTCTGTGGTTTACGTCGGTGTCACATTTCGCTTCCATGTTAACGATTGATCCTAAGTACTTAAAGATAGTGCTTTTCGGAAGAACTATTCCGTCTAACATTATATCCCTAACAGGTCGCAACGGATGCGCAAATGGGCACGTCAAATGCTCCGTCTTTGAACGACTTATTTTAAACCCGTTTCTCTCTAGCGCATTTCTCCATGAATCTAAGGCGTTCTGTAAGTCTTCGACGTTATCGCTAAGTATAACTGCGTCGTCAGCGAAGAGAATTGGCGTTACATTTGCTTCGGGCATGCAGTCTTTTGAAAGATAGTCGAATACTACGTTAAAGAGGAAAGGGCTAAGTACGCTTCCTTGATGCACTCCGACATTAACTGGAAATTCTCTCGTTAGTCCAGCAGAGCTTTTAACCGCAGTTTTCACGTTTCCGTACATGTCTTGTATTATTCTAACATACGTTTCCGGTACGTTTTGAGACCTCAGCGCGGCCCATATGAGATCCCTAGGCACTCGATCGAATGCTTTCTCAAGGTCGATAAATACCATGTGTAAATCCTTAGACGAATCTCGGTGCTTTTCCATTATTATTCGTAGGCTTTGGATAGCGTCCACCGTCGATCTTCCTTCAACAAATCCACACTGGCTATTATCGAGCTTTATTATTTGCCGAAGACGTTCGTTTAAGACTCTTTCGACGATTTTCATTGTGTGTGACATAAGCTTGATTGAACGGTAGTTGTTGCATTCTCGAGTGTTGCCTTTTCCCTTGTATAATGGAACCAAGAAGCTACTTCTCCATTGATTCGGTATAGGTTGTCCACATTTAAATTTATTTAAAAGTTTCGATAGCCAAACGCTGCCGATTCCCTCCATCTTCGACCAAAACTCTGATGGAAAGCTATCTGGTCTCGCCGCTTTCCCTCGCTTCATTTTTCCGATTGCTATACTTATTTCTTCGATTGAAAAGTCCGAAATTTCCTCCTCGAATAGACCAGCTGTCGGCACGATATCACGGGGAAACTGTTTGTTAAGCAACAGTATTCAAGCCACCGGTCACAAATTTCCTTTTCATTTGTTAATAAGCGACCGTCTGCGTTTTTGATGTAATTCGGCGAGGTTATTTCCATTGAATTTTTTCTCCTCTGTGCAGCGAGCTTAAAAATATTTGGCATTTTAGTACTGTACGACGTTTGAACTTCTTGGATAGCTTGTCTTCTATCCGCCGATCGTGAGGATATTTGTTTCAACTCCTGGTACAGGTTTTCCGCTTCTGCCGCTCGAGTTCGAGCCAGGACTTTCTTTGCGATCTTTTTAAGACGCTCGTATTCAAGAGCCAGTCGAGCTTTTTCGATATCGTCGCTCCGATCGCATTTTGTCCACGCTTGGAATGCACTCTTCTTGTCGGCCACAGCTCGTTTGGTTTCGTCATTCCACCACCATGTTTCTTTGCCGACGTGATGGTATTTCGATATTGTCCCCAGATGGGACTTTGCGAGTGTTATGCATTCCTCATGCATGCTGTTCCACATTTCTTGCGGGCTAAGTGATTCTGCGATACCGTTTATATTGTGAAGTACTTCTTTAGCCAGTGCGATAAATCTTGCGCTTCGTTCCTTCGATAGATTATACCACCGGATTTTTGGCTTTCCAAACGATGCCCGTGTTTTCGGTGGTTCCGCTGTGAAAAATTCTGTAATGGGCAGACGGTGTTGGCTTACTAGCGATTCTCCAAGTATTACTTTACAGTCCTTAACACGGTTTCTCATCGACATTTTGCAGAGGTGATAATCTATTTGCGTTTCGTGGCCTCCGCTGCTATAGGTGATAAGATGTCGTTGTTGTTGAATAAACATTGTATTTAAGACGGTTAAGCCGTAAGCCCTACATGCTACAAGGATGTCCTCGCCAGCTGAATTTCTGGTTCCAAAGCGCACAGCGCACAGGATTTGTAGAGTTCTGCGACCCATAATCGCTTCCAGTTCTAAACTTTTTGAGGTCATCGATCCTACGTTCCAACTTGAAAAGTTGAAATTTATGAAAATATTTTGGATTCCGCCCCGGAATCCGTCGGGCTCTGACACAAGCACTTCTGCTTGCTCTGGGATCACCCGAGTGCGTTGCAATCGTGGTGCCCACGGGGTAGTGCTATTAATTGCGATCATTTCCATGAAGTTTAAAGTTTGAGTGGTTTGACACTTGTATGCTCATTTCGAATTGATTGACTGTTCTTTTACCCCACCGGTAGTCTCCAGACTTGGGAACACACTGATTGCATACAAACTTGTGGGAAAGTTTTAAGGTGTTAAAGTGTCACAGGCTCATTTTTGGTGTCATAGTTGCCTGCATATGATTGGTGTCCCATTTAGTCGCCTCTTACGACAAGCTGGGACGCACTGCGGCATTTCGTAAGGGAAGCTCAATTATTATCGGGTTAATATTTGTATTAATACAACTAATAACAACACTGGAACTTACGCTACAATTGAGCACAGCTGTTATCAACTAAAATAAAAAAATAATCAAGTTTAACTTCATTGAATCAATATAGTTTAAATTTAAGTTTCTTTATGAGATTGTATATGTATGTGTTAGGTTAACCTCATAAAACCCTTATGAGTAACTCATAAGGCATACCTACCTCACTTCAAAATCGTTGAATTCTTGTTAGTGGGGTCCTCGTGAGAAACTTACGGAGAAAACATTCTATCGGCATGCCCCTCATTTTCCACATGAGGCCCACACTCTACACGGGGCATGACGCTTATAAATTCTAGTCGGGAAGAAAAACGTCCATGTCCGTGAATCTCAACATTAAGATAGCGATACCAGAGTAACTTCAGTCTGAGAAAATCTATTGGTTTTGCAATGTACGACCCAAAAATCAATAGAACGTTGAAGCTATACTCGTTAGAAATGGTTTTCTACGTCTCTGACCGATTCGCAAAAATAGTTGGCGATTTATGATGAATACATAAATAATATCTGAATGGTTCAATTACGCTTTAACGACAGCATGGTGTAGCGATAGATAGAACAGTTCGCAACTGGTTCATTAATTCGTCGGGGCAGGTCAGTAGAACTTGCGGCAGCTGTTGAAGAAAATATTTCTTTGTCTTACCATAAAACTCCAAAATGAACTGCATTTGCGTCGTCATATTTACATCTTTTAGATAAATGAAATGTAAACAAGTTGGAAAGTCATCAGCGAATATGTTACAAAGTTTGGAAGTCACAACAGGCATGATGTGGACACCCATCTTCACCCGTGACAAACACCAGATTCTACACCATAGAAGAGAGAGATCAGCGTTATGATTAGCCGTCAGAAATCTGCCTAGGAGACTTACCAGAGCAGAACTCAACGCTCGAAGTGTTGATGAAGTTGGGAAGTTCTGTGGACAAGCAAAGTAGGCATGGTCCCATCCTGCTATACGATACCTAATGTAAGACAGCATAAAGCTCCCAGGGCTATGCTGAAGTATAATGGGTTTCATGACGGTTGCTCACCAATCTTTTAGCTTACTGACTAAAGCATTTTCGATTGACTTATTTACTTATAGAAGATACAATTCCACTAGAAGAATATCAGGAGAATATTCCCCTATCTCCGTTTGGATACGAAATACTGACACATCTCTTTAAAATAGTACCTACAAGCCCCAATGAACATTTATCCGTTGTTAACTCATTTTAAGAATTTAAGAAACATCGCTGTTACCTACATAAATGGATTTGCTTCGTAGAGTATCTAAGTAGGTAGCTTCTTAAGATGCTGAAAGATTTTTCCCCCTCAAATTACTCAGTAATTTCTTCAATATTATTCAATAACATCTTCCGACAAATGATTTCCAATCGAAATGAAGAAAAAAGAAAAAAAAACTATATCCAGCAGTAATTTCCTATTTAATTAAGAATAATAAAAATCCATTATTAAAGCAACTAACATAAGCCGCTAAGAAATTGTTAAATTACCTTCAATCAAATCATAAACATCACAATTATTATCAACTCAAATTACTTACTCGCAGTAGATAGGTCTATATGTATGGCTTCCCCATTGCGCATTTATTATTAATTGAATGCACTTGGCTTGTTGCGTTCAAACAATCAATTTAAGCAACAAAAATCCATTCATCTACCAAACAACTAACACTCACACACAAATAGAAACAATCCAATCACGCCAACAACAGAGCGATTGTAGTTCCCTTTCTTTTCTCTTGTTTTTTTTTGTTGTTGCTGTCGTATCGTTTTTATATCTTTTCTACCCAACAGTAATATCTACAATTTATCTACATTGCCTGCTTGCCTACATAATCGTATACTCGTACATAGCATTTCAATTTTACCAATTTTACCAACCATAGCAGCACCCCCTCCTTTTGAAAAACAATCCAACAATCCATCATCAAATAAAACACACGCACACACATGTGGCTGCCATGCAATATGAACAATACAACATGGCCCTAAGAGCCCACCCTGTGTTCCAAAACAAATTTCTCTATTTATCCAGGGAAACGAATGAAAAACAAAATCAAAAAAAACAACAACAACACACAAAAACAAAACAACAAACACGAGAAAAAAACAAAAAACAGAAAACATCCAGTCTCCCGTGTGCCTTGTAAAGTTTTCAACAAATATTTAGATACACGATCTCAAACAATGAGTCGTGAGTGAGAAGCCAACTAACACACACCAACATATGTAGCAGCGAAAAGAGAAAAAGAAAAAACACTCAATCATAACACTTCTTAGTGGCGGTCTTCCATTTTTAATGATTCGCCAGCCAATGGGATTCAGCCAATCTGAGAACGCAAGCATTGGAAACACCCCACGAAATCTGACTCCGACTGTACCTAACTGCAAAAGATGGAGAGTCAGCAAATGTGTAGACATTTTGTTTGCACCGTTACAAGGGAGTGTTAGTAAGGAGGCGTCACTATTAGCAGTAGAGCCACCAAAGCCAAAGGGAGAGCCAAAACAACGCTGATAGCCTTAAAATTGATTACTAACAAGGGCTTAACAAGCCGGTTCAGTATTGTTTACCACTGCCACTCCTCCCATATGGAGGATCTTCAATTTTCCGAAGCCAAACCCGTCCAACGCGACACTACACGGCGCGGATAAACAAAGCCAATCAGTCGTGTGTCCAAACAAAGTGACTTTTGAGCGCAGTGTAGGTTTTGTTGTCGCGCAAGTGTGTATAAGAATGCTCTTTACCAACACAGTGCCACAAGCTGTGATTTGTTATTTGATTTCGCGCCTCTTCAGGGGGAGGTGGTTGTTTGTGTTGTGCATCTCGCATGTATACACAGTTTGATTAGCGAGCCCAGGGTTTGCACACACACGGAGAGCAAATCTACATCGCCGACGGTAAACTTTTTTCACTCAAAACAAAAAAAACAAAAGAAAATTTAGAAAAAAACACAGTGCAGCCTGTTTGGAGCCCTGAGTGTGGGGGGCGCGAATACCTCGGCAGAGTAAAAGAGAAGGAGTACACCCATACCATCATTAGGCTCTGAACGTTAAGTACACTCTAACGAGATACGAAAATCATCTGTAAATCGACAACGATTCGTAATTTTATATTTCAACACCTCTTGCACGAGAGAGAGTCTGTAAATTTGAAAAACGTACCCGTACCCGTCCATCGGTGGAGCCTGTAGTGTGGCTTTCGGGATTTAATTTGTTTTTGTGTGATTTGTTTTGATTTTTGTTTTCTTTGAATTTGTTGACTCTCGATAAAAGGAAAAAAAAAAAAATAGACGAGCACAAACGTACACGGACACGGACACGACCACGATTACGATTGCGACTACGACTACGACTACGAGTACGAGTACGAGTACAATTTCGATTACGACCACGATGACGGTGGCCAGGTCGCTAAAGCCAACAAAAACAACGACACCGACGACAACGAAAACGACAACGGTGTTGATGAGTGGTGTGTACCTTTTGGTGTCCTGTGCCCGTTCGGCGGTTACTAGTTGTTTACACGGTCGCACTTGGAAATCCAGTCTTTTGCGGTAGACGAAGCGCGATTTTTTTTTTCTTTATCGTGTTCATTTACCCTCAAACCATAATGTGTTACGAATAATTTGTCAAAACCCTGTGACAGTGTTAACAAATAAACAAAAAAAAAAAAAAAAAAATATCGGAATAAAATAATTTAACAAAGGTTTTGAACAATGCCGCGACCATCCCGCGATTCGTACGGGGATCAAAAGCCACCTTATTCGTATATCTCACTGACCGCAATGGCAATTTGGAGTTCGCCCGAAAAAATGTTACCGTTAAGTGATATTTACAAATTCATAACCGATCGATTTCCGTACTATCGCAAAAACACCCAACGATGGCAGAATTCACTGCGTCACAATCTTAGCTTCAATGACTGTTTTATAAAAGTTCCTCGAAGGCCCGATCGACCGGGTAAGGGAGCCTACTGGGCACTACATCCACAGGCATTCGATATGTTTGAGAATGGAAGTCTGTTGCGACGTCGAAAACGTTTCAAACTCCATAAAAACGATAAAGATCTACTGAACGAGGAGTTGGCAGCACTTGCCAATTTAAATCGTTTCTTTTTCACCACAAACAATAATCCTTCTACAATGTGTCCACCCCCAATCGCTGCTGAACCAGCAATTTATATGCAACGGCTGCCACCGATTGTGCATGGTTCACCAGTACGGCCAATATCACCATTACAAACAACGACAATGACCAGTTTGACACATGATCGTCCTAAGAGAGCCTTTACCATTGAAAGTCTCATAACACCGGACAAGGATTTGACCACATCAAGTGACAGCATCATTGTGGACGATCGGCCGGAAGATGATGAAAGATTCCCACAACGACACGTGCCCCTACCACCGTTGCATACGATAACTGCTGCGAATTTACCTTTTCTTCATTATCCTAGCCCTGCACCTGCTACTCTAGGATATGATCTGCCAATGCATCCACTACTAATGATGGCAACACCGTTGGGTGGATTCAATCCAGCCACATACTATCCAACGAATCTTGGAATGCCACACCATGCCGCCGAGGTGAATCATCGAATAAATGCCGGACTACGAACTGTGTAGGTAGAGATTAAGTTTTCGTTGCAAATATGTAAATATGTGTTTTGATATCTACTCGTAGATAGAATTAAGTTGTACTATCGTATTTGTCGTAGATGGTTATTTCCGAGTCATTCGGATCTCTATGTAATTTTGTGTAGGTGTATATATGAATAGTTGAGCTGAGTTTGAGGCGCATACGAGTATATTAAGTCGATAGCTAATAAATGACAACGAAACGTGTGGGTTTTCTGTGGTGATTTGACTAATTGTTTGTCTAAACGAAGTTTACTTAGAACCTGCTTATTGATCGTTACAATATTTACGAGTAAGTAATTGCTTGTGGATACTTGGAAACTTGATCTATTCAAATTGACTCCCCCAGGTTGCTTTTGTTTCGACATAAAAGATTTTAAAATGCATGCATTCGTTAGATTTTCTAATCGAAAAGACAATGTTTGAACCATTTTTTTTAAGTGGTTTGATTGAGAGAGCTTAAACGGATATCAAATTTCAAAATATTGCGCAAGAGTCTCTCGAAATGGGCACTTTATCTGATCTGGTCTAATCTGGACCAGTATCCCTACCTTTTACTTTTGAATTATCACCTATAATATGTAATTGAACTGTATTCTCCAATTACATAAAAAAATAAAGTGTTAAGTAAAGGACATTCGACATAGCTTGGACTGTCTTTAGATAGCTTAGATACGTTTAAGTTAAAAACGTGATTGCAAGATGTTTCCAATGAAAACTTTTAAATCGTGTAAGGTTTCTATATGCATGAGGATGCTTTAAAACTGGACATTAACTTAAGGAGTGTTGAATCTCTTTAAAATGAACATAGAGCACAACTTTGTGCTATTCACACTTTATTAGTCATTGAAATATGTATCGCACATAGCTTCATAAAGTGCCGAATATACATGCTCGTACATATGTCCCATGCACTATCAATCCTACTTGGGCGTTTGGTTAGCTTTTAAACCTTAGCGCCATTATTCGGTCCGCACTATTTTGTTGATGCACTTGCATTTAAGTCATCCAATCATTTGTCTTTTTGTTACTTATTCAAATTTCGGACGGAACTTGAGGTATTTAGATGGGGTTTTCTGACTGGAGAGTGTTGTAAATATGAATTTCCTACTAGTTCCCATTTTTAACGTCCTGATAACCTTAACATTTTCGTTTCATCTTTCCTTTAAACGTCTTGTGCATTGTTCAACATCGCGGTGTATAGGTTAAAGGCCAATGTAGAATGTCCTGTGTAACATACGAGTATCTTTAGTTAAAGCTGCATTTTTCTATTACAAAAAAAAACTGCTATTTAGGCTGACAATAACTCTATGTGTAAAGACTAATCGCAGCTTCCTGGATGTTTAACTGGCTAAGTATTGATGTAAATTGTTCGCACTTTAGCACAATGACCCCCGCAAAATAGATGTCAAGAGTTAAGTTTGTAGCTTTGGAAAAACTACAAGGCAGAAATGTGCATACATATATGTATGTATTCGATCCCACTATAAGGGGCTCGTAATCTCATGTAGGATCTTCAGGAAATGTGTCGAACGTTTTTTCCAAAGCAATAAGTGTAGATCTTTGGAAAATTCGCGATATTTCCTTATTATATCCAAAGCATGTCAGAGTATGAACATTGCGTTGTCGAATCTCTAGAACTCTTTGAATATTTTCATAGTACGTACCTATACGATTCAGGTTTCACCAATCGGTGGTTGTTGCAATTTGACGTGTCATCTTGGCTTTATACAGTGAAATAACAAAGCCTTTATACGCTAAATAAAATCATCATTTCAATCGAAGATTTCCTATCGACCACACTTCGAAGTTGGATGGACTACACGCATTCAGTTCCTTCCTCAAATAAGTCCGTATTGAGATTCCGTAACATCTGCCCTTTTTTCTTTATACGCGACACCCGAGTGAATCTATTCCATCTACGAGTACTGCGGGTGTCCCTATTCGTCTTCGATGACTTTTGGCGGTAAAATCTGCTGAGGTTTTCTTCGTTGAGCCGCAGTGTTGAAAATGTTAACTTACCTGCTGGTGGTTCTGCGGTGTATTTCTTTTACTACTTATCGCCTATTTATAATTGAGCTGATAGCTCAAAAATTCTTCTTCTAAGTTGTGCGACGTATGTTCTTTACCCCTATAGTTCTTTCGCCTGGTTGGGATTCAACATTTCTAGCCAATTTGGCGCCCACAATTCCTAGTTTAACTTATTTACTTTTTAACTTTATCATAGCTTGTATATGTAGTTCATTATCGAATCTTCTCCTCTAAAGCCCGTCAATGCAAACGAGACCGAATATTGAACGAACGATTTTTCTATCGAAACGGCCGAGGAGGATATTTCTATTCGCTTCGGATTATTTCATGCTTTAGTTTCATAAAGTAGAACTGGGATGATCAAAGTCTTATATAGTATCTCCTCAGTTGTTCAGGATAGGACCTTACTACTCTATTAACTCCTTGGCATAAAGAAAGAGCAACAGGCAAGGATTATTCTTAATTATTTTTTCTGCTGTGCTGCTGTTGGCACAGTGAGATATGCCGACTTATGTACTCAACTGATTCCGGTTTTTGTTGGATTCTCTCTGGATTTTTCTGTCAACGAAAGCTATTCTAATTGGTGTTGTTCACTCTTTGAACTGAAGACATATATCTCTGGGTACATACTCACGGTTGAAATGTATTATTATTATTTTATTTTTCATTGAGCTATACATTAATCTGCAGATAATATCTTAAAATCTGCAGCACTAGCTACCAGCATCGTTATCCTGAGTTTCGTTCTAATTAACGATTCGTTCGAATCAAAAGTTTCGATCGAAAAAGGTTCACTATCGAGTAAATCTATGGAATGAATTTTGTTTTCGAAATTAGCTGTGCCTTTCGATAAACGTCAGAATTCTTTGTTTTTGTTCGAATGAAAAGTGACATTTGTTTCGTTTAGTTCAAAAATTGGAATACGGTCAACTTTCGAACAAAAAATCGACTTTCGAAAGGCATCGAGACAAATCGAAAGTCAGAATACCGATTACTCAATTTCAAATAACTTTCGATTCGAATCGAAACTCAGAATAAGGGGGCAGTGCTTACGGCTCGGCGGTTAAAATTTGGATGTTTTATCAAAAGCTTGATTGATATCAAGAATTTCACAAATCTTTTTTGTTTAAGAGCTTTCTCGATTAGACTCGTTAGTTTTCCTGGTTTTACAACTATTATGTTCTTTTGCATTGTATTCGTTTTGTATTTTAATCAATCTGCAACGTACATTTACTTACGCTCTTTCAGGCAACTTTTTTAGAACATCTTTTGTCATTTAACCTTTACCAGGGGGCTTCTTCACCTTTCATTTTATTTCTTATTCTTTCGATTTGCAGTTGAATTTGTTAGTTGCTTTTTCCGACGCTGTGATATTATGAGTCGAGTGCCTGGCCACCGTGTGACTCAAAAACATTTCTTTTAGGTGAAGAATTAGTATTGTTCTTAATAAAGATCCAAGGGCTGTTTTAGGCGGCGATAAACTTCGACTTCAATGTTATGTGGCGCGTTAAGTAAGTGACTAAAGATTTGTTGAGTAAAGATTAAAGCCTACCTTCAGTATGCTTATCCCTCCAACTCCGTACCATCTTATTAGAGGATTCTTTCATTTTATAAAATAAATCTTCAAAAATGTGCGTTTCGCAATAAAATAAACCTGCCAATAAAGAAATATTGCTTAACCTATTCGAATACACATGATTCGAGAAAATATATATTTCAAACCCATCGCAATGGTCACCATAAAAATAAAATGATAAAGAAACTGCGCCTATTTGCAGAGTTTCTAGCTCTTATTTGTAGTCTTTAGACGGTCAGAGTCTTTAGTGCACAAAGATATTACGTCCTTCGAGTTTTTCGATGGATTACAGCGTGATTAAGTCTTCAGACGTTCAGAGCGCACTATTATATGGATTTCCGAGCTCAAGTGTAGCTCAATTGACATGTATATTCCCCATGCAGAGCGCTTGCAACGGCAATTTTCATCGACTTTAACTAATCTCTCGAGAATGATGTTTTTTTTCTTTTGAGACAAAATTTTGCCCAAAAGTCTGCTCTCACTACTTATTTTGAAGAGCACTCCCAGACCATCTGTGTCAAGGGTCTTCGTTTTCAACACAGTTTTTGAAGGTTTGATTGTACCTAATTAAATGAAAGAACATCAACTCCATATGCAGATACGAGGTTGGTCAAATAATTTTTATAGGCAAAAGTTTCGGAAAGTCCTACTTTCATATCGTGATTTTACTCTAAGAATCTGTCAGTACCATTCTTGCCGCCAAACATGTCGGACTTTTCAAACTCGCACGTATCCGACACGCAACTCTTGAATTTAAATTAATACAAAACAATACAAAAATACTAATAATCCAGATTTTGCTTAAAGTCCAGGTTAAGCAGCTGTTGATCGGAGTATTAAACATAATTTTACTTTTCGCACTCTCATTGTGCACATTAAAATGAAAATCAATTTCTTCCAATCAACACTATAACGCTGAATATAAGATACAACTTAGCATAGTCGATAAATTGTTCTAAAATAAACTAAAATACAAATTTAACGTTCGAATAAAGGACAATCGCGGAAGAGTATCTTTTTTACACCGACAATATGAATATTCATATAAGTAGGTGCATGTTTGCAAATATGTAAACCATTTTTTATAACTTTCATGCTATTGTTCTCGTAAATACCAGTGAAAGTAAAAACTTTAGTAACCTTAAAGTAAATCTTTCACTATTTATTCGCATAATTTATTTGAAAGTATACAGATTCAACTGCTTCAGCCCTAGTTGGCCGTGGCATTGATGGGGTGTTCAGAATTTCCACCGATTCTGGCTCATCCTCTTCATCCTTCAATATTGCACTTACACGCTGCCTTTCATCTATCTCTCCGAAACAGTTTTCAGTTTGATATCTTTGAAGATACGAAAAGTTTTCATGGCAGTCGTTTAAGTCACACTCAGTGTCCACATTCCTCGAGCGTTTTCTTTAAAAATCCCACCCTTCCTGAAGCAGTTTTCAATAGTTGCCACCAGGATCTCTTTACTATGTGTAATGCTTTTAGCACTATCATTTCTTTCAAAAACATTTCTATGCAGTTGGCTTCAATAGCAAGAGCTTGTCTTCTTATCAAATTGTTCCTATAATGTGCCTTAAACGACTGGATGACCCCTAAAACAAAACATATTATAGTAAATCGTATTGATAAAATAAATCTTAGAATTTACCCTGATCAAGAGGCTGTATGAGATTGGAGGTGTTGGCCGGTAAAAATACTATTCTACAACGAGGCTGCCTGAATTTACCAATTGAAAATACAAACTTTTCTGATCCAGTTACGTTGCAAACAAAAAGTATTGTTAATCTCTCTTTTGGTATTTTTTGGCCGCTTACTTGTTGATTTCCTGAAATATACGTTCCATCAGGTAGTGATCCGCAGTTTCATCCGCATTAAATATTTCTTCAAGGGCATATTTTTGCTCTGATTTACTAATCAGGAATGACAAACCGTTTAAAGTTTTCTGCTACTTCCACATTAGCAGAACACGATTCGAATATTTTCGTTCCTTTTTCAACAGTGAAGCCAGCCTTGATTGGCTTCAAAATCTGTTATTTCCAATTCGTTGGCAAATTGTTGAGCCTTCTCAAGTAATATCGGTCCGGTTATTTTTGCATTTTTCTCGGACATTTATTCAAACCATTTATTCATAGATTTGTTTAAAATTTCGTGCTTTGGCTTTCTGTCCCCTCTCTGATTTAAATTTTTGCAGCAAAACATCTTGGTTTCAATTTCGTCTGACTTCTTTATTATTTTTACATAAAGTGCTCTCCGCAATTTGAAACTTTTCTTTATTTGTTCGAGAACTATTTTTTTTTTTTAAATCGACATCGTGTTTCTTTTTTTAAATATTTTTAGATGCGATAACCGTGTAGTTTTATATGGAAAAATAGATTTTGTTGTATGAAAACAAGTTTCTTACGAGTATATCCGTGTTTTTCTTATATGAGTGTTCCTTATATCCGTAAAATACTGTAGTACTGTAATACTGTCTGGTTCTATTTGCTTAAAAGGACACATTCCCAGTAAAAACTATCCGCAATCGATAACTCAGAAAATCATCCCCGCCAAAGCCGATAGGTTTTCGAAACAGTAAATTCCTGCCCCGGTTGAAATTTACAAGAAAAAACGTCCATACGTAATTTTTGTTCCATTTGCATTTATAAGGAATTGCTGATACACTACACATAATATATTCTTAATAAAAGTTCTATAATGTCGACAATAAGTTAAAGGAGGCAAAAATTGGAAAATGGGCGTTGAAATACTCGTGTCTTAGACACAGCAACTTGTCAATGACCATCAGTTCGATGTGATCTTCTTAAGGCACTTAGAGCCGTGCATTTACATAAGATGTGATCAGGAATTTTGCCGCCTACCATATTTTGTTTGTCTGATATCGAAGATGGCAGTGTTTGGTTACAAATCCAACAAGTCTTCCGAAATCGCCACTTTTAATTTTATCGGATAATTTTGAGTTTTTATTGAGTTCAGAACTGCTCAGGGCAGATGAAAAAATCAGCTGAAACACTTCTAGCCTTTATGACCAGCCACCCACCAAAGATTAGTCTTATTGTTGTGGGAGAGATCTTGTGGTGGTTAGAGGCAGTGCATGATTGATTTGGAGTCAATGAGGTTTGAGCTTAACGCTCAAATGGCTGCTTGAGTGGCTATTAGTATATGAAGGGGAACAAGCTGCATTGCCTTTTCGAAGATAAGATTTGCATGCACCTTAATGGCATGTAGATATTTTCGCTTGAAATACACTAGGACTTCTCCCATTGGTTGTGAAATTCTTGTGTTTGGAGTAAATATGCCTGCACGCACCCCTTTGTTCAAATGTTATCTGTCCGTATACCACTTTATCCCTTGTTCTATATGCATATCTCGGCTTGGGATTACTTAACTTTCTGTCGAAGCAAAGAGTCTTAAGTTGGGGCATGTTTACCGCTCCACCGCGGGCATTTATAGTGAAGATGCATTTCATCTAAGTGATTAATCTCTCCTCTTTGTAATAGTCCGACTGTGCGAATTGTTATCTTTAACTATAAAGTGATGGAGTAGTGTTAGATTATTTAAAACGTCTATGTTTACTGTAGGGGATGTTTGCTTTCCGAGGCGATGCCGAGGTTTGCAAGTCTTTAAAACCGCTGCAGTTTTTGCATGGAAATTTTCTCTTGAGCTTCGGAACAACTGATGAGCATGTGATAATAGGTCATAAGAAAACCTTATAACATAATCCATTTGGCTTACCATTTGGCTACCAGATTGAAAATTGCAACCCCAGTTTCGGCAGGCAGTTCTTCATTTGAGCCAAATTTCTCTCCCTGTTCTGGAGAGTACGGTGTGTGTGTGTGTGTGGAGAAGCAATTCGAAGCGCAATTCATTCAATTTAACCATCGTTTTCGTGACGTTAGACACGTGCAATGTCTTGGTTAAACAGCACTTTTTTACTTTTGCATGTGAGATCGTTTTTTTCTTGATTTCTGCTCAACCGATCAAAGCCATGTAATATTCGCTATTGATAGTTCTACCTTTCTAAAGATAGTCGGTTAGCAAAATACCATGCGCGTCCCAAAATAAGGATGCCATAACTTTGCCAGCTGACTTTTTCGTTTTTGGTATTTGTGGACGACTTCCATCGGCTGCAGTCGTAGAGTGTATAAAATCTTTGTTATCTCGCTTGAATAGATCCAAAAAGCGCTCTGAATCTTCGAAGCTCAAAAAGTATTTTGTGGACTTTTTTATATTTTCCAGCACAACTACTCATTTTGGGCGACCATTCCGTTTAAATTTCTTATACCAGTCAATAATAGTTGATTTCCCTGGTGCAGAGTCTCCATTAAGCTTAACAAACCACAGTTTAGCTTCAACAGTATTTTGTATATTTTTGGGTTAATCAACACACGAAATTTGTGTTTGACTCAAAACACTGTCACTTGTAAACTAATAGTTGGATTGACATGAAATTTCAACACATTCGGTTTGTAGGTTAGAACTATCCAGAAATCATATGGGGCTGTCAACAGTGGTGACATCTATGTCTTAGACCGGGGACGCTCTGAGGGATGTGTTATAATTCAAGTCTTCTAAGTTCATCTCTTATTTGGGCTTTAACAACATGTTCTTTTCATCAGGTTATACTTTTTATAACAGGCTCTGTGTTACTATAATACAAATCCATAAATCCCACATATAATCAGGTGCTATCACATCTCCTTGCGCCCATTAGATAGAATTCAAAAACTAACGACGAAACTTATTGGTAAGAATAATAATGGCCAGTCAATTCAACACCAACCTTATATTTCTTGTTGTACTTTAGACTATAGTTATTTCGTACTTCAGGGCTACAATAAATTTGTAGAACTGCAAAACTTACAACCATCCATCTTCCTATAAATGTCCATCAGTTTACCCTTCTATGATTCCTTTTTTGAAGCGAACTACTTGGAATAATATTTCGAATCTTTTATTCCCAGTCATGATTCTGCTTTGACATTAAAAACGAATGTGAACAATGGAATTTCGGAATCATTCCTGGCAATATTTTAAGATTATTCATAAGGCAGTGCTCGCTTTTTTTTTTTTTTTTTTTGTTGAGAAGATTCCTCCAAAACAGAAGCTATCCTCTGACAATCTGCGTTGCGTTGTAAATAACTCCATCAATGGCATTGTTGTACCCATTCATTTGTATAATTAGAAACAACATTCAAAGTAAGCATTCATGCAAATGAATCTCCATTCCCGCAATCACTTATTTACTTTGTATTGCGATAGACAATACAATAAGAGGAACAATAAAGACATATTTGTAATCTTTCTATGTATTTAAACGTTAAAAATTTAGTCTTCATCTCTCTTTCAGAATGAGCTGAATGCATATTTCGAACTAAAGTCTGAGCCAGCAAATTGATTTGTGAGGTGGATAAAAATTCACAGCTCCAAATGCTAGAGACTTGGATTTTAAAAAGGATTCGAATGCGAGTAACTTTGCCGTCGGCTTATTGTCTATTTTCCTCCATTTAATTGTGAAAATGATTAATCTATCTTCATTATAATCTTATACCATCCAAAAATTATGAGTTGCTTTAAACTGTTATATAAAATTCAGGGACATCCATGCGTATAATATTTCACATGCTTTCAACAACATAATTTTTTTTTAAATATTTGTCTTTGAGTGCATCACTTAAATATACTCGTTAACAACTTTTACTACTTATGCATCAGTAATTTTATTGTCAATAATAAATGCTCACTCACTCAAGAGGTAATATTTTAATTTACAAAATATTAACTTTCTGTTTCGAAGAGGCCAGCATTTTTCTAACCCATAAAACGTGGATAGGCTCTATTTTATACCTTCAAATAAAATAATTATAATATAGGTACCCAGATTAACCATAAACCTTTTCCATGTTTGGAGATATTTATTTTTTCTAGTAGGGAATTTATAGTAGCAATAAGATGGTAGGTTTGGTTGCACCTTCGTATATTGTTGGCATATTTTAGTAGGTGGAGTGTGTAAGGTATTGAAATAGGAAAATAAATTTTCATATGAGTTTCGTATTTATTATTTCATTCATTTACATCAAATATAACAGACTATTGGCGTCAGGCAATAAAAAAAAACATTTCACGTCCATGGAATTTGCGCTAAAGGCAAATGAGAAAATCCATAAATTTCAAACTATACAGAAAGTGAACCCCAGCCATGAATATGTGACATACACTATGTACAAACGATTTTTCAAACTATCAAATGAGAAAATTTATTCATTAGGTACCTATCTGAACAGCATAAACATGTGATACCATATAGCAAATACCTTGCAATCTATACTTGGCTGTATGACTTTTTGACGAGATTGCTACTTCAGTTGTATTTCAACAATAACTTCGAAGAATTTGAAAAGATATACTTGTAAGCCAGAACCCACAGAGCGGGCTGGACTATAGCCTTATTTCTTCCACCTATTTCTTCGACATCTACGATTTGTTTCTAAATCCGAACGCCACTATAGTGTAAGACTTTTTCCAGTGGAGAAATTTCACTTTGAGAGATTTTCCATTGCTCGCCAAAATGAACAAAACATCAGGCAAATTAATTACTTTTTGCTCCGACATAGACCTAGACTCTACCTAGATTTCTTTTCTAAAAAAATAGACGATAATAATTGTCCTGAAAATTGTTGGCACTTTAAGACTTGTATGACTTATATTGCATTTGAAGACTATCGTACACTTTTCAGGAAATTCAACACTCGTTCTTGTTGCAGTTCTGTAAAAACCATAGTTTATTTTATGATTTCGACAGTCATATAGAGAATGAATAGTTTATTTCGCTCATATTCAGTGCATGTTTTGGCTATTGTTTAAAAGGGTCGCCTTACGTGGACATTTTCACTTTTCTGCACAAAAGCAGTACTATCGTAGTATTGTGCTACTAAAATTTTAGGTTAAAGTTACACCAATCATCGCAAGCTGCTGTGGATTTTTTATTCACTTTTTATTTATTTATGCATAATACAAGGTTTTCTATGAGTTACAGGTTCATGGTACACAGACTCTGCAACTCTGCTGATTTGATTTTTGGGCCACTCGCAGATACGACGAATGTTCTTTTTCCTCCCTTACGCACAATCGAAGTCCCACTAATCTGCTTTCGCTTGAATCTTTCTACTGGTTGGACCATTCTCGCTTAATTTGAAATCTACACAAAATTTAGGATATTTTCCCTAATGAAGCTAAGGTTGGTTCTTAAATGGCATTTACAGATGTTAATTCGGCTTTCGTTTTATTAAATTTTAAGGAGCAATTGCAACTCCAGGTCGTTAGTAACTAAATGCGAAGTTTACTATACTATTTAACTATCAGCAGTAAATGATACGAAAAGGAAAGCTTAATAAATATGTGCATTCTTTGACCACTTTCCACTTACATGGCAATGGTCTATGGTAGAGAAGGTAATTTATTTGTGACGTATTTAATTAAATCGAATGACTGCATTAGAAAACACAGTTCAACACCCCTTAATGTAATCTAATCGCCAACACGAAAAATATCTTCTCTTATAAAAATCGAACATTGTAAGATTGAATAATCTTGTACAAAATTTGTAAGCAAATTTGAAGTTTGAAAAAGAATTTAAGAGCCAGAAAGCAAAGTAAAAAATAAATATGTGTACTGGTAATAAAGGATTTAATTTCATTTGTTAGCTTTTCCAACCATTGCTTGTTATGGTTGGTTTTCTCTTTGCCAAAAATATTCAGTAACAAATATTTTAGTCACCAATTCGAGTTTTTTAGTACCACCATAAAGTGCCTGGGGTGTAGTGACCGAGTGGTAGACTATTTCGAACCAATTTCTCATGACATTATTCGTTTTAACACTTCGATTCCCGACGTGATGGTTTTAATCTGTACGGATGCAACGTATTTACTTTCTTGATATTCTATTTAGGTTACAAGCCCATCAAAGTTCCGTCAAAATATTTCTTTTTTGATCACTCATTGCTTAGTGGCAGGGTAGTGCTAACGATATTCCAAGTCGTGTGTTTTATTATCGTTTTCATTGCCAATAGTAGGTCGCTGAGTTTTAACAAACTTACATTATTTTTTAGGGGTTTAACTTTCTCTGTGCAGAATGAGTGGCCAAAGGGGTGGTGTATTCATATACGTTTACTTTCATGCAGTGGCGTAGCTAGTATGGATGGCATCCGGGATGTATATCATGGTGTATGTGTGTCAATTATTTTTAAGCCAATTTCTCGCTACTAGAATTTTTGTAAATTTTTTTTTTTACAATCGGATGTCACCCCCAAACGGGTGGCCGGCCCATTCGCACTCACTAGCAACGTCTCTGCCTTTATGATGCCATACTCTGGTACCATTATCACTTGATCTATGTATCGCCGATAAGTTTGAACTAATGAATGTACATATATTCGTTTTTTTATTTTCTTTTCTGTCGGTAGCTTTCAGGTTAATGTGGAAGAATCTGTGGGCCGGGGCATTTGTCTCTACATATCATGTCATTTTCTGACGAGGTCGATATTCGTCATTGAATCTTCTCCCCCAAAGCTCGTCAGCGCAAAAGGGAGCAAATACTTTTCTCTCGAAATGATGGAGGATATCTTCACACGCTTTCAATACAGTCAATGCTTCCGCCTCATGAAGAAGGATTGGGATGATAAAGGTCTTACATAGAGTCTCCTTAGTTGTTCGGTATTAGGCTATTGAGTGCCTTCTTAGCCCAAAGAAACAGCGATTGGCAGGAGTGTTTCTTCGTAATATTTCTGCTGAGTTAGAATTATTTGCAGAGCGAAGGTAGACGAAGTCCCTTACTACGTCAAAACTATAGCTGTCGACTATGACGTTTTGTCCAATTTGTCGATGTTGCATGTCTCTTTTAATAACTTTACATTTTATATTAAGCTCGTTCAAATCTGCTTTTCGATCGATTTCTATAATTTTATGAATTACTTCAACTTGATGAATCGCACTGCAAAAAGATTGAAGGAGTTGCGTTATTTCGGTAAGGCTTGTATTATACAAAATTTTATGTATTTCTGCTCCTCATTTTTTTAAAATAATATACCGTTTTGCAAACAAGTCCTTAATACATTGAGTAAGTCATTAAACTCTAAGTTTTTAGCTAAGCAATGAGTTTATTTGTTAAGGACAACAAATCGTGCAAAAAAGTGAAGTCAAACATCAGCATTGCGAGAAGAGCCGCAGTTTTAATTGCCTCGTGAGATTTAACCTTTGTTTTCGTATGATAGGTTATGAGTTGGAAGATGCGTTAAAAACCTGACTGTTTTACTGAGTAAATCCGATTTAGATTTAGCAGATAGCGAATAACTGGTTAAAGGATTTAGTTAACCCAAAAAGTAAGGCAAATTGCTAAGTTATTCGCAGCCAATCCAGTTGGGTATATAAATGCTCAATCTCAGCTACTACGAGTACCACAATTAATTTGAACAGTGTTTACACTTTTTATCTTTAAAATTGTTATCAACAACTTATCAACCAGCTTTTCGTTGAAGACGAAATAACATCACATTTCCATGTTATATCTGTGTTCTATAATGTTATAAAAAGTGAATTTTTCTGCGACGTCTTTCGATCCGTATTCCATATAAGTTGAAGAATTAGTAATTTGTGTGACTGCTTGGACCAGCAGCCGATTTTAGCTGCGAGAGGTCGATTTCTTCTTATTGATCCATACCGAAGTTTAATGCTTTTCCCTTGCTAAACCACTTCTCATCCTACCTAGTTGCAAGTATAAATATTTTAATGGAGCTTAAGTGTGACATATAAACTCCTTCGATCGTTTAAGCCTTATCTATTAATTGTTTCATAGAATTATGGAGAATTATGGAATTATAATTAGAGAGCACATGTCTGTTAAACAAAACCTTCCATGACAGATTTTTATATTAATCTCCGTGGCAACAGCCGGACAATTGAATGAAGTATACAATATCATCCCAATTCAACTAATTTGATTTTTTTTCTGCTTAAATAATATCGAAAAAAAATCTGTATCTGGTTTTCTGTAGACCCTTCAAAGTGTTTGCCAATGCACTTAAAGTGAGATTCTGGACACACCTTGTATCCTGTTTGCTTTTTGACTTTGAAAGGAATATAGAACTTTTTTACCACCTTAGATAAATATACATTGGTTGGATGTTGGAGAACTACGAATAGCCTCTCTCAAATAAATTCTGCGCTGTTGGAAATTATTCGGTAGCCAGGGTTTATTAACGCCATTTTGAAGTGACCGTTGCGTTACTGCTTACAGTGGCAATATTTGGGACATCGTCGTTAAACATAAATGGCTCTATATCTTCTTCTGAGGCGATGCCGCCGCAACACAATACTAATTTTGTTCTTTGGTCTAGAGATTCCAAATGCCATACCACTCATGGATAATGCCTTGTTATTTAAATTTCACTTCAGCGTCAGCAAACAATATTGTGTTTTGAAAGATAACACTCCACTTTGTGGGTAAGCACTCTATTACTTTTGCTGTAAGTATCGAGATATGATGAGTTTAATAGAGGCGTGCTACAGTTAACTGTTCAGAGAGCTCTATCAAAACCAAAGGAATTTACGGAATTAGAAGTAACTGACAAGAGAACGATAAAAATATTCCAAAACGTATATACGATAATAGGGATCCTTAAGGCATTACAGCATTTTTTTTTTGTGGATAAATGCTAGACATTTAGGCATACGATTTTGATGCTTAGCTTTGTCAAACTCCTATGGAATATCAATTGCTGCTATTCTTGCCAGATAGATGGAGCCTGCGTTTCCATTTTTCTATAAGATATGCCATGACCCGTTGCTACGAAAACCGAAATACTGCTTATTGGAATGTTTTCATTTTTGGGACACTTCACCAGCTAACGCCTCACCAGAGATTTAATGCCATGGACGTGAGTGCAAAGAATTTCTAGGGGAAGAAAAAAGAAGATTCGCCTTTTTAATGGACGGGCTGAACATATGCCGTTTTCAATTTACTTGGATCCTTACACATTGGTTTTACCAGTACGAAAGAACATCTCCCACAGATTTTGTACATCTTTGAGTAATATTGATACTACACGAGTGCGAAAGTGGACTCGTCTCTAGTGTTGGTGGGGACATGATAAAATCAGTAAGCGTTCTGCTGGCTGCAAGGTAAGTAGCTGGGATGTCATAAGTGAGTGTTGCAATGGAAAATAAGACAGCATCTATAATGGTTTTAGAGAACGAATGTTAATTGTTAGAACCTCTTCGATAATGTACCAATACCAACCTTGGCTCTGTTGTAGGTTTTTTTTTTGGAATTTTACACACTTATGAATTGTGTTCCAGTCATTCCTGGGTTGTGCAAATTTGTGAACTTTTTCCGGTTTCCCTTCATTAGGTTGAAATTTCTTTGTCGTACCAAGTACCCTTTCCAATGAGTGATAAAGGATCACATTCCGAAGAGAATAGTTCCTGTGGTCATATCAACAAAGGAATCCACGACTTTGTTGAAGTTCAGTTGAATTTCCTTAGGCCGCGTCCAAATCAACATACCTCAAACATTTTATCTGTAATAGTGTGGTCAATGGACGAGAAATAAGCTTTTATTACACAGAGGTCCAACGAGCCTAGAGGGAAGATCAACACTATACTAATCAGTGTGAGTAGTTTACAACAACAGGCAGATAATTGTGGGTATCACGTTTAGTCAGTCCTCGAACAAAATCATTGTCTCGTATTGTCTTTTCTTTCAGGCGAACTTAGGAGATAAGTTATAAGGAACTTTCTACTTCTAACCCGTGTCCAAATTGGCCTTCGTTTCAATGCCTTTGGATTGTCCACAGCACTTTCAAGAACATTCCCTTCAGTTTGGGCAGCGCGACATTTTCTGCTTAGTTTAAGGAAGATGAGTTACAGCCCCGTGTTAATAAAATCGCACCAGCGATGCCCCGATCATATTGGCAAAGGGAGGATTTTACACATGAAAACATCACAGATAAGCACTCTGTGCCAAAATATTTAACCAATTATGGTAGTAGTTCATTAAAATAAATTTTCAAGTTTGAAAAGAGAGCAAAAACACATGAACATTTACCAATTTTGTTCAAGTATCCAGCAATATCTGTTGTAAAATTGCACTTCAGTTTCCATCAGTCGATTTGAGTAAATTTTTTTTGTGATGAGCAGATAATACTATATAGCAATTTATTTTTTACAATTCCTACAGTTGCAGTACGGGTATGCTTTCATCACTTGCAATTTAGGTAAATAATTTTTGTGTCAGTGTCCCGTATCGGTGTGCTTACCTGTAGATAAAATTACGTAAGTGATTGAAGTAAGCTCAAACAAAGCTGATGGCAAACTTACGTAATTCAATTTTTTATTTTCTACAATTGGTTTTCAAGCTCATTTTGAGCAATCTACTTTGTCGGCTTTGCTAGTTGGTATAGTGAGGTATCATAAATTTCATAAATAATTTTACAGACTTTGATTAATAAACAAATAATTTGGCACTCTGTCCGATTGACAAAACATCGATACCTCAAGAAAATAATATCCAACAAAACTAAAAGCCTTAATGATGGATGGTTTTGTAAGTAATATGGTTCACAGCTTGACTTTCTAAAGAGACGTCATATGTGTATAAGAAAAGGCTGTATTATTTAAATTTCTACAGTATTAGGCACTCGCGAGTAGATATGGATGTTTCCTTTTTCTCGCAGAATGCTCATACTTCAGATCAGCGATATGTCTTCCGCATTTGGATATATATTGATCTGCGAAGTACTTCTGTTGCTATTTTCACAAATTCGCCCCTAATATCTCCAACCAGACGAGCAGTAAACTGGTATTTACAATATTAGCTTTCAACTGTTGGTGGGTGTATTTTACACCAGACAATTCCGGCCGCTTGATTTGTTGCAACACACAAGACACAGCTATTTCGGTTATCGAAATTTTCACTTCGAAAATGTAATTTATAGTTCGTTAATTTGCTTTCTGTAACAGTTATAAGCCCATTTCCAGAATCAGGATATAGTAAGCTTGTCGGATAGTTGGAGATGTATATTTATAAATATATTGGTGCGCAACTAAGCTCTCGCTAATTTTTTTTTTTACGAAAATGCAACTTTATTGAGAAAAAATGGTTAAAAATTAATGAATTTAAATTATTGCTACAACTGGCTACAACTTTTTCCCATCTTTCTGGCAGAGCTCGAATACCCCAATGGTAAAAGTGTTCATCTTTTGAGGCTATCCAAAAATCAAGCCATTATCGATGTCTTCATATGAGCGGAACTATTGATCAGCCAGATCATATGCCATCGACCGGAACAAATAATTATCGGCGCGTTTTCAGGTAGGTTTTAAGCGGGCTTGGCAACGTGAGGCCGAGCGTTGTCCTGCTGTAGAATCAGTTTTTCGTGCCTCTGCTCGTATTGTAGCCATTTTTCGCGAAGTGCTCGGCTCCAAGTGGTTTCGTTGGGTTTCAACAGTTCATAGTAAATAACACCGACCTGGTCCCACTGAATACACAGCATAACCTTCGCAATGTGAATATTCCGCGCAGCCGACGACTTAGGAGTATGACCGGCCAGTTTCCATGACTTTATTCTCTTATAGTTGCTGTTAAGAATCCATTTTTCATTACCCGTCACTATGCGATGAAGAAAATCCTTCCTTTTCTGCCGCTGGAGCAGTTACTTACAGGCGGAAAAACGATTTTAAACGCCCCTTGCCTTCAAATCAAAAGGAATCCAAGTTCCATCATTCCAAACGCATGCAATCGCTTGGAAATGGCTTGGCGGGTAATGCTAAAGCAAGGTCTTCTTGCGTTTTGCAAGGATCCTCATTGAGCAATGCCTCCAATTCAGCGTCTTCGAAGAATTTTTGCCTTCCTTCACGCGAACGGTCGGCAACATTGAAATTTGAAATCATCGTCTTTGAAGCGAAGAAACCAATCACGGTACGTTGTTTCACTTAGAGCAGCATCTCCGTAAACTTTTTGGAGCTCCCGATGCGCTTCAGCCGCCGTTTTCTTCGAATGAAAGAAGAAAATCAACATTTCCCGCAAATGACAATTATTTGGTATAAAATATCACACAATTTCACACAACCAAACGTATTTGATGCCAAAAAAAAAAATCACTAATGTGTTAAAACGGGTTGTTTACCACATGTCTATGCTTGGTTCATGACGTTTTAGATATGTCAAAATCGACCAGCACTTATTGCTGGAGCCATCTACGAGTATTGACAAACAGCGAGAACTTGGTTGCGCTCCTAATATAATAGTTAGTAGTTTAGCAGTTGTTACGAGTAGTATTGCATCCCTTAATATTGAGATTTCTTAGCCACTTGAACAATTCCTCCATAAGAGCTCCATAACTCTACTAATTCTAACACTACTCTTCTAAAAACTCTACATTTGAACAGCAGAATTTAAATAATAGCTCCTACATGCACTATGCCTCTTATTACTTACTTCATTGACTTGCTCAAACTGCACCCTTGTCAGGCATACAACTATTGGGTTCACATATAGGTTTCGAAATACTCGTCCGAATTCAAGAGGTATCGCAGCGTTATGGACTTCCGTGAAGTCGATGAAAAATGCTTGCAGCCATACATTTGTATCCTTCCACAAAAAACGTATCCAACAGAAAAATACGCTCAGTATAGCTTTTTCTGAGGGCTACATTATGAAGCTAGTCGGCTTTGTACAAGACGTTGACTGAGAGATTCTTTCAAATTATGTTGTTTGACAAATCATCAAGAATAGACTTACTCCAGAAGAACGCTTCTGTGTAATTCAAACTTTTTTTGAAAATCGGTCTTCAATTTCGTGAAACGTATAAAAGTTTATGTACGAGTATATGTATGATTTGTTCGGTGCTCATAACCCACCAAGTGACCTCGCTATTTATCTTACTGCGGATGAATTTCGTTCCATTTCGTTCTACATGACGGAGGCGCGATTTTTTAATTCGGCGTAGATGGCAAAAATTTGGCTACGTCGGCTCAATATGTAAACAATTTTACAAATGTACAGGCTTACACCTGTAGAAGATTAAGCTGGTGGAAGAACAAAATGATGAAACAATGACTTGCGACTGGAACCTGGCTCTTGAGCAGTCTGAAGTCAGTTGTCCTCAACAAATCGTATTAGGGATTGGGTCTATTTTGAGGCAACTTTTTACATGTGTGAGCAGTCAAATTTGCCCTTTCCCGGGGATAAGAACCGAAAAAGTACACAGTTTAGTGTGGTCTTCTGCCATCATCAGTCCTTTTTTTCATTAAATTTGGAATTCGGATTCGAGTATCAGTCAATGGGCAACATTGACTGTCTACAAGACCATGGACTTATTACAGACTCGATTCAACGTCAACGAAAGAGACCATGTAATTGATTTCCAAGATCGTGCAATTTGAGCCGCTAGAATTAATATTGTAGTTATATGGAAAATCTTTGGAGAACATATGATGATAATATGCAATCCGTTCAGGAGTTAAAGGTCAATTATCAGTCTGTCATAGGTGGGACAAAAACTCAAACTCTAGAAAGCGAAAAAGAGCCGAGGGATACATGTCTGATGTCATATTCTTCATAATGAGTAGGAATTGTTGACCTAAACTTCTTTCATTATTGTTTCAAATATGTCTAGTAGGATACCTTTCAAGTCGTAGGGAAAATTTTGTAAGGAGGACTTTCGAATAAAATGCTAATGTATCTGTTACCATGCATGGAATAACTACTCGTAAGAATAAGAAAAAATAAGAATCCTATTTAATACTGTGACTTAATCATACTTTGAGCTACTGTGACTTTTCTGTTTCTGTAACTTCCTGCCATCAGTCGGTCTGTCTAAAAATTGGTTTTCACAATTAGGCATTGCATTTAGTGTGGGCTTGAAGGGTGTCTGGTTCTAGTTCATTAGTCACTACATATCTGTACCCGTTTAATTCTAAGGCCAACTAGTAAAGGTCTGAAAGTATTTGTGGTACGCTAATCTCCAATGCTCTGATTCATTATAATTTCGTATTTCCTTAACAGCAGCTTTGTTTCGACACTCACGACTCCCTTAACTATAGTATTTTTTCCATATTGACTTCGGTTAATACCTGGATGCATTTCTCCACATCATTTATTTAAGTGCACCTCTTGTTGGATTCGAAAGTGCTCCTCAAGTAGCTTTCTTTCCCTTGAAGCTATGACAATTTATCATACCAACTTGGGTAGGACATTTATTTCGCCAGGATTCCGTTTATCATCTCATGAGGTAGAGGTTGTGAAGTGTAGTATAATACAAAATATTTTTAGTTAGGATTTGATTTTGTTCAAAGTTTTATCTGGTCTTTCTGAAGATTGTTTCTATCGAAGATAACTTCTTTCGTGTTTATATTTTCAACATCAATGTTTTGAGAATCTTAAAACTTTTCTTTTATCCATTTGCATTTAAATAATATTTGTCAAAACTTTTTTTTTGTATTTTTTTGGGGAACGATTACCTGCAGACATTTTTTTAAGTTCAAAAGAAAAAATCATTATTTGAATTGAATTCTAGAATCACCACAGGAACCCACTACGATTTACATTTTAAACTAAATTTTGTAAAAAAAAAGAACACACAATTTATATGAATGTAGTTTGACTGTAAAATATTTGCCTATATAGTGTATTCCATTCTAAGAGGCATAAGCATCAATAATTAATTTGTAAATGTGCCAAATTATAAATAAAATTTTATTAAAATATGTATAACCAATTTTAAATAGACGATAGATGTAAAATTTTTAGGAGAAAAAATATTATTTTGTACAATTTGTGATCACAGCGACATTAAATGCTTGAATGACTGTAATTTATTTTGACAAATTTAAACAAACAAATTATATTATTAAAGAAAACCTAGAGTATCTTTAATAAGCTGTAGTATGTGTAGATGAGGATATATGATTGAAAATAAAATAAAAATAAATGATCCTATTAACTAATAAGATAGCAATGTTTCAATGTGTGTAATATTATTTTATTTAAAGAAATAAATTTAAAAAAAAATTAAATTAAACATATTAAATTTGTATCTTTCTTTCTTTGACATTAGTGTTACGTTTCTTCACAGAGAAACTTGTTGTTAAAAGACAAATGATGATGCTTAAATGCTCAAGATAGACATTGCAGTAAGTTACAAATTGTTTCAAAAACTAGACACAGAGAAGATTTAAAAATCACCACATATACATACCACCGTGATCAAGTTCCCGGAATTTATTCAATAAATTAAAAACACAAGTTCATTCATCTAAATCCATATTGTCCCCTTCAAAGTAATCCCCATCGACTGCAACACACTTATGCCAGCGTTTGATCCAACCCTCGAAACATTTTTTATATTCGGTTTCGGCACTGATGGTGCTTCCTGTGATTTTTCCATTACTTCCTCTCGGCTGCTGAAACGCTTTCGCCGTAGTGGTTTTTTAAATCGATTGAACAGAAAGAAGTTACAGGGAGCCAAATCAGGTGAATTCGGTGGCTGTTGGATGGTATTTTTTGCATTTTTCGTCAACAAATTACGAATAATGATGGCACTGTGCGACGGTACGTTATAATGGTGCAAAATCCAAGAGTTTTCTGCCCACAATTTTGGTCTCTTTCGGCGAATTGCTTCACGCAAACGTCTCATAACGCCCAAATAATACTCTTTGTTTACTTTCTGGCCTTCTGACGAAAATTCATGATGCACTACACCGTTGAAATCCATGCCTTCGTTGTAATCGTTGCCTTCTTTTTTGACTGAAAACGACTCACGACCACTTTTGAACCGCTCGTGCCACTGGTAAATGACCGTTTTTTTTTAGACGAAACACTTTTCTAACACTTCCAACGTTCGCGCACTATTAAATCCGTTTTTTACGCAAAATTTAATACAAGTTCGTTGTTGCAAATTTAAATTCATTTCTAAAATTGTAAAAAAATCGCCAAAACACACAGAGATAGATGTACTCTTGGCTACGTAACTTTTGCAATTGTCAAGCCATGACACTAAGATTTAGAGGGAACATCAAGAACAGATGTACCAACTTAACAAAAAAAAAACAGAACTCAAATCAGAATAATGGGAGCGCCACACGGTGGTTATTCCGACTATGATCAAGGTGGTATTTAAGCAACTTCATTCTTATATTTTTGGCAATGCGGTACTATTAAATCAGCGAAGAAAGATCATGGCATATTTCTCAGGCTTTTAACATAAACATTTTATAATTTTATCAACCGCTTTCCAAGTATTTATGCCACATACCAATGATCAGCTTAGGAGAGCTCAAGCCTGATCCCAAAACATGTTCGTACATTTTATTATTGCTGTTAATTATAGTATGGCAAACGTCCTATATTCAAGACCGGAACTATGTGATACTAGTGTTCCGCCCCGGTTTCGCACGAGTGTAATTTAAAAAACAATAGACATGAAGAATGTGAAGTACTGCCTTTGATTATAGAATTTCTTTGCAAACAATGTTTGTAGCTGACTTTTGGTTACACAATATGAACAAATTTTGTTTGGAAGTGACGCGCGAAATAGCTACGTTCAACTGTCCATGGGAAAAGCACTCAACGCTTAGGTCTAAGCCCGCAATGTTGAATGTATGAAGTTTTGGTTTGTTAATTGAAAATGACAATTTTATTGGAAACTGCAATCTTTCTGCAGTTCCACATGCTGTCAGAATTTTTAGACGTTCAACTTGGAAACGTGTACCATTGCACAATTTGTGTGGATTGAGGTTTCGCAATAAAATAACAGGACATCCTTCTTTTAAGACCAATTTATGTGGGGACAATCCAGAAGGCTGCAAAAAATTCAGAAAATCTGTTGGGGAATGTAAAGCCTCTTCCTCGTCCAGCACGGTGTCTACGGTGTATGCGCCTGTGTAATAATTTTTAGAGATAATCAAGTCGTTCACTTTACGTACTTGATCGTTAGTAGGTGAGAAAATAGCTCTTTCCTTGGACCAAGTTATAGTCTTAGAACTTATATCATTACTTCTGGATAAACAATGTTGACTAATTTTTGAAAATGCAAAGGTTTCTAAATTAATTCTCCCATATTTTTGGGACATCTCCTATTTTGAGCAACATTTCTGAAAAATGCCGATTTTCGTGTGCTGACAACATCACTCTCATATTTGTTTTGAGTTCTACTCTATTCACACACGGCCAGAGAAAAGGTCTTTCAATGCAGCATTGATTTTATCAATGTGTGTCCCTCTTGTTACCACTGGTACATACGATTTGTCAAAAGTTACCAGAGAACAATATCATGCATCCATCCATGGGTGAATCCGAACTGCGCGAATTGAAAACTTGTTCGATATGGTAGCTTCGTCCCAAACTATTAATGAGCCGTTACGTATTCATTTTCCAGTATTACTTTGTTTTGAAATGCTCTAAACAGTGCTTTTGTCCTCAGTAGCAATTGTAAGTGGAAATTTGAATGTTGCATGAGCGGTTCGGCCTCCTTCCAAAAGTGTAGCTGCAATTCCGGATGATGCAATTTTGCCAGTAAATCTTACTTTTCTAAGGAACAAGTTGATAAGAAATGCCTTTCCTGTACCTCCAGGAGCATCAAAAAATATCACTTTCCTTCGTTTCTGTCAATTTATGTTAATAACGCATCGCAAACTTTTTGTTTATCTATGTTCATGCCATGTTGATCTTGAGCTATAATTTGTAACAGTTAGTCGTAGGAAGTTTCTCTTGTATTTCCGCGTTAGTTATTTTGGCAGTCCAAAATCAGAAATGGATTTATCCGAAAGTTCTTCTACTACCTCATTCAATTCTAAGTACGCTTCGTCAAACATTTTTGATCATATTTGACATAATCTGACATTAACTCGATGGCGATGGCGCGATAGTTAGCTCATTGGACTATCACGCAGACAGTCTGGGTTCGATTCCTGGCTGGGTCACCAACAATTTTTCAAATCGCCATCACAATTTCGGCGGGCAATGGCAAACTCCCGAAAGTAAAATTGCCTACGAAAAAGCTTGAAGGAGTGCCGTTCGGACTCGGCGATAAACCGTAGGCCCCGCTCAGATGTGACTAAAATGACAACATGAGCAACACAAATGAGTGTCAAGAAGCTAAGCTATGGCCCATACCGGGCTGCCATCGCCACAGTGTTTTTTTTTCTGACATTAACTCTCACCGTCGTCGGTGAGACGAGAGACCCATCGCTTGGCATGCTGCTTTATAGATATCATCAGTTACACCTTGTATATTTCTGAGGTGTGAAAAATATGATTGGCCCTTTACAATGTGAGGTAGCATTCTCAAGTGAAGACATTCACTGTTGATGGGATGAACTACATAGCACCTGTTTTTTTAATTCCAGGGAAACCTTCAATTGGAGTCCTTGTTTCCTCCGTTGATAGGTTTGGGTCCGGCCTAATTTTGTTCACAAACCATACCAGTAGATGGACATGTGGCAACCCACGTTTCTGCCACTCAACAGTGTACATGTGGCAACGTTGAACAACGTTGTACCCCGGGGTAAAAATAGTCTAGTGTGCGTTGGCCAACTTCCCCAATTTCCGTTTTGTCTCGTGTGGAGGGCTTCCTTTAAACCGAATCGGCAGATTGGCCTGGGAAATCTCACAATTTTTGTTCTCCCCTCCATAACTTTCTAAAAATTGTGCCGTGTTTGGACAATAATTGCCACAATTCCACCCTCAGAAAGAAAATTCGGATGCATGGAATTCATATTTTTTTGTTTTTCGACAACAGCGACATGACTACCTACTCGTACGAAATCCTAGATTGGACTGGCAAATTGGGATGGGTGTAGCGTCGCACACAATTTATCCCTACTTAAACGTACTTTTACTTTTTAATTCCATTGTATTTCTTCTTTAATTATTAGCTTACATTCTAGTAGACAAAAATGCTTAAATCTAATTTCACAATGACTGTTACTTATTCTAGCTTACTGGCTCTTACCGAACTCTCTTAACTTCACAATATCAATAAACTTTGCCTTTCAGCCTTAAAACTATCTTACGACTAATGGATTGCAATTTTGGGCGCCTGGCAATCCCCAACATCGTGCACAAGCACCAGCCAGACTTAACTGATGCCATGAAGCATCAATCACTTCTTAGATGTGCCGCCCTATGTTAATGAGCCCGCCTTTCCACGAGATCCCCCTAACTATCCTTAATCGAACTTAAAACTAGGAGAAGTGTGTTACCTCAGTAACGTATCGACCTAGGAAAACATGACTACCCTACCGTCTTCCTTAATCCGCCAGAATTCGGCGAACTGGTTTTCGGCATCGACCCGATCCCCGCAATCGAGGTACTAAAACGGAGGAGCTCCTGAGCATTAGTGACATACCCGTCGTAGATGAGCCGCTTGTCCCTCGCTCCGCGGTGGCGGTGGTATATTACCGGAATACCATCCCTACTTTGCACTAAACCTTTAGCAACTATGTGAACAAAAGCCTCCGGCGGGATAAAGCCCGACAAAAGTGAGCTCTCGTGGTACATTTCATTGGGGTAATAAGCCCCACAGATCAGGCTGTTGTCGCTGGTTATTGCCCTTGCAATGTACCTTCGAATCACCTTAATCAGGAAATTGTCAATCCTATTCAGATGAGCCCCATCGTAAAGTGCTTTGTTGGGATAGATAAGATTAGCAGCTTTGGTTCTAACTTTATCCCTTTTCGGGACAGGATGTACCACTGCTATTTTCCAATAAGTCAGATAATATGCATTATTCAGCACATTGTTAAATAGCGTAGTAAAAATATCCACTGCTTCCAAGGGTAGATGTCTTAATACGACGTTTGGAATAAACTCTACTCCCAACGACTTTTTCTTTTTCAGAGACTCGAAGATGCACAGGAGTTCATCTTTTCGCGCGAACAAATTCGAGGAAGCTCGCTCATTGGCGACGATGACATTTCCAGCGATTTCTTCACTGAATACGGTAAAACCGTGATTTTCGGATCGCCAATTTTGAAGTTCGTTGCGTAAATAATAGTGACTTACATAGGCCCTGTTATCAACCGGATTGTTCACCGTATACACGGCTTCGAAAAAAGCGCCCAGCAAATTCACTTTCTCCTGTGGGTCTGCGACCACGAAAAAACCATCGCCTGAGTCGGCACTTTCTGAACTTATACCAACCGTTAGTAGTGTCTGTCTGTTCTCTGTCGTCTGTGGAATTCGATATTGAATGTTGATGTGATCTTTCCGCATGAACAATTTATTTATCTAAGGAAACATACGTGGGTTGTCTGAAAAGTTTCCGACCGCAACGTAAAGTTTTGCATCTTTTGACAGTTACTTACCGAAGTTTCAGTCATTTTGGATGCGTAGTTTTTTGTTGACAGTCATTTGAGTGCGTGCTTTTTGTGACAATGGAAAAAATTGAGTATCGAGCTGTTATAAAATTCTTGTTTTTGAAAGCCAATACACCTACGCAAATCAGAAATGAGTTGGACTCTCTGTATGGGGACTCTGCACCATCACTTACCACAGTGAAATTTGGGGCAGCTGAATTTAAACGTGGCCGTAAGAGCTTGGGAGATGATGAACGTTCGGGACGTCCAAAAACTGCAACCACTGACGATAACATTGCTAAAGTTCACCAAATGGTGTTAGACGATCGCCGAATTAAAGTGAGAGAGATGTCCAAAGAACGTGTTTGTTACATATTAAATCAAGATTTAGGCATGAGAAAGCTGTTCGCGCGTTGGGTGCCGCATTTGCTTACGTTAGACCAAAAACGTGTGCGAATGAACATTTCCAACGCTCTGTTGGCGCATTTTAGGCACAATAAATCCAAGTTTTGGCGCCGATTAATTACTGTAGATAAAACTTGGATACACTATTATACGCCCGAAACACAAATTCAGTCAAAAAAGAGGACTGCTTTTTTGGAAAAGTAAATGTGTTATCTTAATCGATTATCTTCAAAAGGGAAAAAAAAACCATTACAAGAGCATACTACACATCATTACTTGCTACGCTGAACGCAGAAATTGCGGAAAAACGGCCACATTTGCGGAAAAAGAAAATCCTATCTCACCAAGATAACGCGGTTGCCACGCCGAAAATCCACGAATTACGGTTTGAACTGCTTGACCATCCGTCTTATTCACCACATCTTGCCCAAACTGACTTCTTTTTGTTTCCTCATCTAAAAACTGCGCTTCACCTTGCGCTTCACCATCACCTTCGTGAATAAATATTTTGCAGAGAAAAACGCCAATAACTTTTTGGACGGGTTAGAAAGATGGAAGCATCGCTGGGAGAAGTGTGTAGAGTTACAAGGAGTACATAATTTTGAGAAAAAATGTCTTGTATCATTGTTCGGTCGGAAACTTTTCAGACAACATAGTATAAACCTTCCGTAAACAACTGTCTAAATGATAGTGAAGATCGCATAAAAATCCGTTGAGTGGTTTAGGAGGAGTGAGCGGCTAAACAGACAGGCACGGAAAGCGACTTTGTTTTATTTGTTTTGAACCCAACGATGTTTGATACTTCGCAAGTTGTAGATGTGACACAACCTCCAGCGCGAATGACGAGATGAGAAAAGTTAAAGTCAGTAGCCAATATTGCCTTGCTGCGGGTTCCTCTGTTACTATTACTTTTCTTTGCAATCGCCATTGGCAAGCTGAACAATTTGTGGAATTTCAGATAGATCTAAGGATACATTATTGACCGGAAAAGTTCTGCTTCTGCCTTTGCTATTGAAGAACCGTTTGTGTTATAAATATTCAAGAGACCTGAGTTAAGTATCAGGTTTCCTAGGAGTGACTTGAATGACAGTGGCAAAGTCCACTGGTCTGGTGCCTGGTCGTTAATGTAACTTAAACTTGCAAGTTGTAAAGAACTTCGATAAGTAGAACAATATGAAGTGCAGCTGTTCAACGAAGCGCTCGGTCCGGAAGCATTTCGTAAATGTTGCAAATTCCCCTCGATTATGGTGGCAATGTTGTTCTTTTATAGAAACGAAATTCCTAAACATACCTAAGTATGAACTAGGTATAGTCATTCATGAATAAAACAACATCTTGTTGCAAGTTCCCATTGATTACTAATAATTGAATTGTAATTGACTTTATTGTTTTCCTTAACATATCCTTCAATTACATGTCTTATTAGCTTTGCTTGTTATTGCAAATTCCTTCGTTTTCCCTCGAATTTAAATAAATTGCAAATCGTTCAAATGTCCTGTCCACATTGGATTACATTGCAAAGTCCACCGTGAATAACAAACTATAGTAAAACAAATTGCACCTTCAATTGCCCCACAAGGACTTCAGCTCTCTATCCTTCTCGGTACGTAAAATCAATAGAAAATCTCTTCAAAATAAAAACTGCAATTTTCTCAGACCTTGTGGTGGAGGCCGACATACTGAAGGGTTAGTTGCAGCCTATCCTTTTCCTGGCATAGAATTTCAAGTCAAACAAAATGAAAAACTGTTTACATAATTAATTTGCTGGCAAAAGAACAATCAAAAGGCGGAAGGACGAAGGTGCTTCTCATTTCGTGCAAAAAATTCAAAAACAAGATATATAGGTACAAAACCGACAGCAAAGAAAAAACTTCCTATGACTACGAGTACAACTTGTAGGGAACACTGAACCTTCACTTCACACACTTTGCAACGTCTCAAATTTCATTTTAAATACAATGCTATAGTTTCTTAAAGGATCGAGGGTGGGGTAAGAGAAAACATTTGCATATCGTGCACCACAAGAATATATGGGGGAACCGGATTAAGTGCTTTGTTGCATGTCCTCTTGGCATTTTCCAAGAGCTACGAGTATGTCGTAGCTCATACCCCAAACAATGGGTAGGTGTTGTAATAAATTATCCTTACATTATGCATTTGTATCCTTATGAAAGATACACATACCTTTTGGCTCAGGTATTAAGCATCAATTTAAACAACTTGTCAGAACGCCACTTTTGAACGCGGATTAACGCGCCTCCTTTGCCGATCCGTCCTCGCCACCACTACTGCTCGTCACACGGTGTTGTGCATGGTGTTAAGGAACAATCGTTAAGGACGCGCGAATGGAATATTCAAATAAAATGCGATATTGTAATTTTAAGCGTTATCCTGTTTATTAGGGCTCAGCAGTGTAGATTACAGGCGAACACCCTACAAGGAATTATTTTCCTTTTTAATTTATTAAATATTTGAAAATTATTCGATGGAAACACGCGATGTTAGAACCGTCCATCCGTCCGTTCGTTTATTTTTTGGCTGCTGTTGGCTAAGCTGAAAGTGGGTTTTTCAAGTCCTTGTTAGAAATAGACTGTTTCCGGAAGAAAATAACCACCGGGATATTTGATCCATGAAGACAGTCGGTATCTAAAGGCGGAGAACAATAAACAACGTAAATTCGTGGTGGTTATCGCTATACAATTGGTCAGATGAGTTATCGACTGGAATTATGAGGAACTCCAAAAAATGAATGAGAATGGTATGGAAAAAAAATTGAAGAAAAATATAACCAAACTGTTTGGAAAAAGAAAGTAAAGATTGCCATTTTAAATAAAATAACCTTAAGAAGTTCTTACTTGTCACGTAATACATATGTACGTGGAGTTAAAGGATGAAATTCGAAGCTGAATTTGGAGAATTTACGAAGGGTATACAAAAGAAATTTCCGCAAGAGGAAAGGATTATGCTATATATCTCAGCGAGTGTAACAAAACGTGACCTTAAAAGAGGTACGCTCACTCACGGATATCTATCTACACATTTAGAATCTAATAGTAGAACAATTTTAGACTGAGTTAAATAGCCGGTTTTGTCATGTTCAGCGAAGGTCGTTGGAAAATCCGGTCCTAGAACTAAAAGAGGCTGAAGTTAAAATATAGAGGTTTAAAAGGCGCCGAAAAAAAAATTGGATTGGATCACTCATAAAAGTGTACAACATTAGCAAATTCTTGGCCTCACAAACAAGATGAATAGTCGCTTATAGAAAGATTCTAATGTCCGCAAATTCAGCCAACCGCACAAACGGCGCAGTACAAAATCTTGAAAAATACATAACTTAAGATGTAATTTTATGAGCTACGTATTTCATTGGTTAATGAAGAAAAAGGAAAACAAAGAACATTTGAGGCTGAAGACGATAGTGATTTGCAAAAACGAATCACTTGCACATGCAGCATAATAAATACCGGAGGCTTAAAATTGCCACAAAGCAGATGTAACACAAGAAAATTTAAAAAAGTTTACAAATTTTTTTTTACAGTCCGTTTGATAAGATCGTATACGGCAAAACTCGTTTATGAAAACCGGTTTGGAAGTGGCATTTGCATTAGCAGATAAAAAAATACTTCTGCTAAGATGCTTTGAAAAGAAAAATTTAAAGAGTGTTCAGTTTTTGTCAGAGACGGAAGTATTTTAAAATGAGTGTCGCGTTTGCATCACGTTATGAAGCAGTATTCTTGTGCACCCATCCAAAAGGACCGAAAATGGCATACGGAGCAGCTGCTAAATACATGAGAAAATCAAAAGCATTTGTTAGCAAGTGGGTGCACCATTTTTTCCAAGTTAAAAATGTGGATGATTTTCCGAATCGTGGGTCTACGCCAAAAACAACAAAAAAGCAGGACAAAATGATTCTACGCGTGTTTGAAAAATATCCTCTTCTATCGTTACGTGGAGGACAAGGGATTTTACGTAAAAGGGGTCTAAATGTGTGTTGTGATACGATACGAAGATGTTTACTAGCCAATAATGTAAAATTTCGAAGCACAATAAAGAAACCACTACTGTCAAAAAAACACGTAGAAAAACGACTCAGTTGGGCCAAGGAGAATTTGGACAGAGATTGGAACAACGTTATTTTTTCGGATGAAGCTTCTTTTTGGGCATGGTCTCCTTCACTCATATCTGGTGTACACAATCCAATAAATTAATCTAGCGGACCGTCAAACACCCGGCAAAGGTGCACGTTTGGGGATGCTTCTCAATACAAGGATTTGGCAATTTGTTCATGTTTACAAATAACTTAAACGCATCCAACATGCTCAAAATTTATAAGAAGGCTTTATTACCATCTGCCCAAAGGTGGTTTTAAAGAAGGAATGTGAATTGGTTACTGCAAGAAGATAATGACCCGAAATATAGAAGTCGTTTGTGCAGTGCGTGGAAACAAGAAAATGACGTCGATGTTTTAGATTGGCCATCACAGTCGCCGGATGCAAATCCCATTGAAAATGTTTGGGCATTCATGAAGCTGAAGCTCCAAGGAAAGAAGAGCTCGACGGTCAAACAATTATCACGAAAATACGAGTTTTATGGAGACCTTTGTTTCAAGATTATGCTATAAGATTAGTAGAAAGCATGCGTCGAAGACTCCAAGCAATTATTGATAATGGAGGAGAGTGGACAACATATTAATTGAAAAGCATTCAAGTAAATAAACAAAGTAAACCAGTACAATTAACTTTTTTATTATTATTATAAGTTCTTCTTTAATTTTTGTCGTGTACGATGTTATCAAACAGACTGTAAGTTGATAAGTCAATACTTGCCATTTAAAAATTTAAAAATTATTGCTTGTAAATATTGACCACTTTTTTAGTGGTTCGTATGAAAAATCCAATTTTGAGTCACTTTTCGAGCTTATTGGCTGGTATCTCACTAATGTGGTCTTATGTTGGCTGCAATTGACGCTGGTTTATCGCCATATACGAGTTACTTGACATTTCCGCGTACAAAATACTCTAAGCCCGTTGAATTGCATGATCTAGCTGGCCAATTCACAGGTCCAAAGCGAGAGATAAATTGCTGACCGAACCCATTTCTCAATCAGTCCATTTATTTCTCGGGCTGTGTGGCAGCGTCGTCTTGCTGGAGCCACATCTTGACCAGGCTCAGCTCGTGTTTAGTGGGCGCCATCGATGGTTATTATTATTATTATTATTATTACAAATTCTTTATTTCGTTTAAAGAGCTTACAAAGCAATTTACAAGAATACTGGTATGGAAAAAATCTGCCGTCTGCCTGGAGAGACATTGAGAATAAAAAAAGGATAGAAAAGCAAATTTAAATTTTAGTAATAAATCTTAAATAAAACTAATAGCTTGGACGCAATTAGAGAACTAACTAGCAAAGTGGCATAATATAACGATTTTAATGATTTGAAACATAAAATTACAAAGTTAAATTGCAATAACTGGGTGAATAACTGAGATTATTACAGAAAGCTTTTACGGTAGGTGAGAGCATGATTGCAGTAGTTATACAGGCTTAACCATCCTTCTGTTCCATTCAAAATTTCATAAAAATGCTGCAAAGATATTTTACTTTCTTGGAAGTGTAACCTTCGAATTTCCTGTAAAATAGGACAAACGGCAAAAAAGTGGAAGATATCTTCGTTTTCCCTTCTGTTGCATAGCCCACAAAGTTGAGGTTGTGAGTCAATAAGACACCCAGATACTTAAACTCCTGAACAACTTCAATGTGAGTATTGTTAAGAAACCAATTCTCTTCTAGTAGTCTTCTACTTTTTCGGGCGTCAGAAATAAGTGCCTCTGTGGTTGTTCTCACTGTCATCTTTGAAAAAATGAGTCCGCCGGAACATAAACCGCACCAAACAGTGCATTTTTCTGGGTGCTCTGGCAGCTCTTGCATTGCCTGAGGTTGCTCATTGGACTAAATATGGTAGTTTTTTTTACCCTTTCAACTAGAAATGAGCTTCTTGGATGAAGACAATTTTTTTATTAAGAGCGGATCTTCTCAACCTTTTCTAATACGGAAAATTCGACTTGGGTTTGGCACGAGTTGTATTTTATAAGGTTTAAAACCAAAATCCTTGCATAAAATCTTCCACGTAGTCGAGTAAAACAATCCGAATTGCTGTGACAGCGACGAATGGACAGATCACAGTCTTCATCAACACTGGGTGCTTATTTTCTTCTGTACGAACTCAACACACACGGGGGTAGATGGCTTGATGTCCAATAGCATAGAATTGGTGTGAAATTTGGTCAATATGGCTTGACTTGCTTGGTCGAAGTGCGCGATAAATATTTTTCACAGAGCACGATTTTTGATAATTAAAATTCAATAAATTGTAAGCATTGTTCGGATGTAAGTCGTTTCATGATAAAATGGCAATGCTAACTGAGCATGTTTAACTTTGGCATATGTCACGAATCACGAGTGATCTATCAAAAATAGAACACTGAAAAACCAAACAGCGAAAAAGATCACCTCATAAAACCAATCACATTCTCGTGTTTGTCCTGTGTACTCAAGTGAAAATGTTACAGCTGTTGTCGGAAATGTAAGCATAAACCTGAAACCTCAACGCACCGAAGATCTTAGCAACTGGACATCTGTCACACTACCCTGAGTAGAATTTTGCACAAAGATTTCGGATTATTCGCTTACAAAGTCCAATTGACTTGGGAATGAATGCAATATGACCACGCGCTTCGTTATGATTTCTCTGTTTGTCCTTTAGACCAGCTCAAAATTAATGGCAATTTTGTCCAAAAAATATTTTCGGCGGTAAGCAAAAATCGCCGTTTTTGGGGTTCGCAAAATCTACACATAGTCATCGAGAAGCTAGTACAATCTGAACGTGTGACTGTTTGGTTTGGTTTTTGAAATGGCGGCATTGCTAACCCATTTTCTTCCAATACGACAACGGTAGAAATTTTACAGTCAGTACAGACATGATTACAGTTTTTTTATGGCCAGAAATTGAGAATTTTGGGCGATCTATAAAAATTCCAGCAGGATGGGGCAGCGTGCCACACAAACCGCCCAACAATCGATTTATTGCGCACTAAGTTCACTAATGGTGTAATCAGTCATTTTAGTAATGTTGCTTGGCCGTCTTTGTGCTGCTTTTTGACGCTTTTGAACTTTCTTCAATGGAATGCTATTGAAGATCGATACCATCCGTCACGCTTTTCGTGAAACAGGGGTCAAAACCATCGAAAATGTATTGCAAAGTTGGGTTGACAGGATGGCCTATTGCTATCAGGATGGCAGTCTCTTAAATGAAAAAATATTTTATAATTAGTCAGAAAGCTTACTCAATCAAAAATGTTTTTTTTATAGTTTGCCCACTCTATAGTACTGCGATTCAGGCAGTATCTGCGGGTGAATTCTCAGTAACAAGCACTAGAATAGCTTTGCATTTTTGGTACACGAGAAATCGTATTACATCAATCCGCGTCGGAGCTAAGTTCGACAATATCATCCTGATATACCCTCATACCCCCACAAAAGAAATAAACGATTCCACTAAAGAAAGCCACGAACAGAGCTCTTAATATGACGCTAAAATCGTTAAAGCTAATTTAAATCCAAATTTAGGAAAGTAGAACATCATCAGTAATACGATCGGCATATGCTACATAGATGCCTAGAAAACACAGGATAACTGAACTTGCTTTATAGAAGTGTGTCTCAATAGCTCTGTGGCTTTTTGAACACAAGATCGTTTTTTCTCAGAAATAACTCTCGTTTCTCTACAGTTTTCTTTGAGCTCATTACGTTTAACAAAAGGGTTGTTCAAATTTGTAATCCCTTCCAAATAATGGGATTTATCGAGGTCTTCGAAACAAGCGTCTGTTTGAGCTATGCTCTCATAGTTAGAGCATCATCTCTTGTGCTTATTTCTTTAAATTTAGAAACAATGAGTAATCACTGGGGGCATACTCGTAATTCATTCAGATAATACAACGGATATGGAAGCAATGTACAGCTCATGACGAAAGAGGAAAGAACATAGACTTCTCAAGGGGAAAAGAAAGACAGGCTACTTCAGATACAAAATTCAAAAATAATACCAAAAAATATATAGAAAAATGTCAAGCCAATATCACCCGAAAGGAAACTAGAAGAGATGAGGAAGGAAATTTGCCAAAATAATCAGGCAACTCTGGGGATATAAAAAAACCCGCATAAGCGGCGGTGACAACCCATGTTCCACTCTTAGGCCATACATCTTGAGAAAGAAAGAAAGCTGACTTGTTTCGAAGATTTAATTGATCGAAAATCTGCCTGGTCTTTACACGTATATAGTCTGCGCCGACGGTGAGAGCAACATCGTATTTCTGAATATTTTCTTAGGTATCTGATTGGCCCAACCAATGTGATTTTTGTCCTGTAAGTTCACTATTTACAAATAACTTGCATTCACACTGCTGTGGATCCTAAATAAAACTCTAAAAATCAAGATCTACTCTCATCACCTTATTTATCGGCGTGATGGACATTTCTACACTTATCTCCGGTGATCACTACAGCGGTTTCCACAAACTAATCTGTAATCTATTAGAACTTTCAAGAAAAGAGTAAAAGTAAAATATAAAGAGCAACTTTTCTCAACAGATCTCCGTCCGTCATGGACTAGACGAAATATTTACCTAGAATAATCTTCCTCTCTTTTAATGGTAAAAGATGAACGAAAGATAAGTTACAGATCTATCCTCTCCTAACCCCGGCAACAACTTTCGCTAAATGATACGAGAAGTAGTTTATCCATAAAAAGCGTATCAGTCCGATTAAGTCCTAATCAAATCCGTTAAGATGTTTAATATATATCAGAAGAAGCTGATAGCCAGCTTTTGTTGATCGCTATCCCTCGGTGGCCCTCTCGCCTTCTCGAATTAAATACTGCCGCTTTGCTGCCAATCTATTAATACCCGTGGTTGTGTGAATATGAAATGACGATTTGGCTAAGAGATGACTTTACTAGTATTGTATGGTTTGTGTCAATGATAACAAATTTGGTATTTCGGAGGGTAAGCATCCGTCGAAAAAATATGGTATTTCATAGGTTGTCATTTCACGAACAATTTTCTTTCGCCTTGAATGTCGAATTTTGTAACAATTTTTTCGGCAGTGTTTTTTAAATGTTTTTTGTTAGACATAATCGCTAAGAAAGTCATCAATTGTTCATGGCAGCTTATGACATGATGCAATTCAAAGGGCTTTTGAACGTTACTTCAAAAGTGCTGATTCTGACATTTACAACTAGGACCGTGGAAGACCAGAGAAGAAATTCGACGATGCAAAGTATTGAAAGTCAATCGAACAATAGTTTTCAAACGTTTAAAAACCCTGGGAAAGACACAAAAAAAAGGAAAATGGGTTCTGTTGCATACCATTTGACAGCAAGAGATATGAAAAGGCTAAAAACCATTTCAGATATTTCTGCATCGCATTGTTAACACCGATGAAAAATGGATCCATCCATCCATCGAGCATTGAAACAAAAACGACCATAATATGCCAGTCGTTCACTGACTTTGATAGTGTGCAGAAGTGTTTTGATTTTTCGGAAGAATACGAGTATTCTTAAGTGTGTTTTGCTTCAATAAACATTTTGACGTTTCTCTATTGGGAACCAAGTCAGCCATTCCATCATCGAAAAAGCTGCATTGTAGAAGCGGAGAAGAGGCACCGGTAACATCAGCAGCAGAAGAAGCAGACAAATTAAAAATGGATGACTTCCCATACATCTCCGATGGTGGAGAAGGCCGCTACATGGGGTCAAACAATAGCTTCGCCTCTCTAATGGAATCAGAGTCTGAAAACGAGGACGAACAAGTTGAATGCCTGAACAGCAACATCCAGGCGCTACAACAACGAGTGCTGGCCATCAAAGCCAAACAAATAGCCAGAAGAGCGAGGGAGCAAGAAGAGCCGCAAAATACACTGCAGCAAAAACAACAACATTTTCAGCTAGCTCCAAAGCAGCAACAGTCAAAACAGCGTAAGACTGAATTGCAACAACAACAACAGCAACGGGCGCCACAACAGCAACAGAAAAAACATGAACAAAATCAACAGCAGCAGAAACCACAACAACAACTACTAAGAAAACAACAGCAACACCAAAAGCAACATCAACAGCAACATCAAAAGCAGCAACAACAGAAGCAACAAATACAGCAAAAATCAACGAAGCTAAGGGTACCTCCAATTAATACTTTTAAGATGGAACTTAGGGATACAATACAACTATGTAAGTCGGCCATAGGCAATAATTTTTACATTAAAAGACTTAGTTTAGATAGGCACGCGATCCACTGCAATACAGTGGAGCGCTACCAAAAAATTAAAAGTTTGTTGAAGGATTCGACGACGGAGTTCTTCTCCTACACCCCGAAAGGGGAGAAGCTGCAGACAATGCTGCTGAGGGGAATTGAACCGTCTACCGATCCGGAGGAGCTCCTTGCACTGCTTAAAGAGAAAGAGTGCGATGAGCTCACTATCGTAGGGGTTAAGCCGTTTACAACAGCAAGAGCAAAAAGGGAGAAACGGAAACTACCGTTTTTCTTAGTTCAGTTGACTCCCAACAGCAAACTGGATGGTTTAAGGAGTATTAATGTCCTAGACTACCAGGTTGTTCACTGGGAGAAATTAAAAAGAAGCGAAAACATTTTGCAATGTGTTCGCTGTCAAAGGTTCGGGCACGCCGCGTCGAATTGCGAAATGCAACCTCGATGCGTTAAGTGCGGAAAGAACCACAAGTCAGAAGAATGCTCTCTCGGTAGGGATGGAGGATCTGACAAAAGCCAGCTCTCTTGTGTACTATGTAGGAACACGGGACACACCGCAAATTATCGGGGTTGTCCCAAATTCCAATACATTAAAAGAGTAAATCTGGCTCGGCAGCAGAAAGTGGACGTCAAACGTTCACCCGTTCAAACGCAAACACCAGCCGTTACTCCCCAAGTTACCTTCGCCCAAATGGCGGCGGGTAGGGGAAATACGGTACAACAAGCGAAGGTTGCTTCTCAGGCCCCAGCGCCTAGAGCACCAGAACCGGCAAATGACATGCTAGCTATCTTGCTCTCTATCCAAGGGCAGATGGCTCAGCTTCAACGTCAAATAACCGAGCAAGCTACGCGGGTAGATCAAATATACGCGCTGCTGCCGAGCCTAACGCACCTCCAGTCGTAATGAGTACGTACATGGCGGAACAAACCCTGAAGGTCCTTGCAGTGAATGTTAATTCACTGATTAGGATTGAGCGAAGAGCCACACTTTTTAAGTTGCTTAAAGACCAAGCCCCTGATGTGCTTTTGGTTAGCGAAACTAAGCTAAACAAAAGGCATAAAATGAGGCACAGAAGGTATAAAATCATGCGAAGAAATCGACCCAACTCCATACAAGGAGGAGGCGTTGCAATCTTCGTAAGAAAGGGTATACGTTTTAAAAGAATATACAGTCGTGAAGTACGAAGGTTTCAGGTGCTAGAAGCATGCATCATGTATATCCCTCTCCGTAGTGGAAAGCGGTTATACATGGTGTCAGTTTATGCATCTAAGGCTACTCAATCCATCTTATTCATCTCAGAGCTCGAGACACTTTTTCGATTTCTAAGACTGGAATTGGAGGAAAACTATTTTATTATCGGCGGAGATTTCAACGCCAAACATAACGATTGGGGAAATAATACACCAAACACTAGAGGGAACCTGCTATTCAATTGGTGGGGTCATCACAGTGTGATGTACCGACTCGGCCTAAAGGCGACGGATAGTCCGTCGTTTCCTAGACACGGCTCCTATTTGGATCTCCTGCTGTTTGACACACGAATACAACTGACAGGTACGAACCAACAAACTGTAAACTGTCTTCGCACCTTTGTGTATGACAGTGACCATTGCGGTCTTAGTACCGAAATAACCGTTCCGAACGAAAATGCGGAATTGGATGAGTGTGTTCAAAGGCATTCCTACAACTATAGTAGAGTGCGCTGGACACACTTCTCCAGGACATTGACTAGAGCACTCTCCTCGAATTCGCTCTACCCACCGTCCAACAGAAATCTGTCAAACGGGGAGATTGACAGGTATCTAAAACTAATGGATAAGACAATTAAACGAACAATGGACAAAACGATACCTCGGTATCAATACACTGACAACGAAGACTTGTTCCGCAATTCAACTATAGACGCACTGCACCGACATAAAAGTAGACTACTCTCAAGACTGAAGACCTTGTACAGACAGTTTACTGACAGACACAACCCGGAGATTTTGACATTAAAGTCGTCGATCAAAAACCTCCAAACATTAATAAAAGAAAATTACAGGGCTTCTGTAAGTTTGTATTGGAACAACAAAATTCGGGCTGTAAATACCAGCAACCCGAATATGTTCCCGCAAATAAATAAAATATTTCGGACGAAAGATCAAGACGACCTTTCATGTCTAAAAATCGCCCGAACGACTGACAACGAACGCATACTCTCAACAGCAGGCATAGATCCAAATGAAGCTGTTGATGATGACAACTTCTTTGTGATCGAAGATCCGCAGGAGAAGGTCGAGGCTATAGGAGCGACTTTCCAGGAAGTGTACAAGACAAATGACATCATTGGTCCCAACCACGACCTGGAAATTCGAGTCCTTGTGCACAATTTCTACCTTCGAAATGAAATAGTGAACTGGCGAATCGAGAACTCGGGTTTCACCCAGTTCAGTGACGAGAACATGGCAAATAATGTCATCGCCAATGAAAGGGAACAACCCCCGTTCATTTCGAAGGAAGAGCTTCAAACGATCTTCGACACAATAAGAAGTAAGAAATCAGTGGGAACCGATGGAATACCGAACATTGTGCTTCGACATCTCCCACTAGAAGCGGTGGACATTTATACCACCCTGTTTAACAATGCAATGAATAATGCACATTATCCAGCGCATTGGAAAACTGCGGTGGTACATCGCATCCCCAAAAGGGATAAAGACACCTCCAATCCGGCGAATCTCCGGTCGATCAGTCTCCTTCCAAATATCAGTAAGGTTTTCGAAAAAGTCATCAATAGAGTCCTGACTAAGTGGGTTGAGGACAGAAATATAGTTCCGGATAATCAATTCGGTTTCAAGGCGGGGCATGATGTTATTCATGCCGCGTCTAAACTGGTTTCTGATGTCCAATGGAACAAAGCCAAGAAACAGTGCACTGGTGCCTGCCTGATTGACTTGGAGAAGGCTTTCGACACTGTATGGTTAGAGGGACTCTTCTACAAGTTGGACAGACTGGGTATTAGTAAACCACTGCTGTATATTCTTTTCAATATGCTCACAGACAGACAGTTCATCGTGAAAAATGGCGATGTGACTTCTACTGGTACATTCAACATTAAAAACGGTCTGCAACAAGGTGCGGTCAATTCGCCGATCCTATTCAACATTTACACAAGTGATCTGATAGGTTCACTTCACCATGCCATAGCGTACGCAGACGACTTAATCGCGTACAGATCAGGTCCAAAGATTGAGGTTATAAACATTCTTTTGCAACGTGACTTCGATAAAATTAAGCAATATTGCGACGACTGGAAGTTGAAGATCAGAAGTCGGAAACCATTCTGTTTAGGACGCCTTTGTCTGGGGCCTCTGCGGATACCAGAAAGAATTGGCGTAAGTTTCAGATCGTTGGACAACACGGGCAGCCACTTGTTTGTCGAAATGTAGTCAGATACCTTGGGATCTGGCTAGATCAATATCTGTATTTTAACAAACATATAAATGTTGCTCTGGCCAGAGCCAGAGGTGCTTTTGCCCTTACAAAGAGACTGTTTTATAGCAGACAACTCGATGCGAGGGTAAAGGTGATCTGCTACATGGCCCTTATTCGGCCCATGCTTACATTTGGTTGTCCCGTGTGGTTCAACGTGAGAGCAAGTCTTTTGGAAAAGATTCGGGTGTTTGAGAGGGCTTGCCTTAGGGCTTGTCTTCGCTTGTACAGAACACCAGAGTCTGAGTACATAAAATTCTATCCTAATGAGGTCTTGTACAATACGGCGAACCTAATACGAGTGGACAATTTTGTTATTAAGTTGACTCGAAGGCACATTGCAAGAGCAATGACCTCGTCGAACAACCTGATCTCCGGGGCTTACTACCCTAATTATTTGTATCATGAGAGAGTTCGCTTTGACGGCCTTATTCCTCCAGAAGCGTTCCTCTACCTCGATATGAAAGGTCTGATCCAGGACAGATTAGCGGTGCCGTTAATCTTCCACGTCGCTCGAACAGCTGCGGACAGGCGACTCAACTACGACAGAGACGTCGCACACAGCAGTGCGGAGCGTCTCCGGTTCAGAAGGGCGGTAGGGAGTTGCGACATGAGGGATGTTGTTCGGCAGCACCAACAATTTTGGTGGCTTATAGGAGAGGAGGAAGCTCCATCGTCGAATTCCTCTGTACAGAGTAGCTTCATTAGGGAGCAGAGTGGGTCAGCCTAATTCTTTAGCCGTGGCCGACTTACATAGCTTTAGGTAGGTTTAAGTTAGAAATAAGAGGAAAAAAAAAATAAAATTTAAAAAAAAAAGTAATCGAGACGGGTAACAATTTCTTTGTAATACTCTTCAAAAAAAAAAATTAATTTTTGTATATATTTACAAAACAAAAATTAGTATAAGTAGATTAAGTAGTTTGTAGATTAGTTTTTATGCTTAGTCTTAAGTTTTATATATAAACAAAAATCCATTTACTAAGTTTTTTTTTTTTTTGAAATAATGAAATTGTTTTCTTAGTTTTAAGTATATTTAGTATTGAATAATATAATAAAATAATGTCGTACGTCGAAAGACATATTTAATTGTTAGGTTTAACTTAGAGTGTCCGCATGGGGCCAGTAAGTTAGAATTAAGATAAATTGTAAGTTAATTAAGCTAATTTTAAAGCGTTTTTTGTATAGCAAGTAAGAATTAATGAACTGATATAATAAAAATGCATTGAAAATTAAAATGAATGACCATAATATGCCCAAAGACAAGCAACAATTATTTTTCGTCATGAAAATACGCGCTCAGATGTTGCAAGCCAAGTAAAAAACTGTTTAGCGAACCCCCGGTATTCACCAGACTTGGCTCCTTCTAAAGTCCACTTGTTTCAATCGATGTAGCACGAATTCTTAGTTCTTAAGGAAAATTGAAAGAATGGCTTGAAATGGCCTCAAAGGATGAGATGTGGCATCGGTGCGGAAAGAGCTACTGAATTGCTCCAGCAATTTAATTCCTGAAATATCTCAATCCCGATTCCACGAGCCATCTTTCAAACATCTCAATGAATTTTCATCATCGCTAACTGGTTAAGGCAACGTGTTGCTAAATAAGGCGCGCCTGATGTGCCGTACGTTACAGTGTTTAACTCAAAATAGCTGGTAGGCTCATATGTACCTCGATTTGACGGTACATTTGTTTTACTTCAGTTGTGAATACCCAACGAAAGGCTCGAAATCTGGTAAGAACCGTAAATACGTCTGACTGTACAGTCGGTCCAACCAGCAAGAAGTCGCTCAGTGAGACGTTGGTGGTGGACTTAGCCGAAGCGTCAAATACAACACGAATCTTGGTGGATGAGCTGTCGGACTTAAATATGCAGTGATATGGTAAAAAATAGTCTATTTTAGGTATTGATGATGTTCTACTCATGTGCTGAAGCGATTCGTATTGACTCATGAACTCATTGTATTGCTGTTGAAACTGATATTGACGTTTAAATTTGCGTACCAATGATTCAAGGAGTCTTTGTACCATATTAATAGAGTTTCCTAGTGCGGAAGGAAATTGCCTGAATGGTAAACGTACGACGAATCTTCCATCCTTGGATCGTTGCATATTTGCTGTAAAGTATAATTCGCAAAGCCTTTCCTCTTCAGTTATAGATTTGGTGGTAGTTACATGAGCCTCTAGCTCCCAAAATTTCCGTACAATCCTCTCAAGGGTTGCAATGGATGGTGGAGCCGTTAATTGACAGTAAGTAGTATTGGCATTCTGAGTAGGAACAATTGAGCCACCTACTATGTACCCCAGCTGAGTGTTTTGCAAAACGTGATACGAGTAGCTTTTACCAATTCGTATTTGATCCTGTATAAGAATATCATAGAAGATCTCGGCTCCAACTAAAGCATCTGCCTTTGTCGGCTTGCTGAACCTTGGATCGGTCAATTTAATGTCGCTAGGTATCTTCCATTTGGAAATATTGAAATTGAAATTAGGCATTGGATCGCTAATTCGTGAGACAACATGAAAGCGAAGGTCGGCTGAGTACGTTGTAGCGAGCGACTTTATTTGTGTGTGTATGATGTGACGTACTGACGTTAAAGTCTTATCTACTCCGCAAATAGAGATAGAAGATTTACAGCGTTGAAGTCGTAATTGTAGCGATATGGCTTCTGTAATGAGATGAACTTGAAAGCTTGGGTCTAAGACAGCTCTGGCAATATAGAGCTGTCCGTGTTTACCATCTATGTAAACGAGGGCTGTCGCGAGCAGCATTTGCTTTGACTCAGACTCTTATCTCATCGTTGACAGGCTGGCTGTGGAGGATATTGAAATTGGTGTTAATTGTCAATCTTTGAATGGAGAAAAGTCAACAGAAGTGGCATGAGGTTTTGTTGGGTTTGAAGAAATGGAATACTCATGGACTAACGTATGATGGGTTCCTTGGCAAAGTCGGCATTTATCGGATTCACAGTTTTGATGGTAATGGGGTGAGTGTGAGGAATTTTCTTCATCTATATATGTTATGATTAGGCTTGGAACAATTCGTACATAACTTTGGACGTTGGTAGTAACGAGCGATGTCTTCGGTACCTGTGTTCGATTCACCTTGTAAGCCTTTGATAAAGCTGCAAGAGCAAGGGATGGCTGTGCATAGTGTTGTTGGGATGTCTTACGTTCGAGTTGCTGTCATCTTTTGTCCAAAAACTTAAACAGTTCCTGAAGGGTGGGATGTCTGTCCGTTGAGCATACATCAATCCACTTATCGTGGTTGTAGTGAAATGGACCCAATGAGGAACTGGTCGTGCGAGTGAGGTTAAAGAGCGCAAATGCACGTTCACTGTGTCGACCAATTCACGAATAGTATTTGCAGTAACCTTCGAAATCGGCAAGTAGTTTAACAACCCCTTAACATGTTCCTCGACGATTATCGAATTGTTCGCGTACCGATTACGCAGCATCATAAATGCTTCGAAATAATTTTTTTCCGTGACCTCAATCGATTCAATTATGCGAAATGGTTTGCCCGATAGTGACGAATCATTGTTGTCCACAAATGCCAAGAAGGTTTCATAGTACGACATACACTTAGTATAGTCCCCGGAAAACGTAGGTAACGTAACCTTTGGTAACTTGACTGTTGACCCGCCGAGGGATGTGTTTAGGATTTTACTGTCTCTACCGTGATCTGACGCTTACGCTTACGCTTACACTCATTAATTGCGGTTGCCAGCGAAGGCTAGAGTGATAAATATTTTTCTTCGAATGACGCACGCATCGTCCCTTCAGACTCGGAAGGATCAGTTTCATCGAGAAACGATTGAAGAGCATCAAAGTCATTGGAATATTTCTCGAGCGCCGTTAATCTAATCTCCAACTCGCATATTGTAGCGCCCTTTAAGTATGTGACTACGAAATCCATTATGCGATCCTGCTGACCGATTAGTGATTGTCTGTTGGCTTTCGCGGCTGCTACCTTTCGCTCACTCATTTCGTATAACGGGGAAATTATTTCGCGAACGTAATAATGTTTGGAAAGTAAGGCAAACCCAAGTTTGCCATTTCACGAACAATAATGACGCTTAGTAGAATCCTAGACAATATTTTTGTCTTAAGTCAGCTGCGGCGATCTTCTATGCCACCATTGTGGTTAAAGTTTCTCGAATATATTGACAAAAAGTAGATATAAAAGTCCACCCGTTAAGGATTCCATGTATTCCTAGTGTCAGGGCATGGAAATCATTGGTGAATACTTTTGTGCACTCTATGGTACTAAGGTTGAGTTGAGTTTAATTTGAATTTGTGAAGAAATATCTGCGACATACTTACCGGATCTATGCAAGAGACCTTATAGCATCTTTCGGTAGACGCACATTTCATTCGAGATTGGCTTTTTAAACGCCATTCTCTGTTACGTCAACTTAAAAGTATGAATTGAAGGGGGTTCCTCCAGGCCATTAAGTGTTGGGAATATTTCTATCTGAAATCTAAAACAGCAATGCCATTCGCACAAGCCACAATCGTGTACCCTTCATTGAGGATTTCAAATATTTTGTAGAATACCGTAAAATGAGCAATTTTCAAAGTAGCCTTGTTAATTTTCAATGACATTACACTAGAACAATTCGCTTTGCTCAATTTTAGCCTTTTGGTATGCAATTTTCAATAGAAACTTAAAAACCAACATAAGTACCAGTTCGTCGCAGATCTTGAATTCAGTTACGCCGAAGCTTATTGATTTATTTTTATTTGTATAAATGATGGTCATTAGCCGACAACCCCCTTCACCATTTGCTACTTAAACCATTAACAAACACATAGGTGAACAATTTTAATTTGCAAAAGCAAATTAAAGCGATTACCAAACTAAATAAGCGAAATGCAATCAGCAGCCAATGCCATTAAATGCCGCAATGGTCAGCCAATTATTGCTTTGATTTTGGGTTTATCTTTCATTTTATGGTTTCTCTAAGTCTTCCATAGAAATCACCAATCGCTAACACAACCACTGACATGATCAGTACAAAAAGGCTCAACTATAGATACAGAGATACAGCAGCTAACGCAATCAAAGAGGTGAGAAAATCACTTGAACCAAGAAATGATCTTGGGACCGCCATTGCCGTTGCCACTGCTGCTGTTGTTGAAAACCACAAAAAACTGAAAATTTTCAGATTTTTTTTTCCACTTCAGCAAACATCGATCACCTCTGGAATTAATGATAGGAGGGCAGGCCACTGTTGGATGCGACTAGTTTGTGGTTACAGCAATACATCTCTCAAGTTTCACATCTAACTGGGGATACTGATTGCTGAGACTGCTGCATTGCCAACAGCAGCAGCAGCAGTAACACCATCAACATTAACATCAACGAAAACAGCAGCAGCGGCAACAGTGAAATCAGATGTATTTAGCCATACTCATTCATTCAATCTGTATCTCAATGTATATGAGTAATATGGGTATCTCCATATCTGATAGATACCCACACTGATACTGAGAATTGAGAAAAGAAAGCCATGCCAAGTTAAGACCGACAGACAGTGTGGAGCTGGAGTTGGCACTGAAACTAACGCTGAATCTGATGGTGCTTAACTCTACTTTGCTTTGATTTTGGTTTTGGTTTTGGTTTTTGGTGTCGATGAACATAATTGGATGGCAATACAATTTCGAGAATAGCGCGCGGTCCGCTTTGAAAGATGCCCCGAAATAGCAGGGTGCCTAAAATAGCCAATTATGTGCGGATCAATTTGGGAAATAATAACTAAGTGATACAAAAACGTTCACACATTTATTCGAAGTAAATTACGGTGAAGGCAGAGAAATTCGAATGCGTCGTGAATAGCGCTGCAGCAAGTGTTAGTCAAAATTGAAGGTGATGCTAATGTAGCTGAGGGCTAAGATTTAGTTTTTACCTGATTTGTGATCATACATTTGGCAGTTGGACTGTAATTGAATGGGTGGCTCTTAGTAGCCAGTAGCTGCTGGCATATATCGTAAGGGTGTTGGTTATAATTGAAAGGACAATATTTGACCAAAGGGTATATTGTTGTTAACGATGCATCTGTTCTGATGACATACGAGTATGTTGACTTCAATTTCTATATTATGTTGATCAAATAGTCGAGTTGGAGATGTGTTAGATGTGTCATTCCAAACATTTGAACTATCTGTTAACGGACATATATCCAAAACATACATCTGGAACTTTAGCTGATTGTACGCAAAGGGCTCTTTTCAAAAACTTGAATTCATCCCTCCGGAATAAAAGGCAGGTTAAATTGCTTATTCCTCAATCAAATTTCAATTTTCAGTAAAAATTCTATGTGTTCCCACAACCGTAACAACGAATCTTTAGGTGTTGTAACAGGCCTTAAGACGACGACTCCTATAGAAATCAGTAGCAGCAATATCTTAGCAGAGAAGCGTAGCTACAGGACCGCATAACAGAGAGCATTTTCCAACAGATTGGCTTTAAAGCTGCTCTTGATATGATGGTAAGCAGCAGCATGTTACCTGGACTGTGAGTCCAGAGTGCGATCTAGCCATTCAAATGATAACAGAGTACCAAACTGACCTCCGTCGAGTACGCACGATATTTCATTCGCCGCCGTCTGCAGTGACACAACGACAAGGTTTTCACTTCGCAGCCTTGCTTAGCATCGTCGTTGTTTGTGTTTTTTCTTTTCTCAAAAATTCAGAGTGGACATCGCATATATTCGCGTCCTAAAAAGTAATAATTTTTCTGCGTACGTCCACGTCTGTAAATACACAGACCAGCTGTGTTTGCACTAAGTGAAACACAGGTAGACGCCGCCAACACCTCTCAGATCACTCTGATATGAAGCTACCTGGCTACGAACTAGTGCCATTATTCTTCTCTCATCACGGCCTCGCCATCTACGTGCATAGCTTACCGTAGCTTACCAATCTCCACCACAATGTAGTCTTTGTTCCAATCCGGAATTCAGTTTCATGTGGTTAAAATTCCATCTCCGTAAGCAAATTATCCACTACTGCTTTATTTACAGAAGCCCCAAACTAGACATCAATTCGACCTTTAACGAGTACGATGCGCTGTCTGACTCCATACAAAGAATTGCATCCCTGTATCCTCATACTGAAATCGTTATTACGGGCGATTTCATTATACACAATTCTGGATGACTTCGACATTCTGGACAGACAACACCCGAAAGACGGTGTGTTGAGATCTTCGCTGCGGAAAACAACTTGACCCAGCTTGTATGTGAGCCCACGCGAATCCCAGACATTGATACGAGTAGTCATACCGCCAACATCCTGGACTTGTTTCTAACCTCTCACCCTGATAAGTACACTGTTGATGTGCTCTCACCTCTAGGCTCGTCGGACCATTGTGTCATATCAGCTAAATTCTCGTACATTGACCACACAGTTAGAGAAGAAATTCCTAAAAGAACAGTATGACAGTACGAGAAAGCCAATGGGAGTGGACTTAACACCATCTTTAGGTACGACTCGAGCTGTAAAGAGGTTGTCAGAGTAAGAGAAATGTTATTTCGGTTGTATAAGACCAACTTTCGCACTCGTGTAGTAGCAAGAGTACTTAAAGATCTTAACGCTCACAAATCCGCTGGTCCATGGTAGATCTCCCCGTCTTCTGAAGATGTGTTCTTCTATGCTGGCAAAACCACTGAGTAAGCTTTTCCATCAATCCTAATTTTTAGGACCATTGCACTTACGTCCCTTCTTTCAAAGGTCATGGAAACGCTGATAAATTCACAGTTCATGAAATATCTCGAAACACGACACTTCTTAATGGCCGGCAGTAAGGTTTTCGTAGCAACAGGTCCACTGGTGGTTTGATGGCAAGTCTCAGCGAATAGTGGAACCAAAATTTACATCAATCTGGCGAAAGCAAGATAGTTGCACTTGATATTTCTTAGACATTTGACAGAGTTTGGCATCAGGCTCTTTTATCGAAAATACGTTCTTTTGGAATCGACTCTCTTCTTCAATGGATGAGAAATTACCTTTCGGAACGTTCAATTCATGTTGTCTTGGATCGTTTCAAGTCTGATATTCACAACATAAATGCTGGTGTACCCCAGGGCTCCGTTCTGTCTCCGACACAAAAAAAAAAAAAAAAAAACACTGTGGCGCTGGCAGCCCGGTATGGGCCATGGCCTAGCTTCTTAACACTCATTTGTGTTGCTCATGTTGTCATTTTTGTCACATTTGAGCGGGGCCTACGGTTTATCGCCGGGCCCGAACGGCACTCCTTAGAAGCTTTTTCGTAGGCAATTTTTTACTTTCGGGAGTTTGCCAATGCCCGCCGAAAGGGCGATGGCGATTTGGAAAATTGTTGGTGCTAGTCCAATGAGCTAACTATCGCGCCATCGCCATCGCGTTCTGTCTCCGACACTCTTTTTAATTTTCATCAATGATCTCTTGTCTGCTACTTTTAATCCAATTTACTCCTTTGCTGACGACAGTAGGTACTCTCCATTTTTCATATTTGTTCCCGAAATCAAGTCCGTGCTTTTCGGCTGTAGAACGGGAACGGCTCATTAAATTCCGATATAAACAGCATAACCATATGGGCAACTACCTACAGAGTGAAATTTAATGCTTCCAAAACACAATGCTGTCTGCTGTCGTTTAAGCGAAATTCAAATACCCAGCCATTATCCATGGATGGCACTTGCATCGTTGAAACCGAAAAACTTTCCATTCTCGGCATGTGTGTCAATGACAACTTACATTGGAATGACCACATATTCGAAGTCGCCAAAAATACTGCGAAATGCCTAGATTTACTTAAGCGATGTAAGAAATATTTCACCCCCTCTGATCTGACTTCAATATATAAGGCTTTCATCCCGCCAAAATTGTGGTACAATGCTCACATCTGGTCAGGTGCTCCCAATACTTTGCGCCTACTAGATTGAATAGGATGATGCTAATATCACACAGTCGATTGACATACTCGACCACCGACGTAAAGTCTCCTGTCTCACCTTGTTCTATCGCTATTTTCACCACCAGTACTCCTCAGAAATTGCCAGTAGCATTCCGAAACTTCAAACCTCAAACCGTAACACCCGTCTCGCTATGAATGCTCATCAGTACACCCCCATGCCCACTTTCGGATGCACCCTGAAATATCGTGATACTTTCCTAAGCCGAACAACTCGCTCATGGAATGCCCTGCCGAGATTTTCATTTTCTAGGCATTACAACCTTCAAACATTTCAAACCAACGTAAATCGGTACCTCTCTTTTCTTCCGCCCTAAATTTCCTTCGCCCGCGCTATGTGCAAACATTTTAAGGGTACATAATCCCTTGTGTGGGCGCAAATTATAAAAAAAAAAAAGATAAAGCAGAACGCACTGCATGTATAATGGCGAGGAAAAAAGGAGATAAAAGTGTATCCACACCTACATAAACCCGGTGGGGTAGTACCAGATTACGCCTAGGAAAGAGTAATAAACCACTGCCTACGTTGGATATCGAAAAATCTCCGATTCAAACAAAATTCAGATAAAGAATTGCTTAGCTGCTGCAAAGGAACAATAACTTTGTAGGCTTTAAGAGAAATTCTATCCTGAAAACCCTGGCGCTCTATTCCGATTACTGGGTGTTAAACTTTGTCGCAAGGCCTTCAAAAAATTGAAATTCATTGTTTTTTCCAAGAAATGCGGCGGCGTGAAATTTTGGCCCATTGTGGGCTTTAGGTGCTCATGCAGTACAACAGACGTATCTCCTTGCTGAAGCTGGAGAGTCTTATACATCATTGTTTGGCGGGTTTTCAGTAACTATAATTATATGGCGTTATAATCTACAATGGTCCAGTGCCTCTTATAACATGACTCTCCAGCCAGTTGCCTTCAGTATAACTGGGCCATTCGTTGCAAACCGTCCACTAACAGACTTTTAAAAAATTGGCATTTGGAGTTGACTTCTGAGTTTGTTCTTTCAAGAGAGATGATACAAAAAAATAACACGACAACGCGTCACATTGTTTAAATCCTCTCAGATATTGAAGGTCTGACTGCAACAAGATAATGGTCCGAGTCGATGTTAGCTGCTCGAAGCTGTCAGACATCCAAAATATATATCATGAGGAGCACCTTATATTCGTCAGAAGATGAAATCAGAAGTCAACCATGTCCATGTATGGATATCAACCTATAAAAACCAAATTATTAACCCGCATCAGCCTTATAATAGTGTGAGGACTGTACTTCATCACTATATTACCAAAGATGCCCACTTTTCCTAGCTTGGATTTCAAATTACTAATTGGTGTTTGCAATTGCGTGTCTGACTGTAACAAGATGGAAGTCTGAGTCAATGTCAGACTGTTCATACATATTTGTTGGAGGATTGGTCCGCATTGTCTGCGTAGTGGTTGTTGGTCACAGCGGAAATCCCTTATTTTGCATCATATCGTACAGGTTATACAGTCCAATTTTCTCATTTAAGATACCCTTTCTTTCCAGACTTTTGTTCAAATGACCCTGGAAAATTTTAACTTCATACCTAGTCCACTACTCGTAATGGTTTGTTCAACAGCGTATAGATGCTGCCTCTGGTATCGTCGTCTTTCTCTTTAGAAAAACTGATTTAAACAACAAACCTATCATTGATACCAGAGCGCTTAATTTGGCTGGCGTAATTTGCGAACCGAGAGTGAAGATGGCGTAAAATCATGCACCTACACACGTCATGCTAAATTATGCGCCTCAAAAAACTTTTTAAATGAATACTCTTAAATCTCGTTCATAACTAAATCTGAAGCCATTAGAAGCGTTAGAAGGCCATAGCCCCTGAAATACTCATCATCCAGAGACAAATACGTGCATCAAAACGTATCTTCCAACTAATTCCGATCTTTAACAAGGCACTGTCATCATATTTCACTATCTGTCACTGCACATTCATTTAAAGGTACTCAAGAGAAGGGCGTTGCCGCAAGCATAGGTAAACTTTCTTGTTGAGAATTTCTATCTCACCAATTTTCTTGGGATTTATTTGAACAAACTGTTGTCTTTTAAACATCAATCAAGTACAAGTATTTGTCAACATTAGTTGTCGCGTATTTTTTTAATGACAAGACGATCCCAACCCAGACGCCTTTGGCGAATTCCTCAAATTTGAAACTATAATTTAGCACCTAAGTAACTCCCACTTGTCTCATTTGCTTTAATTTCTTCCTACAACCAATCTTAGACTAACACTGTTTTGTAACTAGTCTGGAGCGATTTACTGACGCCATCTACTCCTAACCATGTCAGAAGCCTCTGAGGTTACACTTAAATCGAAGTCCCCCTCTCAACCAAATAATTAAATCCACTTTACATAAAGAAATTCCAGACACATACGTGTCTACATGGTCTTCCCAACAGTACAGTAGCCTCGAGGGGAAAACTCGTTATTGTTCAATTGCGTTGGCATCACTAGCTCCTTTCCGCCACTGCCACGCCCTGAGGCACCTAACCAGTTACAATAAATTGATAAAAATGCGATGTTTGCATATGGAAATTATTACGCTTGCACTTGGCCAACAGGCAAAGACTGCTTACTGTTGACTGTTGACTGCAAGACTGGTTACCCAGAACAAGGCACTGGCTTCTGCTTCAGATTAATTCCATAGGCGATACGATTTTATTATGTTGATTTTATAATCCCGTCCAGGAGCAATTATTTCATTATCTACCATACTCCGAGTAGAGGTTAACTTGCAGTGGCAATTGAAAAGAATTTAATTTTCTCCAGTTTTCCTTCGTCCGATGGTTTAGTTTCAGTTGCTTGAGTCTTCTGTCTTGACTTCAAAGATTGGCGGGCCCTGTTGTTCCAGATGGCGCCCTTTCAAGTATCGACTTAAATCGAATCACAAGGTAAGAGGCAGACACGTCGTTATTAGTATTACACTCAACTGAAATGGAACACACTCTTCGCATAATGATTTAATTAGACACTCGTTATGACAGGCCATGCAGCGCTATGATATCCTTATTAACTGAACGCATGATCAAACGACTCAATTTGATGGCTCGCCTGGCAAGTGCGATCGAACACTTTGAAACAATTACCTTCAATTTTGGCCATTAATGGACCGGTGAGGTGAGTAAATGGACTGCCATTGACGTGACAGCGCAACATGATCATGGCAATATCAAACAAAAAACAAAAAACAAAAAAAAACAAAAACGACAACAACAGTAAAACCAAAAACATTTTGTGCGCCCAACATAATTGATCTGTCAAAAGCCTCATATGATTTTATGACAGATGACGTGCGGAGTGCTAGCCACGATGATGCAAGCCCATTTAAGCTGCTGACGTTTTGGTTTTATTTTTTTCTTTTTTCTGTTTATACTTTTCAGCTTTTATGACTCAACAAATGTTTCTTGGTTGTTGCTTTATTGCAATCAACATAAAACCAACAGCTGCCAGTCGAATAGAGAACAAAAGGCGAATCAAAAACGCAACACACAGCCAAACAGGCAAACAGACAAACAATCGAACAAAAAGCTGTGAAAACAGATTTTTGACGTTTGAAACACAGGGATGGCTCGAATAAATGGGCGCTGGACAGAGTGGTGATTAAAAGATTCGTCTCTTGACAGAATCCGTGTGTCAGAAGTAATGACATCACAAAAAAAATATTGCGAACCATGTAATATGCAAAGTACACTACAAATGTACAAATGAATTAAGATGCGAATACTACTGCGATACAAATGAACGGATAATACTTTAAACCGAAGAAAATTAAGGTGACATAAGCTGCTTTAGGGCAGTCAATAATTTGAATGCACGTAAGAGAGAATTGGTGTTGCGATATAACCTCGTTAACAAGAGGGGAGATATTTATGAATAACGACTTGGTCACAATACTGCCAGAGATGTACCGTGAAGGTCGTCGCTATCCTGGGGGAAGAATTACAACAAAGTTATTGTTCTTAATTATGTGTGTGAACTGACGTTTTAAAATGACAGCAGAATAGCCTTATTATATTAAAAATACTGAAGAGGTCTTCTCAAAAATTTACTCGATGGATAAAAGATAACATTTTGGAGGCTATTGAAAAAAAAAAGAATGGATAGCAAAATGGATACACAAATGTCATGCTACTACCGTTTCATGATCTAGAGAAAGTTGATTAGAACCCAAACATTGCCTTCGCCAAGTGATTTGAACTGATATATACGGCTGGGAAAGAAACGTGTGACTTAAGAGACAAAATAATATAAAAAAACTCGGTGAAGGCAGCAGTCTAGTCAAAGTCTATAAAAGAGCGAAATCAGCCAGACTATTAGCACTCAGAAAATGTCATCTACAATGAGTCGAAAATAAATAATTCCAGTCTCAACTTTTGGCCGGATTTGCAACTTGACCAAATAACTCGGTGTTGACGAATCACTAACGGATGGATAAAAGGAACGCTAATAGGATCTTAGACCTGAATGCTGGCTGTGGCAAACATGTAATGCCAGGTACAATCATGGATTGTTCTGAGGGTGGCGTCCGGTCTCCACTGTATCGGTGGATGTTAGTCGATTCATTGCTTTACACTCTCAATAGTTCTAACTTTTGCGGTTAAGCATATGATGATGATGCAGCTGATTTGTCTGTTAGATTGAGTCTAATCACTGTCACTGCTTTTAAGCAAAAACAGTCATCTCGGCTGCATTATGGTTGCATTGTGGCTTAACGTAGCATGCCTGGAACTGCTATATGTTATATGCAGTGATGAATCTCCATTCCCTTGATATTTATACATACAATGAGCTGCACTCTTAAAGCCATCTACCATTTAAAAAAAAGTGATGTGGCGGAGGACGGCCATTAGAGCGAGGTACCAAGAATTCCAATAAAACAGTAGAGCTGACTTCAGTTGTTTCTAGAAGCGTTCGACAAGCCCATTTGCGGATGGTGTTGAGTAGTACGAAGGTGCTTACAGCCGTGAGCATTTACGAGGATTTTGAACAGGTCAGTTTTAAATTTTCAATGCTCAAGCACTGAATATGACCTTAAAATTGTTTGAGCTTAAGTAGATCCATATAAATATGCTCAAAGCCCTGCGATGGAAGATCGAAGTTTTCGATAGGCGACACTGTACGGCAGCATTTCGACCGGTCCATCAAATTCCATACAAAGCGTTCTGAAACCAGTATGCGGGAAGTAAGTTGTTTAGTATGAATCAATAAGTGTAGCGAATTGAAAACCTGATGTCTGAGGCACTCCGGGACAAAAAGCCGAATGAATACTTTTGCAACAGCTCAAGTTTCGGATCTGAAGCGTCGAAATAGGATATCGCAAGATCTCGCTCAGCTCGGTAACTGTTGAATTCGCTTCAACGCGAGACAATGTGTCTGCGACGATATTGTCTTCACTAGTGACATCCGATGTCTGCTGCTAATTGGCCAATAAGCTCCAGCCTCCGAAATTGCCAAGCTGAATCGCATTCGGAGGGTTTCTTAAATGCATGGTCGGTATAAATGTAATATACCGGCCATCGAAGACATGCTGAGCATGCAACTCTCTATCCTACGTTGATTGCTTCTGGATGAATAGAGAAGGCCAATGTTGTGCCAGGCTATTTCACAGCGCTGTTGAAAGACTGCACCAATGGCTTGCGTTGATGTCAAGGTGTGCTCACAAATGATTTCTCCAACGCTAGTGTCTAGATGATTTCCTGAGAACCTTTGACACTTGAATGTTAGTTGAATACTAAGCGGTCCCATTCTTTATGAATTTTCTGTAAAAATTAATAGTACCCAGAAGAGCACGGAGCGGAATGATAGCCTTAGAGAAGGGGAATTCAATGCGAAAAGATTAGATGGGTTAATAGTGCGTGCGACATTTTTAAAACAGCGTCTTCATATGTTCTCGATGCTACTGTTGATCCTTTGAGTCCACCAAGAGATCGTCGCTATAGGTGAAGACGAAAAGGAGATCCCGAATCACCTCATTCATTAAACGTTGAAATGTGTGTGCGGCTTTTCAGGCCAAACGTCAGAATTGGGAACTCCTATAGTCCGAAAGCGGGTGATGATCGTCGTGTTTCTGATGTCTTCGGATGCGACAGGTATTTGACTAAATACGCGAACCAATTCGTTGGAAGAAGGACATGCTGGAACGGCGAGTTATGTCAAGAGAAACGATCTTTTCGAACTCAGCCTTTGCTATTTTGAGACGATACAATGAGAGTCGGCTTTCCTTGTTGGAGATTGGTGCTGCGGCTTTCGTTGAACTGTGGTGAAGGTTAGACAACTGATGGAGATCGTGCTACCTCTTCTGGTTGGGTGATACTTCGAAATTGGGTAAATGTGTTGTTGAAGCTTGAGCGAGAGATATTTTTCCTTTTTCTGAGCATTCTATTGCTCCGTCTATGACGCGCTGCTTCTTGCAGTCGACGAGTAAGCCCAAATAGCTCAGCCGGTCGGCTCCAATGCTGGAAACACGGATATCAGATATTACTCATATGATTTGCGAAGTGAGAGCCCTGCTCAGGCCGATATAAAATGTGATGTTAACTGCACATAAGATGTTACTCGACGAGCCATTGGCAGTAAGCAAATTGTAATTAAGAGCTATTACATCCTGTGTCAATCAGGAATTTGTCTTTGGTTTTAGTATTTGTGACGAAAAAGGTGGCAGGAAGAGAAGCAACAGCCATTTGACGCCTCTAGTGATTCTCGTTGGAGTTTTCCTGAAATTTATTTCTAGTAAAACACTTTTTAGGCTCCCTGTTGAGGTTTTTATGATACCAGCAGATGATATTTAAATTTGATGGTGCATCATTCTTGTGTTTCCCTCGCGGCATGGATCTACGAGCATTTTGATGTTTGGCATCTGTCAGTCGGTAATGTGACGTTTGTGTGGTGACTAATGCCGGCGTAAGTGCTGCCACTTGGAGCGGAGTTTTGGATAACAAGGCAAACTCTTGTCTTACATTTGCGATAGCCAGCGAGTAAAAAACCTATTTTTTCTGAATTTACTATTTCAGCAAACATTTAAACTTCTCATGTTCTCGTAATTTCGGTGGAATTGCAGAACGATTTGTCCGATGCCAGTTTTCGAAAAGAAACCCATAAATATTTATTTTCACTCATCTCAATACTTCAGTTTCTTAAAGCTAGAATCTTTCACAACTAGAACTACCTCTTTTTAGCTGGCTTCCCCAAGGCCTAGAAACAAAATTACACCCGTGAAGTTATGGGCCCGTTATCTTATGTATCGAAATACATTAGCCCATGCAGTTGGGACTATTCACGAGTGTCTACCTCATCCAAGCCAATACTTAGTGAATAATTTTAAGTTGCAGGAAAAAAATGCCGAGACGAAATATATTTTTTTTTTTTTTGAAAAAAAGTATGACCGCCCAAAACCGATTAAAACCATTAATTTGAGTCATTTTCTGTCAAAACACTTTAAAATACGACTGCAGGCCGCCCAAAGGAGTCCGCCACAAAAAACTAGTTCATATCAGCGGCTAATAAATAAAATCGTAATTTCTCATTCTCACACCCCTCGCAGTGGCAGCAGCAGGAGGAACAGACTACCCAGAGTCACTATGTAGCCTTGTGTTGTCGTGCCTATTCTGGTGGTGTGGCGGTCGGTGGTGCGAATTGCTGGAACACACTTGGTGTGAAGAGAAATCGCGCAAACCACCCGAAGAAACATAATATTTGCATACAGCGTCACAATCAGTTTGAACGATCTAAGAAAAATGCAAAAATGGGCGCAATTTTCCCTGCCGCAATGTTTTCTTAGCTAAACCTTTATAGGCTCTGAAAACGCATTCTTCATCGTGCCTTAGCTTGAATCTGAGCGTCAGTCTCAAATCGGGTAAGACATTCCGCAGAGCGGTTTAAGTTTGCTGCCTGCTACGCGGCATTTGGCAGCCAATTTTCAAAATTGCGTGCAGTGCATTTTATTCATTTAGCCTGGCTGCAGTTGGTGTAAAGCTGCTGCAGAGTTTAGCCGTAGGTCTGTAATTTTTTATTTTTTGTTTTTTCTCAAGTTGTACCTTGGATCAGGTTGTCCTAATAATTTGCTATGTAAATATTTGTTGTTCTACGTAAACTCTTTGGGTGAACAAGTCGGCGAGTTGCACGCAATGCTACATCACAAACTGACGTGTGCGGACAAATCGTACGCAACTCATATAACAAACTTAGAGTTGCAGTACACTGTTGGTTGGGCGCTGCAAGGTGAAAATAATGAAAATTGCATGAGAGAAATGAAAAATTATTGCAAAGCTAATGTTACGTAATGAGCAAGAAAAGTGCTGCCCCGGGCCAGCTAAATTCTGGGAGGTGCTGCTTTGAGTATGAGTATAAACGGATATAGTCTTTTTTTCATTGAATTTTGCAGCGAAAGTGTTGCGTAGCTCTATGAAAGGCATTCTACATGTCTGTGTTTTTTGTTCCCAATTTTTCCCAGAGTTTGGTTGGGATCATTGTTTGTCATTGCATGTAACGCACTCATATTATGAATATAGTTCAACCATGATATCAGTGATATCAGTCAGATAGCAGTTGCCATTTAAGTGTCATAGGCATAAGCCAGTCATCATAAGGCAATTGTGCGTTGCGAAATCGTACTTGGTAAAATTAAAGTCATAACAGAACGACACGCATTGCGTACTACGCATGAAAGCGTTGTCAGAGTGCGTTGAAACGTACAAACCAAGTAAGAATATAGATCCGCTTGGATTGAATGTTTGCAGGACCCAAGGGTTGACATTTGACTGTCTTTTGAATGAAAGTTAAGAGAAAATGCTATTTACTTGGCTTATGTGCAACATGTTCATGTGTTGATAGACATAGTTGTATGAATGTTGAACATATTGCCTTTTAACAAAGGCTAACAGAGAGTTAGAGGTCTATTATTAATATCTACCAAAAGTATATTTGAGACAGCAAAGGTATTAACATAGCAATTTACGAAATTCGACGATTACTCGTTTTGCGTAAATATGTTTACATAGATAGTTGTACAGTCCGAGATGGACCTGAGTCTCCGCTCCAGTTACGCGCACTAAGTTGGGTGAGGTCCATTTCTACGTGTTTATGCCTTCTAGGGTGAGGTAGTTTTCTACTCAGTCTTCTCTTTGGGTTGAAGTCGAAAACTTCCCCGGCTGGGACGATGGTGGACATGGGGTAAAGGTGACCTACCTGTCTGCGCCGGGCTATCTGAACATTTTTAACGAACTCGGGATCGCGGTATAGTTCGTACAGCTTGTGGTTGATACGTCTTCTCCATTGCCGCAAAGAGGATCGACAATTATCCGAAGAAATTTTCTCTCGTAGCGTTCGACCGCATCTTTATCCGTTTTCGTCAGTCGTCATTTGTGCGTAGGACTGAGATAATCGTGTCTTGTATAATGTCATTTTGGTTACTCGAGAGCTGTACTACTCAATGGCTTTCTAAGCCTAAAGAAGCACCAGAATCACTGTTGCTAAATTTTTTGAAGGATTTCCGCACTGGCGTCATTGTCACAGTTAATAGCAGAGCTGAGGTAGATAAAGTTACTTACTACCATTATTTCGCACAATTCTTTTGAAGACGATGTCAACTTTATTTTAAAAAGTCCTTTGATAAGACTTATTCCCCTGTAATGGGCACAGTTAGTTAAATGAATCTTCCTTATTTAGGATCGGATCGGGGCAATGCTGAGGATCTATTCGGCGGGTACATTTAAGTCGACCAAGATCTTGCAGATGAGTTTATGTGTACTGCTTTAAAAATGCCCTGCACTTAAGCCTTGAAATTGCGGTCCGGACTTAATCTTGGTCAGGTGGAGGAAAATGTTTTCTCTCTCTGTTCAGCTTGAACGGTTCATTGTCCCTAGTGGAGGGATGATACTCTTTTCAGTTCTTTGGCAGAGTATGATATTGCCTGTTTTCATCTGAGTTGAATGGGTCATTCTACCTGACGGTGTGCTGTTCATCATAACAGCTTAACAACCTCTAGAACTAATATTTTCAGATTCTCAGCACCACGGTGCTTTCACTATGAGGATTCCTTTTCCATCCCTCTGTACCTTGTAATTGGTACAATACATCTATAGTTTATTGAATCGCAGCCGGGACCCGATTCTGAAACTCCCAAGTACTGTCAAAGTCTCTTTTGCTCATAGAATATCGAGAAGTTAGAGCTAGATAATTCTGCGTCGAAAGTCCTCCTCTCTGAGAAGCATGACATTCTATGTTTTCAGGGCACCAAAACCGTGGCGCAACATTCTTGTGTTACTAACGAAGACGGAAAATGTGCTTCATTTTGGGAACCCTTGAAGGAATACTCATTCTCACAGAGAGATTTGAGAAACAAGAACGGCTCTTCCTTTACTACTGCTTTGCCCATTAAGTCATGGTATGACCCACAATTTTATCGACACTTTTTAACGACTGATCTGAAGATTAAGATCTCATATTTTTATGCCGACTTTACACTCACAATTTAAACTTGGCCCTCAGCCCAAATCTGTTTGGCAGAACTAGAAGTACCCCCGACCAAAAGAAGTACGTACTGGGCATATCTAAGATTTGTTAGTATGTGCAGCTCGGCTAGAAAACTCTGCGAAGGTTAATCACTATTTGTTTTTTTTTTTTTTTTTTGATAAATGCAATGTTGATGAATAAGACCCTGATGGCATATGTTAACCGCGGCCAATATGTGATGGCAGAGCTTACAAGGGTTAACTTCAAGGATGTATGTTGGTCGACTCAATGCTTAACGCCCAATGGAAAGTTGAACAAAGATCAAAGGAGGTCCAACCTGCCAAAATCTGCCAGGGGAATTCCAAGTGCTTCTGAGCTACAGAACCTTAGTAAGAAATTCTGTAGACTGCTTGTGATGGCGAACAACGCTTTTGCTAAGTACCAATGTGTGCAGTATGCTTGCTCTGAGAGTGTCAGGCATACGCTTATATCAGGCTATGGGTAATCGGTGGATAAATAATAAGTTAAGGTACTTTTGGCACTTTATTACTGTAGTGTTTAGTCCTCTTTTTATGAAAAGCTAGCAGTAAAAGGTACATATAAGGACTACTTCTTGACATAAGGGCTCCGTTTTTATAGACAACAAAAGAACAAGAAGTTCTTTAAAGCATCTTCGACCTTTGCTTTCATCGCAACTGTGAAAGGCATATTCCGTCCATATAAATTTCAATACACACTTTTCGACAAACTTCTGCTTCATTTTAATCTTAAAGATAGAGATATTCTGCTAAGACACCATCCTGAGACTAGAGACTAGCTCAACGAGCAGAGATCTATTATGAATTTTGGCTTCAGCGAACATTTTCATCATTACGATGAGACCTTGTTCTATAGTTTGCCATAGAGACGTCGACTTTTCGACCATTCAAATCGAGGTTTGAACTCTTTTATTGTTATATGGGCATAAAAGCAATTTCACGAATTTGCTGTGAATTCGTGCATCCGCACTGCAAGTTCACGAATTTATATTCGGCCTGTTTCCTGTCTCTCGAACAAATATACAGTGTGACAAATAATATCCCAGACTGGCTCTAGAACATAATTAAACACGATTTCTGTATATTTTTCGGGTTTTTTATTAGAAATATTTTCCTCCCGTGTCGAAGCTGCTAGAATAATCGGAATGTCGCCAAAAAAGCGTCCTTTAAACTTCAATTTCAATTTCGGAAACTGGCACGGTGCCAAGACAGGTGATTATGGCGGTTGATTTATCTCAAGCACTTGATTACGGGCCAAAAATTGTCGAACAATGGGTGCTGTGTGCATCGGTGCATAATCGTGCAACAGATTCTCGTGAAGAATGTTCGAATAGTCTTTTCATTGATACCTAAGAAGAAAGAGGTCCATCATCCTCAGTGGAGCATTGCGGATTGCAAAATCACGATCTTTTCGAACCATTTCACGCGTTCGAACTGAAATAAAGTGTGTTTGTCATGCTCCAGCGTTTCCTTGCCGCCCAAAAAACGTTTATGCCACTCGAAAACAACCGCCCTACTCAAACAATCATTACGGTATACTTGTTGCATCAATCGGAGTGTTTCTGATTTGCGTGACCAAGTTTGCACGCCTTGTTTCATGTTAAGATTTCAACATTAAGTAAAAAGATGGCCTAGAAAAATAATTTTTATAGCTGTTAAATGTCAACCAATTTTCATGAAATTCTGACGGATGGGAGAGAAAGATTCAACCTTTTCAACGCATGGTTAGACAAACTGATGGCGCTCTTGGTTGTTGAAATATGGCTTGTGTCCGGAATATTATTTGCCACACTACTGTGTACATTTCGACTTGTGGGCCTTCCACTATCTTCTTGAGATAGGTATACGATCTTGAGTATCAAAATGGAAAATAAAAGACACGGCTGTTATGATAATACTTACGGATCCAGTTTAAGGTGAATTTGCAGTAATTGACAGCTAATAATGGATAAAATTGACTAATTGGGCTCTTCAAAGAAAAAGCAAATTGTTTACTATCCTTTATTATCAATTCTCAAAAGATACGTCCTTTCAAACAAATGCACTTCACTCTTCTCATACACACCATAGCTCAGAGTTGCTCAGAGCTCTTGTGTTGCATCAAATACCTACCCAACCCAGCTATTTGCGCCCTCATCAAACGTCAATCTTTGTTGTTGTATGTAAACGTTGTTAAATTATTAATCACACTACAATTAAATACAATGCAGCACCCGCCCCCCAAAACTAACAACACAACAACTCTCCAAATCGTCCCTTATTCTCAGGTCAGAAAAAAAAAAAAAACAGACAATCCCAAAACAACAAAGCCCAGCCTCCGTTTCGTTGCTGCCACTCTCTTCTGTCGTTTCCGTCTTTTGTCGAAATGCCAACTGAATAGATCACCAGATCGCAGTTAATGATGGAAATAATAGAAAATAAAATACATATACTTATCCGAGATCAAAGCGCTCCGAAGGCCTTTCATCGTGGCCACTTGCCGAAACAAATTCACCTCTTGCTGGGCCGATTGATGATCTGACGTTGACTTGGGGCGCCCCCTGCTTTTACCTTCATTTACGAGTACCTCTGTAGAACATGGTTCGGTGAGTTACGAAGAAAAAAAACAAACGTAAACTTTTTGACCCGCACTCTCTGAATATTAGTTTTACTATACTAAATTTTCCTCCTCCCTCGCAACACTCAGCGATGATTAAACATTTAACAGATATCTACTCCTGAGGAAAGAGAGCCACCAAACCTGGATTTGATATGGGGGGGAGCAGCAGATACAATAGGTAATCGGCATTCAACTATCAATAGCCGCCTAATGGTGTGACTGAATCGCGAGATCCATTTCGAATTTTGATTGACGTCTTTTAGATAACACTTAACAATGGGCGTCAAGTTTGGAGGGGCCGTTCCAGCAAGCAGCAGGCGCATTCACTGGTACTAAGTGATTTTTTTTTTTTTTTTCTCTGACTTTGATTCGGTAAAGTTGAAAGCAGAAATCGATGAGAATTATGGAATTAGTCAGAACATTAATTGGATGCGTTCTTGCGCTGTGCCCTTAGGGGTTGTACACACTGAGAGAGTAATTTGTTTGCTAGTTGCGATGATTTATTGATTTGTTTTGTGATTGTATCCAGAACGCAGGTCACAACGTTGAAAAGGCGTTCTATAGCATATTCAAAAGAAGTGGTTTTTACATTATGTCCTTGTGGAACTGATGTCCATGCCTCTAAGTGCATAGCATTGTAATAGGGAGATAATAAACTACCACAGTTCTTAATTTATTGCGGGCGTAAGTATCTTTGAGACTTTCCTCACAACTCAAATCCTTGCATTTTCCGAAATGTTTTGAAATCGAGAGAACACTCAAACTTGCATTACCGTTGATCTGGTCCTTAGAACAGGCGAACAGAAACAATCGCGCATAATAGAAGTTCGTATCTTCGACGACCCCTTACGATCAAAGCGTCAGCTTGTGCATTCAAAACTCCTTGGTCTTTCCCTTTTACACATTTTATCTGTGCAGCTGAACTGATGTTCTCGAAGCCTTTTTATGTACCGACTTAAATCCACAACTTGCCTTAGCCTGAACCCGAGAAAATTTTCGAAGAAACTCTACGTAATTGCTCATACATTTCTCAATGCTGAAATTGAAAGGATTACTGTAAGAATCGTTTTCCAAAAAAAAAAAACAAATTAGAGCAGATTTAGCCCCGAACCAAAGCCTGTAGAGACGAACAAGAGAACGTCGTTGGAGAGTAGCTGTCGATAGCAATATCTAAGCTTAAGTTCAACAAAACTGGAGCCTTTCATCAACAACCTGATAGAACCAGGAAAGTCCGCCATCGACCAAATATTCATACTACGGGAGCTTCAGATCGATACACACCTCCTATTCATCGATTTAAAGGCGACGTATGACAGCATCTGTAGAGACGAGCTTGCCAGGTTTTTCCTTCTTACAAAACAAGGAAAAAGTCGAACAATTATTCATGGTGGCAGTTTACCAAGGTTATGCACCTTCGTTATTAACTGTACAAAAGTGGTCAAGGCAGAGAGAGCATTGAAGACGACCCCCGCTCAATCTGCCTGTTTACTGCTTGTACGGATGAAAACATTAAGGAAGTCGAGAAACTTGTATTTTAGGATGCCCGAAGGTGAAAATGATGGCGAGATCAATAAGCTTTTGACTGGTACCATACACATCATTCTTCATGACCACCTTAACCTTTTAAAAGTCAGTGCAAGTGGGTGCCACGAATGCTCACAGCGCCTCAGAAAAAAGTGCGAATCGCGTGCTGTGAGAGCTTCTGGAGCTCTGTAGTGAAAACCCGGAATGTATTTTTGAACAAATTGTTACTAGGGACATGGGCTCACCATTATGACGCTGAAAGCAAGCAAGAGCCCATGCAGTGGCAAAGAAAAAGGTACAGACCCTCCGAAGAAGTTCAAGGTCAATCCGTATGCAGGGAAGCTCATGGCCACTGTGTTTTGAGACTCAAAGGGAATATTGTTGATTGAGTACCCAACACCCACCCTATAGTCCAGACCTTGCCCCTAGTGATCAACTCTTGTTTCCTGATTTGAACAAGTATCTTAGTGGAAAGCGGTTTTCCAGCAGCTTTGTTGGATTTTATCTTAGATATTGCTAACTTCACTTCATCCAGGTCAGGTGAATGGAATTGTTTGTGTACATAGTCCCAGTTGCAAGGTTCATTCTGTCTGACAGCGCTATTTGCTTCGTATTTGCGCCGTTCTATATTCTACAGAAATATTCTTTCCAAATCCTCAGCATTGACTGCAAGTCTACTACGAGGTTCCCTTGTTCGTCTCTTCAGGCTTCGGTTCGGGGCTTGTGTCCATGGCAGTTTTTTTTGTACCTTTGGTAAAACTTCCGAATCTTATTCCTGGAATAGCATTTCTCAATTTCCTGCTCGCTTCTCATGCTACGTCTTTTTCTGCCTGAGAACTCAGTGTTCTGCCCCTAGAGGTCGTGAGCAGCTCTAGTCCTTCTTTACAACGCAGCTTTGTATGGATGTGCTTGCCGGTATTCGGCATCATACAAGGGATTTCGCTGTGGTGATCGAGTGAAAGTCAGCACATCAGAAGCGGCATCTCTGATGTCTTTTTGGCAGTGTTACCACTGGTCTTGGATGCTGGTGACAGGGATCTCTTAAGGGATTAAGGGAGACTCGATCAGAAAAGGATTTGGCGATCTCTTGCGATTGTAGCCGTCGGACGTTGAAATTCCTCACAATATTTCCTTGTTTTCGCGTTGTTCGGGAAATCCGCGACCGTAACTTGGCTACAACAAAGTAGTACTCCGAGTACGCAGCTTCCCAGCTCAAGGAGATCGAAGAGTCGTGTGATCGTAATAACATCCGGAGGTTTTATAAAACAGTCAAGCAACTGGCTGCTGGCTACAAAACTGGAACGCAGGCTCTTCGAGAGACAGCGAATGGAATCTAGTCACCGAAACGCAGGGAATAGTAGATGTGTTTAAGCAGCATTTCCAACAGCTGCTTAATGGGCATCATGTAGAGCGACTGATAAGGCAAGAAGGGAACTCACGTCTAGACAATGAAGAACCAGTTCCACCACATAGTATAGAAGAAGCTGGCTTAGCTTAAGCTTAAGCTTAAGAACAACAGGGCCGCAAGCTCTGATGGTTTACCAGCGGAGCTCTCTAAATACGGTGGTGATATTTTGGTGGGGAGCATGCACCGAATCATTAACCAAGTATGGGTGGAAGAAAACATGCCCGATGACTGGACTATCAGCTCCATATGCCCCATCTTCAAAAAAAGGCCATCCTATGTCTTGGAAGAACTATCGAGGCATATCCCTGCTTAATGTCGCATATAAGATCCTATCCAACGTACTGTGTGAACGTCTTAAACTCTTCTGCAACACACTAATCGGCACGTACCAGTGTGACTTCTGGCCCGGTAGATCGACTATAGACCAAATTTTCAAACTGAGGCAAATCCTGGAAAAGACCAACGAATTTCAAGTCGAAAGACACCACCTATTCATCGACTTCAAAGCCGCGTATGATAGCATACATCGTCAGGAGCTTTATATGGCGATGGCCGAATTCGGAATGCCAGCAAAACTGATTCAACTGCGTCGCGTGACGCTAGAATACACGCGTTGCAATGTGCAGTTTGAAAGCATTTCCTCCGAACTATTTCAAACATGCACCTGATTTCGGCAAGGAGATGCGCCTTCATGCGACTTCTTCAATCTTGTACTGGAGCAGATAGTGCACAGGGTAGGTGTCAACACGGAAGGCACTATCTTCAACAGGTCCGTTCAGCTGCTGGGGTATGCGGAGGATATTGACATTATCGGTCGCTCCCAGCGTGCCGTGATAAAAGCTTTCACGGCGATTGAAGAACAGGCGAAATCCGTTGGCCTTGAAGTAAATGAGGACAAGACTAAGTACAATCAAGCATCTGTCCACCGCCTAGCAACGTCACTATTGATAGCGAAAATTTCGAGGTAGTTAGGGTATTCACCGACCTCGGAGTAAAGATGAACTCCACGAATGACACCCTAGTGGAGATCCGGCGAAGAATTACCCTAGGAAACCGTTGCTACTTCGGCTTGGCCAAACTATTGGGTTCAAAACTCCTAACTCGAAGGACGAAATGTGTGCTCTACAAAACCCTTATCCTGCCAGTTCTGCTTTATGGCGCCGAGTGCTGGACGATAAGCAAGAAGGAAGAGCTGGTACTGGTTTCCTTCGAAATAAAAATAGTTCGGCGGATTTTTGGTCCTGTGTGCGAGGAGAAGGTACTCGTACAACCGCGAACTCTATAAACTTTGCCAAGATGTGGATGTAGTCCAAAAAGTCTAAACACGTCGACTAAATTTGCTCAGCCACATCGAGCGAATGCACAATAATGCTCCAGCTAAGAGGATCTCCGAATCCCAGCCCACAGGTTCGAGAAGACAAGGAAGACCGAACCTCCGTTTCAAAGACCAAGGCATCGCGGATGCAAGAGCGCTTGGTCTGGACAACTGGAAGCAGCGTGCCCGGGATCGTGTGCTCCCGGTCCCCCTGTGACGATGGAAGGCTGCAGTGTCTCAGGCAGAGACTCTACACGGGTCGGGAGCCCATTAATTAAGTAAGCAAGTTATAACAAAATTCTTTTGAAACATCTGAAGAATATATAGTACATGGGGACTTTTATTAAATTCAATATCATCCCCCTATCTCGATGATTGCCCCTTCAATGTTTGCTTTCGGAGTTGGAATAGTTTGCAGATGGTTGGCGTAGAATTAGCTTTTAACAAAGCCCAACATAAGAAAACTACAAGTGTTTAATCGTAAGATCTTGGCGACGAATATGTGTTTTGAAACGCGAAAATCTCTTGTGGATTTTTGATACCCTAGATACGACAATTTTGCTTAGCAGAGTACCATCTAATGTGGAAATACATTTCATCTAAAATGCGAACGAGAATATATGGCGCTGCTGGTGGTCGGCCCTCTTCAGTTCTTGCGTTAATTGGACCTTGTACAAACGGAAAGCTGAATCTTTTTCTAAAAATTGGGTATAGTGTGGCTGCGGACAGGTCAAGGTACTGAGAACGGTGACGAATAAAGGTTGGACTTTCAGGTTGTTTTGACACTTTCCTTTTCCACCAAAACTCCGGCGCGACATACTGGAATTCTGTAATTATATTACGTTTACACGTCTCAAAAGACACATGATTACGTGCAAAAATGGCACAGATTTTTCGCATAGTTGTAGCGATTAGACGTGATTTTCCAGCGATTTGGAGTTTCTCTTTCACTGTAGATCATTCTACAGTACATTTCCAAATTATCAAAAAATATAATCCCAGAACCAATATTTAGTAAAAAAAAAACTGTTTAAAGCACCTGGGTCGACTATACAGTTGAACAAATGCGCACAATATTTACTCTGTTGGAATCTAAGCCACTGAGAAGAATTACCAGAGTGCGGATACATGAAAATATCGGCAACGTTGACGCCAGTGCTGCGGGTGATTTTAATTCACCGAATCGGCATCGTGAAACCTTAAATATGTAGTTGGAAGTCGATTCACTCTTTTACCTTCAAATTTTGTTCAGTGATGAAGCTCACCTCAGCGTCAGTGACTTTGTTAATATTCAAAATTGTCGAATTTGAAACGAAGAAAATCTAAAGGTGATTAATCAGTTACCCACGCACCCCGAAAAATTGCAAGGTTTGATGTGGTCTATAAGCTCTTCTTCAAAAATTAAAAAAATTAAGATTTCATCGCCCAGTTCAGATTCATGGTCAACGATTTGAACATAGTCTGAAGGAGCTTTAATTCCAAAAAGATGGTGTCATGTGCCATACTGCAGGTGCAATTATCGGGTTACTGAAGGAAGTGTTCATTGACAATAATTGTCTATAACGCCATTGAACTGTTTGAAATCGTTGATCTATGTGGGTAAACAACCAACGACTTCAGCCAGATTCAAGTCAATACCGATCGCACCAACCGTGATATCTCTCCTCGAATGCCCTAGGATACTGTTCCTAAGATGGTCAAAGGCGTGAAATTCATCATTTATGTCATAAAAATCTCGTTTACCTAGCTTGTTTGTTGGTTTCAAATTTGACAACTCTAAACCAAAAAAAACAATCCTTAAACATATCCAAAGAAAGCTCCTGATTTTCCACACATCTCTTAAAAAGTCATCTGTTTTAGTTACGAGTATTTCCTCATCTTTCGGAATGTCAACTACCATTACTTCTTATTAGCAGAAAGCAGCGAAGGGTATTATTACAAAATGATTAACAAAACTTGCATCCCTACGTCGAAAATGACATCATTAATGTGCTTCCAATTAGCGAGGAATACCTCACATGTGCAAGCATCAGAAGAAGTGATTACATTTGTATCTACCCAACGCTATCATGTTTCAATTTGTTCCTCTTACACAGTCTATTTCCTAGGACTTGAATATATTTTTTATCATTTCCCCTCAGTCGCTATTTTTTGTAGAACTCCATCAAGTGCACTTTGTTGCATTGTAAGCCTTTGTAATTGTTGCAAGTTTCCATTTCCATTTCCTTAACAATCAGCGCAAATAATCAATTCACTACTATGTACACAATTTGTAAGCCCTCATTACTGAACACAATCGGATGATATGAGCAACATTGCAATAAACTAATACCCCACAACCCTTCTCATACCCGGGAGAGTACGTAACGTACCAATGATAAATTCAAATTATGTAGATGTACCAACCCCAGTATATCATTCGAATGCAATTTCAATCCAAGACAAGGGTACCAAGTTCCAACTGGCCAACAGTAGTTAATGAAGGGCTACATTGTTTCGTGATTAAAAACTTCACAACCAAAAGAGCCTTCACATGGAGGTACGAATATGCCCCACATGACTATCATCACTGGCACACACAGTGTGTATACATTTCATCGACCAGGCTAACCGAACCAACACAACACGAAGAAGAAGAAGAGTTCGTTCCCGTTCCGTCGCTTCCACAATACGAATCACATATCCCCATTGTAGTGTAGATACAAAGCGTTAAGCGGATAAAGCCAGGTAAGCGTTGAAGATCCAACCAAACAATCTGTGAACACTTTGAAAGGTGCCATTTATTTTATCCTCTATAGGTTAGCGCACAATCGGACGCGGAGATTAGCCCAAGGGGTGCGCGCACATTGGGCAGCAGGCTTGATACAGTCTTGCTATAGCTATTCATACATCTAAAGTACGGTATGGTTGGTATCTCAAGGAGCAGCAGGGAGGAGACGCAAATGTGGAAGTCAATTTTCGTACACCCTATTGAAGATTTGCCGAGCTAATAACAAGATCGTTATATTGGTCCTGAGTTGTGCTGTTGTGTTAAGTTTTGCTAACACATCCGCAACGAACCGACAGATAGACATACGAATACCTATATCCGTATATAGTGGCCATCATCTTCGATGATTTTTCCAGGTTTGGAACATGCCGACACTTACCTCGTCGTTTAACTTTGTAATCTCATCTCTCTCGCAAGTAAATTCAATGCGATTCAACGTTTTTGTTGTTTTTATCCCAAACTCCCCCCTACCCAAGTCATTGAAGTTGGTTAGTGTTAGCTGGGACAAACACTGGACACAAGAGATGGATTATGTCGAGGAAGAGAAGGGGAGTATACCTAGTGGCCAACAACATTGGGAGTCTTTTGTTTTGCGGCCGCGGAATAACACGCTTTAATAAAGTAATGGGGGCCCTAGTTGGGCGATCACTCATCATAACACCATGGACTCGCGGATCTCTTGATGGTTAATATGTGCAATAATAAATGATTATGGAATGCCATGCATTGCGCCGCATACTTGTATACGCTGGGATTAAAGCAGCGAATCTCAAGTCCGATAGACCTTTTGGACCTGGCAAAAAAGGGGCCGATGGTTAATGGTTAATGTACCTATCCAACATAACATACTATAGTAGGCATGCGTGCAGATGAATATGATTCGCGCTAAGCTCTCCGACAGCCATTGTTGATTATTGTAAAAAATTGTTACAACAAGTATGTACATATCTACTATGCAATGTTGATTTGTTAAATTGTTTGCTTGCGCGTTTAGACTTTGCAGTTTTACTTGGCAAATTGAGATGTCATAGGTATTTGAATTCGCTTGTCCTTAACTATTGTACTTAGATCATGCTAGGCAGATGTCGTTCTCTGGATCGTAAGTTACGTTAAAATGTCTGAGCCGAAATGTTATCTTGCGTGCAAAGCATTTTTTTTGGAAAGTATGCCCGCTGCAAAACAATCCGAAGCATGCATACGCTTAATGACAGAGAGCCTGGAAAAGGATGAAGGTTCGTTGCTTTATTTGCTCACTAATCGATACAGCAATCCTCCAGGACGTCAATGATTCCAACACAACGAGAAAATGGTCTAAGGAGGTTAGACGTTGAAGGTTGGAAATCGCAAAACCCCCCGAGTCTTGGGCGAACGCACACTCCAAAATGTCACCAATGCCAGGAACTCGTCGCACAATTCGCATCTAGGGTGTTGAGTTCTGCTTAACGAGCATAATACAACCACCGGTAAGAGCTAAACTTCAAGTCAAAGGACTTGAAGGACAAAAGGGGCTTATGTCCTCTATGGTTAGGGTAATAAGGATAGTTGAGGATCAGCTTCATGAGAACACAGCGATCGAGGACATGCAATGACTTCGGAGGCACTAACAAAAAAATAGCCGCCTCACAGATGGTTGTGAAAATGACTCTGCTGTCTTTGCTCACCCTTCAGGACAGCCTACCTAGAGAATTATCTAAATCAGCAATTGAAGACTTGGTAGACAGCATATATTAACTCATTTTCAAGATTTGATCGAATGAAAGTATCCTTGAATCCACAACATCGCATTCCGTCTTTTTACTGCGCCATCTATAAAGGTATCAGCGCACAATTTCTTGTCTCCTTTTTGTTAACGTCTGGAAAAAATGTTTAAAGAAAGATGAGTAAGCGCTTTAGAGATAGGGTATCTACAGTGCCAACACCCACCATGTCAACGCCGAGTATCAGTAGCCTGGTGCGAGCGTGAGCCGGACATTCCAAAAGGTAGTGATCTACGGCATCGTCATCTCTTTCACAGCAAGCCTCCCAGGATGTTGTATCACTTATGCATACCACATTTAAGTGCTTAGCCATATGAAACCTAATTGTCAATGGAAGCCCTTTAAGAGAGCGCAGACAGTCCTAACCGCATGTTCTTACTTACTTACTTTAAGTGGCGCAACAGTCCGGGGTGGACCTGGGCCTCAGTCAACAAGCGTCTCCAGCCAGCTCGATCCCTGGCTAGCTGCCTCCAGTTTCGCACGCTAAGTTGGCTGAGGTCCTCTTCCACTTGCGTGCGGCACCTGATTCTTGGACTTCCTCTACTGCGCTATCCCTCGGGAGCGGATTCGAAGATTCTTCGGACCGCAGCATTGGTGTCCATGCGCTCTACATGACCCAGCCATCTCAGCCTTTGGATCTACACCCCTCTGGTTAGATCAATGTCGCTGTACAGTCTGAAGAGTTCATTGTTGTACATATCTCCTCCTCCATTTATCTTCAATGTAGACGGGACCGAAGATCGGCCGAAGAATTTTTCTCTCGAAGCAACCAAGAACACCCTCATCCATTTTTTATAATGTCCATGCCTCTGCGCCATAGAGCAGGACTGGGATTATTAAGGTCTTATATAGGGTAACTTCTGTTGTTCGAGAGAGGGCTTTACTGTCAATTGCCTTCTTAGCCCAAAGAAGCAGGGATTGGCAAGAGTTATTCTTCGTTTGATCTTAGCGCTGGTGTCGTTGTCTGTATTTATAGCGGAGCCTAGGTAGACAAAGTCCTAATCTGCAGAAATGGTCTTTCCAAATCCTCAGCACTGACTTCGATTCTACTACGACGTTCCCTTGTTCATCTCTACAGGCTTCGGTTCGGGGTTTGTTTCCGTGGCATGATATTTTTACCTTTTGGTAAAACTTCCGAACCTCATTCCTCTCAATTTCCTCGATCCCGCGCTTGTCGTGCTCTTTCTTCTTCCTCCTGAGTAGCCGGTGTTCGTCTCTCCTCTTCTGCTCTTAGAGCTCATGAGCAGCTTTGGTCTTCTTTTGCAGTGCCGCATTGCGTGCTTTTTGCTTACCTGCATGTGCTTGCCGGCAATCATTATCGAACCAGGGGTTTCGTTGTGGTGGACGAGTGAAACCTAGCACATCAGTACCGGCATCTCTGATGGCGTTTTGGCAGTGTTTCCAGTGATCATCGATGCTTGATGCTGGCGGCATTGGACCTCTTAAGAGATTAAGAGACACTCGATCGGAAAAGGACTTGGCGATCTCTTGCGATTGTAGCCGTCTGACATCGAATTTTCTAACGGCATTAGTTTGTCTTGACGTAGTTTGGGATATCCGCAACCTTGGCTACAACAAGGTAATGGTCCGAGTCGATGTTGGCTCCTCGGAACGTACGGACATCCATTATACTGGAGGAGTGTCTTGCGTCGATCGCAATGTGATCAATCTGGTTGACTGTTGATTGATCAGGAGTTCTCCAAGTCCCCTTGTGTATGTCGAGATGTGGGAACCGCGTGCTAGCTACGACAATGTTTCGCCCCGCCGCAAAGTCGATTAGACTGAATCCGTTATTGGAGGTGGTGTTGTGCAGGCTATATTTTCCGATTGTTCCACTTAAGATACCCTTTCTTCCTAGCTTTGGATTAAAATCACCGAGGACAATTTTAATGTCATAGCTAGGGCATTGTTCGTAGGTCTTGTTAAGGAGCTCGTAGAAGGCATCCTTGGTGTCGTCATCTTTCTCCTCTGTGGGGGCATGCGCGCATATAAGGCTAATGTTGGCGAATTTAGGACTTCTTGTCTTAGTCTGCCTCCTTCAACAAATCCGCATCCGAATAAGCGCTTCTTTTGCCGTCAATAGCAATTGCCGTAGTTGATGTCGCAGTTTTTTATCTTCTTTTTGTCTGGCCCATCCCATCGCATTTCTTAAATCGCGGTTATGTCTGCTTTGCAGCAGTCTAGGGCCTCCGCTTGTTGTTCGGCTGCAAGTCGTCTATTAAGGGATCTAACATTCCACGTGCATATCCGAAGCTCATTGTCCTTAAATCGTTTGCGTGGGTTGTCAACAGTAAATCCGTCCATATCCGAGGCTTGTTGATGCTTCGTAACTTAATTTTTTTTTAAGTGGCCGGGCAGTTACCCCCGCGGCACAACCCCCAACCTGGAGGACCAGTTCCATTTTGGGTGCCCCTAGGGCGAGGGGTCGGTTACACCGAAACCAGTAACCCGTTCCGGGATGTGAGCGCTGCCGTTGGCCCATATAGGGCTCGTCCACCACCATCTCTTTTCCAAGACCCTGACTAAGTCCTGGAAATCCTTACCGGCCTGAGCTCCAAATATGTTGGAGTAGCCCGGATAAGGTTTTGTTTTGTTTTTCCGACACTAATCCTGATTTATGGCGCAGGAAACTCGCCATTGGTCCCCTTCACTTCGCAATCTCTAGTGAGATTCCCAGATGGCGCCACGGGGAGGCGTGAAGTGGGGCTTATTAGCAGAGCTGCAAGAAGTTCGGCTACAGAGGCTCATTCTCGTTATTTAGAGAACCAGCACTTGTCGGAAGATGCTACTTCTAGGAGGCCTTATACTAATCGTTGCCATCCTGGCCTAATTCGCCTAGCCATTTCATCGAATAATTCGATTCCCGTGACCTTGGATCCAGACAAGACTTTGTGAATTTAGGCCTTCGAATGCGTTCGGTGAAGTCCTGTAAACTAGCTGGGAAGTAGTTATAGTGCTCATCAAGGCACCAAGCCTGGCATAGCTGTGCTATAGACACAAATGCTTGGCCCGCTCCGATGGGTTTTCACAACATAGTTCGTTTCCATCAGCATTGACTGTTACTTGAAAGACAAGCACAAGTTTTCATAACGAGGAGTGAGATTTAACATTGTCGTCCTCAAGAAAGACAATAGCACCTCATCCTATATCGGTTTTGGTTGGAGGCCATCCATGAATGTAGTCATTTCCTCTCTCAGATTGTGGACGAAATCAAACTAAAGCACAAGGATAATCGTTTCGTATTTTTTCACAGCAGGAGGTTAGGTGTGATTGCATCAGGTGGCATGTCCATACGACCAGAGTCATAAGTCATTCGAGGCAAAGTCATCAAAGCTCCAATTATTTTTAAACATAAGATAGCCTTGAAAATGCAACACATAATATCAAGGGAAGGGTAATTCACAATGCGGTCAGGGCGATAGGGGCCCCCATACGGCGAGACAGAGCGCGCTTTGGAATCTGGTAAAGGAAGGACAAAGGACAACCGACGCATTAGATAAAACTGGTTTTATAATAGCAATAATGTTTGGAAAACGCCTAAATTAAGACCTGTTTGAGCTACATGGGGGGTTTCTCAAACATTCCCGACTGTACTTTAAATCGTCTTCCCCATCACTGGACTCCACCATTAATATCAACGCGGAATTTTGAATAACTACTATTGAGGAAATTGCAAGGACAGACAACGAATTAAATCTGTTCGCCACAAAGCCACGAGATTAAGTGAAAAGCGCCTAATAGTCACAACGCACACGACGACCTCAATGTTTGTAATCCTTACACAGATGAATGGAAGTCAAAATTCTAACAATCGTCTATGTTACATTAAGAATAACTCATTACGTTCATGAATTCCTGGACATCTTAAGCAAAAATATCGCTCATTCACATAAAAGATTTATGAAATCCTCATCCCTTTCTAAATGTAAGACAAAGTTCAGCCAATCATTAACCACATACTTCCAGAAAGGCAATAAAATTCGAATCCGTATTCTGTTAAAAGCGGCTTCTTGTAATTCTTCATTTCTTTAATTCAACTCACTGCACCTTTCCATTTCAAAGTATTTATATCTATTCATTGGCATTCTCATGAGAACTGCATTGGCAACCAACAGTAGCCAGTTTGTGGAATCGCATCGTTTTAATTAACTTGGATTCGAATCTCCGATTCGGAATTCGCTTTGTACAACTTGGTTGTGGTAAGAATCATTGCCTTTAAGTCGTCTTCTTCTCTATGCCGCCGTCATCGTAGTCATCCTCAACGTCGACAGATCCATTCGGATGCCAAATGATGAACAGTAAAACGTTAGCGGACCTCATAAAAATCACTGCTTTGTCTAATTCATCTTAAGGTGAGCTTCAATTTGCATACAACATACGAGTATCGTCGTACTATCGGGATCGGGACACCGACTATAACAAGCACGAGTAAGCGCTGGGCATTTATGATGGAGCTCCATGGATCGCCAATTGATAGTCCCGGTTCTTTAATAGGTTCTTTGGTGTCATTACTGCGGTGGTGCACCTGAAGTAGCTGCTTTGCATGGTCCAATGTGTGAAAATCGTAAATTTTATCAGAATCATTTCTATTATATACCTATGGCTGTAAGTAAGTAGTTCTATACGAGTATATACGAGTATACGAGTCTATTGTATATTCGACTGAGAAGGTGTGAATTGACTTTTGGCACTTGCAACTGGATTGACGGGTGGCTACATCGGTGCCGAAGTTCGTTATTTTATTTATTTGATACTGAAAATTAATTTAAAATCCATTTTCGAATTTGGTAATTGTTCAGTGATGGAGTTTAAGTGAATTGCTACCAAGTGAATGAAGGAAATTGCTAAATTGGTGCGATTATGCAAATTGAATGGTTTCATTCAACCGGACTGGGGTATCCAAAACACAGGGTACCGTGGGCATTGGAGATTCGATTTTATGGATTTACCACTGTGTTGGGTATAATTATTTGTTTGATTTATAGCGAGGTAATTGTCATCTTGGTAATATCATACACAACAAGGCCATGGACCAACAAGTTGTGTAAGTCAATAAAACAATTTGCCTACACGAATTTATATCTTCAGGCGACTATATATGGTTGGCTTCCAAACTAAATACGATGACTTGTTTACTACAATATTACAACTTTTAATTGTATGTTATGTTCATTTTTAAAAAAATAACAATTTGTGGAATGGAGGTTTCCAGTCTCTTACTTCGGATCAGCTTAATATCTTTGAATAGAACCGTGTTTCGATTTGTCATCAGGTAGATCAGCCAAAAATCGTCATCGGAATATGGACCTCATTTAAACTAGCAACTATATTCTCCTTTGCCCTATCATTTTATAATGAAGATTAGTTACCTACAGATCCCTTCTAAGGATTTTTAACTTTAGCCATGCGCTCTATCTGAGTATTGGCGCATACTAACGTACTTCGAATAATAGTTTGCATGCCAGTGCAGTTGTCGATCTCAACACCAAAAACCCAGCATCTATTAGGTCTTCCTGATTCCACTGGGGTGTATTCCAGGTTTATATTTTCCGGCGGGTAAAGTTCTTCACTGTATCTCTCCTGCACATTCCATCAACGCAGATGGACCAGGACGGGTCGCATTGAGAGTCGCTTGCTCAAAAGAGCCAACGCACGTTTTGTTACGTGTGGATAGATTTTCTCTGCTGTTCAGGAGGCAGTTGTGCCATTCAAATGACTTTTTAGCTCATCAATCAATCAATGGATGGCAAGGGCTATCCACCTTAATTTTCACGCTAATATCCATCCTGAAGGATATACATAGATTCACTTAACAGCCCGAAACTATAACCATTCACAGCTTTAAGCCTTTAAACATTCGAAAAAAAACTTTATATTTCAGAATAGCACTTCAGTATTTCAGGTGTACAGCATGCGTACATTCAAAGTGCATTTTCGCTGGCTTTTTTACGTGAACGTTGCAGGTCTTTATTTTAGCCCATTGCATTGTGAAAGTTTTGACATCACGTTTGGCCTTATAGAAGAAATAAATCCGTTGACCTGGTCTTGGTCAGTACTTGCAGTTAAAACCTCAGCAAGTCGAACCAGGATGAGTAGCAACCAGCATTTCGATCAGTACAATTAATCCGTAGTAAAAACTAAAAAAAACAGGACATCGACAGGATGCCGCTGATTGGTTATAACTCAGTTTATACAACACACAGCAACAGGTGCTATTATAAGCAACTTTTTGATAAGCTTGGATATTCTCCTACATGTGATGGAGAGTCCATATTCAATCAATTCACTGATTGTTTTGATCTGATTGTAAACAATCCGTTTTAGACACATGTATGTACATATGCTACACAAATTATGATAGCAAGTTCCCGTGAGTTTACTACAATAGTTCTGAGTTTGGGTGTTTCCTTCTTCTCTTCATTTGGGGTATCTGAAATTTCTCTGTGTCTTCAATACGGTGTTGCTGTGATTATCCTTGCGGAGATATTAACACGTTCTATTTTCGAGCCTCATTCCTACAGTAACATCTATCAGCATAGCGTTTTTCGTCCTCCTACTGTAAGTTCACAGATTTTCCCTGATTCTCACTACTACATACTGCATAGATAACACTACGAGCCAATGGTGCCCTCTTGAAATATGCGGAGAGTTAGAATACCAAATGAAAAGCGCCGATGGTGTAATTGGCACGATAGTCTTCTGTCCACTTGCACTTGCTTGCTTGCTTGCTTGCTTGCTTTTCTCAACTTTAAATTATAACACGGCAAAAGCCTTTACTACTATCGTTGCTGCTATTTAAACTCATACAGCCCTTCGTTTTTCAAAAAATTAATAGCCATTCTGAATAAGTTTTATTGAGCATTTTAATGTTGTTTTTACTTCTTAAGAAAAATGTTCCCTAAACTTAAAGTACACTGAGATATTCCTTAGCCGGCTATCGTAGGATCTATGTACGGATGTACGTCGCTGATAATTCGAAATTCAAATGAAGACTGAAATTCTACAGGCTCACTGCCTGAGACGCGGATTCGTTTTTATTCAATCACATACTTGTAATCTCATGTCACAATTATACGAAATTAACTCATATTACACTTGCCAACATCTTGTAATATAGATCATCCAATTCGTGTTCTAAGCTTAAAGTGCTCAGTTTAAGGTTTGCCTCTTCACAATATGGATCGTTTAACAATTGCTTTACTAGGTGCGGGGAAAAGTATCCTCCTTGGGAATGAAAACAAAATTTTTTTTAAATGTTTCTTTATTTTATTCAATATATTCCCCTCGGGCGAATACGGTGTATGGACAGCAATTAGAGCCGTAAGTCATTGATTTTAGCCGTGGCGTATTGTCTTGCAAAAACAAAATTTTTTTCGCTTCATGTGAGGCCGTTTTGCAGCGATTTCAGCCTTCAATCCCTCCAATAATGCACAGTAATACTCGCTGTTGATGGTTTTTCCTTTTACGAGGTAGTCCATGAAAAGTATGCCTAGACAATCTCAGAAAACCGACGCCATAACCTTTCCGACCCATTGAGCCTCCCTCGGCCGCTTCGGAGCACTCGTGCCGGCTTCAGTCCTGTTCTCTGGTGTGTAATAGTGGATCCAGGTTTCATCAGCAGTGCTCTCGCGTTCGTGTTTTTGGTCAGGAGTAAGCATGCGCGGCACCTAGCAGCAGGATAACTTTCTCATATGCAGAATATTGCCCAAGATATGGCGTGTGCGCTCAGTACTAATCTTTGTGGCATCTGCTAGCTCACACACCGTCACTTTCCGGTCAGCCAACACCATTTCATGTATTTTTTTGACATTGTCCTCTGTAACCGCATCGGAGGGCCTGCCGCTGCGGACTTGATCGATAGCGGAGTTGCGGCCACCACGAAACTCTCGAAACCAATATTTGACGGTGTAATCTGAAGGAGCATTAGCCCCATAATATTTATCCAATTTTTCGTTTATGTCCATACTCAACATGATGCCAAACACGTCAACAACAATCAGCTGTGAAAACAAAACTAAAGACAGTAAATATGAACCGACTTCAAGGCACCATAACCTTTTTTGCAGTAGCAGCGCATTCTGGCGGTCAAGGAGGTTACTTTTCACCCTACCTAGTATGTGTCAAAATTGTAAAAACTTAGTACAAATATAGTGTTTCTGCATCATAAATAAATTCGAAGGGACTGGCTCTGTTACAAATTTCTCCAAACCTACGAGTATCTATCATCGAAATGCAGACCCTACAGAAAAGATAAATCGACATACTCGTAGGTACGTCGATTGCGTGCTTGAATATTAGCTTTTTGACGACAAATTTTCACACAGCATTTTCTTCAGCGATAAGGCACATTTTCTAATCGGTGGCTTGGGGAGTGAAAATCAACATGTAACTATTGAAAGACCATTACATCAGCGACATAGTCAATTCTCATCGCTATAGCCGAAGTTAATCGAATTTTGTTTGTCTTAAATCAAAGATATGGATGTGGTTTCAAGAAGAAGGTGCCACACCTCACAAAAGATGTAAACTGCCAACCAAAATTGTGTGACTTGTCGCTGTTGAATTTATTTCTGTAGCGCTATGCATAGAGTTGTGTTTATGCACACAATTCGCAAGCTATTGACGTTTTGAAAACGAATAGTCGTCAAATTATGGCCAAATTATTTCCCGATATGTGTCGAAAAGTCATCAAAAATTACCCTCATCAAAATCGAGTCCTGCAATTACTTTCTAGGAGGACATTTGAATGATATTATATCCCATTTATAATACCAAGATCCAATATTGTTATATTATATTAAAATTTGATCGAAATTTATATCATAAATGTGGTTTATTTGTATATGCTTTCGGAAGTACAAAAACGATGGCCCTGTATTTATTGTAGTAGTTATTACTAGGGAAATTTCCCAGGAATGACCTATTAATATTTTTTCGAGTGCCATACCCAAAAGTAGTTATCCAGGCGATGATGTGGAATTCGTTAGTAGTATGCTGAAACCTAGGTGAACCTGCCAATAAGTGATTACCTCGAAAAATCAATTTTCTGGCAGGGTCTGTGTAATGGAACTGATGACTGTATAATGAGTAAGACAATTTAGCTGACTAATGAAAGAACAAACCCAAAACTGCCAACTCCATAAGATCGAATAGATCCAATTGCTTACTTATCCAGTAAGCGAACCATTATTCAATCCTTTAGGGTCGCATGAGCATTGCTTTCAATTTGATTGACCCGCTGTATGGCATCCACAAATGCAAGTTCCCTGCAATGCAGATTCACCCGTGTTTTTTCCTTGAAGTGCGTATTTAATCATGCAAGACCCTTTTGGTCAGAAAAAAACATCTCGATTCGCTCAATGTCGAACGTTATCGACGCGTTGTTTTCTACGAATATTTCAGTCATATCTTAAGGCATCTCGAAGAATTCGCTTCACTGCATATAGAACGAACTATTCGACGTGGTATTTTCATTTTGAAAACTGTCTAACTTGCTACTCAGCATAAAGTTCCATACAATAAGACTAAACAATTTATGTTTTGCAGAGCAAGATCTTTGTATTTCGGGTAAGGTGTTTTGAATTTAGCTGTTGGGGCGTCTGTATATCTTCCGATGATTTAGAATTTGCCTTAATATTAATTGACCATGAGGTAGTTGTATCTGTCGATGGTACTTTAGGTGCATCACCTTAGGTTTTGAGTTTTATGTTAATTCGGAATGCTGATTTGGCTTAAAGTCAATGCAGAGATGGTAAGTATGGACCTAAAACTCATTGGTGTCTACCACGTATCTTTATTAGTTATCTATCGGGTTTCCCAATAGGGACTTGACAACTTTGAATTTAATTTGTAAACGCACTCTTTCACTAATCATCAAACTGTCACTGTCAATTTATTCAGTAAACTCAACATTTTCATCATGGAATGAGCAACGTCTGCAACTTTAAGAGCGTTAATTCCAATTTTCGGTCGTAATTCTCGCCTAAGTAGACAGGCAATAACAAGTTTAGTGCAAAATTTTGAGTCTACATATTCGTTGTGTGATGTTGGCGTGTCAGTGAGACAACGGGTTGGTCGAAGTGTCGAAAATATCGCTGCTGTTCAGGCGTCCATAGCGAACGATCCAAATCAGTTAATTCCACGGCGTCAGCGTTATCGCGCCATGATCACCGATTATTTTTGGCCCGAATCGGAAGATATGGACTTGGACGACATGTGGTTTCAACAGGATGGTGCCACAAGCCCCACACCACACGTTACAATCGATCTATTGAAGAGTAAGTATGGTGAGCTTGTTATCTCAAGAAATGGGCCAGTCGATTGGCAGCCTCGTTCATGCGATTTAACGCCGCTTGACTATTTTCTGTTGGGCTACGTTAAGTCATTGGTTTATGCCAACAAGCCGACGACGTTGGAAGAACTCAGAGCCAACATTGACCGCGAAATAGCTACCGTTTCGGCCAAAATGTGTGACCGAGTTGTGGAAAATTGGGTCCAACGAATTGCAGCGGTCGGCAAACGTGCCGGCGGTGGCCATATGAACGAAGTTGAGTTCCATTCCAGTTTTGAAATATCTCAAATGGTTTGCGTTTTATTTTTAAAAAAAGTTGTCAAGTTTCTATTGGAAAATCCTTTAGTTACACCAATTTTCGCCACTAGAGCGAACGAGGGCAACACCAAGTACTCGTATATGCTGTAAAACATAAAGGACACTCAACACCGACGTCTCGGACAGAACGTCACCTTCAACAGATATAACTTTGAGGTAGTTAAGGACTTGTCTACTAAGGCTCCGCTATCAATTCGATAGTATACGAAGAATAACCCTTGCCAATCGCTGCTTCTCTGGGCTAAGAAAGCAATTGACTAGCAAAGGCCTCTCTCGAAGAACAAAGTAACCTTATATAGGACCTTGATTATCCCAGTCTTGCTCTATGGGCAAAGGCATGGACAATATCAAAAATTGGTTGCCCTTGGTTGCTTTGAGAGAAAATTTTTTAGAGTGGTTTTCGGTCCTATCTGAATTGAGGGTGAGGAGATACAACGATGATCTGTATGAACTGTACAGCGACATCGCCTTAACCGGAAGAGTGAAGATCCGGCGACTGAGATGGCTGGCTCATGAAGAGGGAATGGACAGCAATCATACGGGCCGCCCCCAAGGTATAGTGCAGAGGAAGACCAAGGCTCATGTGCCGCACGAAAGTGGTAGGGGACCTCAGCTTACTTAGTGGGCAAACTGGGGGCAGCTAGCAAAGGATCGTGCTGGCTGGAGACGCTTGTTGAATAAGGCCCACGTCCAGCCTGAACTGACGCGCTACCTAAAGTAAGTAAGTAATGACCTCTGGATGTTCGTACAATAACGTTGGGTAAGGCTATGTGGGTGATGTTCGACCTCAGTGTAGCAATTTCATCATTTATTATTTGATGCCCTTCTTGAACCCTGCACAATACGAAATAAATTTATTCGGGTCCTTCTTAAAGTTACATTCCTCCGCACAGCAACATCTCCTTTGCTACGGTGCGTATCAAAGGTGTTTACGAGGATCCAGATAACTAATTTGAGTGTACGTAGTGCGAAAACGTTCCGCAGTTGATTGAATTGCTCAAAGTGACGTTTCTGCCGAACGAAAAAAATGTGATGCTTGCAAAGTGAATAATGATTTTCGAAATAAATATGAAGGGTTCTTCTGGCATGAGTCTTTTTATAGTGAAACAACAAACCAACCCAAAACGTTGTCAAATTTGCTCTTGCATTTAGGAAGATCTGTGTTCCTGACCTGCTGCAACCGGCTGTAAGAGCTTTAGTTTTCATGTAAAGGTTTCTAATCTCAGTCGTAGCCTTAGTCTCCCTATATCCCTAAGTCGGAACTCGGATGACAGCCAAGACTCATTTCTCGCTTCATTTTACCTTACAGTCATTCCAATTCTACCTTGCGCTTGTTTTAGAAAATCTACCCCAACTGCCGTTTCTTTGAGACTTAGCTTTGTCACCATTCAACAGCAGATATTTCCTCCACCGCATTTGCATTTAAATTTTTGACCACAATTTTCACACTACGAGTACGTTGAAAGGATCTTTTCAATAAGCTCCTGCACTCGCAGTATCCGAGTCATGTCATATCAAAGGGCAAGGCAATTAGGGGTCCGGGAAATCTATCTAGAGTCACGGTGTAAAATGCTAAAACGCTTTTATCACCTCTATTGCAGACCGACAGGGACCTACCATGTATTCACAATCCCATAACCACCACTATTGCCCATCAGAATTCTACAAAACTGAATATACTAACGAAGAATAGAAAACTACGATTCGATCTTTTTGGATTGTATGCGACGTCAAATTTCATAATATTTTGCGATGTGCAGTCTTGGAAAATATAAAGTTAGTGACAGACCTATGTCGTATATGGCTACCTACCTACTAATAGAAGATTCAGATAAAAAAAGGGAAAATTACCATATAATACGAGTACATCTCGCATCTACAACAGGTTTAGTGTGAGCGCTTTACAAGTAAATTACCCACTTTCGTTCCAGTCTTCGGCAGGTGGCCCAATAAAAAGCTAACAATTAACATAATGTTTAGTCGGACATTAAACACCAGTGCACTGAGCGGCTGAGCGGCTCTACTAGTAATTTCAGACTTAACTCATTTCCGTTCCCCATATTATCAAATAAACATTCCCCAATTTCCATTCAACTCACATTTTAGTTCTCACACTCGAAACCCTACTTATCCGTATCTATAGTCGGTGCTAAATGAAATATGGATTGATCAGATCAAATTGTGGCGCATCGGTCTCAACGATTTGTCTAACTACCATAAATTATGATGGATGACTCCATCTCCATATCCATCTTCAACACCATCTCATTGTTGCTATCATCGCGGCTTCGATTTATCGCGTCGCCTAGTCAAAGCTTAGCCCAGCGGCAATCACTAGACTTCCCATCAACATCGTTGTCGTTGTATGGACAAAGTCATTTCTCATCACCAAACCAACTAACCAACCAACCAACTGACTGACTGACTGACTGACGGATCGATAGATCGCTCCGACCAATGTTTGGTCATGCACATGCGCGCGATTTTTCGATGGAACAACAATAATCATCGGTCTTTTGAAATCAGCCGCTCACTAGTAAATTAGCCCGGCTAACTACTTCTAAACAAATACAATTAATTAATGATCCATGTAAGGCTAAGGCTGAGGCTTTATCGCTGCTCTCGGTGCTACGAGTATCTGAGCCGCTCAATGCTTCGGCGGAACAACACACATCCAAATAAGATAAATGATGTGAAATTTGAAGTTCATCTCGTTTTGTAGTCCGATCGGGGTCTCTTTTGTTGTTCAAATTCGTATTACAATCGAATGAATGTTAAAACAAGGGAGAACAGAAGAAATGAAGAAACATATTTGTATTGAAGATGAGGGAAAAAAAAAACACCGAAATAGCCACTTGTGCGAGAGGTGACCTCCTGCGCATCATATCGAAGCTGGATGCATCCCGTACAGGGGTGCAAAAGGTGTGATGACCGAGCTGTTGGGTACAAATTATCACTGCAGGACGTCTTAGAAATCGGCTTCTTTCACATGTCAATTCTGGAATAGGGAATCCATTAAGCTGAGCCATGCATTTGGAAATCTATTTCTTTCCCTGGGTCTTCCTTGGATGATGGCTAGAGTTGAATTTGTATTATTAGATACGAAAGGGATTTAAAATTCGAAATTGCAAAGCAGCAGTAACACATTAAGGTGTTGAATCAATCAAATTTACCACAGCAAATGGGAACGAATTTTAATTTGTTTTTCACCTGTTGTGCAGAGTTGAATTACGTACTTTTGCTTATCTATCTTTTTTCTCAGAGTATAGGTTTTTCAGGGTTATTTAGGCTTATCGTTATTAAAGCCATTGTCCATGAGATAATCAACCCTAATGGTTTGTGTAATTGGATAAATTGTAGATTGTTGTCTAAGACCGCGATTTGAATCATTTTTTCATAAAAAGTAAATATTTAAGGAAGGAGCAACTACATAGATCCTAAAACGTTAACCGAGATGTTCATAGGTAAATGTAGATGAACTTCTGCTATTTGCAAATCATATCAATTGACTTTCCTTTGGTATCTTAGTAGACCAAAACTTAAACAGCTGGTCAACCAATATTAAATGAAGGCCGAGAAAGCGTCGAAGACAATGATAGTCGTAGACGGCCATAAGTATGTCCTGATGAACAACACGTCTATGAAATCAAAGATTTTGTGCTCAAAAACCGTCGATTGACAATTAGAGACCTCACTAATACCATTAACATTGCATTTGGATAAGTCTAGACCAATTTGAAATATGTTTTGTACCTAGGTATTCCCTAAGCTCAAGAGGGCGCTCTAAGGATATGATCTCGATACGACTACGGAGATAAAAATCGAATCGTTCTTTGAAGTCGTTTCCGGAGCTCAACAATTGTTTCGAGGATTAGAAAAACCGTTGGCACAAGTCTATTGTATCAAGAGAGGAATACTTCATTAAAAGTTATAAACAATTTTACCTGTGATTTTTTGATTACACTAGTCCATTGTCCTAGTTGTTCGTAGATATAGGTTTGAATTTAAAAAATGCGACACTAGCCAATCTTCTTTTTTATTGAGAACATTATAATTGAGGGAGAGCTTTAAAGCCCAAGATCCCAACTACCTGAAAGAACTCAATTATATCGTCAAACAAAGATCGACATCCCGACTATAGACGTTAAACAGATAATTCGAAGTGACCTCAGATGGTTTATGCACTTTAAGTAGTATCACATTCGCTGCCTTTTAATCGAGGCAAAGTATTACGGTTTTAACCAACATACAGCCAATCTCTCTACGATCTAGACACCAAGCCAGAAGTTGATTCATGATTTAATTCGAAAGATTCTTGCTGTTCTTTCTACAAGATTGTTGTAACGAAGAAGAACAATGTTGGTGTTAAACTCAGTTAAAACTTAAGTAGTTGTTTGAGATGCTACTTCTAAAAGTTTGATTTGGGAAATAACTAAGGCTGTAAGGAAATCAGCTGTAGGGGAATAGAGAGGGCTGGATCTGCCGTCGAATCAAGTCCTGGAAACACAACCCGAACAGGTGTGACGATAAATAGGAACAGAGAAACACCAAATGAAACGGTTCAACTTCTCGGAGCTGAAATTGTCGCCTTTTCTTCCATCTCGAAAGGCCAAGATGAAATAAGTTTCTGGAACCATTTCTGTAATAGCTTTTCCCACTCAAAATGCCGGGATAAAATCAGTACGATAACCAACGAAAATTTAAGTTCTTATGTAAAGAAATTTGTTGTTATAGCCAAATTGATACACAGAATAAAGCCTTTAGGATGTTTTACAATTGTAAACTAGTTATCACTGGAAAATTCGATTCCTTGACTGTTAATCATCAAGAGAAACAGGGAAACCGCTAATATATAATTCCGTCGACATCTCCTCTTTAATGCTTCGAATTGAGAAGGCCTCCATTCGGAGAAGGAGGTTACACACCATTATATGATCAGAACAAAAATTCTTTGGTTTTTTTTTAATGCCAAACAAGGCATACATCCAAATAAATGCAGATGATGTAGCTGAAGCGTAGGGAGCCCTTTAGAAATTGTCAATTCGTGCACTGAAGGAGAATATGAAAGCATTAAAGCTGATAAAGCTATTTAAGCCAATGTTTATGATGAATATACTTAACATCTTTGGGGAGGTATATCGGACCATAATGGAGAGTTATTTACGTCAAAGCTCTTCTGAATAAATCTTACATCTGATTCGAGTAAGATGGAGGAGACACAGACAACCAAAATTCGTCAAGAACTTTCAGATAACAGAATTATAATATTTCAAAGAAAACAGATTCCACATGGTCTTCTCGTTTCCCAGATTTGACGCCCTTAGATTTCTTTGAGCTGGGTAACTTAAATGGAATCAAACAAAAAGTTCGTTTTTCCAACCGCTGCTTCTTTGGTTCAAGAATCGAATAAGGAGACTCTGGACTTTAACAAAGAGGCCCCTAGGTCGTTTTGATCACAAAATACTTCGAATGATATTTGGTCAATTTGAGCTCATGCACCTTTTAGAAAGAGATATATCAGAAGGGACTACGAGCTGTACAGTGACATCGAGCTAGTCAGATATTAAATGGGCAAAAGTGTTCTAAGATAGCTTAGATATGTTATCGAAGAAAAACTTCGATTTCTACCCTGAGAAACATGTAGTAGAAGATGGCTCTGGCATGGTTGCAATGGAACCTTTTATATTGACCTTCGCACCTTGGTAGCTCCAAGTTCACCATGGACTATGGGGCCATACAAGTAAGTAGGAAGTGGCATGTAATTTAAAGTACAGAGGTAATGAACAAACTGCAAACAATTGAAAGGCTTAAGCAAAATATTTAAGCAGAAAGCTAACGATGCGTGTCGTAATGTAAAATGTCTCAAAAAGTGCAATCAATTATCAACAAAAAGGTGAAGGTCCTTTGAATGATATCAAATTCTGTTGCATGACTATGGTTATACTTAGACCGCATCCTTCAATTATATGAAATATCTGGAACAAAAAGAACTGGCACTGGAGCACAAAAGTCGTGTTTTTGGCAACCCAATGTTTCAATGTTTGTTTTCGAATAGCAGAAGACTCCAAATAGAGAGGATGATGTTGTAAAAGATTTCTCGTTCTAGATGCTCGCACATAAATTTTCCTACGAACGATTAATGCATTGAGCTTAAGCTTGAGATAGATGTCATTCTCAGCTTCAAATGCAGAAAGGACACCACTTTTAATGGCATATTGACAGTTTCCCAATTGGTTACGCTGTTAGCATAAGAATTAAATGAGATAAATGGCGTAGGGATATTTTTTTCTTTTTAGGACTTATGCCCCACTTTTGACATACGATTAGCGAAGTAATAAAGTCGCGTGAGCGGCTTACCTCTGCGTAGAAAATGGGAAAATTCTGTCAGCGAGCGAAGCGAGCCACCCTCTTCAACTTGAATTGAACTGAGTTTCTAAAGGGACTTATGTTCCTGCGCCGAAGTAAACATATGTTGCCATTTCCCTTCTTCAGCCGCAGAGCAGCGACGAGAGTGCAGGAACAAATATGAAAAGCATAGAATACTGTCGTCAGAAGAAGATGTACCTATAAATTTAATTAGAAATCGCAGACAAAAGATCATTATTGACGATTATGAAGAGTGTCGGAGACAGAACGGAGCCCTGAGGGACACCAGTTTTCATTTTGTGAATATCAGACATGAAACCATCCAAGACAACAAATGTACAAACTGTAAATTATTTGTTGAATTGGTTTGAACAGTATTGTCATTTTCTTCGAAGGACGAAGGCAATTATAACTGTTACATATGCAGGTATTAAAACAAAACTAACGAACTTACGACATATGTATGAGGGCAAAACTGACAGAGCAAGTAAGAGCTCTCCAATAAGAAGTTTCATTTCGATTTCTTGAGAAAATATAAATTCTTAATGAAATAAGATTTGAATTTTATCAAAATCAATTGAGAAAACATTAAAATTAATACATAGGAACAATTTTAGTCGAATAACACCGTCTTTCACATATACTACTATATAACAGAAAGAGATCTCAAGGTGTTAAATTGCAAGATTTCTTTGGTTGATTGCCATCACATTTTTAAAAACGGCTAGGCGAGGAAACTCTTCTCGCACGAGCAGATATTTAGTCACTTGTAGGGTGAATGTTTGGTCCATACCATCAAATTCCAGGCATACGAGTTAATATTTTCAACAAAGTAAGGTTCAAATTAACCAAACAATAGCACACTGCTGACAGTGATTCCTCTCGATAATCACTCTTTACAACATCCCTAAAAATGAGTTCTTGCTTGAATTCTTCATCAATTTCATGCATTTTTAACACCCAACCAGCTAAGTAACGAAACTGCTAATGATAGGCAATCCGATTGGACCAATAAACCCTAAAAAGCTTGGAGTTATATTCCCAGTTCCGAAAAAGGACAATTATGGGTTTTGATCATACTTCGAGCTTAATAGCAATATTACCTCTTGTTCTAGGCGACAGCGACTTACTTCACTTACTTGTTTTAGTAGCTCAAACCACAATAAAAGTTACTAGAGAACGAAAAAGTGTGTCATGCTCAACAAGAAAATTTTCAACATTTTAAATCGTTTCAGCGAATTTTCATAATTTGAATGCAGTATGGAAGAGTGTATCGCTATACTCCTTGATCAGAAAGTTCCCGAAAGAACCACTGTGTGGCGCTCCCATTGTTCCGATTTGAGTTATGTTTTTTTTTTTGTTAAATTGGTACATCTGTCGTTGATATTCCCTCTAAATCGTAGCGTCATAGCTTGACATTTGCAAAAGTTATGTAGCCAAGAGTATTTTCGTATTTTTAATAGCGGTAAAGTTAATACTTGTCATTTGGATGGCATAAAGAAAACTTTTTATTGAAAATCCTTGTACGTATATAGTATATATCTTCGTAAAGAAGAACATCCAACACCAGCAGATTAGATAGTACGCCATATTTGGAGTGGAAATCTAGCGAAGTATCACTCTTTCCAATGGCAGTTTCTTTTTGACTAAGAATGCTACCTGATAAATACTCGTATATCATCTGTCGAAGTGAAGTGCATTAAACGTCCATTGGTTGCTATAAGGGAAACGTTCTTAAAGCGATATTCCCTGCCATTTTGGTCACTCTTTCGAGTTGTTTGGTTTCTACCGCACCAAAAATGCACTTACCCTTGACTTTCAGGGAGTGACTAGCTTGCATAATAACAGCCTACACCAACGACTTTACGTAGCCCCACAAGAAGTAATCGATTGGAGTGATATAGCAAGGTCTTGGTGATCAATTCTGTGGATCATTTCGCTGTATATATACATAGACATAGTCTAGATCGCTTTCGCCCATACTTTCGACGAATCAATCACGGATTTATATACGGTAACAAAGGTTATTGACTGTAACTCCATCTCCAGCCTCATTTTTGACAAAATTAGAACCGATGATACCACCAGCATAAAGGCAGTAATTGAGTTTCATAAGTGGCTTCTGGATCTGCATCACTCCAGAAACGTGGATTTTGTTGGTCACAAACAAAAGTGTGTGTCTTTCGTCTTTCGATAATAATAAGTTTCGACTTTAAGCTGTTCATGAACCCAATCTGCGACCGCTGATCACCCCATCGCAGACCATGACCTCGTGACGATAGGAAGTCGATATGATTTCGCAAAAATGTGAACTCACAAAAGTTAAAGTGTTGCTATCGATCTAAAATTGAAAATACCGGAAATTCCACAGCACTTCCACTTAAAGCAGATACTGTTTCTCATGTACGTTGACGTATTGTCGGCTTTGCGTTATGTAGGGTGCATAATCGTATGCAATTTATTCACAACATGACGAATAGCGATCTCAATTGGTCGATTATTTGTATCAACAAAACACATAATCTTTAGGATTTGCAAATTGAAGATTTTGAAAATTAATTTAAATAGTATAGAAGCGTTCTTTACTGTAGCAGTCTTTTGGTGATAATATGTCAAAGATTGTTAATCACAAATGTCACACTACTCCCAATGGCACTGCTTGAAAGCTATACCTACTGACAGATTTATCAGATGAAAAAAAAATTTCTTAACTTCACTCACGTCTATTTAACTAAGATAGCTTCAACATTCCTTAATATTTATACGCTTTTGATGCTTGCATGTTGCTTCTCTTCTTATCCTTTTATTAACCCTTTCCCTGTTATACGAACTTATGCGTAACGAGTTTCCCATTTTTACTGCATCGCTGCTGCTCCGCTTATGGGGTTGGATAATGTCGCAGACCGCAGAACGCGTCTTCATTCTGCTAGGTCCTGGATCGCTTCAGTGGTTAGCCCCAGGCGTTGTTGCGCATTTGCCATCTGAGAAATCCAGGAATTCTTTTTCCGACCTTGTTTTCTTACAGTTGGAATGACCGTAGTTGATAGTGCCTTTTTAACCGGATTTTCCGCAGATCTTCTTTGAACGTGGCAATACCAACTTATTCTATTCGGCAGCTTGAGGCGGTTACCGAATTCTTTATATGTAGACTTCCTCTTATACGCGTAGATCCAATGCAATCGCGTTTAGTGACTCCACTAGATATCCTTTCATTCATTTCCGCTGTCATCATTTTATTTTTAAACGCTTTGTACATTGTTCAGCACTGTGAACCGTACATAAGAGCTGGTCTAACAACCGTGGTGCAGAGTTTCCCCTTCAATTTAAGTGCAAATTTTTGGTCGCAAAAGATTCCCGAATTTTCCCGCCATTCGGGGGGATTCGGCATAGGTTGTCCACATTTTAATTTATTTAAAAATTTCGATAGCCAATCGCTGCGGATTCCCTCCATCTTCGACCATGACTCTGATGGAATGCTGTCTGGCCCCACCGATTTCTTCCGTTTGCATATTGCATTGCTGGAATTCAAAATGGCAACACGTACGAGGAAATTGATAATTCTTTCTAGATGCTTGCAAGACCTCTTTTACATATTTCCAAAGGCACTTCCAACAGCAATAAAAAATATCCATTTCAAATGGAACCCAAAATTCTCACGTGACATTCGATTAAAATATTCAAAATTGTGAAATTTGAAAAATGTTGGCTCGTATTTCGAAATTGATTACTCAACGGTATAGGTAATCATTTGTTTATGAAATATTTCGAAAATGAAAAAAAGGAAAAATAATAATAATAATAGTAACCAACAACAAAACGATTATCTACTGAACGGCACTACAGTCAAAGAATACAGTCGGAGCAGCATCCATCTGCGCTCCATAGGTAATGATCTAGCATATCAGCATCCAAATTAAGTTTATTTGAATTTTTATTGTATTATCCTTTCCTGATTCTCTACGGCGGCGCGGGCTAATAAATCTTAGGCAGAGTTCCTAGTCTAGCAATAATTTGGAGCGGGTGTGCGCTCCGCAAATCAAAGACACCGATTCAGCACCACCCGTCGGGACGATTTGTATTAAAGAGTCATCACGCTGCTGGACTCATTTCTCGCTCGTCGAGAGCTCCAAAGTTACTTTACAATTCTGATTTTATTTGTGTGCCACTTCTTCCGTACCCGGAGACATGAAGTGCTGGTGATGGTGCTTCATGATGGTGTTGGAGCTGTCGGAATGCCGTACAAGATTAATGTGATTCGATTTTAAATTAACTTTGACTCTTTATTTCGGTACCCGGTTTCGAGCTGGTGTGAGGGAGACTCATTGGCCGCTGTTATGGCGATCGTCAGATGATTGGATCTTCTTGAATAAATATTGAAATATCTTTTAATTTGTTTATTCAAGGTGCTTTTTTCGAATCTCAGAAGTATCAAACATTATGTTCGTGTTGTCGGTTGGTTGTTTGTATTTTTGTATTTTTGTATTTTTTGTTTTGTGCTTTTGTCTTGAAAGTATTCACGGAAATTTCTGTGAAATTCGATAGTCATGAGCATGACATGCCAGTGGGAAACAAAGTGGTGCCATCAAATTGATGTGGTGTTGTTTGAAGGAAGGAAAGTTCAGCCTGGAGGCCAAGAAGACAGTTGGCAGTTACTTGGAAGAGTGCCAATGAAAATCAATTGTATGCGGTGTAATTGAATTTATTTCAAATTGTTGACAGTAGGTTGTTTCAGATGGATTTGACATACGTTTAGTACGGGTAGGAGTAAATCTAAAAGTATGCATGTTGTGAGAATGGTGTCATGTGTGGTTTATTTAGTTCGTTTGCAAGGAATTCCTCTTATTAGCATTATGCGAGTATAACCAAGTTCCATCAAAGTATGCCACTTTCTCTATATGAGTCAAAATAATAAGGAATATAAGGAGTGCCATTGTTCTTATCGCCCCATCTGTCACCTTTTTGGTCAAAAAATTTGATTGCAAAAGTTTTGCCCGTTGTTTCGCATCCAAATTTTATTTGGCGTTCGGATCTGGAATCTTTTAGACTTTGTATGTTTTCAAGCCCATATTTCTCTTCACTTTATGAACTAAAAAATTTGAACATTCTGATTTTTTTGCCAAATTAAAAGTACGTTCAGAAATGTTCGGATTTTTTTCAAGAAGGCTTAAAATCTTAGTGACCTTTTTTGTAAGACCGGCTTTTTGACCAGACCCCCCTTTTCTTTCAACTGACAAGTTCTCTTTATAATTCTTAATAGCAGTAGCAACTGTTTTCCTATTAACTTGTAGTTCCTTTGCGATTTTTATATACGTCCACCCTGGATGTGCTAAGTGGTACTTAATAATATTTTTTCTTACATCCAATTCAGATGTCATGTTGATTAGTTAACTACCAAACAGAAATGACATACAATTTAAAAATAACAGAAGCATTCCCAGCATTACAAAAAAGAAGAATTTGAGTGAGTTTTCTGTAATTCTTGGAAGTAAATTCGAAATGAGAGATTGGATAAGTTTTTTCGATGGCACTCCTTAATACAAGGTGCAGCATCTCATACTGAAGAGAGTGTATTTCACTATCGTGGATTTTGGTATTCTGAAAATCTATTCATATATATATATAAATAGCTCGTGTCACACTGGTCAAATCGTAGTCATATTTCGGATTTCACGCATTGTTAACTACGACACTTGCTCATCTAGCTAATTGGGAAAATCAATTCATTCGCATTGGATACGGTTTGGCGCTTTTATATAAATGTGGCTCACACACTCTTCCTTTGAGATACGATTTAGCCGGAAAACTGGATAAATGCGCTGTCAGCATTAGGTCGAAGCAGTCGTTGCTTAATTTATTTTTCTTTTCTTTATTGAATACCTCTGATCTCATTTAATTACAACAAGCGTTGCATTAGGTGTTATCTTTGACTCCTACCACAAACGTGGAATACCTGCAAAGGGCCTACAGTCTTTTCTACGGAGAGAGCATTCGTTTGTTCTGCCTAGAAGCCGTCCAAAAGCGGCTTCAGGTCCTAAGAAGTCTTTCTTTGATCTTCCTATAGCAAGTTCATTGGCGATCACATTTCCCGCCATAAAAAAAAAGTGATTCAGATGCGAGCAAAGAAGCCTGCTGATCTCCAACTAAATTAGAGGTAGTGAATGAGTATATTTAAGCCTTAGAACAGACACAAACACAATACTTTACCTTGCACCTTTCTGTCACAATATATATTGACAGACATACAGAGAGAGTAGTAAAGTCTTAGTTTGACAACATTTACAAGGACAGCGGTGACAGTTAGCTCTCCAGCGTAGAAACAGATTGAAATACCTCAAAGTAGCCGTAACAAATTGGTTTGTTTAAAGAAACAGTGGTGTAAAGCTGAATTAACCCGATTTTAGCTAATAAGATTTAGGGTAACGAAAGCTTCCTTACCAAATAAGCTTCCTTCTTTCTTCCTTCCTTCCTTCCTCCAAAAAGTCAACAGTGATTTAGAGGTATTTGCCAAATTAAGTCCAAAAATGTTTGTAGCCAATCATTCAGATACTCAATTTCGCTGAAAAGCCTTTAGCATTGGATGACTCAAGTCAGTAAGTCTTTTTTCATGAACAGAACAATACCAGTTTCGAAAGGATTGACTGAAGGCCTGTTACTTGTGGGTAACCGTTGTCCGACGGACAGTCATTGGCATAAATTTCATAAATTTGGGTATAGGCGCTATAATCATTGAGTTTATAAAGCGAAAAGTTGATCAACTGACTTGACCTACGCACATTAGACATCATATTGTAAATACATTGAATTCAGCTTTCGTCTTTCCAATACTTCAGGTCGTAGTGCTGTCCCGATGCTTCCTAGAAGAACGAACTAAATTTCAAATGCATCTGACCACAAAATCGTATGGAACCATACATTTTCCACCATTGTCTGTATAAAGGCTAGTATATAGTCCATAATGCTTGCTGAAGGGAATCCATATGAACTTACAATTCATATTGCTGACAGTCTCTTTGTGTTTGGTAAAAGACGTATAAAACAGTGGTCTGTAGCCAATGCATTTCTCTTTAATGATCGCTAGAAGTTTTTGCGGTCGATGAAGTTGTAAGTTTAAATAGCTCTGCCGATTATTCATGGGCATTTTGAAAAAATGGCATAAGAATACCAACCATAGCCCTGTCCTTCTTGTGGGTCTTCATCGCTGTTGCTAAGGATAGTTGTGAACGTTTCGAAAATTGTTGCTTCGACACGTTTATTGAAATTTGCCATGAGGTACCGAAATTCACCACCAACCATCTTCATGAGGTTTCGTGAGATCCAGTGTCCTCTTATTAGCCCATTCATAATACGACAGACGATTTTAGTCTTGCACTGCTCGTACTACTAATATATTTTAGCCCATCCAGCTAAATCATTAATGTGTTTACACTTCTAGCTTCTACGTTATTTCTTACTGCCATTTCTTTCATATTTTACTGAATCTCAAGGCCAGATCCCCCTACTGTTGATGCTCTTAACATCTGAGCTTTGAGTTTAAAAAAAATTGTTTTCTTTATTTATCGAACATCTTAGCTTTGAGGCATCCTTGACTGTTTTGGCATCTTGCCGTTGAGCATCATCAGAACATTCTTTTAATGTTCTAATACGACTTTCAACATTATTTCTGCTAAAGGACCTTTTCCAACTCCTATTTTTTTTTTTGTTTCACTTGCTTTTTGAGAAGAAGGTATTTTTTTCCTTTCCCTGCTCGTAGAGCTCGCAAGCCATTTGCGTCCTCTTATGCAACACCTCTTAATATGCACCTTATTCTGCTTAACTTACTCATTATCATCGAAAGACTCACAATACAAGAAAATTGTCTGCACCGTTTGTGTGGGGGTTTCCCAATTATGACTCTGATCTTATGGACACGACATCTGACCCAATGACTCCCACTGTGGAAGTGAATACGAAATCGACTTCCTTAGTCTGATCTAAACCACGGGTTTCGCTCAAATCTGAGCCAGGACAAGAATGTAGTCAGATCTTCATGGCTCAAAAATCGATCCAGAATGGTGACTTCTAGAAAATAACGACGTTAAATTTCGCTAGTTAGTTTCTAGTTAGGAACAAAGGAACAGCCAAAGATTTTTAATTGAGTGTTGTGATACGTGGTCATAACATAACAAAGATTGTAAATGTATCTGGCAATGTTGTTAAATATTACATTTGAATTCCTAACGAGTTAGAGTCGGTATTACAATATACTTCGCAGCAGTACAGTTTTGGTTTTAAAAGGGAGGAAGTGTTTTGAGGCCCATAAAACGCGAATGGCATATGGTAGCGTTTATGTGGTCGGACTAGGTAAGCGTGTCATTAAATATGATTCCAAGATTCCTTACTTTTTCAACGTATGTAGGTGATCACGGAGTCACCTAGTTTGATGTGCGGAAGCAGCGACCTATCTAATTTGGTACGGTTTATGGCAATCGATTTACATTTAGCTGGATTCAGACTCAGATTATTACTCTGTGCCCACTGCTGTATGCAATACAAATCGTCGTTCATTGCTTCTGATGCTTGGGAAAGTTCAGATAGTGTTCTACTAATAAAGACATGTACATCATCGGCGAACATGAGGACGGTGGAGTGTCTGACCGCCTGGGGAAGATCGTTAATGTAAAGTACGAAAAAAATAGGGCCTAAAATTGATCCCTGTGGTACACCACTACATCTCATCATCAATATTAAGTAGTACCGTGTCTTAAAGCTCCGATTAGTTCTGAACCCGGACTAAGCACAATTAAAGAGATTATTGACATCGAGAAACCTTTGTCGTGAAATTGCTTTTTCGAAAACCTTTGACAAAAAGGGTAAGATAGAAATTCGCCTAAAATCTACTGAACCGCTGCCACCCTTCGGAATTGGAATAATCTTGGCTTTTTTCCAATCAGCTGAGAGCTCAGAGGTTGTTAAGATAGAGTTGTATAGATGTTTGAGGTAAGGCAAAATAAAGGGTAAAAGCAGTTTAACGAACCTGGGATCTTTATTGTCCAAACCTGTGGCATTTGATTTTACTGACAGTAATGCTGCAACAGCATCTGTATCATCAAGCAAGTTAGGGCTAAAAGTGGGTCAGGAAACAAATCAGCAGGTACATTTGACCTGGTTTCGTTTAGATCCAGAAATTTTGCATTCAAAGAATACGATCAATGTTGTCGGGGACCTTGAGGTTTTGTTTACCGATACCTGAATTTCTTAAAGTTTTCCAGACATTTTTGCCAGAACCCATAAAGTTGAGGTGGCTTGCTTAGTGCTTCTGTTTAGCCAGTCTAATTTTATACACAACTTTATTCCGCAGGGTGGAATAGATTGCAGGCAGCTCAAGAATTCTACACCGCTTTCATCTAGAGTACGCTCAGTTCTTCTTGACAATCAGCTCAGTGATATCCCGATTTATCCATAAGGGAACTGTATGAGAAATTACCTTCCTGCGTAATGGAACATGAGCTTCGAATAACTGCCCGATATTACTGTTCAAAAACGAAATTTGAGCATTGACTAAGGTGAGCCTATAGATTCTGCCCCAGTCGATATCACGAACGTCACTCAATAGACTATTTTGGTGATGAGGTCGTGTTTGGAGAAACCAGGTGCAAGAAGTTGATTACAAAGTAGCGCCTGTTCGGGATCGTTAACAAAAAAGACATCAAGTAAGATGCTAAGGCTACTGGTGAAATGAGTTGCTGCCGAAGAGTTGGGGATAAGCCTAGACAGTTCATGGAGCCGATTATAGGTGCAGATGATTACAATTTAGGTCGGCGCAGAGTACGATCTGAGAGGTTATACAAGAATGATGATCCAAGCTAAAAAGCAGTGGTGCAATATTGACATTTTTATGCGCTCTGTAGGTCGTGCAGATAAGTATTGCGATGAGCTGCAAGTAATCTTCACGAAAACATATTGCAACGGGCAGTCGAGGTGCGATTTATGAAAGGAGATTGACTAATCAAATTGCTTCTCGGTCTCCAAACGTTTCAATTGACATAATTGACATTTGCTACTTAAGAAAATTATTATAAACTTCATTGTTATATCAAATTGTATTTGCAGAACCAATTACTTAGATATTTAAGAAAACCAAAAGAATTTTCATTACAACCAAGTGTATCACAGAAGCATCAATTTCTAAAAAATCAACTTATTACTCGCTGGCAAGCTTGACCCAAAAATCTACTCCCTCCTTCTGATAAATCACCTTAAATTCGAGCAATCCTTTCTTCGTGTAAAATCAAATCAAAACCGACAGACACAAAGCATAACCACTGTACACCGCAGCACTTAACAAATTCGAAAAGTGTAAAACTCAAAACCGAAAAGGAAACAAAAAAACTGCACCTCCTCTTTAAAATCGATTTCGGAGCATCATAACCACCACAAGAAGTGCATCTTGCCCCGGCATCATCAACGTCAACCACAGGCCGAAATATCATTTTGGTCGTAAACTTTTACACGGATCTGGCACTTATGGAGCCACAATGTCTGGAGTGATCCTCCACTGTTGAGAGGTCTGACGATTTTTTCACATGGTTTCCCATTTGAAATGGGCTCATCTTCGGATACCCTTTGGACTGCACAGATGCGGTTCGGTTTGGTTTGACCGCATTCGCAAGTGTTTCATCTTGCGGAGTCAATAATATACACAAAGCATAAATCATCGAGTTATTGAAGTGTAAGTGAGCTTGAGTGTGTGTTTGAGTTTCGGGAAAGATCGTAAAAAGTTGTATATATTCTACCTCTCCCTAACAGATACTTTGGAATCTTGATGATGAAGACCAGAAGAAGACCAATACAGAGAGTAAAATCAAATGCAAGACCCGATGAAGGAGATGACGATGATGATGTTGATGATGATGATAATGATGGACAGCAGCAAGGATTTTTGCACTAAAACTTCTCCCCCCAGCAGCGGATAATTGCTTGCCATTGCCAGTGACTTTACATCACTTAGACCGATTCGATGTAATGCCATGCCATACTGGCTGAATTGGCTTTGGTTTTTATGACCGAGTTTAGGCTTCTGATTTTGGATTTATGTTTGAGGTACAAATATAAATCGATGGTAGATTTTGTGGTCGACTCGACCATAATATGCGAGAAAAACTATCGAGCTGGTTATGCTTTATGTGGTACTTGACGGCTACTTCAGTTAAGTTAATCCGCTTTGTGTGAGTTCGCAGAAACCGAAAGAATTTTTTCCACCATAAAATACCTGGATGACTTGGTTACTGATATTGTTCTCCAGGTATTCTGTTTTATCGTTTTCTCTCACTTGTGAGTGTATCGGTATATCTTTTAGAAAAAGGAGCTACAGGAATCCAAACAAAAACATATTAAAGGCTCTCTTAAGACAAAGCCTGTGACCATATAACTAATTTGCTATATCAAATCATCTTGAATCTCAGGCCTTAAACGATACTACAGCTCCAAGTTAACTTCATCCTCCGCTAAATAGCCTCTCTATCCAGTTCGATAATAAGCAACCTACCTTCAGTAATGCACCATGTGGAAGTTAGAGTTCCTTTTCCAAACGCTAAAGGTGGGATCAAAAATTCATTGAACTGGTGAGCTAGTGTTTATCCGCGATAAATACCCCAGCTATCCCAGTTTCTGTATTTAAACTTTTGACTTTGACGTCACAGAAGTCTCATACTGTTCGTCGTTATATATTTGTCTTTTGGTTATAGTCTCCCTGGTCGGAGACCACCTGAAGAATTTTTCTGTCAAAATAATTCTGGGTGGTCTAGCCAATTTGTTTGCAGAGCAAAACTGAGATAGTTAAGGTCTTACATACAATTCATTCAGTTATTCATGTGAAGGCTACTTCTTAATTACCCTCTTAGCCTTAAGAAACAACGAAGTGGTGTTAGAATTCAATCTAAGGTGAACGTTCCAAATCTTTCACTTCACTGCACCAATGTTCACATAGCCAATAGATATGATCTGCTCTATAGTTATCGCAAATTATAGGGTTCTCTCTGACATATTTTGCAGAAAAGTTGGTGCCTGCTCTTATGAACACAGCTTGAAAGAGATAGAATATCAATTACAACATAGCTTTGTTGAACTTATCCGCCTTACCTACACCTCGATCTATGACTTTCTAAACGAGTGATATTTTGGTGAAATCACTCAAGGATTTGCTTTCCAAAGTAGAGTAGAGTGCATCTTAGCCTTATCCACCTTAAGTGTCAGCTCAATTGGTTAATTCTTCATAAATATTAAAATAAGCGAAATGATGCATAGTTTTCTACTTAATTTTAGGCTGATAAAATCTGCGAGCTCAAGCACTACTGAGAGTTGCACCCTTAGCTCCTCTTTACTTTAGGCACTTAGTCCAGCTATGGCATCGTGAAGTATTAGTTTGGTCTGCCGGTAACCTGGAAATAAAAACTTTTTGCAGTCAATCAGATTGATCACATTGCGATCGACGCAGGACACTCTTCCAGTACGAGTATTATGGATATCCATACGTTCCGAGGAGCAAACATCGACTCCAACACCTTGAAGCCAAGGTACGGTTGCGGATATCCCAAACTACGCCAAGACAAACTAATGCTGTGAGAAAATTCGACTTCAGACGGCTAAAATCGCAAAAGATCCACCAGTCCTTTTCCGATCTTCTTCTTCTTCTTATCCTTTTATTAACCCTTTCCTCGTTATACGAACTTATGCGTAACGAGTTTCCCATTTTTACTGTCCTTTTCCGATCGAGTGTCTCTTAATCTCTTAAGAGGTCCAATACCGCCAGCATCAAGCATCGAAGACCAGTGCCAACACTGCCAAAAAGCCATCAGAGATGCCCGATGAATTGAACCTCAGCATTATTTGACCGATTCGCAAGAAAGAAGACCCTCTGAACTGCGCCAATTACAGAGGCATCAGTCTCCTTAATGGCTAATTTCGGCATCCCTGCCAAACCCGTCCGTCTGTGCAGGATGACGATGGAGAATGCACACTGCTCCATCAAGTCAGTAAAGATCTCTCCGAGGGTTTAGCGGTCGATGAGGGCAAGACCAAGTATATGCTGTCAAGCAAAAAGGACAACCAACACCGACGTCTCGGACAGAACGTCACCCTCGATAGATATAACTTTGAGGTAGTTAAGGACTTTGTCTGCCTAGGCTCTACTATGAATACAGACAACGACACCGGCGCTGAGATCAAGCGAAGAATAACTCTTGCCAACCGCTGTTTCTTTGGGTTAAGAAGGCAATTGAGTAGCAAAGCCCTCTCTCGGACAAAAAAAATTCACCCTTTATAAGACTTTAATAATCCCGGTCCTGCTCTATGGCGCAGGGGCATGGACATTATCAAAAATGGATGAGGGTGTTCTTGGTTGCTTCGAGAGAAAAATTCTTCGGGCGATCTTCGGTCCCGTCTACATTGAAGATAAATGGAGGAGGAGATATGTACAACAATGAACTCTTCAGACTGTACAGCGACATCGATCTAACCAGAGGAATGTAGATCCAAAGACTGAGATGGCTGGGTCATGTAGAGCGTATGGACACCAATGCTCGGGTTAGAAAAGTCTTCGAATCCGCTCCCGAGAGGCAGCGCAGTAGAGGAAGGCCAAGACTCAGGTGTCGCACCAAAGTGGATTGCGACCTTAGTCAACTTAGCGTGCGAAACTGGAGGCAGCTAGCCAGGGATCGAGCTGGCTTGTGACGCTTGTTGACTGGGGCCCAGGTCCACCACGGACTGCAGCGCCACTTAAAGAAAGAAGAAGCCTAACTTCATCTAAATCAAACAGGTGAAATTCTCTATCTCCGACTGTGGGCATTTGGATCATCATCGCTGTTATACAGTCTGCAGATAAAGTCTTTTCATATTCCCAGTCACATAGTACAAGTTCTAGGCTTCAATTCTGGCTTTGTTACTCTGACATATTCATATTATTTTCTCGTAGATGTCAGAGAACTGTCAAAAATCATAGCATCGTTTGAAAGCCATCCTTTTAGGCACCCTTTAGTTCCATCCTACGTTAAGGTAAGACTGTCATATATTTTGGCCTTCATTAAGAAAGTTGCAAACAATGTTTTTGAATTGTTTAAAAATGGATATGTGACAGTGACAATCTAAAGAATGCTTTAAAAAAAATCATCATCCAACAGTAATTACTCAAACTTCTACAACTTTCCTTCATCACAAAAACTTTCAATCCAAACTATGAATCAACATTTCTCCGAAGAAAAACTTAAGACGCTGCCACAGCTCCTTTATTTCAACAAAGGAAAAAATAAAATAGAAATAATAATAAAAAATTACACTCAATTGTTAGCTCACCCCTCGATTTGTACAATGGCAATAAATAAGAAGTCAGAGAGGAAAAAAGCCAAAGACCGTCCAAAATAGTGCGAAGGGAAAAAATAAAAAAGTGCATCGCAATACTCTGGTCCGCTTTCAAATATTTTACTTTGAGTAACAAGTTCACCACCCCTTGGTTCGTTAACTCTTCACGGTAATTTTCATTATACTCGTACTCGTATCAGTGTTCCCACTCAAGGCTCTATCAGGAGTTATATTCTCCCCATCACCAACATCCGCCTATCTTAAACCATCAACCCCTGGTGTAATCAAAATCGAATAAAAATTGTGGTAATTCCAGCACAAGCCCACAAACACTTAAACTTCAGGATTGTTACGGAGGGGGGGATTCTCTAGTCCTCTAGAGAAGGGGGGAGGTTTGATTTATTTCGATCATAATGATTATGACTTAAAATCTGCCCACAGCATCTCGGTGTGTATGAGGGCATATCTGAAAACCGCATGCCGTTTTGAACAAATCGTCAAGTCATTGCAGTCGTTATTGTTTGCTGAGAAAGTGGTTTTACTGCTCCCTAATGGGTGGTTATTTGTTGAGCCACATCTAAGGGGTGAGGTTGTGCGGCAGAGGGTTGTCATTGGCACCGGCCTCACCAATCTACCATCTACCATCTACCCCATAGCATCTGTACATTAGAGTCGCACACGGTTGCTAAATGGATAAATGGAGCCCTGGCTTTGGAAAGGATTCTACCCATATCCGAAGCAAATGGCAAAAAGGTGAACGTATTCATTGTTGAGGTTACGGTCAATAGAACTGAGACGTGTGGATTTTACGTTTTCAGTTTCAGTCGACTGTCGATTGTGGCAGATTGCTATGCGAATACGTTGTGGATTACGAGCTGCTGCGGACTGGTGTGTTATTTATTTTTTGATTTCACACATAAATAACACAAGTGTTGGCGCTTCGGGAAAGGGAGCGAAATTCTATGCCCAGGAGACTACAACGTCTTAATAGCATCAACACTATAAGGGGGTGGGGGGATATTTGGCATAGTGAAACTGGTCTAGGAATGTGAATTTTGTTTTGTACTCTTGCTAATTTGCTTGAACACATAAATCAAAACGAATGTGCTTCTTGTAGACAATTATTCATTTAACTTATCTACATACTCGTAAAAGAAGTAACACTAGTCGTCAATAATTATTTATCTTGATGTGATGGAGAAATTGATGTTGCCTCCGGGGATGAGTAATACATTTCTGAAGAGTGAAATTGTTACGACTTTGCTAAAAGTATAGTGGAAGCCAAAGTGATTAGATGTATGTGGATGTGTATCTATCTAACCTCCTCAATGTTGAAAAGCAATATAGGTGCATGTGCGCAAAACTATTTTGTGAATATATCCTCTTTCAAAGATCAAACATGCGGAGAAACGGAAAAGATCCTGCTAGACTGTGTTGCTTGGCAAGAAAGGTACAATCGGATCATATACGATGTAACTGAATCACTTTATTTTTACTGATCTTAAGCCGACCTGATCGACGATTGGTACATTATGAATGAGGTTTCAGGACATTAACTCGAAACGGAGGTTTCTATCAAGTCTAAATCATCGGACGGTTTTAAGCATCGACATCTATTTCTATAACAAAATCAAGTATTTGCGTGTCATCCTGGATGGAAAACCATATTCCAAACAATATACAGTCTCACACTAGAGGTTTGATGACCGTACCCAATTTTTTTTTTTCCAATTTAGGTAGCGCTACAGTCCGGGGTGGACCTGGGCCTCAGTCAACAAGCGTCGCCAGCCAGCTCGATTCCTGGCCAGCTGCCTCGAGTTTCGCACGCTAAGTTGGCTGAGGTCCCCTTCCACTTGGCTGCGCCACCTGAGTCTTGGCCTTCTTCTGCTGCGCTGTCCCATCCCATCTTTGGATCCCAGTCTTTGGATCCTCACTCTTCTGGCTAGATCCATGTCGCTGTACAGTTCGTCGTTGTATCTCCTCCTCCACTCACCGTCAATGCAGACGGGACCGAAGATCGCCCAAAGAATTTTTCTCTCGAAGCAACCAAGAACACCCTCATCCATTTTTGATAATGTCCATGCCTCTGCGCCATAGAGCAGGACCGGGATTATTAAAGTCTTATAAAGGGTGACTTTTGTTGTCCGAGAGAGGGCTTTGCTACTCAATTGCCTTCTTTACCCAAAGAAAAAGCGGTTGGCAAGAGTTATTCTTCGCTTGATCTCAGCGCTGGTGTCGTTGTCTGTATTTATAGCGGAGCCTAGGTAGACAAAGTCCTTAACTACCTCAAAGCTATATCTGTCGAGAGTGACGTTCTGTCCGAGACGTCGGTGTTGGTTGTCCTTTTTGCTTGACAGCGTATACTTGGTCTTGCCCTCATTGACCGCTAAACCCATTTTCGCCGCTTCCGTCTCAATACTCGCGAAAGCGTCACTGACATCACGCTGTTTTCTCCCGATTATGTCAATATCGTCGGCGTATGCGAGTAATTGGACCAACTTTCGAAAGATTGTGCCTCTTGTGTTTGCTCGTGAGTTTTGCACCATTCTTTCAAGTACGATGTTGAAAAAATCGCATGACAGCGAATCGCCTTGACTAAATCCTTTCTGAACATCAAAGATCTCGCTGAGGTCTTTACCAACCTTGATGGAGCAGCGTGCACTCTCCATCGTCACCCTGCACAGACGAATGAGTTTGACCGGGATGCCGAAACTAGATATTCCTCTGTATAGCTCGTCTCTATAGATGCTGCCATACGCGGCCTTAAAATCCAAGATCTTCCGTTGTGTAAATATTTGGTCGATGGTGGACTTTTCTGGCCTGAAGCCACACTGATATGGACCTATCAAGTTGTTAACGAACGACTTCAGGCGTTCACACAATATGGCAGATAATATCTTATATGCGATGTTAAGGAGACTGATGCCTCTGTAGTTGGCGCAGTTCAGAGGGTCTCCTTTCTTGAGAATCGGACAAACAATGCTCAAGTTCCATTCATCGGGAATACTTTCGTCCGACCATATTTTACAGATGAGTTGGTGTATGCTCCTTACCAAGTCATCGCCTGCCGCTTTGAAGAGCTCGGCATCCAGGCCGTCCGCTACAGCAGCTTTGTTGGACTTAACCTTCGATAGAGCTAACTTCACTTCATCCAGATCGGGTGGACGGATTTGTTGGTCATCATCGTCTAGGTCGAAAGGTTGATTCTGCTTGACAGCGGTATTTGGTCCGTCATCGCCGTTATACAGTCTGCAGAAATGATCTTTCCAAATCCTCAGCATCGACTGCGATTCTACTACGATGTTCCCTTGTTCATCTCTACAGGCTTCGGTTCGGGGTTTGTTTCCGCGGCATGTTATTTTTACCTTTTGGTAAAACTTCCGAACTTCATTCCTGGAGTAGCGTCTCTCAATTTCCTCGATCGCGCGCTTCTCATGCTCTTTCTTCTTCCTCCTGAGAAGCCGGTGCTCGTCTCTCCTCTTCCGCTCATAGAGCTCATGAGCAGCTCTGGTCTTTCTAAGCAGCGCCGCGTTATATGCATCTTGCTTAGCTGCATGTGCTTGCCGGCATTCATCATCGAACCAAGGGTTTCGTTGTGGTGGACGAGTGAAACCCAGCACATCAGAAGCGGCATCTCTGATGGCGTTTTGGCAGTGTTTCCAATGGTCTTCGATGCTTGATGCTGGCGGCATTGGACCTCTTAAGAGATTAAGAGACACTCGATCGGAAAAGGACTTGGCGATCTCTTGCGATTGTAGCCGTCTGACGTCGAATTTTCTCACAGGATTAGTTTGTCTTGGCTTAGTTTGGGATATCCGCAACCGTACCTTGGCTACAACAAGGTAATGGTCCGAGTCGATGTTGGCTCCTCGGAACGTACGGATATCCATAATACTGGAGGAGTGTCTTGCGTCGATCGTAATGTGATCAATCTGGTTGACTGTTGATTGATCAGGAGTTTTCTAAGTCCCCTTGTGTATGTCGAGATGTGGGAACCGCGTGCTAGGCACGAAAATGTTTCACCCCGTCGCAAAGTCGATTAGCCTGAATCCGTTATCGGAGGTGGTGTTGAGCAGGCTATATTTTCCGATTGTTCCACCAAAGATACCCTTTCTTCCTAGCTTTGCATTAAAATCACCGAGGACAATTTTAATGTCATAGCTAGGGCATAGCTCGTAGGTCTTGTTAAGGAGCTCGTAGAAGGCATCCTTGGTGTCGTCATCTTTCTCCTCTGTGGGGGCATGCGCGCATATGAGGCTAATGTTGGCGAATTTAGCCTTGATGCGGATTGCTACGAGGCGCTCGCTCACATGCCGGAAGCTGAGGACTTCTTGTCTTAGTCTGCCTCCGACAACAAATCCGCATCCAAATAAGCGCTGCTTTTGCCGTCGATAGCAATTGCCGTAGTAGATGTCGCAGTTTTCCATCTTCTTTTTGTCCGGCCCATCCCATCGCATTTCTTAAATCGCGGTTATGTCTGCTTTGCAGCAGTCTAGGACCTCCGCTTGTTGTTCGGCTGCAAGTCGTCTATTAAGGGATCTAACATTCCACGTGCATATCCGAAGCTCATTGTCCTTAAATCGTTTGCGTGGGTTGTTAACAGTAGATCCGTCCATATTTGGGCTTGTTGATACTTCATAACTTAATTTTTTTTAAATATCCGGGCAGTTACCTCGGCGGCGTAACCCCCTTTCCTGGAGGACCAGTTCCATTTTGAGTGCCCCTAGGACGAGGGGTCGGTTACACCGAAGCCAGTAACCCGTTCCGGGATGTGAGCGCGGCCGTTGGCCCATATAGGGCTCGTCCACCACCATCTCTTTTCCAAGACCCTGACTAAGTCCTGGAAGTCCTTACCGGCCTGAGTTCCAAATATGTCGGAGTGGCCCGGATAAGGTCTTGTTTGGTTTTTTCGACACTAATCCTGATTTATGGCGTAGGAAACTCGCCATTTGTCCCCTTCATTTCGCAATTTCCAGTGAGATTCCCAGATGGCCCCACGGATAGGCGTGAAGTAGGGCTTATTAGCAGAGCTGCAGGGTATTCGGCTGCAGGGGCTCGTTATTTAAAGAAGCAACGCCTGTCGGAAGATGCTACTTCTACGAGGCCTTATACGGTCAGACTGAAACAGTTGCTTATATACACAGTACCTCAGCACCTCATGCGCGTTGTCTTTTTCCGTTAAAATACCGTTAGAATCCCTATACAGCCGACAATGCAATAGATGTATTATCTCTTTCTAATATTCGAGCTCGTATAAGTCTGTTGCGCTCGCACTCCCATCGAGCGTCATGAGTATTATATACTCGTCTGGCAGATTCTTGCAACCGCTGGAATATTCTGGCTGTTTACATAAACTTGTTCCCTCAAAATCTAAGCCATGTGGGAGCAGGTTGTGAATTAAAATCCCGATGACAACTTTGCTATTGTCTGGCACATACTTGCATCCCTCAAAATAGCTTGTCAATTTTGTTTACACTTAAACATTTGTAAATTGCAACATATTAAAATTGTAGCCTTGTGGGAGTAAATTTAAATCATAAATTGTTGTCATTTTTAAAAATTTAGGGGATGATGACGCAACCGCGAGATATCTGCCAGAACCGTACTTTCTTCATTGACTGATAATAAAACATCATTTTAAAATTTTCTATCTCTGTGGGAAACGGGTTAGTCAGATGGTCTACGAGCTCTTAGACTATAAAGGTAATATCTAGTGTCTCTCTTGTGTTTATTTCTTAAATTCCTTCAAAGCCGAAAGATCTCAATACTGGTATACAAATGCCTCAAATTTGTATCTGTCTAAGGTGCAGACTTTAAACGTTAGAGCGATTCTCAAACATTCACTTATTGCAAAAAGGTAATTTAATTAATCAATACTTGCTCATTTGAATAATTGAATACTGAGATTGAGGAAATGCATACAAGTAACAACCTGATGCACTGAATTTGCTGTCGTAGAGTAGTCGTTCCAAAAGTACCAACACCAACATTGCCTTACACTAAAATCACCCAGAAAAATATTAACGCTTATGGCACTTCTCCTGTGATATATAATATAACTAGAACCTCGTAGAAACTATCTTTGGTGTGTTCGTGTTTTTTCCCTATTTGTTGTATTGTGTCAGATTGAACTATGAATGAATTGGCATGAGGCACTCGGTAACATTTTGACAATCTAAAACCTAAAATCGCTACTTTTGCTATCTATAATACTCGTAATCTCCGTAATACACTCGTATAACGCAGCTTTTTGTCTTTGTTTGCTCTATTTCATCACATTTCCGGGATGGGACTAACGTATGCTTTCCACTTATTATTCGACTTTATGTGATTTATTGAAAAAATATTCTAAAAACTCGTTGGTGTCCGCAGCTTCAAATACAATACAATACAAAACAGTATCTAACGAATTTATCCACCTGCTCAATTATTCCCGGCAAAGTAATTGCAATTTTTCTTTTTCTTTTTAACACTCGCATATATATGTTTGGAAAATAAAGACCGGTTGGACGAGACCAGTGTCCCTAGCTGTCACAGCCGGAAAATAAGCAGAACTGATGTTAAGGGTGTTCTTGGTTGCTTCGAGAGAAAATTCTTCGGGCGATCTTCGGTCCCGTCTGCATTGACGGTGAGTGGAGGAGGAGATACAACGACGAACTGTACGGACTGTACAGCGACATGGACCTAGCCAGAAGAGTGAAGATCCAAAGACTGAGATCCAAAGATGAGATGGGACAGCGCAGTAGAGGAAGGCCAAGACTCAGGTGGCGCACGCAAGTGGAAGAGGACCTCAGCCAACTAAACGTGCGAAACTGGAGACAGCTAGCCAGGGATCGAGCTGGCTGGAGAAGCTTGTTGACTGAGGCCCAGATCCACCCCGGACTGTTGCGCCACCTAAAGTAAGATGTTAAGTCATTCAAAGTTTGGCCCGTTGTCCAATCATCGAAACAATTCTGGTCGGTGGAAACCAATATTAAACGGAATGCATGATACTAATACTCATATTATAGCCAAAAAACTCTGCTGTAATACTCATGTTATATATTCACCTCCATACCCGCTTCCACCTTGTGTGTACCTTCGAGTAGCAGGAGCAGCACCACCTTGTGTGTACCTTTGGGTATAAGAAGCACCACGTATTGCGAATATGAAATTCAGTGGTTAAACATCAAGGCCCTTAGAAATAACAAAATTTAGAGCTGACTTTAACTCTAAACTCGTAGAAATAACAGGCAATTTTCACTAAGGTCGACTTTATCTAAGGAAAAATTTAAGATTCGATCCACCGCTATCTAGGTCGAATCTAAAGTGACAGTTCAAGAATTTGGCAGTGATTTAAGGAATGTGGAGAAAATTAGAAAAAGAAAAGTATATAAACAATGATTTAATCCATTTGAACAATACACAGATGTGGAATTCAAAAGAAATTGTTGGTAGTACATTCTACTAAGCAATTCAACAGAAGTTATAAAATAAAGTGCTCAGAAATAACATTTTTTCTTTTACAGATTCAATAAAGACACTGTAATGTTTATTTGCGACGACTTGATTCAGAGTGACATCGGACCAAAATGCACTCACGCCATCTAGCCGAAAGTAGTTTTCAACTAGATACGGGTGAGTAATCGAATCTCATTTACACCGGAAATTTTCAAACTAAACAATAAATCCTTAGCGGATATATGTACATGGCGTAAGTTCGTTCATTTTCCGAATGAACGCAAACCAAGGCTAACCAAGAGGACATTTTTTGATAAATTTGGGATTCCTCAATGCTTGGGTGCCAAAGACTGCACGCATATTAAGATGAAGAACCAAGGAGGTGAGGTTGGATCCCTATATCGATACACTTAATGTTCAGGTTATTGTTGATGTGGACAGCAATATCCTAGATATCGTTGCACGCTGGAGAGGAAGTTCTCACGATTCAAGGATATTCAACGCATCTTCAATTAAAACCAATTGAAACAACTAAACCATAAGTCATACTTGGAGATGGTGGCACAAACAGTATTTACAAGGGATGTCGTTGAGCGAACTTTCGGTCAGCTGAAAAACTGCTTTAGATGCTGTTTTAATGCGATTTGTAGGTGGCAAAAAATGCGATTTAGAAATAATTTTATTTCAAGCTACTTTTGAAACAGAAATCATCATTTTCACTTCTAATTGAAGTAAATACCTAGTCAAGTCATAAATACTGGCTCACAGAAAAATCAGCGCCAAATGAAAACGAATTAATATTTAAACAATTTTTTTTTGTTTTTATTGGGTTATTCAATGGCTACAAATCTTAGAACAACTTATTCGAAATGACTTCCATTTGCCTTCCAGCACGACTTAAGATGATCATGGATTGCGAGACGCACTTCATGCATGGGGAAATTGTCCACTGCACGGACAAGGGCTCGCTTCCACGAATCAATGTTTGAGTGTCGAGTAGAGCAAGCCATGCCATCTAATACAGACCAAAACTTGTAATCCAACGGGTTGAGGTCCGGAACGTTATTTTTGAGCCACAGTTGAGTGGTTTTTCTTTGTGAGCTGGAGCAGAGTCTTACTTAAGAGACTTCACAATGGGTTCCAAGACGGTTCCAAGACTTTGGCCGATGTTTTCACTCCTTTCTCACAAAAATGGAGCTTGGTATCGCCATCGTAGCACACTCCCCAACATACCATTACAGACGCGGGATGGTAGGTAGATACACACGATCGTTCTGCTTATTGAGCGATTCTTCTACGGTGAAGATTTTCTCGTCAGTAAACAGAACTTGTCTATGAGCGTTCTTCGCGTACCGGCTGAGTAACGCTTTCGATCTTCACTTGCGTTTTTCCTTCAATGCGGCCGTGAGCAGGTGTACGTGCTGAGTCCTAAATCTTCTTTGATAATGCGAGACATGAATTTTTGCGAAATTTGCATTTCCTGCGACAAGATTTTCTGTTTTCGCAGCGGTTTTCGGTCGATTCGTTTCTTCACGGCTTTGATCGCTTTCGGAGTTCTCACAGTGCGCGGATGGCCGGATCTTTGACGGTCTCGTACTCCACCAGTATCCTCAAACAACTTCACAGCACGATACACAAAATTGCGAGTGATTCCAAGTGGTCGCAACGTCCTAAAGATATCGCCGATATGATTTTCGATGTCGCAATTAATGTCAAAAACTTTTTACGTCACAATGAAGCATAAATATCAACTGTCAAATCGCAATCAATACGAAATGGTTGCGCCCAGTGTTGCATTCGTAATGAGTGAGTTCAGTTGTGTACCAGTATTTATGGCTTGACTATAGTTTCTTTATTCATTTTTTCTCAGTTCACACATCTAATTACAGTTCATATTTAAAATATTTATAAAATTTTAATTAAACTTGTACAACAGTACTTACATAGTTCACTTCAAAATGTGTTACCTATAATAATATCTATTAAAAACAAATGAAATAAAACGCAATAAAAGGTAAAAATTTAGCCTTAGAGAGTAAGTGAAGAAATTGAAATGAAGAAAGTAACGCTCATGTTGTGAAACCGAATTTAATTTAAGTTGTTGAATTACTACATTCCCTTTTTTTTCATTTTTAAATTAATGAGCATTAGTTTCTATTCTTCATTTCAATTTCATTCTGAAGCACTTGCTCACTAAGGCTTAATTGTTGTCTTTTATTTTTTGGTGTCTGTAAAGTTTTTCTTGATTTAGCGGAAGTGCTCGGTTCGGGATTTAGATCTTCTTTATGAAGTTTTTCGTCGATAAAGTGTGCATCGGTGTCAAATTCCGCTACATCATCCGTAAAATCTTCTGAAATCAGTTCGTGAAGTCAAGCTCATCAGGTTCTTTGAGCTCATTTTCACCACCAATTGGATAATTTGACAATGGTCAGTGTAATTAAGCGGAGAATACTGCATTTCGGTTAAACCTTATACACAGTACTGATATAGACCAAAAAAAATTTTTGAATGTACACTTAAACCGAATATACTTACTTTTTTCCATTTTATCGTATTAGGGCCTCTTTTAATTAGTTTAAACTTATTCAAATAAAAAAACACTGTTCGCAAAAATCAAATTCAAAAATCAAGTGTCATTTTTATTCCCGAACTTTCATTCATAATTGTAGGTGTAGGTCACAATAAATAGCTAAACCAGACTTTAAATAAATTTGGTTTATTTCTATGAATCACTAAATTTAGATTTAGGGTCAACTAACTAATGTGGACTTTAGAGTCGACTTTAGTTTAAATTCAATTGAATTAAACATTTAAGAAGGCTTAGAGTTCAGGATCCAAAGAACTTGCAAAGCCTTATAGACATATTCCAAATGTTGCCAAAAGGAGCATTTCACAGCTCCTTCAACCCATCGTTTCATACCGATCGTAAGCAGGCAGCATAAAGCAAATCCAGTTTGTTCCTCGCTATCCCAGTAATACGCAAAAGAAAAGGAGGAACAAAATCAGGACATAACAAAAAGAAAAATTCATTCTTTGCCGATTTTATTGAGTTCAACTTAGAGGCCTATTAAAGAGCAAAAGGTGTTTGCGGCACAACAAACAGAATTTTAAAAATCACACCTACCGACCGAAGATGAATGTGTTTCCGTCTCCTGCCTCACTAGCTCCTCCATCCGTCAAACGCACGGGATATCAACACCCCAATTCCAGTGTGTAGAGTCCGCTGCTCCGCTCCTAATTAGCCTCAGGTGCAATAAATTTTAAAAAATTCGTTGCTACAGATACCACCATACACATGAACGACTACAACCATCTCGTCCAAACCAGAACAACTCTTCTTCACATCGATCGTTTGAATTGGGCCCTTGAATAATGTTCGCCATTTGGTGTTCGTTATTCGTGCTTGGGATAAAGGGCTTCCTTCATATTTGGCTTATTTGTGTTCCAGATCGTGAAGGATATGCGTGGCACGGTTATAAAGAAATTCTGTCTCGCATAACCCCAAAGGGAGTCATGGAAAGGAAACCAAAAAAAATGAAAAACAAAACAAAATTATTAAAATCAACGGGCCTAAATACATCCACGAGGGAAATTGGGTTTGTTTGGTTTTGGATATAATTACAGTTTACCCCTTCATTAGGCGCATTTTTCACGATTTGATTGAGGTGCGGCGCGATACTGCCACAGATTGGTGTGTTTTTAAATATACGTTCCTGGATTTTATGATTGTGGCCGGAGATTTAAAGTCCTTTTATTTGAATAGAAGGCCTTGGCCAGCAGCGTGCTATGCATCGTTGAGTAATTGTCGTATGGTTTTAATTTAGTGTAAACAGACGTATCGTGTGTAGATAAAACGAGGCGATCGAGATTAGTTTATTTTATAATGCCGACTATAATAAGCTAATTAGAGTGTAGAGAAGATCTGCGCTAACTATTCCAGATTATGCAAGGCTTCCATCTGCATATATAATACTTGTACTCAGTATCTTTTAAGAAAGGCGGTTACTTAAACAAACAAAATGGTAATACGTTTTAATGGGGGAAGAACCCTTTGATATTCCCCTTAAAATGCACTTATAAAAAATTGTTATAAAAATTACTTAGTTTTATAATGTAGTTCATTGCGACTATATTTGTCGCTGCTTATGCATCTTGCATATTTCGAATTTAACAAAATCATGTGTATTATCAGCACTCAAATGAAATGACTATTGTAAAATGCCTTTTATGGTTAACGAGGGATAATGGTTAAGTTCTTGGATTTCTATGTACTCTTACTCATTTTGGGTTCGGGTTCGATTCCCAGACCACATACTGACTTCCAGTATTTCGTTGTCGTGTGTCCCTTTCTGTCTCTATCCATATAAGGTGTAAAAAGTCCTTAACAGCATATGCAGATGACTCGAGTTTACTTAACTACCTGAGAATAGGTTAGAAAATGTTAAGTACTCGTATATCTATAGGTCTTTCAAAATGGTGAGCTGGATCAATGAAATGGAAATGAATCAATGAATATTGAACCCCACCTACCCGTTTGATAGTAACAATCATAGGAATTTTGATTAGCTTTAAAATCGATTTTTACAATAGAATGCTCTACAGCTCCCATCGGCGGCGACATAGGAATCTCCACTCAGTTTATTTAGCTGACTACCTTCAAGCTATGCATACCAAGTTGGTTTAGATAAGTTTTAACTTGGTCTTCCCCATGGGGTAGATATGAAGATTCTTCGTACTGGGGGTCTAGTTTTCCTTTATATGTCCTTCATCGAAGTCGTTATATTAAGACTACTCCAACTAGGTTGTTGTCTTTATACGTATAGTAGGTCATTCTAGATTCTACTTCATTCTCTTTTTATGTAAACAAAATATAAGGTCGCGCAAACAATTCTTCTAGGGACATAGCCTTGTTCATTCTTGACAAAATCCATGCCTCTACGCAGTAGAACTGGAATCCGATGACCCTATCAGTATCATTCAATCCGGCGGATCTGAGATGCCCATCACTTATCAGATCCGCGTTCACTACAATCCGAATTAATCAATCCGCCGGAAACTCTGTTTTACCGACCACAAATCTATCTTTCAAAGTCAGTTGCTGTGAATTCGGAGTGAGTAGTTATATTTGAAATTAAAAAAAAAGAAGGAGAAAATGGATAGCATTGCCTGGTTTTTTTGAAGAATATGAAGAGTCTGAATGAATAAGGCAGCTTTTAATTCCATTTTAGAAGTCTTGAGCAAAAATTTACACCCGGTATCAAAATCGTATGCAGTATCGCCGAAGCCCCAGTTTACTGCGTGTTTACGATTTTTTGTTGAAACTTTTTCAAAACTTTTGAAACAGGTATTGGACATACTTGAAAAAGAGTTGTGTCCTAAATGGATTTCATTAAACACCAGTGAAAACAAAAAGAGGGAATCAAAGCTGTACTTTCACGAAAAAAGTGAAATTCCTGGTGTGATAATGTGTGTTGATGGGACACATATTCCTATAAAAATTCCAACAGTGATCCCACATCTTTACTACAACAGAAAAGGATTTCACAGTATAATGTGCCATGATTGTAAGCAATTATTTTAAATTAGTAAATTTAAATAAACAGTACACTTTTCCAGATTTGCGATGATCAGTTGTGGATTCGATGTGTTGACACAAGATTTCCAGTCTCGAACCATGATTCCTTTATATGGAACTCCAGCGAAGCATCAAGTTATTTTTCAAATCAAATTTTTCAAAGGGGAGATACAAACACGAGACTCCTAGGCAGGTATTTTTATTTTTGTGCTCTTTTGAACTTGGATATCATTTTTTTTTTCTTTGCAGCTGACTCGAGGTATCCCCTTCTGCTATGGCTTCTGACACCATTTCGATCAGTAGTGGCGAATTCCCAGGAAAGCAGTTTCAACCAGTACCACTGCAAAGGAAGGAACATAGTAGAGAGGATAATAGGAGTTCTAAAAAATAGGTTTCGATGCTTACTATCGTCAAGAACACTCCATTACGAACCTAAAAAAGCATCACAAATCATAAATGTTTGTTGGGCTTTACATAACATTTGTATGCACTTTAAGGCGTATTTGGAAGAACCGAACGAAGGGTCAAATGATTCAGCAAGTCTTCCCGAAGAATGTAGTGAAGATTCGTATTAAAATGAAGCAGCCGAAATTAGAAACGAAATATTGAGAACGTTTTAATCGATTGTTTATTTAAAGTTAATCCAATAAAAACAAAAAAAAAATATCGCAATTCAATAAAGGAAAAAAAAGATGAGAGTTTAAACATTTCAACTTATCTTTTTGTTATTTTCTATTTCTAGCCCGAGAATTTTTTTTCACTATGAGCTTTTCTCTTCATTTTATTGTAGTGTTTTATTTATAAATTCTCTGTTTCCCTATTATGCCTTCTGCTCCATTTCGCATCTTCCCTCAACAGATCTAAAAGGTCTTTGTTCAGTTTTTCAACAGATCGGTAAATTCTTTTCATACCGGCACTTACATCCATGTTCGATTGTTTTTGACCCTTTAAAGCAATTGCTATATCCTTACCTAATTGGGCTTGAATACTAACTTACTTGATGAGAAAATTTCTACTGTTCTGTTCGTTTAACAACTTTCCGCCGGATACGTTCTTCGGCTTCCGGCAACATTTTTGCAGTGTTAATGTCTTGCCGTACGTCGATTTCAGGCAACATTGAAAACACTTCCTACTCGTTCAAGGGTTGCGACTGCGTTCCAAATGAAAGGGCGTTTTGTATACCTTCAACCTCCAAATTCAGTTAATTGAACCATTTTGATGACTTCTTCGTCCGCAGTAAAGCAAAGCGAACTTCCTGTTCGGTCCACATCCTGTTGCCTTGAATTCTTTTTTGTTGGTACTAAATTTTTTTTTTTAAATGAGACTTATGATCGCTCCAAACCTAAAATTCAAAATTTAAAATGAGAAATTTGAATTATACATATTTTACCTTTTTCCATTCTATGACTTCCTTTTGAGGTGGTCCCAAACTATTGGGTTTTGCTTGTAAAGTCTCCCAAAACTCTTTTACTTTTTCGAGAGGTCTCTTTGTGTTGTTTTTCGCTATGTCTGGACAAGTCTTCATTGTATCCACCAGTGGCTTGAACTGCTCCCGGTTTGTTATTTTCCTCCTAAAATTTAATGCGTATTAAATTGTGAAACATTTTTATATAAAAAAAACTTACATTTTTGACCTACGTACTTTAGACTTCCAGCAAAGCAACAAATCCGGAACTAATTTGTTGCGAATGAAAAACTTCAAATGTTACATGGGTAACTTCGATCCGTCGTTTTGAATAATCGAGGGAATCTCATTCACATTATCGACAAGTGAACGATTCCCTCCGACGGATTGAATGATACCGAATTTGAAATGTCAGTGAATCGTTCCCCCTGGCGGATTGAATGATAGGGGTGTTGTATATATGCAGGGACATTATTTCTTAGATAGAGGTCTTCTCCACTTAAGTTCTTTCATAGACCACAGAAACAACGATTGTTATAAAATATATATTATATGCGTGGATATAGCTGAAGATGGATGCTTACCCAGCTTACTTTTTGTTACCGTCAGCTGTGCTCTGAAAACCTACCTATACCATGCATAAGTGGCTTACTTAAGTCCAGCCTTTCAATTTTGAGAATAGTCCTCCTGATCATATAGTGTGAATGCACATGTACATTGTTTGTCGCTTCTGTTTAACTGAAAGTCAATTACTAACTTAGACGCATCATGTGCGCGTGAATTCGTAAACGCAAGATTTGCAAAGCATACTACCGCAAAGCAATATGCAAAAATGCAGTTGAAACGTCAAAAGCTTATGATTGCTTTGCAGGCTTAAGAAGTTTTGTCTTACTGTTTTTAAACAGCATGGAGGTTCAACCAAGTTTCATCTTAATTTTTATTACTGCACGGATGCGCCTGCTTTTGTGCAAGAAAACTAGCTCAATTGCGATTAGGAACTGTTTGGTTTGCAGTTTTTTTTTTGTTTGCGTTTATGGACAACGTGCTTTGCAGATTTTGCGCAAGATATGCGTTTACGAATTCATGTCCCGCCTTAAAACTTAACTGATTATCCGGATTGATATTTTTGTCCGTAGCCTCCATATTAATCACATTTTCCAATTACTTGCTGATATTCGGAAGGAGGCTTATCGACTGAAAATTCGCCCAATTGGAGCTGTATTTATCTCTTTTGGGAATAAGATGCATCACCTCACCAATAGCTTCCAATTTCTCACGTTTCTCGTAAGATCGTCAGGAATGTCGAAGCAAAACGTTCGTTCATTTCAAATGCACAAATTGTGCAAAAGCTCTTAATCCTCCAGATCGTGGTGTACATCAATGAAATTGATTGGCTTGTTCACTTGCCGGGAAGTCACTCCTAAGGCCTCTACTTTTACTGCAATCACAAAAAATAACCTCAGTGCCTCACTTTATACTCGTATGTTTTGGTAAGCTTATTTTCGTTGACATTAGCGACTTGGTCTTTGAACAACTTAAATGATGTCGCCCTGCGTTCGATTCTTATCAATGGATTTACATTCAACGCAGATATCTTTACGACTTGAGATGCGTTTGGCCCGATAGTAGTACCTAAAATAGGTTTTATGCGCGCAGCTTAAACGAGTTTGCTTTTCAAGGTAAAGAGCAGAATCTTAGATTCGTTGAAAAAATGGGCAATCGCAGAGTATTTTACACGGTCGACCATTCAAGCAGTATCCTCAAATAACTTCGCGGTATGATACGAAAAGTATGATTGTCAGTGGCCGCAACATCCGAAAGATTTCCCCTTTTTCGTAGCCGCATTTTTGCATAAATGTCACGTGTCAAACAGCCATCAAACTGGACTAGATTGGTTCTTTAAAATTAATGTTCTTATTTAGTGCTAAAGAACATTTACTAATATTAAGTATAATCCAAATTTTTGGGGAAAAATTGAGCTGATTTCTTTTCAAGGAGTTGTACAGACTTTAAAATTGTAAAATTGTTTAGGTCTTCGATTTACGTAACGGTAATGATAAACAAGAGACATGGATATTCTGAAAGTACTTGTTTCCACAATTCGCAAGAGAAATTTCTTCATCACAAGTTATTTTTAAGGAATGAGTTATCAGATCTTCTACTTGACATACCACTGAAATTAAGGATAAAAGTTGTACTAACACATCAGTGAACTCAGGCGCCTGTGGATGCAATTTTTGAGATGGATGTCCCAAAGACTGTTCAATCCTAACTCAAAAGGAAGGCGCAACACTGGATGACTGCAAAGAAGGTGGCGATACTTTTAAGTAAATGGTGTAGTAGTAGTCATCTACTTGTGTTCAATCTTGAGTATACATTCTTCAATTCATTCTTAAATACAACTTCGGGCCCATCACGACTAGATCATCCGAGAGACAAAGTTTTCGACCAATTATTCAAGCATATGTGGCGAAATTGTGCGTTTATCGAATGTTTTAATGAGTTAATTGATTCGTTCGCTGTATGGCACGTAGCGCTTTTCTGCTGGCAACCCAATCATAAATAAATCATAGCTCTTTAGAGAAAACCCTTGACCTTGATCGTAACATGCTGTTAAGCTTAATTTTGAAAAAATATGGTCCAATTACTACACCAGCCTACAAACCGCACCAAGCTGTGAATTTTTCGGAATGTAATGGCGTTTCGATAATCTTTGGTTGATTATCTTCGCTCCAAATGCGACATTTTTGCTTATTGACATATACCCATTGAGCCAAAAATTAGCCTTATTACTGAACACATTTTCCGATAAAAAAGCAGATCCAATGCCTGTTGGTTTTTAGACCTTCAATTCTTGCACGAGATAGATCTTGTAAGCCTTCAAACTAAGATCTTTGCGTAAAATTTGCCATACAGTGGTCGGACAAAAACCAAGACGTCGCAAACGATGTCGAATCGATAAATTTCGATCTTCTTCAAAACTTTTCTGAAAGAATGCAGTATTCTCTTAAGTACGCACTCTGTTCACATGTCTCGGTGCCACTGCATCTTCCGTAGAAAATGTTGTGATGGTGAAAGTGTTCTGTAAGTTTGTCGCACAGAACCATAATTGTGGAAGCAAATTTCTAACATCTGGTAACTCTGTTCAAGGGTGTATGTCATCACGAAAAAAATTGGAAAGACTACTGAATAAAAATACCACTGACAGTTTACAATCCGACAAATGGTTTATCAGATAAGACAGATGGTGTAATAAATTAAAAAATGTTTAAATACTCTTACAGTTGCCATATTGTATCAGTGTCGACGGTTTGGGCTTTAAAACGAACAGACCTTTAAAGAGATCTATACGAACTGAGCACACTTAAGCTGAGTGTGTTCAGTTAAATGTCAAAACGCGCGCCCAAAAGAACCGCGTAAAAAAAAGAAAGAGGGCAGCCTAGTTGCTTGAGTCATAAATTTTCTGGTCATTCCTTTGTTTGAAGCTCAAGGCGACGCCAGGAGTTCGCTAAAAAATAGTAAGTGCCATTCCTTTAATTTTATATATTTATTCATAACTTATAGCATTTATAGAGAATAAACGAATGAAATTAAATCGAATACAATCGAGTTGAAACGATCAAAGATCATCGTTCTGTTCTTCAATGCGAACTTGGCTTTGACTTAAAACTCGCCCAAGTTCCCAGCCAGTGGACACGTTGCGCCGCCTGCGCAATAGATGGGTCAAGCAAGTCAATTTCACCCTTCTCGTAAACAACCTCAGTTTTGGGATAGTAATTGACTTTAGTCCCAGTCCTAGTGCCCCATCATCGCTCATATCCAGATATGGCAGTGTTTTAAAGCAGATAATCTGGATACGAATTAGCGTGAACATAAGTATTAACCATTGATTCGACCAACACGGACTATAGCAAGCGATGGACGACTCTCTTATGGGGGCAACCGTTTATAGCGTCTGTCATCGTATATTGCCAGCAATAAGCAGGGCGTATTCACCAGCATTGCCTTTACTCATAGATCTAGTACATACAAGCAAAATGATATCTTTACATGGCACGAGTTGCAAGTATTGATGTTGCATTGTAACCGACACCCAGTGTCGACAAACCCAAAAATGCCCAGCGCAATCAAAAAGTTCGGCAGTTTTTCTGACAACACATTTCCAAGATGTGATTGAATATAGCGGTCTGAAAATCATAAAATTAAAAATTCCATTGAAGGATTGGAGGGTTATCTGCATTTGTTTTCTTAGTTATTTAACAAGTATAAGCACGAGTAGATTTTCGCTTCTTGGAGTAATCTCCCTAAATGCTTGACTACGAGCTTAAGCCTCCCATCTGCATATAATTGGCTTAAAGCTTATGAGGAAATTGTACGAGTAGTGATTACTAGACTGAATTTGTTGGTATAAAAATGTAGTTATGCTATATAATCAAACGTTTAAATCTGTGTGGATATATGGCATCCAATGATGCGGCGCACGAAGAAATAAATGCAGATATAATAAAAACTTTCCAAAGCAATGTACTTTGCGGAATACGAGTATTTTATGCGAAATGGTATGCACGAGGCAACAATTGCATCGTGACTTGCAAACTGCCTAAGTAAAAGAAGTAATTAAAAAGTACATTACACGATATATTGGTAGCCTTTGACTGTATGTAGATACACGTTAACCCTGAGGTGGAAGACTCACGGATATCAAAAGTAACAATACCAAAAAAAATACGATTTTTTAGATAAACAACTTCCAGGATTTAGTTATACATTTGTATCTGTAAAAGATATTCAAATATTCCTTCATTTCATTGCTGTCTACTTTATGAGCAAATCTTGTTCTTTTTACAATAGGGTACAAGTGCGGCTACCTCAACAATAAATTTAATTAGATCTCAAATAACCAGGAAATTCCGTGACCTTACTCAGTAGAATATACTTTGAAACCCCTCTCTGTGAACAACTAATGTTCAACCATAATTGTGGCAACAATGTAGTTGCTACAGCTCCATTTACACCGCTGTATTTTCCTAGTCTTCACCATAATTATGGAAGCAATTGCATTTAAATAATAATTAACTTTAATTAGTTTTTCATGTTCTTCTTGACTCTGCGTCTGTTGCCGCATTAATCGCAAAATAAACAAATACCCGCACTTGGCCATTTGCACGTCCTAGAGCAGTTCTGAATATTAAACAGCTCTCTGACTTTCTATGTGGAGGTGGAAGAAGGAGCGTTTCACTCAAATTCTAGTTCGAAGTTCGTGTGAAACTTGGCAGTACTATAACATCGTTTAGCGAATTCTCCAGCTCTGTGGACTATTAATTTTCCTCGGGTAAGTTGCAGGTCTAATTTGTTGGCCCCTTTTCCGTGATTCCCCTTTTCAAACCTGGAGTGCTTAGAACGAAAAATGTAAATGATCTTCGGGTTCGAGACCGTAGCTTCTAATTAGTTAAATCAAAACAAACTACGAATTATTTATTGTTATTTTTTTTTTTTTCAAAAATAATAACAGGCCGGCATAACTATTTATTTACTTTTGTTTATGGCCCGACCTAGAGGGGCTTGAGGGAGTTTTATCTCACCAATGTTGTTGGTGTTGTCGACAGCAGCGGCATGGTTTATTGTTACTAATGAAAAGAACTCATTTCTACGATTTGACAGCACCGCTGTAGAAGCAGTGTTGCCTACTACTCCGACTTGTATCCAGTTCCCATCATGATGGGTTGGGAATGATGATGGATCTGACATCTAAAATACCTACATATGTACGAGTATGTTACATACTCGTATATAGAATATTCTACCTGCTGTTGTTGTTCTTGAGATGCATGTATCATATTTGGTTTTGTTTGAAGCTGACAGCCTTAGATAATCTTTGGATGATTACCCTTTAGAGAAGAGTTTGAAGTTAACTCATTAGCTGCACGAAATATGGTTTTGTTTATCCAGAAACCGCATTTGATCTGTTTCTCCGACATCGGGTTGCAACTTGAGTGGCGTTGAATTATTAAGTGGCAATCGAAATTAATGGAAATAGTCTTCTTTGTTCTTGAATTTTGAAAAAAATTAGTTTACTCTTCGTGTTTTGTCACTTTGGTAACTGGGACAACCGATTTACTAAGTGGAAAAGAATCTTTTCCAATTTGACTTAAAAATCATGATTTTTTAGGCGGTAACAAGGTACACCAGATAAATATTCAAGTCAATTCAACGGCTAAATTAAGACTGACTTAAAAACAAAAAACAAAAAAAAAAACACTGTGGCGCTGGCAGCCCGGTATGGGCCATGGGCTAGCTTCTTGACACTCATTTGTGTTGCTCATGTTTTCATTTTTGTCACATCTGGGCGGGGCCTACGGTTTATCGCCGAGTCCGAACGGCACTCCTTAGAAGCTTTTTCGTAGGCAAGTTTTTACTTTCGGGAGTTTGCCATTGCCCGCCGAAAGGGTGATGGCGATTTGAAAATTTGTTGGTGACGCAGCCAGGAATCGAACCCAGACTCTCTGCGTGGTAGTCCAATGACTGACTTAATGATTCGCTTATTCAGGTGTAGCATCGATAATCGTATTTGAGGGAATTAACAATCTTTTCGTTATCCTCTCTACTTCTGCAAGAGCAACAATTCTAGAGACCCCAACGCCCTGATTCAAGAGTTTCAATAACTTGCAAAAAAGGGGTGAGTCAACCTAGTCATTCAAAATATGTTGTAGAAGCGGATTCTAAGACCCATTAGGTTGTATGGATGCTTACTGAAAATCAGCTGAGATAGGGAAACAAATATGTAACAATTATAAATTAATCCACCCATTCACTATGGACATGGAAAAATAGCTTCGTTGGTCTCTGGAGATTTTTATGGGCATATCTTACTTACTTACTTTAGGTGGCGCTACAGTCCGGGGTGGACCTGGGCCTCAGTCAACAAGCTTCTCCAGCCAGCTCGATCCCTGGCTAGCTGCCTCCAGTTTCGCACGCTAAGTTGGCTTAGGTCCTCTTCCACTTGCGTGCGCCACCTGAGTCTTGGCCTTCCTCTACTGCGCTGTCCCTCGGGGGCGGATTCGAAGACTTTTCGGAACGGAGCATTGGTGTCCATGCGCTCTACATGACCCAGCTATCTCAGTCTTTGGATCTTCACTCTTCTGGCTAGGTCCATGTCGCTGTACAGTCCATACAGTTCGTCGTTGTATCTCCTCCTTCACTCACCGTCAATGCAGATGGGACCGAAGATCGCCCGAAGAATTTTTCTCTCGAAGCAACCAAGAACACCCTCATCCATTTTTGATAATGTCCATGCCTCTGCGCCATAGAGCAGGACCGGGATTATTAAAGTCTTATAAAGGGTGACTTTTGTTGTCCGAGAGAGGGCTTTGCTACTCAATTGCCTTCTTAACCCAAAGAAACAGCGGTTGGCAAGAGTTATTCTTCGTTTGATCTCAGCGCTGGTGTCGTTGTTTGTATTTATAGCAGAGCCTAGGTAGACCAAGTCCTTAACTACCTCAAAGTTATATCTGTCGAGGGTGACGTTCTGTCCGAGACGTCGGTGTTGGTTGTCCTTTTTGCTCGACAGCATATACTTGGTCTTGCCCTCGTTGACCGCTTAACCCATTTTCGCCGCTTCTGTCTCAATACTCGCGAAAGCGCCACTGACATCACGCTGCTTTCTTCCGATTATGTCAATATCGTCGGCGTATGCTAGTAGTTGGACGGACTTTTGAAAGATAGTGCCTCTTGTGTTTGCTCGTGAGTTTTGCACTATTCTTTCAAGTACGATGTTGAAAAAATCGCATGACAGCGCATCGCCTTGTCTAAATCCTTTCTGGACATCAAAGGTCTCGGTGAGATCTTTACCGACCTTGATGGAGCAGCGTGCATTCTCCATCGTCATCCTGCACAGACGAACGAGTTTGGCAGGGATGCCAAAACTAGACATTGCTCTATATAGCTCGTCTCTTTAGATGCTGTCATACGCGGCCTTAAAATCGATGAATAGGTGGTGGGTATCGATCTGAAGCTCATGGGTCTTCTCCAAGATCTGCCGTAGTGTGAATATCTGGTCGATGGTGGACTTTCCTGGCCTGAAGCCACACTGATATGGACCTATCAGGTTGTTGACGAACGGCTTCAGGCGTTCACACAATACGGCGGATAAGATCTTATATGCGATGTTAAGGAGACTGATGCCTCTGTAGTTGGCGCAGTTCAGAGGGTCTCCTTTCTTGAGAATTGGGCAAACAATGCTGAGGTTCCATTCATCGGGCATTCTTTCGTCCGACCATATTTTACAGATGAGTTGGTGTATGCTGCTTACCAAGTCATCGCCTGCCGCTTTGAAGAGCTCGGCAGTCATGCCATCCGCTCCAGCAGCTTTGTTGGACTTAAGCTTCGATAAAGCTATCTTCACTTCATCCAGGTCGGGTGGACGGAATTGTTGGTCATCATCGTCCAGGTTGAAAGGTTGATTCTGACTGACAGCGGTATTTGGTCCGTCATCGCCGTTATACAGTCTGCAGAAATGATCTTTCCAAATCCTCAGCATCGACTGCGATTCTACTACGATGTTCCCTTGTTCATCTCTACAGGCTTCGGTTCGGGGTTTGTTTCCGTGGCATGATATTTTTACCTTTTGGTAAAACTTCCGAACCTCATTCCTGGAGTAGCATCTCTCAATTTCATCGATCGCGCGTTTCTCGTGCTCTTTCTTCTTCCTCCTGAGTAGCCGGTGTTCGTCTCTCCTCTTCTGCTCATAGAGCTCATGAGCAGCTCTGGTCTTACAGTGCAGTGCCGCATTGCGTGCTTTTTGCTTAGCTGCATGTGCTTGCCGGCATTCATTCTCGAACCAGGGGTTTTGTTGTGGTGGACGAGTGAAACCTAGCAGTACCGGCATCTCTGATGGCGTTTTGGCAGTGTTTCCAATGGTCTTCGATGCTTGATGCTTGATGCTGGCGGCATTGGACCTCTTAAGAGATTAAGAGACACTCGATCGGAAAAGGACTTGGCGATCTCTTGCGATTGTAGCCGTCTGACGTCGAATTTTCTCACAGGATTAGTTTGTCTTGGCTTAGTTTGGGATATCCGCAACCGTACCTTGGCTACAAGAAGGTAATGGTCCGAGTCGATGTTGGCTCCTCGGAACGTACGGACATCCATAATGCTGGAGGAGTGTCTTGCGTCGATCGCAATGTGATCAATCTTGACTGTTGATTGATCAGGAGTTTTCTAAGTCCCCTTGTGTATGTCGAGATGTGGGAACCGCGTGCTAGCCATGACAATGTTTCGCCCCGCCGCAAAGTCGATTAGCCTGAATCCGTTATCGGAGGTGGTGTTGTGCAGGCTATATTTTCCGATTGTTCTGAGGCTTATGTTGGCGAATTTAGCCTTGATGCGGATTGCTACGAGGCGCTCGCTCACATGCCGGAAGCTGAGGACTTCTCGTCTTAGTCTGCCTCCGACAACAAATCCGCATTCAAATAAGCGCTGCTTTTTATGGGCATATCACCACTATTTAATTAGGGACATCAACGAAATTTAATCTTATTTACTAGTTCAGAGGGCGTAGCAGTTCGTATTACAAATGAAGTCCAAAGACAAATTCTTTCAATAAGCGTAGTCTGCGGCTAACTGCTTTTTCGTGGTTGCCCTCTGCTGTCCCTCGCAATGAAAATAGAACACTGTTCGGCCTTTTATTAATCCGCTTTACACTTCCCAGGATAACAGTCAATATTTCTGTACATTTAGTAGAGTTAAGTATTGTACTCGTATGTCCTACTAAAAACCCATTTACCCAAAAGAAACTGCAAATAACTTGATGATCTTTTTAAAGTTATTGACAAGGACCTATTATTTGGATTAGGAAATCTAGGGTGTGCCACAAGACACAGACACTAGGAACCAAAACGGGCCCCCCCCATCGCGATCCCCTGTGGGTCCAGTTGAAACCAAATACAACTTGCACAAACCTAAACAGTCTCCCTATTAAAATACCTAATTTCTCTACAAAAGTCAAGAAGGTCTTTGAAATCCGTGCCGTCTATTTCCTCTAAGTTTTCAAAGAAATGTTTTCCTTCGGCTACGCGATATTGCCTCACATTCACACAGTATGTGTGTTATGTCCTCAACCACTTGTATATCCCCGCAGAATTTACAAGTGTCTGAATTTGCCAGTTTAAGCCCCTTTGCGTGTTTCAGCAGTAGACAGTGTCCTGTTAGTATTCATATTCGCATCCCAAGCTTATCCCTATTCAGCTTAATAAGCTTCCTAGATCTGTTACCGTCGAGAAGTGGCCATAGAGCCTTTGATACCTTATGTCCTTCCAGATTCGACCACCTTATGCTGGCGGCCTTTATGGTTTTTTCTTCAATAGTGCCCCTTACCGTGCAGAGGGGTGGTTTGACATCAGCAACCTCACTGTAGTCGAGTAGCCCTCCTCTTCTGGCGAGTTCGTCTGCTTGTTCATTTCCTTCCGCAGTGTCCTAGCACCCAGCACAGTCTCACTCCGTTCTGAATGCATAATGCTTTGAGCATTGTGCGAAAGCCCCTGACTGTGCCAGAGTTGATATTAGTTGACTCCATTGCCTTAAGAGCGGTATCTTGTCCGAAACCGATCTCATCTGCATCAGCTCAGCCGCCCTGAGGTCAGCTAGAACCTCTGATTGGAAGACACTACTAGTGACCGGTAGCCTTATGGACACTCTCAGTTTCGAGTCCTCCGAGAAAATACCAGAACCTGTTCCTTCCTCTGTCTTCGAGCCATCTGTGAAAACTGCAATTTCGTTTGATCTTGTCACTGCATTTTCTTGCCAGTCCTTCCTCTCCGGAATATTATATCAAACGGAGTATCGAAATCGATTAAGGAAGGGATATCATCCGTTTTAATAGTATTGCTTGGTACTGGTACGGAGCACACATGTAATGGCTATGGTAGCCGTTCTCTGAACCGCCGCTAATTTTCCGTAGGTGTTTTCTTAGTTGTTGCTTTCCACCATGCTAGTGCGCCATATATCAGTATAGGTCTCACCACTACCGTAAAAAGCCAGTACACCATAGCAGGTTTTAGGCCCCAAATCTTTCTCACAGTTGTTTTGCATATGAAAAGAGCATTATATGCCTTTTTGATTCTTTCTGCTACCTTGAGATTCCAATTCAATTTCTTATCCAGAATCACGCCAAGATACTTCGCACTATCCGAGAAGGACAGATCCACTCCGCTGAGTTTTGGCAGTATGAATTGCAGTATTTTGTAGTTTCTGGTAAAAAGAACCAGTTCCGTTTTGGAGGGATTGACATGGAGACCGCAGCTGCATGCCCTAGTGATGATCGTTTTCAAGGCAACCTCCATTAACTCACTTAAAGTGTTTAAGTATTTTCCCTGCACTATTATGACCACGTCATCCACGTAAACCGTGGCAATAATGTCAATTGAATTAAGCTTTTTGAGAATGTCATTTATGACCAGTACCCAAAGGAGTGGAGATATGACTCCCCCTTGAAAGGTTCCCCTGGTCACTGACATTCTAGCCGAGCTTTGTCCGATGAAACAGTTTATAACCCCAAAATCTAACTCAACTTTGATTCCTGATGAGAAATCAAACCAGTTACAGCTCCCAATATTCTGCCAGTGATATCAATGTTATCAGCTTTGACAAGAAGTTAAACAAACTTTTGGCAATTGTGTCCCTGGTGCATCCGAACTTACTGAGCAGCACACAATCGGGCAGGGAAATCGAAACTATCTATAGATACAAGTACGAGTACTTCGTCTCTATAGACAATTTTAGGAGACCAATGTCTGTTAAATCACTTTTAAGAGTCTCCTTTCTGGCGGATGCTGCAAACAATACTATAGTAGGCATACTTTTCTCCCTCGCAATCTTGGAAATTCTGTTGAATCTCTACCAAGTCACGTGCTATTGCTTTGAACAGCCCGGCAGGTCGTCTATCCAGTTCATTAGCTTGGTTATACTCAAGTTTATATATTTACACCTCTACTTTTCTCTGATCCTGTGGAGGCATATTTTGAAGTCTATCAGATGCAGACTAAATAGTTCGGTTTGCCTGACAGAGCATATTGGTTTTCTCTCACATTTTTAGTGGTTTTCCCATAACTTCAGTAGCGACTATGATTCTCATACTTAATGTCCTTCTTTAGGTTTCTGGTGTGGCTTCCAAGGTAGCAACTCTCCATTTTCTCGATCGCTTGCTTCGGATGCCTTAATTTCTCGGGAAGTGTCGATGATCTTCTCTTCCCTTTTTCCCCATAAAGCGCTTAAGCTCTTATTGGTCGATCGCAACATGAACATGTTCCATTGTTTATATTGAGGTGAGGAAACCTAGCATATGGTTAACCATTCCATTCCGCAACATAGTGAAAAGTCTGAGCCTGTTTCCCGAACGCACATTAGGCTAACAAAGACATAATGCGACTTTAACAACATGTTCGCTCACGTGCAGATAGTTTACGGCCTTGTTTCCTTAGTTTGAAAACGTGGCTCTTGTTCTCTGTGGCAGTCAGCATAATATGTGTCACTTTCTCTATGACAATGATATCTAAAATCAAATTCAGCTGCACGCGGCCTATTCGGAATCTATTTATCCCATATTCAGATCCGAACGTCATTTTCCTTTTTTTTCGTTTTAAATTCATCCTGAATTTGCTGGTATATTTGCAGCAAGGGTGCATCCACGATGTCGAGCAACTAATCCCATGCATAACAGCCAACCTGATTGGCAGCCCCCACTGGGATTCCTTGGATCAGTCTGAGATTAGACCTGCTCAGCATTTTTGACTTTAGATCTGGCAAGTGAGACCCGGTTGGAAAGAATAGTATCCGAAGTTTCCCGGGCGTTTTCCATAACATTTATATAAAGTACAGCTATGGCATGTAGCTCAGTGTTTACCGTAATTTGTTACACATCAGTTCATTTGGTGCAATGGACTAATTATAAAGGAGACTAAGACAAATCCTTTTTTTTTCAGCTGAACCTCAGTAATTTTGTTGCTGGTTGGAGATATAACAATTCCGAAAGCACATCTTCATGGTTATCCTTATAGTTAAAGGGTTTTGATGATCTATGCCTGGAATCTGCACCTCCACACAACTTGTTCGATCTTCGTTCAGAGTGTTTCAGCTTGAGTCGCTCAAAGGATACATCCAAGTCCTGACAGAATCTGTTTTACTTTGAATTACAGATTTTAGCAAGAATTTTTTTTTCTCATCTCTGACTTAAGCCAAAGTCATCTGAACTGTTTAGTGGTCTCATTGAAGGAGTAATGACAAAAGGAGTGGAGAGCGAGCGCCGTTCTCATTAATCTCCGCTCTTATATGAAACAACTTGTCCTTGGCTTCGGTAATACAATCCTTAATACCCTGGCTTAAGTCATCACTTCACATATGCAGTTTTAAAACGTCCTTGACAATCTAGTTTCCACCAAACCGACCGAAAAAAAAAACAACTACATCAGGAACATTAACTGGTCCGTTCAGATACAAATTACAAAATTACATTTAACCCAAAGAAATTGGTTCCACTTTGGCAGCAATTACCAAAGAGGCATCGTCTCATCGTCACCGCACAGCCATCCCTCTGTTGAAACATCAGATAAAATTAAATCAAACCAACCAGGTCTTGCTGACAATGAGATCGGCAATCGTGCACACTAACTACACAATTATGCTCTGCGGTGTTCTGCCAGTACTTTGTGATGATGTTTCATGGTAAGGCCAGCCAACTAAGCGGCAAAGTGGGCACACAAGATGCAATTTCTAAGAATTTCAACACTCCTCGATCTTCGCCGCTGTTTCATCCAATATCGTTGGATGTTTGATTGTTCAGTTTGCTGCTGCAAAATTATCCAGAGGGCGCGATACTTAACACTCAGATAACCTGATTTGATTCCAGAAAATCCCGAATAGATAGAAAGACTGCATTCTTCCTTCACATCACCATCAACTCTGCTCCATCATCATCAGTAGTCTTTTTTTCTCTTTCTCTCTTTTCCTGTCGATTTCCAAGCTAAGCAAACCCGAGTCTGAGCTTGAGTTTCAGAATGGACATATGCATGAACACATGAGCCATCACCAACATTACAACCATCGCCATCATCTCCACCATCACCACCATCACCACCATCACCACATCACAATCACTATTACCCGGGATTAACTCCACACTCTCTAAATGCCTGGTGTGTACACCATCTAAATTGGGTACAAAAAAGTACTTACACCGTAAAAACAACAAATCTTTGTTTAAGGACGCCGCCACATTGCGTGTTATCTCGGCAAAAAATCCACATCGTTATTACTACGGCCTATGCAATTGATGATGATGATGATAATGCTGATGATGATGATGATGATGATGATCACGGCGAGGAGCAAAACGAGCTAAAATCGAGGAATACCAAGAATATTCGCTGAGTTGCGTTTGGAGCGTTCATAGATTTTAAGATTCTGAGATTCCATACCACGTTGCATTTCTAAATGGTTGCGGAGGAAACTAAGGAAATTACCCAGCTCTATAGACGACGGCGACGTCATGATGATGTCCATTTGGGCAACAACAGTGCAAAAAACCGATCAAAACCTGGGACAACATGGTGTGAAACTGAGATGAGGAAGGAGCTGAAAAGAAAACCCCCGCTCACGATTAGCATCAAAACTCAACAAGACCAACCGAACGAATAGGTAACCAAGCAACCAACCGACCGAGCCAGTTTGTCTCTGGTGGCTGGTGATGGTCATGATGGCTTCCATCACCATCATCATCAACACCAGGGAACATCATCAGGCTTTATCATCATCTTGCAACAGCAGCTCAACAGAAATATACTCATAGTATATGTACCCTGGCCCTGGCGGAATCATTTTGTTTTACTTTCATTGTGTACTGTTCCAATCTAACCACAACCACAAAGCATCGCTCTTGAAAAGGAGCTGAGAAAAACTTGAAGCTCAAATTGCAAAATATGTACCACGCCCACAATGGTGCGGAAACTCTGAAAAGGTGTCGGCTGCTTCACAGCATCCGCGCTCCTGCCGTGCGTTGATCGTTCGTTGAACGCGAAAGGAAAGAAGCCGCGCTTTTGACTCAAGAACTTGTTGGTGTTTCTGCCGGAGTGGTTGGTCACAAAACGAGGCAAGGGTATTGCTGCAGTTTGCAAAAGTATCTGCACATCCTTCGGCTAATATTGGCTAACACACAACTCATCTCCTCAAATTAGAGAGTGCCCTTCAATAAATTGGCGGCTTGTTGCTTTCATATCTCTCGCGCGCGGATGGATGGACACGAACGAGGATGCAGACGCAAACGAGGCACTGGACGCGGATTGTTGGGCCGCCGAAAACTGTGTGAGATATAAAAATATCTTTGGTGCGAAACGTATCATTATTTCACACCATTGCGGATCGCGGATGCTACTCCAGCTTGTAGTTTATTTTTTTATATTTTCTTTTCGGTCCTTACCTCAGCTCCTCTTTCTCTTTCTTCTACTGAGTATTTATATTTGGAAATATTTGTGGTTTCTTCATTTCTGTTATTTTGATTTTTTTTCTTCGTTTTTTGTTGTTGTTTTGTTTGTCTTCCTCCGTTTACACCGAGGATTTCAACGCTCTAAGGGAGGAACAATAGGAGAGCAAAACTACTTTTGTTTTAGCAATTTTAGAGACAAATAAAGCCAGTTTGAGGAGTGGATACTTAAAGAGTTGATGGTTCGACAGAGTTGCCAGGCAAAAATTACAAAATTCTATTTTCTTGTGATGAAGAATCAAAGACAAGAGAGTTATTTTTCTACGATAAATGCGGATACAACAATAGTAAACACCGATTTTTTATTGTTAAAATTTTTTTTGTTATTTTTAATGATTCATAGAATATAAATTATAAAATTATATACAGTTACTCACGACATACACTATATACACCGCTCAATTTATTCTTTTAAGAAGTTGGTGGTCGTGGGCTCGCCGGTACTTACCTTAGACTTCAAGACTTCAAGACTGCAAAGAAGAAAATCAAAAGGGCGTTATATTGCTTTAGCGCATGATCTGGGAAGCTATTCCCGATCTATAAGATTAGAAATTTCACGAGCGGGAAGCGACTCATGCATTTATTAAAATAGTTTCTTTGGCTGTAAGGCGTGTGCTACTGTCTTGTTGAAACCACATTTCGTCTTCATCCATATTTTACAATTAAGGCGAAAAAAAACTCGATAATTACATAATTTTTACTGCCTCACCAATCACTTTAAAAAAACATAAAAATCGGGACCAAAAATCACTCGTGGATATTCTAATTGCCGAATTCGACAATTTTGACGGTTAACAACCCCATCTGCTCCTGTAGTTAGAAGGCTTTAATTCTTTATTCGATAGCACTTTGTATGCTTGAAGATAAAAATCTTTGAAAGTTGGTGAGAAATACGGAATATTTTTTTCCACGATGCTAAGTTGATATACCTGGAATCGTAACTACACTCTTACGAAACTTTTATGTTGAACGACTTGTTGAGGAAAGGCCAGAGTACCGGAGATCACTTCCAAAAACTGAGGCAAAAAGTTATACAGTGTCCCGAAGGTAGTAAAAATTATTGGTCGGTCGTCAAAAATATAAGAAATTCTGCCTCATCCTCCATCCCAACACTCATTTACAATGACGCTCCAGCTGTCAGCTCTTTGGAAAAAGCCAATCTGCTTACTGCACACTTTGCAGCCAGTTCAACGCTTCCAGATTGTGCTTTGTCTCCGCCTATACTTGAGTGCGTCGAATCTTCAATGGGACGAATCCACTTTCGCACTCGTGTAGTAGCAAGAGTACTTAAAGATCTTAACGGTCGCAAGTCCGCTTGTCCAGACGGTATATCTCCCCTTCTTTTAAAGAGGTGTTCTTCTACATTGGCAAAACCACTGCGTTAGCTGTTCCATCAATCCTGCTCTTTAGGATTATTTCCGAGCAGATGAAAAACAATATTTGTCCAGCCCGTCCCAAAAAGGCGAATCTACTTCTCTCTCCTCCTACAGACCCATTGCACTTACGTCCCTTCTTTTCAAGGTCATGGAAACGCTGATAAATTCACAGTTCATGAAATATCTCGAAACACGAAAACGTCCACTGGTGATTTCATGGCATGTCTCACCGAAAAGTGGAACCAAAATTTACATCAATCTGGCGAAAGCAAGATAGTTGCATTTGATATTTCTAAGGCATTTGACAGAGTTTGGCATCAGACTCTTTTGTCGAAAATGCGTGCTTTTGGAATCGACGACTCTCTTCTTCAATGGATTAGAAATTACCTTTCGGAACGTTCAATTCAAGTTGTCTTGGATAGTTTCAAGTTTTTCACAAAAAAATCGTTGGTGTGCCTCAGGGCTTCATTCTTTCCCCACTACCTTTTTTAATTAATTTTCATAATTGAACTCATGCTCATACTGCTCATAAGATTCCTATATTCACTAATTCTGAAATAGTAAATCAAGTAAAACTCAAGACTTCCCAAACAAAGTGATGTCTGCTGTCGTAAGAGTCATGAGTGACCCCTCTAGATCTGTCAAAATCGACAAACTTAGCATTCTTAGTACGTGTTTCAATAAAAACCTTCTTTGCGATGAACACACATTCAAAGTGACCAAAACTATTATTAAATGATTTGGTTTCCATATATGTATATATAAGGCATTTACCAACCTATAGTTTGAGTGCACACATCTTGCCTGATGCAGATAAGCTTAGAAAGGATCAAAATCGAATAATAAAAGTCATAGTGATACCAATATTGCAAATAAACGCCCTTTAACTTTAACGTAATTTATCTCACCTTGTTTTACCACTATTTACTGGTCGTTCAATGCGCGTCTCACTATGAATTCTCATAACCTCACCCTTTAGCCAACTTTCAGTCGTACAACTCACACTAACCTGCACGTCTCATTAATTCCAAATCGTTATAACCTTCAAACATTCAAAACCAATGATCATCGGTATCTATTTTTCTTTCCTTTTTAGATTCCCTTAACCCACGCCAGTAATAAAAAGCAAAAACCTGTGCACATTCACGGCAAATGAACTTAAAAATCTATCTGGAACTAAAACCCCTGGCTTAAGAAGTGTGGCAACATCCTTTCTTTCACAGGGACTCCTATATTTTTATTTTTATTTTTTATATGTGAAGTTGCGCAAATAGTAATGATTATATTGGCGTAAATGTTATGAATCTGATGTACTTCATACTATCTCAAGACAAAATCTGTAAAAAAAAATGTCATTCTTGTCATTTTCAATGAAATCCGAATAGTGCAGCACTCATTGTACTGCAAAGGAACCACGTACAGCTTCCACCAACCTCTAGCTGCACGCCCAGTTCAAGGTAGTTAAATGTAATTTTCCACCAAAGAACCATACATTAATTTGAAAAGACTAAAGCGATGCACCAGTTGCCGCTTTACAACAGAGCAAAGAAGAAAACACCTCGAGGAGTATTATCAGCGTTTTATCAAATTTTCGACACCATAAAACTACAGTCAAGTCCGACATGGTCGGAACTCAGGATCCAAAACACAGTCACCTCTGAAACAAACCCCGCAATTTGCCTTTGCGGGCTTTTAGAGAACCGCTTCTACTTCTTCGTACTACTGCCGCATGAGCTGTATTGTGTGTTTGGTGCTTTTGTAAATCTGTTCCTGGCACTGGCATTCGGACTGGTGCACATCCAGTCCGGGACGATGATGTGCTCTATAATGTCCAATGTATTTAGAAAGATGAAAGATGAGAAGGGTGCTGGGCACCGGATCGGCTTCCTCCGGGCAGTAACCACAAAGAGGATGGGTTGAATGTGCGATTTATATTTTTTAATTATTTCCATCGGTTAAGATTTAATGCGCGTATGCTCCTGTATGTCCTGCTTTACAGCACTTCGGAGTGCTTTGCAGGCTCTGAAAAACTCTCTTGCTGTTGTCTTCAGGTTATTTGAGACATTAATTTCAATTCTAAATGATTCGAGAGGTTGGTAATTTTTTGGTGAGGTGTCAGTAAATATGATCATCCTATTTGACGGTATGTACGAGTAGATGGTGGAAGTTTTATGCATATAACGTCGATCGTTATACCCGTGTAAGGTATTCAATTAAAAAGAAAAAAGTTGTTACGAGATAAGTTAATGGGGATAGTTATTAAAATGAGATTAGATCGTAGTAGGTAATGAGACGATTTTGATTAAGTATTTTGGGAGGCACCCCGTGAATACTTGTTTCAAGAATTATTCTTTCAGATTGCAGAAATGTTCTCGACTGGAGGCATTGAGAGTTTGCATTAGCTAATGAAGGATTTGGGCGATTTTAAATCATCAACTTCAACAGTAATAAAATTGTAACAATTCCTCATCCATCAACTAAATGAATAGATTCCATTTAAGAATATTAGAAACAAATGCTTACGAAATAAATTGACCACTGATCCTGAAGGTTTGTACATACCCTTGGCTGAGTTACGAGTATATGTTCTAGTCTTCGCTACCATTGTGAACGCTTATGATTCTTAATTTCTTCGTCATAGCTCCACCACTTACGACAGCCTTATATACATTTCTGATAAACAAACGAACTTTAAGTAACACAGTTCTCCCATACATTTGCCATCAATCTAAAATATCATAATCTGACACTTATTACCGTGAGCAATCGTCATTACGCGAGCCTCTGCGCCTTAAAGAAGCAGCGAGGTGATCATTGGCTTTTTGGTTGCGCGAGAGAGGGTTTCCCCTTCTCAACTGGCTTGCTAACCCAGCTTTCCAATCAAGAACTAGCAAGAGTGATTTTTTGCAGGTTTTTCGCTGAAGTTTTGTCTTGGGTGTCGAAGTTATGGCTATACAGATAGTTGCAAGACTTTAGCGAAGACTCAGAGGCACATACATCATACGGCAGACAGAATTTTACATCCAATATTTAGGAGACTTATTCCCCTGTAGTACGAGCAGTTCGAAGGAACTCCCTTCTTAAGGATTGGACAAACAATCCAATGTCGATCCAGATTTTGATGATTTTTTAAGTATCATTCGTATCCGATAACCCCATAATCGGGTCCAACAGCTTTGTTAGAATTAAACTTGGAAACTCCTGTTCTAACTTTATCTTGCCGGGTGTACGGAAATATTGCCTATCGTTGTCAGTCTGTATAGATTCTTAGCACCAACTGTGATGTCTTTTAGGCTTTTTTTCGCCAGTGTATTATCAACGTTTCCCCTTCTTGATTTACTTGGTGTTGAAATTACAAAGAACGATTTTGATGTCATGTTTAGGGCATTTTCGTTCGTTTTATGAGAAGTGGTCTTTGGTAAGATCGTCCTTCTCCGCTGTCGGTAGCAAAGCCTTTATGCGAATCCTTCTTTTGATGGCACAAAAATTCAAAATTAGTATTATCAACAGCGAATTTGTCATGATCCAAGGGCCTTAAGCTCTATAATGGCTAACATAAATGGTCAAGTATGCACATACCATTCTACACATGCTGTTACCGGGAAGCACCACTGGGATGTTATGCAGATACGAGGGCGGGTCAATAAGTCTGTGACTTTTGGATTAAAACACAGATTTTTTGATAAAAAAATAATTTTATTTTTCAACGTAGTCTCCCTTGAGCTCTATACACTTTGTCCAACGCTTCTCCAATTTTTTTATCCCTTCCAAAAAAAATGATTTGTCGAGGTCCTCAAAATAGGCCTTTGTTTGCGAGATGACTTCATCATTGGAGTCAAATCTTTTTCCACCAAGCCATTTCTTCAGGTTTGGGAACAAGAAGTAGTCGCTCGGAGCCAAATCTGGAGAATAGGGTGGATGAGGGAGCAATTCATAGCCCAATTCATGGATTTTTGCCATGGCAACTGCACATGTGTTTGTGGTCGACTGTGAGCAAACGCGGCACCCATCTTGCGGAAAGCTTTCTCATGCCCAAGTGATCATTCAAAATTGAAACCACTGAGCCATGCGAGATCCCTACGGCTTCCACAATCTCTCGCACTTTCAATCTTCGGTCGGCCAACACCATATCGTGTAGAGACCCCAACTGGGCGTCCAGGACGTTCGGCATCTTCAGTGCTTGTACGGCCACAACGAAATTCAGTAAACCACTTTTTTACCATTGAAAACGATGGTGCAGAGTCCCCATAGTATTTATCAAGCTTAGCCTTGGTCTCGGTAATGGTTTTTTTTCGCAAGAAATAATGCTTAATAAGCACACGAAATTCACTTTTTTCCATTTTCTCCTCAAATTAGTGAGTAGTCTGATAAAAATAGCTGTTAAACACAAACTAACTGACGCAGCAAGTTTAAATTTTGACAGGAGTCAACTGACAGATGCCTGTTGACAGGAGCAGTGTTGCTGTTTCAGTAAAGAGGTCAGAAATTCAAAAAGTCACGGACTTATTGACCCGCCCTCGTACTACTACATTACGAACAGATTGTTTCGCCACCATCCCCATGCCGATTATAGAACTTTCAACAGCGTCCCAATCGATAGCCAACCATATTCACTGCCTGTGAAAGGCTTTTCAATAACCTGCCGGGAATTTCGGAGTCCGTAAAAAATCGAAAACTACTCCCTTTTTGGGCAAAATAACAAGACATCAATACAGTGTACAGTGTACAGTACAAGAACAATTACTAGAGTAAAAATTCAGCTTTGAAATAAAAAATGTTTTGCATATCTGTGTCTGCATACTCTTTTCTCTGATGCGCCTTAAAACTGGACTTAAACAAGACGTGATATTCCAAATTTTCTGTGGCAATAGTTTTAAAAACTACTTTACGGAACTTAATTAACTTTTCGAATGGCTCTACAGGGTCCCATTCATAGAAAAATATTGTTTTATGTCTACTTTAAGCGATGGCGATGGCGTGATAGTTAGCTTATTGGACTATCACGCAGTGAGTCTGGGTTCGATTCCTGGCTGGGTTACCAACAATTTTTCAAATCTCCATCACCCTTTCGGCGGGCAATGGCAAACTCCCGAAAGTAAAATTGCCTACGAAAAAGCCTCTAAGGAGTGCCGTTTGTATTCGGCGATAAACCGTAGGCCCCGCTCAGATGTGACAAAAATGAAAACATGAGCAACACAAATGAGTGTCAAGAAGCTTTAAGCTAAAGGAATTTAATCTGGGGCAATCTTTATTCCCGCATTACTTTCAGAAGCTTCACTGCAGTCAGGAAAGTTCTTCAATGGAATATACATACTTACACTTCAACACCATTGTTGGGAACAGAGGCTTAAGACACGATATATTACTACAGATGCAGATTATGTATCTATATAGGCTACTTCATATTTTACTCTAGCAGACAGACCTGTGAACCGTGTAAACCCTAATGCCTTCGTTCGCCGCAAGGACTACATTTTTTTATAACCGGAAAAAAACTTGACTTCGTATTGGCCTATCAAGCGGATGTCTGTTAACTTTCCATCAAACTTCGTCTAGCTGTCTGTATTAAAAGCGGAAAGCTTCAACTTCCTTTAAAGAGCATGCAGCTTGTCAACGACTCTACCCCTCTAGATACATAAATAAATAAATTTGGTTCATGATAACTAAATCAAGTACCTGATTTAAGAAATGAACGAACGAATGGCATATTTTCAAGCGCCACTCAAAGATGACTTATCGGGGTAACTAAGAAACCTCTAAACTTGTATAGACACTCCAGAAATAGTGCTATGAAGTAATATCACCACTCTCACAGGAAGCGTCGCAGGATGTCGTGTTACTTACTAGTACACATATGCACATTTAGTACATGGTGTTTCGTTACGGCCCCAGTAAATAGTCTTTTTCTACCTCCTGGGGGACAGCAGGAAATACGTAGACCTTTTTAAAACATCATGTCTTTCACCCTCGCTTCAGACACAGATAATACTCCTCCTACAACGATTTGCGTAATACAGTTCATTGTCATAGGGAATGCAATCCCTGTTTAAAAAAAAGACACAAGAAGTGAAACGTAACTTTGTCTTTCATCAGAAGTGCATTCAAGACTGGTTTCAGGTTCCTTTGTAAAGACCCGTCAACAATCCTTTTTAAGCTCAGATTATGACTGATGACATTGCTTGGTACCGAATCCATATTTTTGCAGCAAAAGGAGTTCTGGTGTCACATGAAAGGCTCATAAATCAGAATTCAAAAGATATTCGACAAACCCCAAGCAACTAACGCATAGGATTTCAATGGTTTTATCAAGTCGTTTATATCCTCATTGACCACTAAAATGTTTCTGTCGAAAAGCCAATACCGCTCTGATTTTCAACGTCTCATATTTAGTCCACGGAAGTTTGCAACTCCAATAATTAGCTTCATAGGTAAAACAAATGAGAAAGCCTTTAAACAAGCTGACCCTGACCAGTTAACCTCTTTCTTCTCTTAAAGAAAACAAAATGATTGAAAGAAAAAGGATTGCAAGTGCGCCAGTCGTCTATCACGTCTGATATGTAGAAAGTTGAAGGCATTAGGCAGTAAATCAAGCAACACATACTCATACAACAGTAGTCCGACTTAAACTCCGAGCATTAAATATTGAAGCGCACACTCACAAGGTCTTCCGCGTTAGAAGACATTTGCATCTTGAACGGACGATACATTCAGAAACAAATTTTGCTCACCCATTTTCCACGTGCCCTTGACATAAGGGAAAGGATTTTCGCAACAAACTTCCTCAGTCATTCATTCAGCTTGCCGCTTGCAACACTTCATTTCATTCTAAGAGTTTCGTTTTCATATCGAAGCAATCCGCTTAAATGCAAACTTTCACTGCTTTGGTTTACTCCAGCAGTTGATCAGCATAGTGCTTGCACCCAAAGCCATTCAGACTGTTGTTATTCCCAATTCAAAGAGTTGAAAGCGGCATTCTTGTGCTTAGCTACGAGTACATCTAGTCCTCTTAAGCGTTTCTGCCCACCCGAACTGGAATCTTTGTTGGTTGCAACACCCGTTTAAGCTGCATTTTGTGTGCGGGATAAGCCATCATCAAAAAAGACGATCCTATGTCTTGCAAGAACTATCGAGACATATCCCTGCATATAAGATCCTATCCAACATAAACCCTTCTTAAACCCTGCAACACACTAATCGGCACGCACCAGTGTGGCTTCCGGCCCGGCAGATCGACTAAAGACCAAATTTTCACACTGAGGCAAATCCTGGAAAAGACCAACGAATTTCAAGTCGAAATACACCACCTATTCATCGACTTTAAAGCCGCGTATGATAGCATACATCGTCAGGAGCTTTATATGACGATGGCCGAATTCGGAATCCCGGCAAAACTGATTCAGCTGTGTCGCGTGACGCTGGAAAACACGCGCTGTAGCGTGCAGTTTGGAAGAATTTCCTCCGAACTATTTTAAACATGCACCGAATTTCGGCAAGGAGATGCGCTATCATGCGATTTCTTCAATCTTGTACTGGAGCAGATAGTGCGCAGGACAGGTGTCAACACGGAAGGCACTATCTTTAACAGCTGCTGGGGTATGCGGACGATATTGAAATTATCGGTCGCTCCCAGCGTGCCGTGATAGAACCTTTCACGGCGATTAAAGAACAGGCGAAATCCGTTGGCCTTGAAGTAAATGAAGACAAGACTAAGTACATGCTATCAACAAAAAACCAAGCATCTGTCCACCACCTAGAACAAAACATCACTATTGATAGCAAAAATTTCGAGGTATTTAGGGAGTTCACCCACCTCGGAGTAAACATGAACTCCACGAATGACACCCTAGTGGAGATCCGGCGAAGAATTACCCGATAAGCAAGAAGGGTGAGCTGATATTGGGTTCCTTCGAAAGAAAAATACTTCATGGCCACATTGAGTAAATGCACATAAATGCTCCAGCTAAGAGGATCTTCGAATCCCAGCCCCCAGGTTCGAGAAGACAAGGAAGACCGAACCTCCGTTTCAAAGACCAAGCCTTCGCGGATGCCAGAGCGCTTTGTCTGGACAACTGTAAGCAGCGTGCCCGGGATCGTAGAGGATGGAAGGCTGGGTCGGTAGCCCGTTAATAATAAGTAGTATAAGCCATCAGAGTGAATTTGATCTAAACAACTGATTTCCATCCACCTCTGCTGGTTTAGTACGACTTTTTCCGCCGAAAGTGCCGTCACCAGGATTATTTCTCTGCGTAAGTGATTGGATTTGACTGTATCAACCAACATTCATCCACCCATTGTGGTTGTAGCGACGGCTTCAGCGGGTCAATGGCTTGGATTACTTCGTCCGATTTCTGTTCACTGGAACTGCAGCCCTTGTTGGCTACAGCTACTATAACTTTCGAGCATTGCTCACGCGAAATCCATCCAAAACAGAATAAGAGATTGCAGTTTCAGCTCCAAAAGTTTCCGTCTACATTTTTCTCTTTCCTATTGTGTCCAGAAATATGAGGCTTTTAGCACTCGCGCGTCAACAGCACTTTGCACTTAGATGGAATTCCCTCAAATTGTGTTACTTTTTGCTTCGGTTTTTCAACCAGCCACCTGCCTATTTTAATTAAATTCAACCCTAACAGCCTGAGTCGCTTCAGCACTATGTTATCTTCAGCAGCATAATCTATAAAACGTGTCGTAAAACTCACGGCAGTGAAAAGATTTAGCAACGCACGGGTCAGCGCCTAAGTCGTTGGGAGGCTTTTTACCAATTTTATCTGGCCTTCCAGAAGTTATGGCTACTACTCGTACCAGGGTATAGTTCTGTGAGTCATATTCATACTGCTCAGCCATTAAACGTGTAATATAGTCTGTAGTCCTAAAACCCTAGCTAGGGTCTTTCACTCTTAAACTTTCTTCAAATGTCAAGGTAGCAAATAACTTGAAGAAAGAACAACAAAAATTTAAATACGAGGGGAAGTAGTACCTAGTGTTTGGCTTTTCTAAAAACTTATCCCGTATCATTCTATTGTTCCATTATTGGAACAGTTACTATTTTATTCTCCGTAATTTTTATGTAAACGCATCCACTATTAGTTTTTGGGTTACATCATCATTGACCTTATTGGCTGTCAAATTAATTTACCGTTGTTTCGCTTTTCTGGCAAATTGTTACTTTTATTGTGTGCTATATTTTTAATATTCAACAAAAAAAATGTCTCGCCGCAACATGTAAGTTTTATTTATTTATTTTTTGATAAACTACTTCTGATTTACGTTGGTTTACTCATGAGGGTTTGAATAATGTGTTTTATCTTGTAATTCATCGAAATAAGAAGATTTGTTTGAATTTTTTTCCATTTCTATAAACCGTTCCATTATTGGAACAGTAGGATTGTATACCAACGCAACTTTTATATGAGAGATCAGTGTAGTTTATGGATCTTTTTTTATATTTTGACTCAGATTGAATGTAAATAATATAATTTCGTATCTGGAAGAAGATGTCGATGTTTTGGCTGCCAATACTTATATAACTCCACCCGAAAAAAACGAAAAAGTGATGAAGTCAGCGGTGATGAAGAATCTTCCAATATAAATAATTTATCAAGATATCAACTTTTGGCAGAGGAGGAATTCCAGGCTACAGTCTCAAATTTATCAGAAATAGAATTAACAAACGTTATTTCAGATAACTCCTTTAACAAATAACTTCTTCTTCTTATCCTTTTATTAACCCTTTGATCGTTATACGAACTTATGCGTAACGAGTTTCCCATTTTTACTGCATTGCTGCTGCTCCGCTTATGGGGTTGGCTAATGTCGCAGACCGCAGAACGCGTCTACATAATGCTCGGTCCTGGATCGCTTCAGTGGTTAGCACTAGGCGTTGTTGCGCATTTGCCATCTGAGAAATCCAGGAATTCTTTTTCCGACCTCGTTTTCTTACAGTTGGAGTGACCGTAGTTGATAGTGCCTTTTTAACCGGATTTTCCGCAGATCTTTTTGAACGTGGCAATACCAGCTTATTCAATTCGCCTCAAGCTGTTCGGTTACCGAATTCTTTATATGTAGACTTCCTCTTATACGCGTAGATTTAATACAATCGCGTTTAGTGACTCCACTAGACATCCTTAACATTTTCATTTCCGCTGCCGTCATTTTGTTTTTAAACGCTTCGTGGATTATCCAGCACTGTGAACCGTATATAAGAGCTGGTCTAACAACCGTGGTGTAGAGTTTCCCCTTTAATTTAAGTGCAAATTTTTGGTCGCAAAAGATTCCCGAATTTTCCCGCCATATTACCCACCCCACACTCACTCTGTGGTTTACGTCGTTGTCACATTTCGCTTCCATGTTAACGATTGAACTTAAGTACTTAAAGGTAGTGCTATCGGAAGAACTATTCCGTCTAACATTCGATATCCGGATCAGGTCGCAACGTATGCGCAAATGAGCACGTCAAATGTTTCATCTTTGAACGACTTATTTTAAACCCGTTTCTCTCTAGCGCATTTCTCCATGAATCTAAGGCCTTCTGTTAATCTTCGACGTTATCGCTAAGTATAACTGCGTCGTCAGCGAAGAGAATTGGTGTTACATTTGCTTCGCGCATACAGTCTTTTAAAGGATAGTCGAATACTACGTTAAAGAGGAAAGGGCTAAGTACGCTTCCTTGATGCACTCCGACATTAACTAGAAATTTTCTCGTTAGTCCAGCAGAGCTTTTTACCGCAGTTTTCACGTTTCCGTACATGTCTTGTATTATTCTAACATACGTTTCCGGTACGTTTTGAGACCTCAGCGCGGCCCATATAAGATCCCTAGGCACTCGATCGAATGCTTTCTCGAGGTCGATAAATACCATGTGTAAATCCTTAGACGAATCTCGGTGCTTTTCCATTATTATTCGTAGGCTTTGGATAGCGTCCACCGTCGACCTTCCTTCAACAAATCCACATTGGCTGTTATCGAGCTTTATTATTTGCCGAAGACGTTCGCTTAAGACTCTTTCGACGATTTTCATCGTGTGTGACATCAGCTTGATTGAACGGAGTTGTTGCATTCTCGAGTGTCGCTTTTTCCTTTGTTTAATGGAACCAAGAAGCTACTTCTCATTGATTCGGCAAAGTTTGTCCACATTTTAATTTATTTAAAAGTTTCGATAGCCAAACGCTGCCGATCCCCTCCATCTTCGACCAAAACTCTGATGGAATGCTGTCTGGTCCCGCCGCTTTCCCCGCTTCATTTTTCCGATTGCTATACTTATTTCTTCGATTGAAAACTCCGAAATTTCCTCCTCGAATAGACCAGCAGTCGGCACGATATCACGTGGAAACTGTTTGCTAAGCAACTCCTTGCAGTATTCAAGCCACCGGTCACAAATTTCCTTTTCATTTGTTAATAAGCGACCGTCTGCGTTTTTGATGTAATTCGGCGAGGTTATTTCCATTGAATTTTTTCTCCTCTGTGCAGCGAGCTTAAAAATATTTGGCATTTTAGTACTGTACGACGTTTGAACTTCTTGGATAGCTTGTCTTCTATCCGCCGATCGTGAGGATATTTGTTTCAACTCCTGGTACAGGTTTTCCGCTTCTGCCGCTCGAGTTCGAGCCAGGACTTTCTTTGCGATCTTTTTAAGACGCTCGTATTCAAGAGCCAGTCGAGCTTTTTCGATATCGTCGCTCCGATCGCATTTTGTCCACGCTTGGAATGCACTCTTCTTGTCGGCCACAGCTCGTTTGGTTTCGTCATTCCACCACCATGTTTCTTTGCCGACGTGATGGTATTTCGATATTGTCCCCAGATGGGACTTTGCGAGTGTTATGCATTCCTCATGCATGCTGTTCCACATTTCTTGCGGGCTAAGTGATTCTGCGATACCGTTTATATTGTGAAGTACTTCTTTAGCCAGTGCGATAAATCTTGCGCTTCGTTCCTTCGATAGATTATACCACCGGATTTTTGGCTTTCCAAACGATGCCCGTGTTTTCGGTGGTCCCACTGTGAAGAATTCTGTAATGAGCAGACGGTGTTGGCTTACTAGCGATTCTCCAAGTATTATTTTACAGTCCTTAACACGGTTTCTCATCGACATTTTGCAGAGGTGATAATCTATTTGCGTTTCGTGGCCTCCGCTGCTATAGGTGATAAGATGTCGTTGATGTTTAATAAACATTGTATTTAAGATGGTTAAGCCGTAAGCCTTACATGCTACAAGGATGTCTTCGCCAGCTGAATTTCTGGTTCCAAAGCTTTTACCGCCGTGGCAGTCCTCATAATCAACATTTGTTTCTCCGACGTGGCTATTTAAATCTCCGCCTACGAAGAGCATCTCATCGATAGGTTTATTTCTAAGCAAATTACCGAACTCTGACCAAAATGTATCTTTTTCCGATTGGTCGCATCCATTTTGTGGAGCGTACGCGCTAACAATGTTCCACGTTTCATTGTGTATGACGAGTTTAACACTCATCAAGCGGTCGCTTATTTTCAAGATACCAACGATGTTGTTTAGAAGATCCGCTGCAACAACGATTCCAACACCGTTTCGTCCATTGACCGTTCCATGGTAGAACATCTTAAATGCCTTAGTTTTTAAATCTAGAAAACACGCCTTTAACAAATAACGTGATGAGTAATTTGCTTGCACATCAGGAGAAAACACTCCACCATCTAAAAAAAATCGTATAGTTGAGAGAAAGTGGAAGCAAATTGACATTCCCGAAAAACCAGAGAAAGAGTCTGATCCACCAACTTTCTTAGGGGATTTGGATAACCCAGTCAAATTTTCTGAAGAGTTTTTCGATGAGAAAGTGTTTGAACTTTTGCGTTCAGAAACAGAAAAAAACGCTATACAGAAAGGCCATCACAGTTTCAGAGTTACCACATCAGAAATTAAACGATTTACCGATATTTTATTATTGTCAGGGTACAATAAGGTAGCTAGATACCGAATGTACGAGTATTGGGAGCAAAATATCGACTGCAATTTTCAAGGAGTATCCTCTGCTTTGTCCAGAAACAGGTTCGCAAAGTTGCTGCGATACTTTCACGCTACCGACAACAATAATTTAGCCCCGAACGACAAGTTTGGCTATAAAAACTGGTCTATTTGTACTCGCCTTGGCTACTTGATCTATGGAGAGCTTTATCAAGGGGCAAGTACTGGAAATACTCATCAAGAATTCGGTGTCGGGGGTTCTGTCGTGCTAGACTTGGTATCAAAACTGCCACCCGGTGGTCACTTCTCAATAAAATAAAGAAGTAAGACCACCATGCAATAGGTACAATCAGAGCTAATGGAGTAGAAAAGGCACCTTTTAGAGATCAGAAGGAAATGAAGAAAACAAAGAGGGGATCTGTTTCTGTCATCACCCTGGTTGGGTACAACGACAACAATATTGTTACTGTTGCTTCTTCTCCATGTGGTACAGAGCCTCTTGGGAAAGTGAAACGGTTTTGTGATAAGCGGAAGAAGGACGTCGAGCAACCTCGTTGTATCGTAAATTATAACCGATACATGGGAGGAGTGGATCGACTGGATCAAAATGTCGGTTGCTACCGAATTGCGATTCGTTTGAAAAGATTGTACTGGCAGCTTCTTATGTTTCCAATTAATGTAAGCGTCAACAACGCCTTTCACCTGTGCAAGATATCCCCTCTATCAAACGGAAACAACAGTCATGACTTGCTATCTTTTACAAGATACATTGTAACAACATATTTTCAGACAAAAGATACACCAAGTAATACAGCATTGACCACAAAAAATCTCCTGCCTCGGTCTTCTCTAGCTGTCATCAAACGCATTCCTGACAGCATTCGACTAGACGGAAGGACACATTATATTGTAAAACAAAATAAACAAAGTCGTTGCGGATTATGTCACAAAAATACAACAATGAAATGCGAAACATGCAACGTTGCATTACACAATAAGTACTCTATTGGTTTTCATACAAAATAAAATGGAAAAATAAAAAATGAAAATAACTTATTGAAAATAATATAGAAAATCATTATTTTTAATAAGATATTTAGCGAAATACTAAAAAGTTCAAATTACATGATTTTTCTTTATTTTAGTAGTAATTCCAGAGTCATATTTTGGAACAGTACACTATAGGAACGGTTCTCAAAACCCAGATCAAAATTTGTTTGTCCTATTTTCTATACATAAATGTTTTTATGGTGCTAACATAAGTTTCACTCAAATTGAACAAGATTTCACGTGCTTGGGAATATATGGGTTATGTTTAACGCAACAATGTATCTAATAACATAGGCGAGCAGTTCCAAAAACTGCTTTTCAGTAGCAAATGTCATTGCTAAACACCAACATCACATAGACAGTTTCCGAATTTTGAAAAACATGAAATTGGCTTACAATGAATACACCCAGATACGAATCCTTGTAGAAATAGTATTCTTCGGTCAGACGGGGTCCGTCCTAAATACACTTTATAGAGTGAGAGGAGCTCATTCATTTTTGTTGTATCAAATTTTTGCCAAATGAATGGCAAACAAATGTACATTTGTTAAAAATTGTAATTGTTAATCGAATTTTCTCCAATACAAGCGGATGTACGAGTAACAAATCGAATCTTCGTCTTCTCTTACTCGTCATAACACAAATATCCAAAGTGCTTTTATTACCACCTTCAGCACGGTCGTTGGTAATGACATGATGAGGTTAGCCAGACAACAAGGAACCAGAAAACAGAAACCAGAAACCGAAAACCATCCATAACCAGCTAGATGTGGATGGAGAATACTTGGCCACTTGGTTATGTTGATGATCGCTTCACTTTATGATGTAATTTCTTCGCCGCTGCCACTAAACAGTGGACCAAAAATGCAATTTCAGTGAAAAGAATTTATTTTACTCAAAATATTTCCAACCTATGGATGGACAACCATCTTATAGTATGTATTTCAAGAGAACAATGAAATGGTTAATACCTGTATATGGATTTGCTGAGATCATATGAATCTCATCTAACTATTTTGATACTGTTACCAACTACATATTTTTATTTTTCTCTCAAAAAATCATCACAACAGACCTACTGTCGTACCTAACTACTACCAAAGAACCGCATCTAAAGTACAACCAAAGAGCTTGAAAATCTATAAAGATGAGGAAAATCTCAAGCGAGTTCATGATGAGGATCACCTCTTCCTTCACAGACTAAAGGAACCACCTTTTCTGCTCGTTTTCGTCATTATTGCAGGCTTCTTCTCTAAAAGTGACCATCTACGCGGTTACACTTCTGGGAATGTGTTTTAAATAACCATTGTAATTCATTATAGCCTCTGATTGATTTTACCTTGTTTAATGATCACCTGCTTTTGGATGGATGTACGAGCATAGCTGGAAGGTATGAGTAGAAGAACAACACGAATCACGTTTGAACTGCAACTACTGCTGTTGCTGATTCTGTTGTTGCCTTCCGACGACGCTGCCATCTCGGTGGCGATTGTAAGCGATTAAGAAAATTTAATTAAAAACGCATCATTAAAAATGTAATTAATAATTTCAGTACCCTGTTAAGGGTTGGTTAATTTGCCGTTTAAATTTATTTGGTTGCGCTTACCAAAGATGTTCGCCTTTCAGTGGCAAGACACACATGAAATAGAGAAAGGTCGTGGTCCATCTGTTGGTGTTGTTATAAAAATTGAAATATGTGCACTTTTTAATTTTGTGAATTTAAGAATAATTGACTAACGATAAGGTTCACTATAATAATAGTTGTGCAATGCAGGTTTGCCTGTTATACAGATGTATAAGGTCGCAGGCATATGGAAGGACATGTTTTTACTTCCCTATTACTTGTTATCGACAAAAAAAAAACACTGTGGCGCTGGCAGCCTGGTATGGGCCATGGCCTAGCTTCTTGACACTCATTTGTGTTGCTCATGTTTTCATTTTTGACACATCTGAGCGGGGCCTACAGTTTATCGCCGAGTCCGAACGGCACTCCTTAGAGGCTTTTTCGTAGGCAATTTTACTTTCGGGAGTTTGCCATTGCCCGCCGAAAGGGTGATGGCGATTTGGAAAACTGTTGGTGACCCAGCCAGGAATCGAACCCAGACTGTCTGCGTAATAGTCCAATAAGCTAACTATCGCGCCATCGCCATCGTTATCGACATTCATGTAAGTTTAAAATTCCTGAAAATAGTACTCCCAATTAACTCAAATACATTTAAAAAAAAAAACACTCTAGTACACTGCTAGTAAAGTACGATTTGGTTAGGCACTATTTAACGTCAGCGTGGCGATGCCTAGTACTTCAATGACTAAACACCAATTGGGTTTATTTAACCTTCTCTGGATACTGATCTCTTCCGACCGGATCTGAGCTGCCCAAGTTATAAGCCCGAGTTTTTGGGTCAAAGAGAACAAAAAGTCTTAATTCACTGTCGAAAATGAATCAACGTCAGACTGAGGACTATGGCTTCACAACAGTCAGTATAGCAGTTATTATAAAAAGGTTCCTTTTAAATAATTGGAGGCGAAGTCACTAACAAGTCTAGGCAGAGTTTTGAAACAGAGCTAGTGGCATATGAACCAAAATAAGACAGGGGCAGTTCTCAAATCCCCGAAGTGGTTACTGGCGGCGATTGAGACAGGGAAAATGAAAAGCTTATATTTATTAAGGTGTGGATATGTGGTAAACAATTTGCAGACCTCAAACTTCTTATAACAATACACATCAAGACTCTAGTCTCCAACATCAGTTTGATATAAAGCCGCAGAGGAATACGATAACGCTTACAGCTCTTCGACGAAACTTACGAGCGATGTGCGATTTTAAAATCGTCTACCTATTAACAGGAGCGACATATGCTACGTAGAAAACTTACATCAGCTCATTCCCAATATTTGTTCAGCAAGAAGTAAGTTTGATTCACAAGAAAGGTGATCCTCTTAAATGGGCCAATTATTAAGGCATCGCATACAAGATCCTATCTGCCATCTTATTTAAGTGACTAAAAGTATTTACCAACGACGTGATTGAGCGCTATCAGTGCAACCTAAAGCCCAGTAAGTCAACAATCGTCCAATTACTTACACCATGTTAGCCCCTTAAAATAAACCCAAGAACTTCACTTCGATACGCACTACATCTTTAGGAATTTCTTAACCGCAAATGATAATACAGTGCCATCTCTAGCCCTCGTTTCCCTGCCAAATTCGTTAAACTGTATCCCAACAGAAACATTCAATAATGGCACAGGAAATTTAGGAGGAGATATTAAGGATAAAAGGGGCACTTTTCACTTGCAAAAAACAGTGGTAGAGGCCCAAATTTCGCTATTAAGCAGAACGAACCAAACAACCTTGTGCGATGAAAGCCATTATGGTCTATTGGGCAAGAATTAAATTGCTTTAACTATATTTTTGCTTTTACTATTTCAGGTAACGTGAGATTTCGCCTGAGAAAACATGATCAAGGGAATTCCTGAAGCTAACTTTGCCTCATCGACTAGAACGGTTCTTCCCTATATTGCAACAACTTTAGAGCCATGGGTCTAGTAAGCCTTACATACAAGGCAATTCCACCGCGAGCCTTGTTAACAAGAATACCAGTGGCACTATTATTCCGAAGCCTATGCAGCTACTTGCATAAGTTGGGATTTCCCTCACAGAAAGTAGTAAACCATCGGCTGTCTATTTGGACCATGGCCACAACTAAAATACCTCTCCTGTTAAGCGGTGCTTGCCAACTTCCTCCAGTTGCCACCTGAGATATGTTCGTCCTCTGCCGCTTTGTCTGAGACTTAAGCCGAGTTGTCTAATATTTTCTGACGAGGTCGGCATCGCTGTACAGCCCGGGAAAATTCGGGTTCGAAACGTCTCCTCCATTTTCTATTGATGCAAATGGGACCGAAAATGACCCAGATATCGTCGTAGAAGGTGCAAAATAACATCAAGCTGTAAAGAAAGGCAATACCAAATATTTGCTGTCGAAAAGAAAAAAACATCCAACTTTGGGGATTAGGTAATAACATTCCAGCTCGATTTTAGCGCCGAAAAACAACACAGTAGAGTAAGGCCTAACGTGACGCATAGGATACGAAGATGACCTCAACCAACTTGAATACCCAAAAACAATAAGCTTGCTTGCAAATAAATAACATGCATACTAAAAGGGCTTATTTAATAAGGCTCACGTTCAGCTAGAATGAAGCGCCATCTACATATGTAAGTATTGAAAGTAATTGAAATCTTAAATTCGAAAATGACGCAATACCGTTAAGACTTTTCAAAATAACCTTAGCAAACCTTTGCCATAAATGGCTTTAAGACATATATTTCTCGAGCCCAATTTAATAGCTACATCTAATTAGATTTTGGAGTCTCTAGCAAGAAAAATAGGTCGTCCATTGGAAACAAATGATGAATTCTAGAATTAAAAAGCATCTAAAGCTCTGCAAGTTATTTCATAAGCTAGTACTGTGATACTTTGAAATATCTTCAAAAGTGGTCTTGAATGAGCTTCAACAGCGCCACGGGTATTAAGGTTGAAGGGGCAGAACGCTACAAGCAGATTAATTGAGCACTGGTGTGGCAGAAAGCGATAGCTTAAAGTGAGGCAAGATACTATACAATGATGTTCATTTAAATGGGCATTATAAACATCACATGTTAGATTCACCGGTTTTGAATCCTATCTAGCCAGTGGATAGAGGCAAGCAGGGGAATGGGTAATTAAAAAACATTCAAATATATATGTGAAAAATCGGCACCATGCTACCAACCAGGATTTATTATTTTGTGGATATCAGATTGGAAACCGCTCAAAACTATTTCAATTATATGTTTAGGAGAAAGATTGGGTTCGTGGTAGGAGAGAAACAAAATTCGCCTTTCGCAGGGACGGACTGGACAAAAATTGTTTTTCATCTACTCAAAAAAAAAAAAACAAAAACCTTTAAGATTAGGGTTGGTGAAAAGCTTACGCCTCTCCAGAGGGAATATAAATTATACTATTCGAACCATCCGATTTGTATGGTATATATCGATATCGTTGCGTACTGTTTTACTACACGCAGACTTGAAACAATCTAGAGGCGTTGAATTGTGTTCGAGACAATTTGGGCTCGTTCGAAGAGCTGTCAAGTGGAATTCCATTATATAGTAAATGTTCATTTTGTTTTGAAGAATCAATCACCAACTTTTTCTACCATTGGGGCACTGTTGTACGAGGTGTGATCAAAAAGTAAGGTGACTTTTTAAATTTCGCGCGCTCAGTACACTCTAACTCAAAAATTGTTTGTTGTTGTGTTGGTTCGCTTGTCACGATCATTTGTTTATAGTTTTAACCATATAGCAGTTGTTGTTTTTATGTGATAGGCATAAAAGTTGGACGTGTTTTGTTTACTAGGCGATTTTTTGTGGTTAAAAGTAATGGAGCAGAGAGTTTGTATTAATTTTTGCGTAAAAAATGGTATTAAGTGCTCAGAAACTCTTGAAATGTTGACAGTAGCGTACGGACAGTCAACTTTAAGCAAAAAAAATGTTTATAAGTGGTATAGATTATTCCAAGAGGGCCGAGAAAATGTTAATGATGAACCTCGCTCCGGACGACCTAGCACGTCAAACACAGACGAAAATGTTAAAAAAGTTTAAGAAATTGTGTTGAAAAATCGTCGAATCACGATGAGCGAAATAGCGGATGATCTTGGCTTATCGTTTGGCTCAAGCCAATCAATTTTAACGGATGTTTTGGGTATGAAACGTGTGTCATCGAAATTCGTTCCAAAATTGCTTAATTTTGATCAAAAGCAGCATCGCATGAACATTGCCCAAGACATGTTAAACGACGTCAATGATGATCCTGATCTGCTCAAAAGGGTTATAACTGGTGAAGAATCATGGGTATATGGTTATGACATCGAAACCAAAGCCCAATCATCCCAATGGATAAAGATTTGCAACGAGGAGATTGAGGAGATCAAGGCTGCATCGCTGGAGGAGCTCAAGGCAATACCAAAAAGTGCGTTTCAGAAGTGCTTTGACGACTGGAAAAAGCGCTGGCACAAGTGCATTGTATCAGAGGGGGATTATTTTGAAGGGGATAAAATAAATTTGGATGATTTAATATAATTTGGGGATAAATAAATATATTTGGATTTTTTAAAAATGAAAAGTCACCTTATTTTTTGATCACACCTCGTATGTATTTGTTCCTATCTTCGTTCCGTTTTTGAATATAAAAGGCTTCGCAGCAATATTAGCCGCGTTTAAACTTCTTCAATTTGCTCCTGTCGGTTTAGTCTTGAAAGACCGAAAACCATTTCTCTAACCCTAACAACTTACTATTTAGTTGTTGGACTATTTAGACGTTATAATTAAAGTGTATACATATAGCTATTAAGTAATGGAATATGATATCACGTTTACAAGATTATTGTGATTATTGTTCAAATTTTAGTCGAACAAGTTTGCGCTGCTAGTCCAATTTGAAAAATACAGGCGCTGTTCGCCTAATGTAAAAATCTGCGATAAACACCAACCATCCGGCGGATTTTGACAGTTTTGGGTCTTTTTCATAGTTTTCGACAGAAGACGAGCCGGTTTCATTTGCCGAATTTTATATAATAACAGAGGAGAAAATTATTTCAAAATATATGCATTCACAAAACTTTATTTATTTATTCATTTATTTTATTTAAATCTAAATAATTTAAAAAAAAATGTATTTATTGGGTCTATAACTTAGTTCGTGCGGTTTGCTTAGAGATGGGGTAACTTGTATTATTCCATTGTTATTATTCCATTGGAACATGCGTTGGAAAGCTACTGTGATTGTACGTCATTTCAGTATATGTCATTCATTTGAAGCGTAAACAACAATATTTTTTTTTTCACTTCAATATGTCGAACATTGTGCCTGAAAAAGTGTTTTTGCAGGGAGTTCTTCTTCATTACTTTAATATGAAGAAAACTGCTGCCGAAAGTCATCGTATTTTGGTGGAAGTTTATGGTGAACATGCGCTAGCTGAGCGAACGTGCCAGAAGTAGTTTACACGATTTAAAAGTGGTGATTTTGGCTTGGAAGACGATGAACGTCCTGGGCAGCCAAAAAAGTTTGAAGATGAAGAACTGGAAGCATTACTCTATCAAGATTATTGCCAAACACAAGAAGGGCTCGCAGAATCTTTCGGTGTCACTCAAGCAGCTGGATACGAGTATATTCAAAAGCACGGAAATTGGGTTCCACATGAACTCAAGCCGAGAGACGTCGAAAGGCAGTTTTGCATGTCTGAAATGCTGCTGCAACGCCAAAAAAGGAAGTAATTTTTGCATCGGATTGTTACTGGTGATGAAAAATGGATCCATTTCGACAACCCCAAGTGCAAAAAATCATATGTGAAACCCGGCCAACCAGCCAAATCAACGGCGAAGGTAATGCTCTGTATTTGATGGGATCAGATGGTCGTGCTGTATTATGAGCTGCTAAAACTGGGTGAAACCATCAATGGACAACGCTACCGAACACAATTAATCCGTTTTAAGAGAGCAGTAGCCGAAAAACGCCCGGAATATGCGACCAGACACGAGGCAATAATTTTCCATCATGACAACGCTCGGCCCCACGTTACTATTCCGGTTAAGAACTATTTGGAGAAGAGTGGATGGGAAGTCTTACCCCACCCGAGAGCAGAATATCAAAAATTGGCTTAATTCATTCTTGGCTGCCAAGCGGGCGCAGTTCTTTTGGGATGGGATCCACAAATTGCCAGAGAGATGGGAAAAAGTCATCGCTTCAGATGGGCAATACTTTGAATAATACTATTGTACATGTTTTTCTTAAATAAACGTTTAAATTTTGAAAAAAAAAAACCGCACGAATTAAGTTATATGCCCATATAAACTATTTTTTTAAAGAAAGACATCTTGGCGTCCAGGGCTTGTGATGTCATCGTTCAAAGTTATAACAAAATAACAGTTCTTACGTATCTAATGTAGTTTACATGAATATACAATAATTGACAAATTAATTTAAGCTGTGTGTGTTTGAAGGAACGTTTGACTTGTTTTCACTCTTCTGCTATCTTCATCTCTTGGATTGCTGCAAATGCTCTTCTTGTTAATTGATAAGAATTGGGGGTCGTTAAGGTCAAAGGGTATTTTACGGTTTCTTTAGCTGTTGTGTCTGCGAATTCATTACCCTTAATTCCGACGTGTGCGCGTACCCATGCTAGCGTAAGGTTGTTGTTTGAATTCAGAATACTTCTTATATATTCTAAAGAAGGGCATTTGTTCAGTCCGCTACTAAGTCCCTTTAGAATACCAGATTGTCGGTAAACAAAATGGTTTTCTCCGACCAAGTTTGGGCGATGGAAAGGCCTTTTTCGATAGCAGTCAACTCAGCCAGGTAGCTGCCGGCTAGTTCGGGAAGAAGACCTTGATGGATGATATTTCCATTTTTCTTGCATGCGATTACTCAGAAAGAAGAGTTATCGTCCTTATATGAATCATCAGTATACAGATATCGGACTGTATTCGAAGAGTTAACCAATTTCTGGTGTAAAATTTGGAATTGTTTGTCTAGTGTTTAATTTTTCCTGTATACTTCCAGCTTAGTGTTGATTTGTTGTGAATTTCTTTTCCACGGAGGTGGAGGATTAAAGGACGCATGTAAAAAGGAGTCTGGAGGGCCTATTGGTAGGTTCGATATTAAGGACACTATGTTGTTTATAGCAGCGATAAAGTTCTTACGTCCCGGTTTTACACCAAGAAGTGCCTCCTTACTAACATTTTGCAGTAAATGCATAATATTGACAACAGCTTTACTTACTAGGTTGACTGCTCTTTTTCTAGAGAGATGTTCGAACGATATACGAGTTCGGAGTGCTGCAATTAGTGTAGTTTTCAATGCCCCTGTTGCTTTGCGAAAACATTCGTTGATAGTTGCGTTGATTTTTCAATATTTTATGGTCAACATATAGGCTGTCATACCATGTTGAAGGGTGCCTTTCCAGGTCCCATGACATAACCACGCAATGCTGTACGGGAAAAAATTAAATTAGATATTTCTATGAACCAGCTGTTGAGAATCGCCTTCTGGATTCTCTTCAAAACTATGACGAATTTGCGCTTTAGATACAGGAACCATTAAAACTGGAAACTAATACTTTGTACTTATCTTTAATTCATAATGTGATGGTTTCAGTAAGAAACAACTTTAAGGAATCTTGAATTGGACTTTCTTACTGTAGTCGAAATGCATATGAAAATGCACGGAATTCGAAAGAAGTTAAGGCAAAAATTAGAAGACCAAATTTTCGAAATCAGGACACAAACATTCATTTTTGATTTAAGACCGGATATCCAAAAGCGCGTACAAAATGAATTATTGCCATTCTATACCAAATTTACTAAATAAATAAAAAATCTTCGTGATTACATAGTTACATAAATAATAAAGGAATTTCAATTAACACCAACGTTTTCAGAAGTTAGATATAAATGACAAAATAAATTAACGACAAAGCAGATAAGGCATACCAAATAAATAGAGATGCTTTCAGAGGTATATTTTATAAGTGCGGATATATTTCGCATGCGTTGTATCCCACTTCATCACGGAAAGACTTAACCCGGCACAGCGTTCATAAATTATTCAGCTGTATTATAAAAATCAGCGTTCTACAACGAAAGTGTTTCGGACGCTTGGAGCAACTTATGGTCCACACAATCGGCCAACCAAGCGCACAATTTGCTATACCATCGAAAAGTTTGAAACCGTATTTTCAGTTTTGGATAATACTCTTCCAAATAGTCCACATCTAGCACGTAGTGAAGAAAGTGGAGCGGCGGTAATGAAGAGTGGCGGGGTGAATCACTGAATCAATTGTGCGCCGTTTTCAAAGGCATACAATATTCAGTTCGTGTGAGAATTGAAGCTGGTCCAACTTTAGAAAAGTTTTCGTTTCAGGCATTTTGTTCTGGAAAAGCTTTAAGATGATCCACCGTTTTCGACACAAAATTTTATTCAGCGATGAGACTCATTTCCGCGTTAATAGTTACGTCAATAAGCAAATAAGCCGTATGTGGGCCACGAAGCAATCCAAAAATATTCAAAAGCTGCCATTACATTCAGACAAAACAACGGTTTGATGTGGTTTGTGGGTTCGGGAAATCATCGGTAAGGTAATAGCACCCCTAATCGCGCCCGTAATCACTTCATTACAATGGACTATTTGCCGCCTAAGACTAAAACCAATGCAATGGTGTCGACGAGATTTGGTTACAACAAGACTTGCAAGACAGACTTGCCAGACAAACTGTAAAGCAATAGCTTTATTGCAGGAACGATTCATTAAATATTTAATTTCAAGCTTTGGACCGATTAGTTTATTGGCTAGATCATGTGGCATCATACCTAGACTTTCTCCTTTGGAACTGCTTAACTTTCAAAGCCTACGTGGATAAACCGGCTACGATTGAGGAATTAGAGGTCAACATTACTCGAGTCATTTGTAATATACCACTAGTAATGCTCGTCATGGAAAGTTGGAACTTCAATATGGACCAAGTTCCGTTTTTTTTCTCTAACTTGTTCCGCGGAACATCCTTTATTTATTTACTTTAAGTGACGCTACAGTCCGAGGTGGACCTGGGCCTCAGTCAACAAGCGTCTCCAGGCAGCTCGATCCCTGGCTAGCTGCCTCCAGTTTCGCACGCTAAGTTGGCTGAGGTCCCCTTCCACTTACGTGCGCCATCTGAGTCTTGGCCTTCCACTACTGCGCTGACCCTCAGCAGCGGGTTCGAAGACTTTTCGGAGCGGAGCATTGGTGACCATACGCTCTACATGACCCAGCCATCTCAGTCTTTTGATCTTCACTCTTCTTTGATCTAGGTCGATATCGCTGTACAATCCGTAGAGTATTTTTGTTGTATCTCCTCCTCCATTCTCCTTCAATGCAGACGGTACCGAAGATCGCCCAAATAATTTTTCTCTCGAAGCAGCCAAGAACACCCTCATCCATTTTTGATAATGTCCATGCCTCTGCGCCATAGAGCAGGACCGGGATTATTAAGGTCTTATAAAGGGTGACTTTGGTTGTCCAAGAGAGGGCTTTGCTACTCAATTGCCTTCTTAACCCAAAGAAACAGCGGTTGGCCAGAGTTATTCTTCGCTTGATCTCAGCGCTGGTGTCGTCGAATGTATTTATAGCGGAACCTAGGTAGACAAAGTCCTTAACTACCTCAAAGTTATATCTGTCGAGGGTGACGTTCTGCCCTAGATGTCGGTGTTGGTTATCCTTTTTGCTTGACAGCATATACTTGGTCTTGCCTTCTATGACCGCTAAACCCATTTTCGCCGCTTCTGTCCCAATACACGCGAAAGCGCCACTGATATCACGCTGCTTTCTCCCGATTATGTCAATATCGTCAGCGTATGCGAGTAGTTGGACGGACTTTTGAAAGATAGTGCCTCCTGTGTATGCTCGTGAGTTTTGCACCATTCTTTCAAGTACGATGTTGAAAAAATCGCATGACAGCGAGTCGCCTTGACTAAATCCTTTCTGGACATCAAAGATTTCGCTGAGATCTTTACCGACCTTGATGGAGCAGCGTGCATTCTCCATCGTCATCCTGCACAGATGGACGAGATTGGCAGGGATGCCCAAACTAGACATTGCTCTGTATAGCTCCTCTCTATAGATGCTGTCATACGCGGCCATAAAATCGATGAAAAGGTGGTGTGTATAGATCTGAAGCTCATGGGTCTTCTACAAGATCTGCCGTAATGTGAATATTTAGTCGATGGTGAACTTTTCTGGCCTGAAGCCACACTGATATGAACCTATCAGGTTGTTAACGAACGACTTCAGGCGTTCACACAATATGGCAGATAATATCTTATATGCGATGTTAAGGAGACTGATGCCTCTGTAGTTGGCGCAGTTCAGAGGGTCTCCTTTCTTGAGAATTGGACAAACATGCTGAGGTTCCATTCATCGGGCATACTTTCGTCCGACCATATTTTACAGATGAGTTAGTGTATGCTCCTTATCAAGTCATCGCCTGCCACTTTGAAGAGCTCCAGCAGCTTTGTTGGACTTAAGCTTCGATATGGCTGTCTTCACTTCATCCTGGGTGGGAGGAATGGTTGGTCATCATCGCCTAGGTCGAAAGGTTGATTCTGCCTGACAGCGGTATTTGGTTCATTATCGCCGTTATACAGTCTGCAGAAATAGTCTTTCCAAATCCTCAGCATTGACTGCGAGTCTAATACGATGTTACCTTGTTCATCTCGACAGACTTCGGTTCGGAAGATCCGCGGAAAACATCCAAAACACTCTATTCTACAGTAATCCCCAGCAAAGTTGCAGCCCGTTTTCGTAAGATCCCTTATACCAACAGTGCCTTAGGGTGAAAAGTTAGGCATTCGATATTGTGCGATGAATATCTCGGTCTCAGCACATTTAGCGCGAATGTTCTCAAGCAGTTTGTTCCTACATATAACCTACTTCCTATGCTGCTCATATATCGAATGAATAAAAATATAATTTTATATCAAAAATGTTACAAGTCAAAGACCCACAATCGGCTTAACTCATTTAATAATCCAAAGTTGCACATCAACTTTCTTTCAATATTAGTTCTTAATGACAAAACGGATTTCGACTCGTTACTGGGGGATTTCAGCAAAGTCATAACTTTTAATCCCCCACCCATTTACATATTCTTAGCACACAATCCATCTCTTTTCGCGTATCTGGAATCTCTGAAGATTCGCAATAAATTTATCATCCATTTATGGGCAAATAAATTTATTAGAAATGTAAATAAGCCAACGCGCGCGATCGTTAAGATCGTTCCGCGCCGGATGATTTCAATTTGCATGCATTTGAATTTTTGATTGTGGAAACGCTATAAAAATCTATAACAATGGCTTCATTATGGGCGGATATACTCGTATGTCTCCGTCTTGGAAGGCAAACACGAAAAATGGGCTCGACAATTCACGGCGGCATTTCTGTACGAATATCTCACATCTCACGTGTGAACGACTATAGCATTCTCAACGATATACGAGAGTGAATTTTGATTTGGAGTTCGATTTTATTTTTATTTTATTTTTTTTTTTATATTCTCCCAATGGGGCAATAAAAATATGATTTTTAGATCGCTGCAGGGTGCCTCACAAAGGGCTTAAGCCCCTGTCCAATCCCAGTCTATAACAACATAAATTTCCAACAACATCAACAACAAGAAACATCAAAATGTTTGTTTAATGTGCGATTATGGATTTGCATACAAAAGGCGACACTCGGCAAGCACAGGCCTAAAATGGCGAGGCGAGACTAGAGCTCTGAAAATCATTGTTGCTGCATACAAAGTGAGGATCAATAAAAACAAAAAAAATGTGCATTTTGATTGGAATTGGAAATAAAAGAAAATCAGTAAAGCAAGGGGTGTCTTGAAAATGAAAAGAAAAAAAATAACCAAAAAATATTGACAAAAAAGAACGAAAAATACACGAGACAGAAGGTCTCTGACGGTGCATGGTCACATTTTGAGGGAATTTTTAAAACGATTTCGAGCCAACTTTACAAATGTACGAGTATCAAACGAAACCGCGATTGATGCCTGCGGTGAAATGATTCTTCTTTATTACGTTATTATATATCCATATTCTTCATCCAATCTTCGGTTGCTTGTCCGAGTTGGTTATAACCCTACTGAAATATTGATGTTCGTCAGAGTTGAATTTTGAATACCAAAAAAGCTATAAAATCAACTGTGAACATAAAAGTCTGATTTTTTTCGTTTGGTTTTCTTCATCTCTTCAAAAGAGGAGGACATAAAAAAATGATTTGAAATAGAGAAGAAGAACATTTTAAAACGTTTAAATATTGTTCTTATATTTGTGATTTTTTGTTTTTTTTTATTTAACGAATTATATGGTTAGCGCTGTTTAAATAAATGGGTTAGTTGATGGTTGGTTGATGGGTTATACCAATGGGACGCTAATTAATTTGCATTTAGCTGATGGAAATGTGTGTAGGACTTAAGGTTTTAGTTTGCAATGCATTTTTGCAATCAGTTTGTCTAAATTCGTACGTGTATTCTTTGCTTACTGTAGCTGGTAGTGCAGTAGATGCTCTGGAAAACACCTTTGAGGTGCGTTCGTCAACTGAAAGAAATTTTAAGATTTTCTGAGCTGGTCCTCTTCATCTATATTTGACTCATTAATCGTAGTCGTTGTATTCGGTTCCTCTGTCCAGTTCGATGCCGTAATCTCAATACTAGAGCCATCGGTGGTTTTTGATGTTTAAGGGCTTTCATACTGAGTATTTTGCTGCCAGGATTTAGTTCCTGTAGTCATTAGCTATGAAACAGTGAAAATAGGAAATGGCATAACATTGTTCTTGCATCAGATCACTTTCCCTGTGATTTGTTACTAAGAACGGTAGCCGAACTCATTGAGTACTGTGAAACTACCTATATATATCATATGTTGCTATGCTGATACTCAGAGCACATTTAGGGAGTAAATCAACTCCTGGATTTCATATTACTCGAATCATGTCACCGGAGCCCAGCCAATATTTGTTTAAAAATGATAGAAGAGGTATAGTAAAAAGATTATCAGTTAGAATGAACCATCGAAAGAATCCGTGTCAAACGAAAAAGTTAATCGTATTCCGAATCAAAATCAAAATCAAAATCCCAACCTTGCTGAAGAGGAAGAATTCACAAGAAGAACTTGCCAACCCTTCATAAATCTCCGTCTAAGCTCTGAATGAGACGGAATGTAAAGGAAGATGTTGAAAACTTGAACAGTCTCTCAGCTAAGCTGACATGCCCTGCCAAGAAAACTTTTAACTACTGCGACGAGTAGACTGGTCAGCAAATTAATCACAATAAAAACATTCAATGAATCCGATGGCTATAAGTGAAAAACAGAGGCTCATCTTTGAAACCGACTTCTATGTAACCAGATCAAAAGCTGAAGCTGTGCACAACCAAAGCTGACCCCACGTTGTGGTGATGGATGGAGCCAGTAAACACCCTGTTGGCTTCAAGTCACAATGCGACGATGGCACATTTGAACTTATACTACAAAGAGATACATACTATGTGGAGTGAAAAGTAACCTCCTTGTGAATAAAAGGAAATTTTTTTATTTTATTCAATATAGTCCCCTTTTAGCTTAATACACTTATTTCAGCGATTTTCCAACTTCTTGATCCAGTCCGAAAGGTAATTTTCCGGAAGGTCTGGAAAATACTCCTCCGTGGCGTCGATGATTACCTCGCGTGAGCTGAACTAAATCGGGCGAATACGGTGGATGCGACAGCAATTGCAGCCGTAAGTCATTCATTTTAGCCGTGGTTGCGATACTCTTATGCGTCGGCGTATTGTCTTGCAAAAACAAAATTGTTTTTCGCTTCATGTGGGGCCGGTTTGCTCCAATAATGCACAGTAATACTCGCTGTTAATGGTTTTTCCTTTTTCGAAGAGTATGCCATGACAATCCCAGAAAACCGACGCCATAACCTTTCCGACCCATTGAGCCTCCCTCGGCCGCTTCGGAGCACTCGTGCCGGCTTCAGTCCATTGCCGGGCACTCATTCTGTTCTCTGGTGTGTAATAGTGGATCCAGGTTTCATCAGCAGTGCTCTCGCGTTCATGTTTTTGGTCAGGAGTGAGCATGCGCGGCACCTAGCAGCAGGATAACTTTCTCATATGCAGAATATTGCCCAAAATATGGCGTGTGCGCTCAGTACTAATCTTTTTGGTATCTGCTAGCTCGGGCACTTTTACTTTCAGGTCAGCCAACACCATTTCATGTATTTTTTTGACATGGTCCTCTGATTTTGACGGTGTAATCTGACGGAGAATAAGCCAAATAATACTTATCCAACTTTTCTTTTGTTTCCTTCGCCGTTTTGCCCCTCAAAAAATAATGTTTTATGAGAGAACGAAAATCGTTTTTGTCCATACTCAACATGATGCCAAACACGTCAACAACAATCAGCTGTCAAAACAAAACTAAAGACAGTATCGCACTGAAATTTGGCATGTCTGCCTTAATATGAACGGACTTCAAGGCACCATAACCTTTTTTGCAGTAGCAGCGCATTCTGGCGGTCAAGGAGGTTACCCCACCTAATATACTATAGATCGGATGCTAATCTACTGCTTGCCTGGATTTAACTTCGCGGACGCATTTTCTGTAGGATCCAACATGTACACCAACGGGAATGATCTTAAATACCCATTTTTCAAAATTAAATAAACACAGAAATCGTTGGACAATTCGGCGGACCGTTAGGTGGTCTACCACAATGAGTCTTGTAATGGAATTTTTAACTCGGCCAGGCAACAAAACTTAAACGAATCATTAGTTCTGTGGACTAAAGTAATACAATTAGACAGAATCTTAATTTGTAGATATGACTGCGGTCGTTGCAGTGAATATTGATGAACTCCCTGTTTAACGCTGTCAAGAGTTTCAACGTTAAGGCCTAAAGCTGTTCTACCGCTTATCAGGTCATTTCCAACGACTCTTTGCTCCTATGTGCAGACAGCCCTAGCTCGACATCACTGTTGGTTTCTCCAATAAAGCCAAACGTCTGATAGTCATCCTGGATAGCAAATTCGTTTGACTGTACAGTAGGAGCGGCAAAGAGCTATAATAAAACATATGGTTTGTCAACTTAGGAGGTCTTTTAGAGCCATACGTCTTTGGTAAGACTTATTTCATCATATCTGACAGTTGTTTGGCAAAGCAAGCTTTACAGTTTGTCTCAACTGCTTGGAAGTTTTTTCTAGCAATGGAGAAGATCCACTTTAGAACGTTTTGGTTTTGTGCCAAGCCGCGCTTTAGTTTCGTTGAATTTGAACGATGGCTCAGAGAAGGACTTTTCCTAGCGTTTGGACTGCTTGAGTCCTCTGCTAGGGCCTCTATTGACGATTGATTCTCTCCAAGTTGCAAGCAGATGGTGGCGTCGTACCAGCACAAGTGACGCGGTAAGTTCTGATCGCCCAATTGAAGTCACTATACAAGGAATGCTTGATTCGCGGTATGTTCTGACTCTTGAAGAGGCTACAGGCTCAGTGATTTAATTTTTAAAAAAATATTTTAATATGAAAAAGCTATTCGCTAGATGGATGCCGCTCACAACTGATAGCAAACTTATATGTTTGACTACTTCAATGGAGTGTTTGGCGATGTCAATCACAAACCGAACGAGTTTTTGGGCCGTTTTGTAACAGTCTTTTGCTGAATCGAAGCCGAAGAAGGCCAAGATGGTCTGTCAGCCAACAAGGTCATGTCATCCGTTTTTTGAAATGCGCGCGGTGTGAATCGATTACTTCGAAACGGATAAAACGCTCATCGGGGCTATTATACCGAACTTTTGGATCGATTCGACGCCGATTTGAAGCACAGCCGATTGAATTTAGCGAGGAAAAACGTTCTCCTTCACCAGGATAAATCACCGGCGTTGCATGAACTAGGCTACGATATTCTTTAGATTTAGAGTACGCTCATCTCACGCTTTCGTAAAATTGATGACCTACGTTCCTCATCTCGGCTCTTCGAAGAGGGTTTGTTTTCCTTTCGAGAAAACCCCATTAATCTTGATTCGTTTGTTCATAGAGTTCGCCAACAGCTACATATTCGTTTATTCAGTCTTCCTCTCACTAAAGCATTAGCTATGTTCCTTAATCATCGCAGCACACCAGAAGCAGATTTTATGTTTATTACTAGATTGGTACCATAGGATCCAGCTATTTCTTCTGATTGTAGAAATTCAACGCAACTGTGGCAGCAGCAATCAATACGTCTTTTTGGCAGCTACGACCCTTATTTTGCATTACCGCCTCACACGCCTCTTAATTCAGTGCATGCGTTTGTCGGTACTACATATTTTTGAGATCATGGAATTTGAAGTGCTTTGAAGGCCGCATCTGATTTCAGGCCCGCACTTAATGCTGTCAGAACAGGGCTTTCGAAAGTTTTTTATAGAATAAATAAGAAAAGACTAAAACATTTCATAGCATTGTATCCATTCAGCGTTTTGGCATCCAGGATATTGACGTACCTTGGTTACAACGAGATAGTAATCCGAGACGATGTTGACTCAGCGGAATGTTCGTACATCAAACTGATATCCGCAGTCTATGACTTATAGTTCGGCTACATATGGGCTGTTAAAGTTCCGAAAATTTCATGATGACATAGAATCAGTCGTCATTTGTCATTTGTTAGGATCGTCAACAGTAACTTAATACATATCCCAAGCTATTTGTTACTTCATATTGGTGTTAAACATTTTTGGGCAATTTAATAAATCCAAGCTTGATCTGCGCTCCAAGTGTATCAAATTAGCTAAGATTAGGCTACCAGGGGTAACTTTGCCTCTGACGACGTCATTGACTCCATACTGACAACTTACCAGCCAAAATGCCCAAATTGGGTCCTGTGTGATGCGTATGAACTGGAGTTTAATCGGTAGTACTCGTATATCTGGCAAACACAGAGTTGCTGATCTATCTTCTAGTGCAAAACTTCAATACACTGTGCTAATGACTTATTGAGGCATTTGGGTTCAAGACTTTGCCTACGGGTACTTTGTGATTCTAGGTAGGATTTTACATTCTTGCAATGCTTATAAGAGAGTTAAAAGCGAAAGTCTTCCGAATAGAGCTGGGTTTAATGGAGCTTTATTAAGGATTCGCTTAGACCAACAAACAATTTTAAAGTAATTAATTGTTATTGCCTGTCAGCGTTCAACATTTGAGAGACTTGTGCAAATTCCATAAAAAAAAGTCATCTGCACATCGTAAATAAATCACAACACCTATGTACCTATATTTACATGTTTGAATATACATATTTGCAAACAAATCCATTCAGCAAATTTGTTTCGCTTTACAAGGCAGCACCATTCGGACAAGACAAATGATAGGTTTGGTGCAAATATCTCAAATTTTAACCATCTGCATCTGCTGTTGTACGCCAGAAGCAACTGATCCTACTGAGCAGTTAATTGGCATAAAATAATTAGAAAAAGTGTGAAAATATTCGTTGGCGGCGGCAACAGCAAGGCAATCACTAAGTAGATACCGTTGTATGTCATTCAAAGACACAAAAAAATAAAACTGCAACTGCCTTCCTGTTGTCAAACAATTAAATCGGCTATTAGATGGTCACAACACAAAATGTCCACAGGCGATCGTGATGGTTGCTTTCAAGGGACGGCACATTCGATTCGGATAGCACCTATGTTATGCATTGTCCCGCGTCACATGGAAACCAGTTTCAGTTTCCAGTTGTGAACACTCGCAACAGAGATACTCGATAGCCACACTGAACAAGTCCAAAGTGTATTTGTAAAATGACAAAAAATATTCGCCATGCTTCTGAAAGAATAGTGGCAGTCAGTCAAAGGGGGCATGTGGTATACGATTCGAATTGTATTGGCCATTAGAGATGGCTAATTGAAATTTAAATGCCCTATTTCTGGCACCACTTTGTTTGATGTTGGCGTTTGGGAATTAGCGAAACCATCAGCTGTCGTGTCTTGTTAGTGTTTAGACATCTTATGTAATTGTTTTCATCAAATTAGAATTGGTTAGGGAAATTTTTTTCGACCAAAAAAAAATCAGGAAGCAGTTGTATTTATTGTAGATGAATAAAGAAAAATTGGTTAATCCATTAGAGTATTCGAAAAGTGATTTGATGGTCATTTGGAGAGAAAACCTATTTCGTTGGCAGTTGTTTCTGGGAGACACCAGTTTTTTCAAGCTTTAAGCGAAATACTCGTAAGTAGTTCAATGTTGTATAATGACGGCATCAACTTGGAGATCACTTCCTGTGATAGGTCAAACTCATAAGCAAAAAATGTTGTGCCAGAAGAAACTATCGAATGTCTAAAGAGTACTAGCATCTAGAGTACTAGAGTCTAAACATAACCAAGATGTAGTCAAAGTACGTCACGGTAAGGACGCAAACCAACAGAGCTTTTGGCGATCACGTATTAACCAACCTCTCTACAAGTTCTTGTTGTCGGAAACCCCATAACGGTTGTTTGTGCCTCACAAAACCTTCTCTTGATCAAGAAAACAGAGTATACTTGGGGTAAGCTTTCGAAATAGCTTAGGCGGAAATGATGCCACCTTTGCGAATACATAGATAATCTGATCTGTAAGTTTTAGAAAAGATCTCGCTGAGACTTTCGATGTCGAACAAGTAAGTTTTCCATTTCCATTTTTGGGAAACCCACAAGCCACAATGAGATACAATTTTTTAAAAGCCTATGAAACTTTCTGCATGCACTGATGACATTACCATCGCTGGTTGTGGCCGAATAAAACATGACATCCATGAATCGGCTGACGGAACATCACAAGACAGCTTTTATCTTGAGTTAGGTAGAGATTTCACACCTCTGCCTACATACTAACTCTGACACAAACACCTTGTAAGAAAACACACTTAGAGCTATATTCAACAGTCACATATCTTCAGCATTAAATTTTTTTTAATTACAATATCTTGTCAACGAAGTCAATGAGATTCTATTACATAAATGCAAGAACACTTATCATCTCTGCCCTGCTCTATAGCACAGAAATGTGGACATAAGTGGTCCATTGAATTTGAAAATTCTTTGTGTCCGATGAGGGACTTTGGAAAAGGATATATATGAGTAACAGTGAACTGTGAATCAACATCGACATCAGAAAACTGGCTTATGTCAGTTGAAGTACCTATGTAAAGTGGATGGATATCAATGGATATGATCCGAAGAATCTTTGATTACAACCAGAACCTCGTAAATAAAGATGATTAGCTAACGCCCTGCCCTTCTTCTTAGGTAGCGCTACAATTCTTTAACTAACTGCTAGCTACTAGGTGGGGTTAAAAGTAACCTCCTTCACTGCCAGAATGCGCTGCTACTGCAAAAAAGGTTATGGTGCCTTGAAGTCCGTTCATATTTAGGCAGACATGCCAAATTTCAGTGCGATACTGTCTTTAGTTTTGTTTTGACAGCTGATTGTTGTTGACGTGTTTGGCATCATGTTGAGTATGGACAAAAACGATTTTCGTTCTCTCATAAAAAAATATTTTTGAGAGTTAAAACGGCGAAGGAAACAAAAGAAAAGTTGGATAAATATTATGGGGCTAATGCTCCGTCAGATTACACCGTCAAATATTGGTTTCGAGAGTTTCGTGGTGGCCCCAACTCCACTACCGATCAAGTCCGCAGCGGCAGGCCCTCCGATGCGGTTACAGAGGACAATGTCAAAAAAAAATACATGAAATGGTGTTGACTGACCGGAAAATGAAGGTGCGCGAGCTAGCAGATACCACAAAGATTAGTACTGAGTGCACACGCCATATTTTGGGCAATATTCTGCATATGAAAAAGTTATCCTGCCGCTGGGTGCCGCGCATGCTCACTCCTGACTAAAACCACGAACGGGAGAGCACTTCGAAAGAGTGTTTGGACTTTCTGATGGGAAATCTGGCGGACTTTTGGCGCCGATTGGTAACTGTTGATGAAACCTGGATCCACTATTACACACCAGAGAACAGAATGAGTTCCCGGCAATGGACTGAAGCCGGCACGGGTGCTCCGAAGCAGCCGAGGGAGGCTCAATGGGTCGGAAAGGTTATGGCGTCGGTCTGGGATTGTCATGGGATACTCTTCGTGGACTACCTCGAAAAAGGAAAAACCATCAACAACGAGTATCAATGTGCATTATTAGAGCAATTGAAGGCCGAAATCGATGCAAAACGGCCTCACATGAAGCGAAAAAAAATTTTGTTTTTGCAAGACAATGCGCCGGCGCATAAGAGCATCGCAACCACGGATTGATATCGCATCCACCGTACTCGCCCGATTTGGCTATTCGGACTATTATCTTTCCTAAACCTCAAAAGATGCCTCATCAATAAAAAATTCAGCTCACGCGAGAAAATCATCGACGCCACGGAGGAGAACTTTGCCGACCTTCCTGAAAATAACTTTTCGGACGGGATCAAGAAGTTGGAAAATCGCTGGAATAAGTGTATCAAGCTAAAAGGGGACTATATTGAATAAAATAAAAAAAACATTTAAAAAAAAAATTGTTTTCATTCCCAAGGAGGTTACTCTTCACCCCACCTAGTAAGATACAGTTCTGTTTTGTCTCCGAACTCTGCGTAGCACGTCGCTTAAAACAACAAGAAACTTAAATGGCGAAAGAATGCATACCGCACTGCACTTCGGACTTAAAACGCCTATAAAATCTTGCTGCTTTGTACGGCCTAACATTTATCACCCGCATTTTTTTTTGTACGTGGCGCTACAGTCCGGAGTGTACCTGGGCCTCAATCAACAAGCGTCTGCTGCCAGCTCGATCTTATGCTAGCTGCCTCCAGTTTTGCACGCTAAGTTGGCTGAAGTCCCCTTCCACTTGCGTGCGCCACCTGAGCCTCAGTCTTCCTCTACTGCGCCGTTCCTTTGGAGGAGGATTTTAAGATTTTCGGACCGAAGCGTTGGTGTCCATACGCTCTACATGACCCAGCCATCTCAGTGTTTGTATCTTCACTCTTCTGGCTAGGTGGATGCCGCTCTACAGTCAATACAGTTCGTCGTTGTATCCCCACCTCCACTCACCGTCAATACAGACGGGACCGAAAATCACTCGAAGAATTTTCCTTTCGAAGCAGCCAAGAGCACCCTCATCCATTTTTGATAATGATAATGATAATATTCATGCCTCTGCGCCATGGAACATGACTGGGATTATTAAGGTGTTATATGGGGTAACTTTTATTGTTCGAGAGAGGGCTTTACTTGTCAATTGCCTTCTTAGGCCAAAGGAGCAGCGATTGGCAAGAGTTATTCTTCGCTTGATCTCAGCGCTGGTGTCATTGTCTGAAATATCACCCGCATAACCAAGTTTTTTTTTCCGTCGGAACAGAGCATCCAGACAAAAAACGATCTCGTTCGAAGTCTTCAAAGAAAAATGAATAACCACTGCAGTGGTAGGCACTTTACCGTACCAGAATTTTCTACATCAGCGTCTTATAAATGTAGCTCAGTGCGAGCTTCAATTAGACATGTATTAAGAAAGGGCTCTCCGGTGTCCCCATCACAACTTATCACTTATGCCTACCAAATTTCGTTGCTAAATAAAAAAAAGTTGTGCATTGTTTAGACTTCCGTAAGAGAGATGACTACTTATTGTACGGAATGCTGATAGTACACCAAATTCGTAAAGCCCTCCTCTTAATCTTGCGACACTCCTTAAATTCACTTACGCTTAAGGAAGACATACAACATCGAACTAACTCAGAGACGCTAAGAAGGCACAGTAAAGCCTTACACGAAGCAAACCCAGATTCTTTTAACTCTATACCAGTTCTTTACAATATAGTTCATTACCATTGGAATTGCTTGAAGGACAAAAGCAAAAAAGCAAGAAGTGAGGTTGAACGTTGTTGTTCTCCAAGGGGGCGCCAGAGCTAGACCCTGGATGGCGGTTCCAGGTTTCACAGGCATACAAGAGCAGTACGAATTTGACATTGGATTCGAAGAGCCTTAGCTTGGTGCGTAATGACATTTGACTGGAGTTCCATATTGAGGACAACTCTAACCAGTAAATATCTAATCAACTACAAAATTAGATGAAGATGAAGCTCAAGGTTAAGAGCGATCTTCTTGCAAAGAGATAAACTTAAAATATTTACTTTCATCTCTATCAAATTATTTTGTTACAGTTTTGTTAATCGGAAAATCTCCTTCAGTATTGCAATCCAGCTTCCATAGTATTACTTACAACTACAAACTACAAACTTGATCAATAAAGAATACTAGATCGATCTGCTCATGGTACGTTAACCCTTAAACTAAAAACCCCAACAAGACAATACTTCAGAGCTAAGATTATCATTTTACGATTGAAATGATCTATGCCTTTGTTTGTAAGATGCCACCTAAAATTTAAGACACACGTGGGGAAATATCATAAAATTGTTGCGAAAAAATTGTTTACTAAACAACCGTGCGTTGATCAAATAAAATTTTATAGAAGTCTCAAGGTTTGTTGATTTTTAAGCTGTTCCCTGAAATCCTATAAATATTAAATTGCTTTATTGCTTATTTTTCTCCAAAAATTTTAAAGCCAAAATCACTATAGAAATATAACAAACGGATTTTTTAATTTTTTAAATTATGAATTTCATTAGCGGACTTGAAGTTTATAGCCCAACTACGCAAACTACGTTTGCTTTGCTTTGGTTTCATTGGGAATTTACCTTCGAAGAATGTGTTGTTAAATCAAAAGTTCGACAAGATCATAAAATTTTTTGTTGTTGTGAAGTTTTGCATATTACTATACTTTGATTGAATGGATGGAGAATTTATATGAGCTGGTTCGCTGATGACCCACATGTTGTTGTGTTGATCTATTGTTTGTTTTTTGTTTTAATTAGGCAGGGGTATTTAACGCGTAGATGAGATCCAAATATCATAAATCTTGTATTGCTTAATGTGGTTTTGTTGAGCCCTTCTATTTTTCTACAAATTTAGCTCGGATATTGATGAAAGATCGATCAAAATTACGACTCTGTGTTGGAATAAAACCTGCAAATTACCTATTCTTACAAGCAGCTGTATAAATTGACAAGCTGCCTGTAACCTGGAACTGGAACTTGCCATCTTAAAATACGCAAATGTGTTATAGCTTAAACCTTCTCTCCCAATATTCGCCAAGATTTTGAATTTCTTCCATACTTTGGGTATTTCACTCAAATTGGCAAATGTAGCAGACCGCAGAGCGCCTCTACATAATGCTCGGTCCTGGATCGCTTCAGTGGTTAGCCCCAGGCGTTGTTGCACATTTGCCATCTGAGAAATCCAGGAATTCTTTTTCGACCTCCTTTTCTTACAGTTGGAGTGACCGTAGTTGATAGTGCCTTTTTAACCGGATTTTCCGCAAATCTTCTCTGAAAGTGGCAATACCAGCTTATTCAATTCGCCTCAAGTTGTTCGGTTACCGAATTCTATACGAGGGCGGGTCAATAAGTCCGTGACTTTTTGAATTTCTGACCTCTTTACTGAAACAGCAACACAGCTCCTGTCAACAGGCATCTGTCAATTGACTCCTGTCAAAATTTAAACTTGCTGCGTCAGTTAGTTTGTGTTTGACAGCTATTTTTATCAGACTACTCACTAATTTGAGGAGAAAATGGAAAAAAGTGAATTTCGTGTGCTTATTAAGCATTATTTCTTGCGAAAAAAAACCATTACCGAGACCAAGGCTAAGCTTGATAAATACTATGGGGACTCTGCACCATCGATTTCAATGGTAAAAAAGTGGTTTACTGAATTGTGTTGTAGCACTGAAGATGCCGAACGTCCTGGACGCCCAGTTGAGGTCTCTACACCCGAAACAATCGACAAAAATTCACGATATGGTGTTGGCCGACCGAAGATTGAAAGTGCGAGAGATTGTGGAAGCCGTAGGGATCTCGCATGGCTCAGTGGTTTCAATTTTGAATGATCACTTGGGCATGAGAAAGCTTTCCGCAAGATGGATGCCGCGTTTGCTCACAGTCGACCACAAACACATGTGCAGTTGCCATGGCAAAAATCCATGAATTGGGCTATGAATTGCTCCCTCATCCACCCTATTCTCCAGATTTGGCTCCGAGCGACTACTTCTTGTTCCCAAACCTGAAGAAATGGCTTGGTGGAAAAAGATTTGACTCCAATGATGAAGTCATCTCGCAAACAAAGGCCTATTTTGAGGACCTCGACAAATCATTTTTTTTGGAAGGGATAAAAAAATTGGAGAAGCCTTGGACAAAGTGTATAGAGCTCAAGGGAGACTACGTTGAAAAATAGAATTATTTTTTTATCAAAAAATCTGTGTTTTAATCCAAAAGTCACGGAATTATTGACCCGCCCTCGTATATTTAGACTTCCTCTTACGCGTAGATCTAATGCAATCGCGTTTAGTGACTCCACTAGACATCCTTATCATCATTTTGTTTTTAAACGCTTCGTACATTATCCGGCACTGAGAACCGTGCATAAGAGCTGGTCTCACAACCGTGGTGTACAGTTTCCCCGTTAATTTAAGTGGAAATTTCCGGTCGCAAAAGATTCCCGAATTTTCCCGCCATTTCATCCACCCCCCACTCACTCTGTGGTTTACGTCGTTGTCACATTTCGCTTCCATGTTAAGGATTGAACTTAAGTACTTAAAGGTAGTGCTATCGGAAGAACTATTCCGTCTAACATTCGATATCCGGATCAGGTCGCAACGTATGCGCAAATGAGCACGTCAAATGCTTCATCTATGAACGACTTATTTTAAACCCATTTCTCTCTAGCGTATTTTTCCATGAATCTAAGGCTTTCAGCAAATCTTCGACGTTATCGCTTAGTATAACTGCGTCGTCAGCGAAGAGAATTTGCGTTACATTTGCTTCGCGCATGCAGTCTTTTAAAAGATAGTCGAATTCTACGTTAAAGAGGCACTCCGACATTAACTGGAAATTCTCTCGTTAGTCCAGCAGAGCTTTTAACCGCAGTTTTCACGTTGACATACATGTCTTGTGTTAATCTACCTATAATACACGTTTCCGGTACCTTTTGAGACCTCAGCGCGGCCCATATGAGATCCCCAGGCACTCGATCGAATGCTTTCTCGAAGTCGATAAATAGCATGTGTAAATCCTTAAACGAATTTCGGTGCTTTTCCATTACTATTCGTAGGCTTTGGATAGCGTCCACCGTCGATCTACCTTCAACAAATTCACACTGGCTACTATCGAGCTTTATTATTTGCCGAAGACGTTCGTTTAAGACTCTTTCGACGATTTTCATTGTGTGTGACATAGGCTTGATTGAACGGTAGTTGTTGCATTCTCGAGTGTCGCTTTTTCCTTTGTATAATGGAACCAAGAAGCTACTTCTCATTGATTCGGCATAGTTTGTCCACATTTTAACTTATTTAAAAGTTTCGATAGCCATTCGCTGCCGATTCCCTCCATCTTCAACCAAAATTCTGATGGAATGCTTTCCCCCGCCTCATTTTTTCGATTGCTATACCTATTTCGTCGATTGAAAAGTCCGTAACTTGTTCCTCGAATGGACCAGCTGTCGGCAGATATCACGTGGAAGCTTCTTGTTAAGCAAATCCTTGCAGTATTCAAGCCACTGGTCACAAATTTCCTTTTCATTTGTTAGTAAGCGACCGTCTGCATTTTTGATGTATTTCGGCGAGGTTATTTCCATGTACGTGTACGTGGCAGATATGACAATACTATTAAGACACCCTAACGAATAGATGAATCATGCAATAGTTGTTAAAATTGAGTGCTTTTCTGGAAAGAAGTCCTACATTTCGAAATTAACTTTACATTTCAACTAACCATTGCCGGTATACAGATACAGACCAAGAGTAATTATAGCGTCTGCCGAAAACACCAGACAGTCGCACATTTAGGATGTATTAGTTTTCTTTTCGACTACGTGTGGATTTTTTGAGCATTTTTTTTTTTATTTACCTTGCCGCCGAGATGAGAATGCGCCTCATCTCAAATATGATTTTTTGAGCAAAATTGACTTCAATTAGAAGTTAGAGAAGCAGTAATGAAACGGATGTTCATTTTGCTGTAATTCCCAAGTCCGTTGGACCTTCCAAGCGAATAATCCGAGATTTTTATGCAAAATTCTCCTCAGGCTAGATTCTTGGGTCAAGATGCACTCTTTCGGCAATAGCTGCATTATTCGGTTATCAATCCCCAAATTAGTCTCACGAAATTTCTTCACAAACTTGCGTACACCAGCTGAAGCTGGTGCATTATTTCGAAAGAACAAAAGTTATCGTGAGTTGGTTCATCCTCCCTCTAATATATCCGCAGATGCCGGATATCTTCCGATGTGCTTAAATATTTTTAAAATGTTTGTCCATTGCAATGGCACACAAATTCTTCTGTAGCGCTGGTTCTATTGCGAAATATAGTTTAGGGACTACTACGTATGCGTCCCCAAGCCCTTATCCCTTAACAATCGTCTTCGATGCCCGCGGTGCTTTAAGCCCACGGATTTTAGCTTTGCTATAAACTCCATTGAATTGGTTTCGGATCGTTTTCCAAACGCTGATGTATGTCACTGTAAATTTTTTCATAATACTCATCCTCCTCCGACTGATCAAGTGACTCCGAAATCTCTTCCAATTCCCGAAATTTTCCTTACAGTTGATCGATTTCGTATTGGGTAAGTAAGTAAGGATGACAACATGGAAGATGATGAAAATTGTCCGCTCCCTTTCCATGATATGATTTAACCCTGATACGATTGGCCATTAAGCCAATTAGCTATAGCAAACAGGTGCTACCTAAGATTCTGACAATCCATGGACTCTACGCCGTTGAAAACCCAGAAATTAAACAATCCTTTTTATCACAAAGGAAGCCTGTGACTCTTGATTCAAAAAAGCTCTGAACAGACGTAACTGCCTCTCTGCGAAATCGATAGAAAGGACAACTGTTAGTAGCAGCACGTCATACAATATGGGTCGTCATTCTCTATCACCCCCTGGTTTCAAACTACTACTTGGTGCCCCATGGGCTGCTCATATTGATGCAGTAGGTACCGTGGGTCATGCAACATTCAATCAACTAGGCTTTTCTCCACAGGTTCCACTAAATTAACGGCTTCAGCATTTTGACGAATGGGTATTTTATAAAAGGCACTTAAAGCGAAGTTTTAAGTGTTCCACTGCAACTCATTCGCCCATCACCCTCATTTCGAAAAACCTCTCGCACTTTTTGATCAGCCTTTTCACACACTGAACACATCGAATCCCTACTTATTGCACGCATGGCTGAGAAGCACGTACATCTTTCTGACACATGTCAATGTGACTGTGTATTTCATAGAGTTCGTCGTAAAGTCCCCTTTTCCAACCCCGTCAAAGAAAAAAAAAAAAAACACTGTGGCGCTGGCAGCCCGGTATGGGCCATGGCCTAGCTTCTTGACACTCATTTGTGTCGCTCATGTTTTCATTTTTGGCACATCTGAGCGGGACCTACGGTTTATCGACGAGTCCGAACCGCACTCCTTAGAAGCTTTTTCGTAGGCAATTTTACTTTCAGGAGTTTGCCATTGCCCGCCGAAAGGGTGATGGAGATTTGAAAAATGTTTGGTAACCCAGACCATAATAACTATCTATTGTGACATTCTGTCCGGTTCATCGATGTTGTGTGTCCCGTCTATTTATGTGTAAACACTAAGATTTGGCATTATTTATGACTAAACCAATTTTTGCGGCTCCTGCTCCAATACTTGTCAACGCACAAGTGGAAGCTCCCTGAATTCTGCCAATGACGGCATCCATCACCAGCTTAAGCAAATAGTTATGCCGACTTTCGGAGATTTATGCCTTGGGAATTTCGCACAAGTTACTCAAGAATCGTGCTGAAAAAGCTACATAACAGTTCATCTCAATGCCCTAAAGGTTTTTTAGAAGCAATTGTGTTCGACCTCTACGAACATTGTCATTCTGCATGCTATGATGAGTTTTGTAGGAATTCTAAAGCTGAGCACAACCTTGCATACCTCTTCCCTAAGATCGATAAAGATATAATGCGGTTCGATTTGAACTTTTTGAGTTTTTTCACGATCTGCTGTAGTTTCCACTATTTGGTCGGGCCTAAAACAGACTGATAGGAGCAGCAAATAAGGTTAAATATGTGTAAAGCAGACTAATGCCTTTATAAAAGGCGCACTGCTGACCATTCTGAGATAAATAAAATGCCTGACCTCCGATATAAGTTTTTTTGTTCATCTCTACTCGTCTATATTCAGGTCTTCTTTTTGCCGATTGGTAAAACTTCGGAACATTTTTCTTGAAACGACGCACTTTCTATTTGCTCGATCGCGTACTTCTCAATATCCTTTTTTGTTTTCTCTCAATATCGTTTGCTTGTAGAGCAATATGTGATCGGGAAAAAACTTTGACGCTTTGTTTTAAATCCCCTCATAATATTTCGTGGTGACTGAGATGTTCGTATACTTATCTTAGCTGCAGTTAGGGAATGAGTCGAATCTATTTTCACTCCTCGAAAAGCCTCGAGCATTTATAAAGCAATATGATCCTTTTGCTAAATGGTTTGAAGATCAGTTGACCGCTCTGATCTCTTTATGGATATCAAAGCCCCACAGCAAAGCCAATTAGACGAAGTTCTTTTCCATACCTAATGTTGTGCAGGCTATAGTGTGTTCGCTTAGGTATCAAAAACCTATGACATCCTCCCTCAGTTCGACGCTTACTAGAATACAAATCCACATTGCTTCTTCTTTTTGGTTTTCAACAATAGCCGTATTCGATACATACCACCTTGTTCCCGGAATAACCATCGTGTGGCACTCCCATTGTTCCGATTTGAGTTCTGTTTTTTTGTTAAGTTGGTACATCTGTTGTTAGTATATCTTAGAGTCATAGCTTGACATTTGCAAAAGTTACGTAGACAAGAGTACATCTATCTCTGTGTGTGTTGGCGATTTTTCCATTCCCTCCTCTCGGCTGCTGAAACGCGTTCCCCGTAGTGGTTTTTTAACTCGATTGAAGTCACAGGGAGCCAAATCAGGTGAATTCGGTGGCTGTTGGGTGGTATTTGTTGCATTTTTCGTCAAAAAATTACGAATAATGATGGCACTATGCGACGTGGAGCAAAATCCACGAGTTTACTGCTTACAATTCTGGTCTCTTTCTCTTAATACTCTTTGTTTACTGTCTGGCCTTCTGGCATTTCTTTTACTTCATCAATGTTTTCGTCGGTTTTCGATGTTGGTGGTCTGCCACTGCGTTAATCATCTTCGATTGACTCACGAACACTTTTGAACCGCTCGTGCCACTGGTTATCGGCCGTTTTCTTTAGAGAATCGTTGCCGAAACACTTTTTCAACATTTCCGACGTTCGCGCACCATTAAATCCATTTTTCACGCAAAATATAAAACAAGTTCGTTGATGCAAATTTATGCCCGTATTTTGGCATACCTCTGTGATGCCTCATATGTCACAATAACCTCACAAGAACGATGTGAGTCACAATTTGTGAGGTTTTCGTATTCTAACCAAAACCTCACAAGTTGTGAGCATCACAAGAACTATTAAAATTGTGATGTCCTATTGAGCAGCTCACAAGCCGGTCACAAGAGAAAATTAAAGGCTAAATTTTAAATTTTGAAAAAAAAATGGAGGAGTGAGTGCTTGTGAGTGAATAAAACTTACTTACTTACTTTAGGTGGCGCTACAGTCCGGGGTGGACCTGGGCCTCAGTCAACAAGCTTCTCCAGCCAGCTCGATCCCTGGCTAGCTGCCTCCAGTTTCGCACGCTAAGTTGGCTGAGGTCCTCTTCCACTTGCGTGCGCCACCTGAGTCTTGGCCTTACTCTACTGCGCTGTCCCTCGGTAGCGGATTCGAAGACTTTTCGGACCGGAGCATTGGTGTCCATGCTCATGACCCATGACCAAGCCATCTCAGTCTTTGGGTCTTCACTCTTCTGGCTAGGTCCATGTCGCTGTACAGTCCATACAGTTCGTAGTTGTATCTCCTCTTCCACTCACCGTCAATGCAGACGGGACCGAAGATCGCTCGAAGAATTTTTCTCTCGAAGCAATTAAGAACACCCTCATCCATTTTTGATAATGTCCATGCCTCTGCGCCATAGAACAGGACCGGGATTATTAAAGTCTTACAAAGGGTGACTTTTGTTGTCCGAGAGAGGGCTTTGCTACTCAATTGCCTTCTTAACCCAAAGAAACAGCGGTTGGCAAGAGTTATTCTTCGCTTAATCTCAGCGCTAAACCCATTTTCGCCACTTCCTTCTCAATACTCGCGAAAGCGCCACTGTCATCACGCTGTTTTCTTCCATTTATGTCAATATCGCCAGCGTATGCGAGTAGTTGGACGGACTTTTGAAAGATAGTGCCTCTTGTGTTTGCTTGTGAGTCTTGCACTATTCTTTCAAGTACGATGTTTAAAAAATCGCATAACAGCGCATCGCCTTGTCTAAATCCTTTCTGGACATCAAAGGTCTCGGTGAGATCTTTACCGACCTTGATGGAGCAGCGTGCATTCTCCATCGTCATCCTGCACAGACGGACGAGTTTGTCAGGGATGCCAAAACTAGACATTGCTAGACATAGCTCGTCTCTATAGATGCTGTCATGCGCGGCCTTAAAATCGATGAATAGGTGGTGGGTATCGACCTGAAGCTCATGGGTCTTCTCCAAGATCTGCCGTAATGTGAATATCTGGTCGATGGTGGACTTTCCTGGCCTGAAGCCACACTGATATGGACCTATCAGGTTGTTGACGAACGGCTTCAGGCGTTCACACAATACGGTGAATAAGATCTTATATGCGATGTTAAGGAGACTGATACCTCTGTAGTTGTCGCAGTTCAGAGGGTCTCCTTTCTTGAGAATTGGACAAACAATGCTGAGGTTCCATTCATCAGGCATACTTTCGTCCGACCATATTTTACAGCATTGACTTCGATTCTACTACGATGTTCCCTTGTTCATCTCTACAGGCTTCGGTTCGGATTTCGTTTCCGCGGCATGTTATTTTTACCTTTTGGTAAAACTTCCGAACCTCATTCCTGGAGTAGCATCTCTCAATTTCATCGATCGCGCGCTTCTCATGCTCTTTCTTCTTCCTCCTGAGAAGCCGGTGCTCGTCTCTCCTCTTTCGCTCATAGAGCTCATGAGCAGCTCTGGTCTTTCTAAGCAGCGCCGCGTTATATGCATCTTGCTTTGCTGTATGTGCTTGCCGGCATTCATCATCGAACCAGAGGTTTCGTTGTGGTGGACGAGTGAAACCCAACACATCAGAAGCGGCATCTCTGATGGCGTTTTGGCAGTGTTTCCAATGGTCTTCGATGCTTGATGCTTGATGCTGGCGGCATTGGACCTCTTAAGAGATTAAGAGACACTCGATCGGAGAAGGACTTGGCGATCTCTTGCGATTGTAGCCGTCTGACGTCGAATTTTCTCACAGCATTAGTTTGTCTTGGCGTGGTTTGGGATATCCGCAACCGTACCTTGGCTACAACAAGGTAATGGTCCGAGTCGATGTTGGCTCCTAGTAACGTACGGACATCCATAATGCTGGAGGAGTGTCTTGCGTCGATCGCAATGTGATCAATCTGGTTGACTGTTGATTGATCAGGAGTTCTCCAAGTCCCCTTGTGTATGTCGAGATGTGGGAACCGCGTGCTAGCCACGACAATGTTTCGCCCCGCCGCAAAGTCGATTAGCCTGAATCCGTTATCGGAGGTGGTGTTGTGCAGGCTATGTTTTCCGATTGTTCCACCAAAGATACCCTCTCTTCCTAGCTTTGCATTAAAATCACCGAGGACAATTTTAATGTCATAGCTAGGGCATTGCTCGTAGGTCTTGTTGAGGAGCTCGTAGAAGGCATCCTTGGTGTCGTCATCTTTCTCCTCTGTGGGGGAATGCGCGCATATGAGGCTTATGTTGGCGAATTTAGCCTTGATGCGGATTGCTACGAGGCGCTCGCTTACATGCCGGAAGCTGAGGACTTCTTGTCTTAGTCTGCCTCCGACAACAAATCCGCATCCAAATAAGCGCTGTTTTTGCCGTCGATAGCAATTGCCGTGATAGATGTCGCAGTTTTTCATCTTCTTTTTGTCCGGCTCATCCCATCGCATTTCTTGGATGGCGGTTATGTCTGCTTTGCAGCAGTCTAGGGCCTCCGCTAGTTGCTCGGCTGCACGTAATCTATTAAGGGATCTAACATTCCACGTGCATATTCGAAACAATTGTCCTTAAATCGTTTGCGTGGGTTGTCAACAGTAGATCCGTCCATATCCGAGGCTTGTTGATGCTTCGTAACTTTATTTTTTTTTAAATGGCCGGGCAGTTACCCCGGCGGCACAACCCCCAACCTGGAGGACCAGTTCCATTTTGAGTGCCCCTAGGACGAGGGGTCGGTTACACCGAAGCCAGTAACCCGTTCCGGGATGTGAGCGCTGCCGTTGGCCCTTATAGGGCTCGTCCGCCACCATCTCTTTTCCAAGACCCTCACTAAGTCTTGGAAATCCTTTCCGGCCTGAGCTACAAATATGTCGGAGTAGCCCGGATAAGGTCTTGTTTTGTTTTTCCGACACTAATCCTGGTTAATGGCGCAGGAAACTCGCCATTTGCCCTCTTCACTTCGCAACCTCTAGTGATATTCCCAGATGGCGCCACGGGGAGGCGTGAAGTAGGACTTATTAGCAGAGCTGCAAGATGTTCGGCTGCAGAGGCTCATTCTCGTCATTTAAGGAACCAGCACCTGTCGGAAGATGCTACTTCTACGAGGCCTTATACTAATCGTTGCCATCTGAGTGAAATAAAACGATAGTTTTAAAAAATTCTACCGAATTTGCGGGAAAAGAATGATGCTTTCTCATTAATCGATGACTGTTTCATCAAATTTTTCCAACATTTTGCGTTATTTTATTATTTATTTCACAAACTTCTATTAAATAATGATTATCAAAAAAATGAATAATGAATTCACCACACCGTGGTAACTATTTCATGTGAGGTATTGGCCAGAATACCAAACAGCTGAATGCTCATAAGAAACCTCACAAGACAAGCATCACAGACATTCGTGAGTTGTGACAACACAATCAGAATAGGGACATTAGATTCATTTCTAAAATTGTAAAAAATCGCTAACACTTTTTGATCAAGGTGGTATATGCTTATATTAATGTCTTTCTTCCATATTCTGCCAATATTCCGGAGTTACTTACCCTCTTAACTGCCGTTAACACATTTAGGGTTTATCAGTCACAATCTCTGTTTCACAACCCTGGCTGCTACTGAAAATTCGTACAGATCTCAGCTTCAAATAAGTTCAAGTAATCCATATAAGGTATTTGCCAAACTTATTGTTTATGTAAGCGTTGATTCAATGATGTGAGTTCAGCCCATTACATCCTCTTTATGAGGTTCAGTCATTTCCATTTCTGACAGTGCTTCTGTTTTCTCTTGCTCAACACATTCATTAGTTTGTCAGATCAGAAGCAATGGAAGGAGATCATAACTTATAATAAGCACAATTGTTGTGTGGTTATAGTTGCAGCACAGGGCACAACTAGTTTTACATCGATGTATGTCTATGTTAATAGAGAACGTAAAATTTTAAAACCTTTTTTTATTTGAAAATCTGTCGTTAGCTGATCTGATGAAGATACGTATGTGAGTTTAAATCTGCAATTTTCGTTAATGCACTACTATTTTGAATAATAACACTTGCTTCTAAATTCTTATGCTACATCGTGCTCAGCAGCAGTTTACTATATCTCTAGTCTAAGCGAGCGTCCTGCTACCGAATTGATATATTCTTACCTTAACTCGTACCACAAAGTGTCATTTTTCTCATTGTCACGCACTGTGTAAATTAATTTTCGCCATGAATTCTAAAGAACATTAAAGGCTACCGCACACTATTGTCCTGTCCACCTTCAACTTTGCCGACTATTTACCCAACAATAATTCGACACGATCACATATAATGAGCCACCATAGCCCTACTATGAAAGTAGCATTGTCATCTATGTCTCTCAAACAACAGTCTTGGTAAAGGTACCAAAAGTTAATTTGCCATGGTCTAAAACTGTCACGACAAATGACAGAAAACCGAAGCCACAAAACGAACTCAAACCAAAAATGACACGACGAGAATAGACGGTGCTGGTGCACTCCTGTCGTTAGTACGAAACGAACGCATATGTAGGTAAAAATCAAAGTCGGAACATGAAAATGAAAACTGAAAACTCATCAATGAGCATAAACACCATGGGTAAGGCACAATGACATTTCTCGGTCAACAAAAGAAACCATGATGCAGTAGCAGTGATGCGCACCTTAAACGTCAAAATGGTTGTACATATACCATCTCTGTCATTGCTACCTTCAAAGCATAGAAAAACTCTAGAGAGTACGATGACAAAATGTTGACAATTTGTTATGACATGTCATCCAAAAGATTTGAATGCAAATCGCACATATATGGCTGAAGGAATTAGGATAGCACAATGGGATTGGGGACACCAAGCACCGCAGTTGTCATACGAATGTCAACGTCAGAGTAAAAAGAAATGAAGTTCGGGACAGGGTGTGCACTACATAGATTGTACGACTATGTATTCGTATAATGACAGGTACGAAGTCATACAATTTTTTTTTTTTTTATAAAACACAATGGAGAGGAGGAGTGGGTATGAATGAATACAATGAAGATAAAGCCTCTGGTTGGGCCCGATTTAAGTGGTCGGTCCTACGCGGTGATAAATTATTCCCTCCCCTCGTGACATTTGCAATTCAAATTTTCTGTCTAATTTCCCATCATCCTGGTGAATGTGCGCTAGAATTAGATAAATTTCACAGCTTTTCAATTAACGGGGATTATTTTTGATTCGCTGGCACGAAGCGTGAAAATACGCGCACGGTCTTTATAATATTTTGATTATGATAATAATCAGAGAGATAAATGGAAAATCTGTCTGTCGGCTTATTGTTAGCTGGATTGACGTTAAAGGGGAAAGATAAAATCACAGCAATAGATACAATAACAGCCGCAACCATAGCCATAGCCACAGCCACAGCTACAAACATGGACACGGTTCAAATGTACACTAAACGGTCTGAGTTGTATATAAACAATTTAATTTATGGTAAATTGCCTCTTGGAGTTTATTTTTTTTTTCGTTGGTAGAATTTGAAAGTGCAGTTTGAATGTGCACTTTATTATTTTACATTATTGCAATTTTATTTAAATGCAGTGGTAACGATGTTTTTCTTTATAGTTTATTTGTCCAAACTATTCAGAACTGCTATCCAAATTGTGATTTGTTAGCCTTGTTAGGCAAAGAAATTTAAGCAGGTGTTTTTGTAACTTTTTTAGACATGAAATACGAGTAGGAAGGCATTGATCAAATGTTATTAAATGAACACTTAATGCATTTTTAGATTAACTTCAAGATCTGATAAAAATTCCTCAAAATAGGTACTCATCTGAAGGTGCATCAAATTAGAAGTGTTTCATCGGCAGATCTCGAAATTTCCGACCCAGTTTTTAGAATCGTTTTCTTTTTTTTATGTCGAGTTCTGTCCATTCTGCTCCCTGTACGAAGTGGAACTTCTCAGTTTTTCATAGAAGGATGAGTATAGATACATGTGAGTGGTAATGAAGCCAGCACATCGATTTCAATTTCAATTCAATTTATTCTTCTTCAATACAACAAGTTTTACATTTTCAGATATTATATAAACATTAAACAATAATTTAAAACAAATCTTTTGAATATACATAGTACCTATACTTCAAAATAAAAATATAATATTATGCATGTATCCTAAAGCTATTGTCGGATATACATATAAACACTTTGTATGAAGAGATCGAAAACTTAACTATAAACAAAAGTATCGATGGGGGTTGTAGAAATAGGGCAGGCACTAAAAGGCAACAACCGGGGGATAACCAGTGTTTTCAACTTTGTCTGCACATCATTTGCGCTTACAATACCTATAAGTGGTAACCTCCGGGTACTGGTTAATGTCCATCCAGGCCTGACTTCCCAAACTTTTAAGCTCGTGGGCTGACCAGAAGACAAAAATAGGAGCACTGAAAGCTCTAGATGGAATCAACGGTGAAAATAAGTTCCAGAACAAATGGGACTTTATCCGGGCTACTCTGGTTCCTCAGCCTGGAAAGGATCTCGCAGACTTAGTCAGGATTTTGGAAAAGAGATGGTGGCGGTTGAGCCCTTAATGGACCAACCGCAGCACTCACATCCCCGAACGGATTTCTGACTCCGATCTATCCGCAAGACCAAGACACTCCTCCAGTATTATGGATGTGGAAGCATTCCAATAAAATTGAAAGATGGCGCTACAGATATGAGATTTGAAAGTCTTGCCAAAAGGTGAAAAATACATGCAAGGGATACAAACCTCAAACCAAACAAGGTAACATCATCGTAAAGTCGCAGTCAATGCTGTCGGTTTTGCAATTTCCATTCGGTGCACTGTATAACGGCGATGACAAACTAAATACCGCTGATGGACAGAATGAACCTTTCAACCAAACTCCGTCCACCCGATCTGGATGAAATAGAGATAACCAACACAAAAGACAAAATCTTTTAAAAGGCCGTCCAATTACTCGTATACGCCGATTATATTGAGATAATCGGAGGAAAACAGCGAGAGACGGAAGCTGCCAAGATTGATTTCGTCGAGGACAAAAGCAAGTATATGATGCCAACCCGAAAGGACACCCATTGTCACCCTAGACAACGGCACAAGCGCTGAGATTAAGAGAAAAATAAATCATGCCAATAGTTGCTTCTTTGGGATGAAAAGGCAAATCACTAACCTTAATAGCTCCAGTCCTCCTCTGGTCTGCACAGACGGTGATTGGATGGGAAAGACACACGCACAACGTGTCAACTTAGTTAAAAAAGTCAAGGTCCATCGGCCAAAATCAATAACACAACTTTTGCCAAGAAGCCTACGGGAGAACGCAAAATTCTATGAAAAGTCTACACTTATCCAGATGCGTTTAAATATACATATGCACATACATAAGTGTGATTCAGACCCAAAGAACCTAAAGCTACTGCAATTCGGAGAGAAAACCCTAAAAAAGTGATTGAGATATATTTTTTCTGTATGCAGTTCAAAATGCACACTGCTGTTGAGGATAGTATTGGACTTTAATGTATTCAACCAATTTTAAGTTTTCGTTGTTGCATTGAAGGTGAAGCTTTAATACACTGACAACCGTTAGTTTATGTGGTGAGATTAAAGTGATATTTCCTATACAGCTGTCTGACAGATGCGCACTGCACCGTTGTATTTAAGCAGATAAATCTTTGCAGATAGAGCATGTCTTAAGGGTTTTTAGTTTTGTTTATATCTCAATCCAGACGTATCCAGTTTAACTTATAATCTATTGCTACTCCAAAGTCATGTAGGAACTAGTAAGCGCGAATACGCTGACCTTACGCTTTGTACGGATATTTCAAGCAATAAGAGAACTGATAAGTTGAAATGAAATGGGTTGACACTACATGATTCCTAACGCCAGCTAGACGTCATTTAAGCATGTTTGGTAAAAGGATTGAGAATGAGACGATCAGTCGAGCAACAGCACGATGGGTTCAATGACAAGAGCGCAGTAAGTTGAATTATCTGTCCGGATGATATTTGAAAACTCAACTGCAATTCTGCATTCAAGCTGGTTCTGCACGAGTAACAATTTCAGGGACGAAGGAGTAATTAAGTTTGTTCTTCACCTTCTGTGTAACTGTAGTGCAAAAAATAGATCATCTGCATGGCTTTGAGTTAGAAATCCGGTATTATTGAGGTCGATTAGAATTATGCTCACTATAGACCAACATGCCAGCACGCATAAGGCAAACTTTGATAGTTCTCACGAAGATCGACTATAGCGCAAGGTTGGTTGTGCTTATTTTGCTCTAAAGCATAAAAAATCCTTACTTGGTAGTCTGGGAAGCAAAACTTTACGAAGTAATTTAAATCGGTTGAAAGGACGAATTGTCACAGGCACAATAATGTTTTAACTTTTATTTCTTTGGCATGGTCCCTTCAATGGTGCTGAGGGAATAATTGTTCTTTTCTTGGTTGACATATACAGTGACTCAACTTTCTGATCACATGTTCAGAACAAAGTATAATTTTTAGTTGTAACTCTTCTAGCTTAACAGTTAGAGCAACTAAATTTTCACTCAAAATAAATAGAGTGGTTATGAATCAGCACAGCAAAAGCAAACGAAAATGCACTGTTATTTTGTGAGAATTTGCAAAAGTTCTTAGGCAACGCATATGATCAATTTGTTGACACTGTCGCAGTTGAATATTGTGAGTACAGAATTTGGCCAAGTGTGGAGTTTTCTCTGTGTTTTTTGTAAAAAATAAAAACATTCAAATTTCAGTTTAAACAGGCATTTTAATTGTTTAAAATTTGATAGTAGATGAAAGAACTTCGAACGCCAAAATAAAAAAGCCCCTATTGACTGACCGCCATAAGAAATTAAAAATATAAGAATTATTGTGTTAATGATTCGGCAACGGTAATTTGGTCAGATGAAACGCAAATAAACCGTCTTGGGTCCGATGGTCGCCAATGGAGCTGGAAAAAGCCAGGTGAGCCAATCAGCGATCGCCATACCAAATCAACATTCAAATTTGGCGGAGGAAATCTTATGATTAGGGGATGCATGTGCATGGAAGAGGTTGGTGAATGCATTAGAGTGGTGGGTCGCATGAATGCCATTCAATACATCACCATCCTTGAACACGGATTCCTTACAGGTTTGGAAAAGTTGCATAAGGATGTGTCGGAAATTATCTTCCAGCAAGATAATGATCCGAAATACACAGCCAAAATTACAAAAGTGTGACTGCAAAATCAGCAATTTCAAATACTTGATTGGCCACGACAATCTCCAGACCTCAATCCGATTGGACATCTTTGGTTTGAGGTTAAACGTGCTATTTCGGATTTGCCTGGAGACTGTTCGAATTTGCATGAATTATGGTAACGCACTCAAACTGCTTGGCAAAGTATCACCGCAAATCAATGTAAAAAGTAAATAGAACCCATGCCAAGAAGAATACAAGCGGTCTTCAAAGCAAAAGGAGGCCATACGAAGTAATACGTAGGAGCAGTTTCGCAAAGTCAACAAATTGATCAAATGCCCTAAGTTTACTTTTGTTGTATTAAATTATGCTCATTTTTTCGTTGAATTATAAGCACAAATAAAAAAGTTATGAGCAAAAGCCTTTTATTCTGCTAATCATATGATCAAAAAGTTGAGTCACTGTATATTATTGTATTTTCAAGGGCATTGTGCTGAGGCGAAATTTCAAATGTGGAAAGCCCCTAGGTATGAAGGAGATCTGCAGCCCACTTCAGGTGTGAAGACTAGTTAAGTTCATGGTTTGGTCCTAAGATAGGCACTAAGGATTCAATGCAGTTTCAAATCGATAGTCTTCATCTTTCATCCATCGTCTAACTCTCTACATTATTTAAGGTTAACAATATTTCGTCAAATACTTGGTCTTGAGTGTGAAGAAGATTTATGAGGAACTGTGTTTATTGGTTGCAGGACACGTATGCGTATATTTACACCCAACAAATAGTTAATTATCCTCCAAAACAAGGCCGAAGGCGACAAGATTACTCATTCTATAAACTTGATTCTTTTAGAAGAACCAGACTTGAAGCTTGTCTATATCTACAAGTATCCTTATCAACATTTAGATTAGTCATATATGTACTCCTAATGCACCAAAAAAACACTTTATGGCACAAAGGCATTGTAGGCATATAAAAAAAAATAAAACAAACTCTTAACGAGCAGAAAAAAAATGCAATAAACCCTAAATGCAAATAAACAGAAAAAAAATCTCAGTGTTCTAAATAAGGGTAAGTCACTTAAGGACACTTACATAAGACCCCCGGTCGGCTAAAGTACTAAACATTTGATGTGTTTGCAAAACAACATACTCATATTACCCTGAAAAAAAGTACATTCCTAAAGTCGAACCTTATTCGCACAGTAACTCAGGAATTTTCTTTAAAATTCTCATCTACGAGTAAATCAAGGCTTTCATCATAAATGTCGTTGTCTTATTCAATAATGAATTCTGTCACAAGGACAAACAAAAAGGCAAAGAAAAAAAAACAGCATTAGCCTAAAAATTCTCGGGATAATCCAAAATAGCGAAAAAGGTCGCCTCCGTGTGATGTAATAAAACGTCTATTTGCAAAAATCATAATTACGCCGACTGGAAAACATGTCTTGATCTATATTTTTTAGTGCTTCGTATCTACATAGTATAACCGGCGGACTGGACAGGCTACTTACCTGCAACTTGTGTGCCATAAAAATGTTTATTGCCCTCACCGAGGATGTGAAAGTGGGCGTTGTGTTGACGATTTCCATCATGTTTATGAGGATTACATGCCGGTGCAATTAAAGTGTTGATATTTAATATTAATATTTAAACTATTGCTATAGAATACAGATATTGTTGCTACTGACCTCTATGTTATATAGAATGAGAAGACACATTTCTTGATGTGCCGAATTCAATTACCATGTCCGGGAATTTAGCATGACGACATATTCGTGGAAATTTTGCTGCTTATATGTACTTGAACTGTCCATGGTGCTTAACAAGGGAACTATCCATCTGGTAAAATGACAACGCTGTGCACCAGTGCAAGTATCTTTGCCCCGGAATAACTGAAATAAGGATAATCAGCCAAGCCATCTGTTGAAGACACCTTTATTATGATCTATTTTCCGCTCCACTTTTTTTATATCTCAAATTGATTTCCAGGATTTCAACTTACAACAATGCCATCCACAATCATATACAACCAATTCAAACTTTAACAAAAGGGAAAATGGTTTCGTAGACGGAAGTCTGAACAAACAAAGCATCGCTAAGTCGTCAAGCGCTCTCAGGACTAAGATACGAGTAATTTCTTGTGCACAAAACCAAATTCAAGATTGGCGTACAAAAATCAAGTCTAAACCGAAGGTACTTTATTGAAAATCCGCTAAAATACACAGATGTTCCACGAACCATAATCAACTATAGGGATACAGGGTAAAATTCCTGAGTGCTTTCGACCTAGTGATTACAAAAACAATTTATTAAAAAAGAAAACATTGTTCATATTTATTTATTTTTTGAATATTTACGTACAGCTTATAATTTTGAAACATTTACAAAACGTTTGATCCCTTTAATTAAGATTTTCCCTTTTTTCTGGCTTATCTATTGTAACAACTTTCGGGGGTATCTGTTCTCAAGTTCCAGCTGTAGTCCACTAAAATTGCCCCATTGCATCGGCCCTGCTATGTCTTTACCATCGTCAATATCTTGGTGGCATCGTTCACCAAGTTAGTCACTTACATCTCCACAGTTGGAGGGAAAAAAGTGGATTTTAAGGGACATATTGCAACCTAGTTGTTGATACTTTTGTAGGAGTTTGTTCACAAGTTTAATATAATTTTCACTTCTCATATTGCCCAAAAAACCATGAACGACTGAACCCTAAGAGACTCCCATGCCTCTTTTTCAAAACCTTGCAATGCTAAATCAAAGTTCTGTTCCTCTAAAATCTATCTTATTCGAGGCCCGATGAAGATTCCTTCTTTTATTTTGGCGTCGCTGAGACGGAGAAATATACATACTTCGAAGGTGTTTGAATGCTGGTCCATCCTTATTGAGAGCCTTGACAAAGTTCTTCAAGGTGCTTGACGTTCTTTTCTCCAGGACACAGACTTAGTCTTGGATTCCAATCTTTTTTTATGTAATGTAAAACACTGTGGCGCTGGCAGCCCGGTATGGGCCTTGGCCTGGCTTCTTGACATCAATTTATGTTGCTCATGTAGTCATTTCATTCACATCTGAGCGGGGCCTACGGTTTATCGCCGAGTCCGAACGGCACTCCTTAGAAGCTTTTTCGTAGGCAATTTTACTTTCGGCCATGACTGTCAGATCACCATAAATCTGCCATTCGTGCTCTGAGTATGATACGAGCGTTGTCTAAAAAGTTTCCGACCGCAACGTAAGGATAGCGGCACTCGTCAATAAAAGCGTTGAGTGTTTTTTGTGAAAATGGAAAATCTGAGTATCGCTGTTGAGCTGTTATTAAATTCTTGTTTTTGAAAGGCAGTAGCATACGCAAATCAAAAATGAGTTGGACTCTGCCCCATCACTTACCGCAGTGAATTTTTGGGCAGCTGAATTTAAACGTGGCCGTAAGAGCTTGGGAGATGATGAACGTTCGGGACGTCCAAAAACTGCAACCACTGACGATAACATTGCTAAAGTTCACCAAATGGTATTAGACGACCGCCGAATTAAAATGAGAGAGATAGTAGAGGTTATGAAAATGTCCAAAGAACGTGTTTGTTACATATTAAAGATTTAGGCATGAAAAAGCTGTCCGCGCGTTGGGTGCCGCGTTTGCTTATGTGGACGGGTTAGAGAGATGGGAGCATCGCTGGGAGAAATGTGTACAGTTACAAGAAAAAATGAGAAATGAGAAAAAAAGTCTTGTATCATTGTTAGGTCGGAAACTGTTCAGACAACTCTCGTATAGCGTCTAAAACTAATTGAATATTTTCATATGTTTCTTTTGTATGACATAATGGAATCGAAGGTTGTGTAATGACGTTGTGGAGAAGAACAGCTTTTAAACTCAATTTTGAGGCGTCCTTAAGTAGTCTCCATTTCTGTGGATTGTATTCAATCTTCAAAGCGTTCATCAAGCTATTTAGGCCATGACAAAACACAAGTTGGTTTTCTAATTTAAAGTAGGGCATCAAGTCCTCCAGACGATTTCTGTAAACACTGATTTTAACATCCGGTTGTAGCAAATGCCACTGTTTAAGTCTAGATCCGAGTAATAATCTTTTGGCAAATTTAAATCTCGTTTAAGGTCATTAAGTTCATCTTGCGAAACTCTATGAGGTTCGTTACAATCAATAGTTTCACCCGAAAACTGTGTTGCTTGTGAGGTTGAAGGCTCATTGTATTCAACTTCCATTAAATCAATCTCTTCTTCAGTTGAGGAACAGGCAATTGGTTCCGTGTGGTACTGGTTGCGTTACAGACACAACGTCAGGGTATATCACGCTCCGCTTCTTTCCTCTCGAGATACCATGCTGGATGGGTGGTGTCAAGCAAAAATAACAATCTTTCGCATGAATAGTAGGTTCCCTCTATATCATTAGAATGCCAAAAGACAATGAACGTTTCTGTTTGTTAAACCACTTAATCAAATTAGTAGAACAAGTACTGCAACTAAAATGGGGTACCCACGATTTATCTTGGATTCTAATTTTAATTCCAAAATAATGGAAGTAAGCTGTCTCTAATCGCTGAGTTATTGGGCATCTTTGGCTACTAAGGGTCACTTTACCCTATATGTAGCAAAAATTGTTCGCACTGCTAATACAATTACGTGACATAGTGACTTCTGTATGTATGTTTATAAACTGCTCCAGCATCCAGTCTCCTAGAGTGGGCACACCAATCATTGCAGGGAAAATACTTGTGCGTAAGGCTCAAAGCCCAACGAAAAAACTTTCAATGAAAAAGTAATAAAATATCTCGGCTACTTCATTATTTTGAAGATTTCACTTCGATTTATGAATGTGCACCCGCAATGTGTGAAATTTGTTCAAACCAAAGGCTTTTGTCCAGCTGGTGGATGAATCGCAGATTAGTGTATGTAAGACTGACGTCACTGCTCTTTAGGAAACAGGAAATATGATAAACGAATCAGGGATGCGTTGAACTATGTTAACTGCTATGACGATTTGTTGTTGCCAAAATACTGTGACTTGTTGCTCGCAGATTTACAATCGTTTACAAGCCATATTTCTAATACAGTTGATTTTCTTTAACATGAGCCTGAACAGAGGAATGCACATAACCAAATGAGTAAGAATGACGAGGAGGTCAAAGGACTAATTAAAACATGGTTCAGATCGATTTGACGAGCTTGAAGTCATGGTCTATCTGAACAATCAACGAAAAACATCAGAAAATTTAAAACCTCCCAAAGGAACGTAGTATGCTAGTATGTACCACCAGATAGCAGACGTCGAAGCTACACCTGCAATTAAAAAAAAAAACGCAATTACCTTAACTTTTGAGCAATGACAGGGTTCTATGATTGTCAGAAATGTTCCCGAAAGGTTTGTTGCTGATAATGAAGTACCAATTTCACTACCTGAAAATGAAAAGTAATAGTAATAGCGTTTCTTAACTATTCAAAACCAAAGGCTTAAGACTGCTTCCCCAGCGACGGCGCCAATAGGTGCCGTGTCCAATTAATGTGAATGGAGATCCGAGATCAATATGACGTAAGGCCTGATTTATCTACAATCGATTAGATTGTTCACTGTGCATCAAATACTCGAAAAAAGCAATGTACGTTTGGAAAATATACCATCTTTATCATAACCTCGATTTTAAGGGAGCTTTTAACAGCACTGATGTATTTTAAGTAGCCTATATGGCACGGTGTTTGCATTTGGTATCCTCGCAACCCTGAAATGACCTTAGAAAATAAAATCGACTGGAAAAACACTCACGCTAATGAAGTAAACCATCCTGACACTATCTTCTTCTGATCTAGGTGCATTGCATATGCCTTTAAAATAATATCATCGACCCAAACTCCCGCTATGTATTCTCGTCATCTTCCATATCGATGGATAAGGTTAAGCGAGGGAACCTTTGTAGTGAGCGAGGAAAAACAAAGTATGAGTACTTGCACTTACAAACAAAACGCCTTCACGTGTTGGACAACTCGATTTCGAAGCGGAATGCTCTCTCGAGGGTTGGTGCTCTATAGCGCCCTCATATTTTTGGACGACATGGATCACTGATGAGAATGCGCCAGAAACATTCAAGAGAAGAACATCCCACTTACATACGTGTAGGCGAAAAGAATTTAATTCAATGGAACAATGGCTGTATGAGCTGAATTACGACACAGATATACTCAACTGCATTCAAATTTAGCGCCTATCGTAGACGGAACATTTAGCCCGGACGAAAGAAGGACTGATATTCTGGTATTATTAAACATGCCATAGTCTGTAGTTATCCTCTCTTCTTCGATGTTAGCTTCACGTTTGTAATGCACGTCTTGGACGCAATTTTAAAGTGTCGTCGGCTAATAGATCTCGCTAGATCGAAGTTGTCAATCGGTTAACTTACCTCATCTTGTGGCAGTTCTTGTACCTCCAATAGCCAAATTTTGATTGACGATGATATTTTGTCCCATCACATGTTTAAATTCGCATCAAGAGTTTTCACTTGCTCGCTGTTAGGAGTTTAGGTGGTGAATGTGCTCAGAATGCTTTAAGAAATCGTCCTTGTAAACCGCAAAATTTAGGGCATCGCGCCACTAGTTATGTTCCTGACCATGCCTGGGAATTTTCTATCAATGTCTTGTCATATTGTCAGGTCAGCACAACACAAGATCTATGCATACATAAGTTTCTTACCCTAACCAGTTCCGAAGGGTTGTTAGTCATTCTCTCTACTAATTTTGCTTAATCTTGGAATATTGTAGAAATGTAATGTTAAAAGGGGCTTATTCTTCACTTCAAAGAAAAGTTTGGAAGTTTCAGCATTCAAGCGTTGTCCGTAATCGGTACCCAGTGGTCGTCGACAACATATCCATCTGTATTCAAGACACATGTCGGCTTATTAAAACAGTAGCCCCTTCTAGATCAAAAGCCAAACAATATTTATTTTATTCAAGGACCAAGTGTAGTCAAAACAACTAGATACTCAATATCAAATCAGTTCTCGACAAGTACATCGGTCTTATTGAGTAAATACGTAGTTCAAGGCATAGAAACCGAGATTCATCAACGAATCAAACCACTGCAGCACAAACGAAAATGAGCTTACGAAATCAATAGATAACTCAAAATTACTTTCTGATCAAGTCTGCCGATATGCGGTGTTAAAGAGTCCCAGGCAACATTTTAACGCATTTTATCAGTTCCTCTTGAAATGACCGTACTTTCTTAATTCTTTAGTAAAAAGGAAAAGATTTATTCGACACTGAAGAGAAGCCAGAAGCCAGAAACCTCTAAGGCTCTGGAGCTGGCACGATAAATTGAAACCGCTTTAAAAAAGCGGAACATGTAGGATCTTTCAGTAGAAAGTCACCTGCCAAACGAGCTTATATTGTGATGAAAAAGCTGCTTGATAAGGTTTACTTAGTTGCGGTATCAAACATAATTATCGAAGGAAGGTGTTTTTAATGAGTAAGAATCTCACACTGCTACGAGCACGCGCTCGCGATCTTCATAGTGTGTGATGGAAGATTTTCACCTGCTCTCAAATGCGATGAGTTTTCATGCCAACGAATACATTTTTTTCTATAATTGACATTTTTGTAAGCCACTATGAAAGGGATTTTCAGAAAATAACTAAAAGGTGGAGGCATCAATGGGAAAAACAAATCACATGCCAAATCACCTCATTTCAAAAATTAGTTTTATTACTTCCGGTTCTCAAGAAATTCTTTATTTTTATTTGCTTTTCGGCTAATCCTTTTATAGGCTTTTACATTGTGAGTTTACTCTTTTGATTATCCTTTTTACCGTCCTGTACAATATGTTTCTGTAAGTCAAAGTTAGTCTTTGTTTTTTCACCTGTGAATCTATGCATTTCCTTTACTTACTTTATCTCCATTTATAGAACATCCTTTTTAAAAATCTATCCATGTGCATTTTTGTATACTACGTTTGCCTACGAAAACTAAAAATGTTGATCCTTCAGACATACAGTGTATTAGTGAAGCTTTTGATTATGTCTTGAGTTGTACTGTAATTGTAAAATTACCTTATTGATCTTTACTTACTTACTTTAAGTGGCGCTACAGTCCGGGGTGGACCTGGGCCTCAGTCAACAAGCTTCTCCAGCCAGCTCGATCCCTGGCTAGCTGCCTCCAGTTTCGAACGCTAAGTTGGCTGAGGTCCTCTTCCACTTGCGTGCGCCACCTGAGTCTTGGTCTTACTCTACTGCGCTGTCCCTCGAGAGTGAATTCGAAAACTTTTCGGACCGGAGCATTGGTGTCCGTGCGCTCTACATGACCCAGCCATCTCAGTCTTTGGACACCCTCATCCATTTTTGATAATGTCCATGCCTCTGCGCCATGTAACAGGACCGGGATTATTAAGGTCTTATAAAGGGTGACTTTGGTTGTCCAAGAGAGGGCTTTGCTACTTAATTGCCTTCTTAACCCAAAGAAACAGCGGTTGGCAAGAGTTATTCTTCGCTTGATCTCAGCGCTGGTGTCGTCGAATGTATTTAAAGCGGAGCCTAGGTAGAAAAAGTCCTTAACTACCTCGAAGTTATATCTGTCGAGGGTGACGTTCTGCCCTAGATGTCGGCGTTGGTTATCCTTTTTGCTTGAAAGCATATACTTGGTCTTGCCTTCTATGACCGCTAAACCCATTTTCGCTGCTTCTGTCTCAATATTCGCGAAAGCACCATTGACATCACGCTGCTTTCTCCCGATTATGTCAATATCGTCGGCGTATGCGAGTAGTTGGACGGGCTTTTGAAAGATAGTGCCTCTTGTGTTTGCTCGTGAGATTTGCACTATTCTTTCAAGTACGATGTTGAAAAAATCGCATGACAGCGCATCGCCTTTTCTAAATCCTTTCTGGACATCAAAGGTCTCGGTGAGATCTTTACCGACCTTGATGGAGCAGCGTGCATTCTCCATGCACAGCCGGACGAGTTTGGCAGGGATGCCGAAACTAGACATTTCTCTGTATAGCTCTTCTCTATAGATGCTGTCATACGATGAATATGTAGTGTGTATCGATCTGAAGCTCATGGGTCTTCTCCAAGATCTGCCGTAGTGTGAATATTTGGTCAACGGTGGGCTTTCCTGGCCTGAAGCCAGACTGATATTGTATCAGGTTGTTGACGAACGGCTTCAGGTGTTTACACAATACGCCAGATGAGATCTTGTATGAATTGTTAAGAAGACTGATGCCTCTGTAGTTGGCGCAGTTCAGAGGGTCTCCTTGCTTGAGAATCCGACAATTGATTCATCTCATCAATGGAATGCATTTTATGCCATATCTCCGTCTACCTAAAAGTAAACTACTTTCTAACAGACACGTAATATTTTTCGATAGTAAATAGAATCTGAAGCAAAATATGCACCAACGCATGGGCAGAACTTGGACCATTTGCTAGTAAAAGACACGTAAGAGAAATGGAAACTTCAATTCATCTCTGGCTCTACACTTCAGATGTTCGTTCTTTACTTATTTATGATATGATAACCGGGCTAGTCAGATGTAACCAGGTGATAAGGACTCGATGTGACGAGGTGACGAGGACTCGCATAGCTTTTTCGCTAAGAAAAGAAGCGATACTAAAATGAAGCCGTCGAAAGCTTTCTCGAAATCAATAAGAAGAAGGTAGACCGCGAAATGTTTATATAATCGGTACAGGAATATCCAAAGCGAAAGGCTACTAAATCGATATCGATAGTTGAATTGTTCCCTGATCCTGTTCCCAATTATCTCCCCTTTTTCGTAATCTTTCATATTGTCCTTCTTCAATCAATGATTATTCATTCATCTCATGCCCCCGGGAAATGCTTTCTCAAGCGCTAGCTAACATACATTAGAATATATTGACCTCAGTAGTTGTGTCAATAGTGTTCCTGATTCAGTTTAATTTAAATGGTTCTCATCTAATTTCAGGAAGAAACCTCACGCTTCTTACTAGATTTTATTTTGGGCACCGTTCTTTAATAAGCTCATTGAAAAAATAAAGCTATCTATTTATCGCAGTTTACTGCATATACTATACAGTTGAAGCGTTGATTGGATTACTCTGAACATGTCTAACACAAAACTATCCTTCCTTTCTTTTTGCACGGTACTGGACTTTAAGCTCGGGCTTCCCTGCTATTGAGCCTGTTGCAATTTCAGCTTTAAATGAGATACTCTCCTTAACAATCAAGTGCTGGTCATGTACTGTCGTTCCTTGGTTTTCTACTGACACATACATCTTCAGTAGTCATGCGATTTTTTTTTTTTTTTTAAGAAAAATAAATTAAGACACTCTAGTGGTTATGAATACATTTGATGTCCTCTGCGTATTAGATAAGACCCAGTTCCAAAAATGTGTGTTCCGACGACCAGGTAATTATTGCCATTATCTGCGAGGTGGCGCAAGTCCCCTATGTATCTGAAATTTTCTTTGATCATTAAGGCTAAGATAAAATCCTCTCACTGTGTAATAAAAGCCCCATCAGAACGCTCTTCCAGCTGGTCAGGCGAAGTATCTTAGAGTATGACAGTGTTCCAGATTAGGAAACCATATCACCAATATCCGATCATCTTATGTCACGTAGTCCCAATATGTCCATCTTATAGAGCACAAACTGCCTTAACGGGGGGAAATCATATTCAGGAACTTTAAAACCTAAGATTTGCCCGCAGCCCGTTTAAACCTAAAAAGTCTACCTAAAGTCTGTAAAGTGATCGGATTTCCATGTCTGGAGACTGCCAGTGGGGAGTTGAAAAGTTAGATACAAATTCACATACTCGATTATATCAACGTCACACGGGTGAAACGAGAAGCGTACTAAAGCGCGTCATCATGAAGAATTTGTAAGAATAGGCAGAATAGAGATATTCGTGAAGGTGTTCGACGGTTTCCGAGTAAAGCAATATGATGATCTCAACGAGACTGAAATTTTGGCACAAAATGAGCAAAAGTTTTAAACTAAGGAACGTTTTACAGCGTTCTAGACACTAAGTGGAGATATGTTGAAAACAGGCTCCGCAACTTGCACCTTTAAATGAAATATCAAGACATTAAATATTTGTGCGAATACAAAGGCTGCCATAGAGAAAACGATTTCAAAACAAGAAACTCAGAGGCAGAAGGAATATTCAACTCATGCAAGTAATCGTTCGGAGGATATGCATTCATCAACTTAAAAATGCATTTGGTAGCGTTATCAGAGATCTTTGTTGGAGGACGCTAGTATATAATATAAGCTACCTAAGACGCACATACTATTTATTGTGTCCAAGAACTATTCGGAATTTCTCGATTTAAATTACGCGGGTAAATATTTTCGCTCAATATATTTTTTTTAAGTTGGTACAACTGTTACTGACTTCCATGCCAAATTATATGTCAAAATATTCATAAGTGTTTGAGTTACTCTTCTTTTTGTGCGACACAAAAAGTGAATTTGGCGATTTTTACAGTCTGAAATTATTCAACAAATAAGTGCGATCAAATTTTTTTTTCCTGAATGGAATAAATGCTGCAGAAACGTTGAAAATGTTGAAGAAGGCTTACGGGGACCGAGCTCTACCAAAATTCAAAAGACAACTCCAAGGAAACCGTTTTGAGTCGATTGAAGACATTCAACGTGAATCGGCGCGCTCTGAAGGATACCTGAAGAAGACTTTTTGGCATGCTTCGAGGACTGGAAAAAGCGATGGCATAAGTGTATTATATCGGGAGGGGACTTTTTTGAAAGGGACGAAATTGATTTGGAAGAATAAATAAAGATTTTTTGATTTATAAAAAAATTCCGACCAGTTTTTGGACACAATAGTATATAAGTACGGCGGGGTTAAAACGAAAGTTAAAAGCACAACAAGTATAACCGCTGAACTCAGAATTAAAGCTGTTCAAAGGTCGTGATAGTTTTTGTACTGAAACAAGACAATAACGAATGCGGATCGATTTCTCCTCCTTGTGCCTTTTATAGTGCTATCAATTTGTCGACATAGTAGAACTACAGTCTTAATAATTGGATAAAGTCGCAGAAAAATAGCATATTTGCGATGCCGTTTTTCCAAACTCGAAAATCTAAATCTTCTTACCCAAAGGCGAGGCAAGAATAAATAGTTAAAGTCTATCATTACCTACCAAGGACAATGCGATGACGATATCGCATATAAAGTTAGCCTGCAGTGGCTTGATTTGGGCGAAAATTTTGAGACAGACAAATGCCGCATTAATTTATAGGCAATACTATGTAGAATAATCGTTTGCCAAGCTTCAACATATGCATTGAAAAATTGGATTAAGTACGAAAAATCTAAATGAACGGTTTGGTAAGTTGAAAACAATTTAAATTAATAGATAAAGAGATGCAACTCAAAATTCAAACGGTAGAATCTTTGATATTTTCTGTTGCAAAAGCGTTTTCTTTTCTAGTAGTCCAATGCCACCAGAAATAACATACACGCTCCTTCCAATTTATAATATGTGGACACAAGGCAATGCCTGTAATCTCACGTATTTAGCTTTAAAGAATTCCTGCTTTGTCGGCGTCGTCAAACCGCCATAACCATTATTAATCTCTCATCTAATTTTCCGATTTTTCATGTTGTTTTTCTTTTTCATTACTCGATGGCATTATCATCCAATCCAATGTTCTGCTCTCAATTCATCCATTCATTGCATTGTCCACATATTTTGTTACCGAAGTTGTATAGGTATAACAAAATGATCACCCCAAACATTTGATCCAAAGGACTATAGATGCCGGCCGGCGCGTACACCTTACACATGATCACCTCTGCCATTGCTGCCGCCACCGCCACCGGCTATGGGAATACATACTCGTACCCATTCCGTATTGTTCATCCCAGTAGTAAAGGCTAATTTCCGAGATGATGATGATGATGATGATCGGGAATCCTTTTTGATGTGGTATAGCGATACATACTCGTAGATGTGCCCATGATTTATCTTAAGATTGTGGTCATACTCACTCGTATCTATTGTTCGTCATGTTTGGCAGCATACACAAACACAATGAATGAGCCATCCGATGTCATAATGGGAAAAATAGGCTCAGAGAAATTGATGAATAGAAAAGAAAAGTCCATAGAAGCCAACACAATGGTGGAAAGAAAACATGCAACACAGGTTACAACAGTTTACTGGGTCTTTGAGGCTTAAGTCGTCCGGCGCACCATCTAGGATTTAAAATCCTGCAAAAGATCTTTCACATCTCCCATGGATAGTACATATAGTATGTAAGTAGTGTATCTTTTATTTGTACAATGCACCAAAGTGTCTGGCGGTCACCTTTGATCAGGCGGAAAATCAAAGTGTGTTTTGATTTTTACGCTCCAACGCTTGTCCAAAGATCTTAACAGGTTTACTCAGGAGATCAAATCGATTTGATGGTGTTCTTCTTCACATAGTGTGGGGGGATTAATTTTCTTCTAACAGATAGATACAATCACTTACACCACACAGTGACAGACTTTGTGAGAAGACTCACCACTATAATGCTGTGAGAAAAATTGCAAATAAAATGACTGAACATTTTCTGGCGAAAAAAACATGCTGGCGGAAATTCCTGGAATGGCGCGAAATACTCACACTCATATCCGTACTCGTATTTGTGTTCGTATCTTAAATATTAATGTTTTACCGCGAAAAAAAAAAATCACAAGATATAAAGTCAAGTCAGTGAAGAAATGCAAAATCGAAATGCAATAAAACTCAAAATAAACATAAGGCGTTCTGTTTAGCAGACTTCTCAGGATAATCCCTGGCATTAGTCAAATATAACGCAACGAAAGCGACCATAAAACCATAAACAAAGAATACAACATTTTTGGTATTTGGAAAGTGGGCGTTCTGCTTACTTCAATCATAAACGGTGACATTAAACAACCCAAATGCATAGTCCCTTTTTTGCAATCATTTTTCTGAGTGACCTTTAATTGAAGATCAGATCAGGTAGACCGGGAAACAATTACAGATACAGATACAGATACAGATACTTGGTACTCTTAATGACCACAGGTTAAAATTTGCAAAGAAAACAATATTGCGGCAGGGAACACAACGAAATCCCACAGTGATTCGGCTTTTGTTCAAATTTTCTAAAACTGTGCGAATTTTTTTTTTTTGAAATTCGAAAAATGTTCTTAGAGCTGTTTGCCGGTTTTGTGCTTTGGAAAGATGTAAGAAACATTACTGAATGCAGGAGAACAATGAGAGTTTAATCGAAACAGTGGCAAATCACTTGTCTCAGTTGGTGGTAAAGGATGCAATTTTAATTGGACCATACAAACGGCAACTGGCACTTCAGGTGTGATCTAGGGAATCAAGGACAAAATATCGATTAATTATAAAGAAGGTGCCTTTAAGACCAATATTTTCTGTTCTCTCTACACTTATCATCCGTTCTTGAAACTAAAAATTCAACATTTGAAAGAGTTTAAGGACTTATAAATGAGGTAGATAATATATGTTGATTACAGCTTTGGAAATGAAGTCAAGTTGAATTTATATTTTTGTTTTGAAGGAATACAAAATGCAAATGTCTTTCCTGTCAAATATGATATTTTCGATAGAAAACCTTTCTGAAATTGATTTCATTCTTTTTTTTCAAGCTGTTTTAGGCGATATTTTTATGAACTTAAAAACCTTTTTACTGCTCACTGATTCAGGCAAGTATCTGCAACTATTACATTGGGAATGGAGGCTCTTAATACTGATTTCTAATCAAAGATTTGAAAAAAGAATCCGCATTTCGTAAATATTTTTATACTAACACTTAACGCATGTCCTAATTCCAGGGCATTATGGTTATATTCTTCAAAACCAAACCTTAATTAATACGAGTATGTTACGGATCTTTTCAATTCGATTCGATTGCAATCGATATGAAAGGATGAACCAGTCTTTCCGGAGTAACCTAAGCATATTCCTGCTGAACTCAAATCCCCTTCGCAACATACGTATCGGCAAGTACCAACGTGGCTTCCGCATCAGAAAGCTGACTATCGTCCAAATTTGAATGATGATGAAATAACTAGAAAAGAAAAAAATAATTTCAAGGTGATACACCATCGACTTTAAGACCATATATGATGGCATTGATCATAGAGGAGCTCTACAATGAAATTGCTAATTTCAAACTACAGCTAAAGCTAACCCACCAATGCCTTGTGACACTGCAACACGCAAATTATTAGAAAACTTCTTCTCAGAATTTTACCAGAAATGCACCGGAATAAGACAAGAAAACCGCACCCCCCACGGCACTTTAACAGCGAAATGAACAGGTCTAAGACAAATCAAAGAATATCTAAATTGTTTCAATTGTACGAGGGCGTACTGAAACAGCAACACTGCTCCTGTCAACAGGCATCTGTCAGTTGACTCCTGTCAAAATTTAAACTTGCTGCGTCAGTTAGTTTGTGTTTGACAGCTATTTTTATCAGACTACTCACTAATTTGAGAAGAAAATGGAAAAAAGTGAATTTCGTGTGCTTATTAAGCATTATTTCTTGCGAAAAAAAACCATTACCGAGACCAAGGCTAAGCTTGATAAATACTATGGAAACTCTGCACCATCGATTTCAATGGTAAAAAAGTGGTTTACTGAATTTCGTTGTGGCCGTACAAGCACTGAAGATGCCGAACGTCCTGGACGCCCAGTTGAGGTCTCTACACCCGAAACAATCGAAAAAATTCACGATATGGTGTTGGCCGACCGAAGATTGAAAGTGCGAGAGATTGTGGAAGCCGTAGGGATCTCGCATGGCTCAGTGGTTTCAATTTTGAATGATCACTTGGGCATGAGAAAGCTTTCCGCAAGATGGGTGCCGCGTTTGCTCACAGTCGACCACAAACGCAATCATGTAACAACTTCACAGGAAGGTTTGGCGTTGTTTAATCGCAATATGGAGGAGTTTTTGCGCCGTTTTGTAACCGTGGACGAAACAATTGAACTCTGCGTCGTTCGAGATAAGATGTTTTGTCGGGAATTGAGATCTAACTAACATTGATTCTAATGAACCCCTGGTTACTTTTGATAAAGCGATGTACGAGTATAATACCCTAACTCAAAAGACCAGGATGATGCTCGATGCTCCTGTTAATTCTTACTAACGACATGGGGGTACATTTGCTCTGCCAGAACAATCAAAAACGTCCCAGCTAGGGCAACTTTTTAAACCAGACAAATACACGATGAAGACAAGATGAGAAATCAGAACCCGAACAGCTCAGAGAGGCAAACTCGCATTCAAAAGCAAGTTAAAGTAATAGACAAGCAGAGGATCTTAGATGGGTATACAGTACACCTGATAGAGCCACATGAAGAGTCGTTAATAAGAGGTATCCTTTGGCAAATTCCTTGAAATTAAGATTGCATTTTCAGAAGATCCTGGGGGAATTCTCAAACTTTAAAATATGATAAAATATGCATATCTACTTCAAAATCCTTAAATATCCCATATTTCCCCCATACTTTCTTTTTTCCTTTGCATACTCAACAACCAGCGGCACTCTTTGGAAGGATAACAGATAAGTGATAATATAGTATAGAGCTCACTATAGTTAGTAACATTTTATTTTTAAGAATCGTAATTCGCGGCTTTATTTCTCTTTTAAGAACGGATAGTGAAAGATGACCCCAAGAGCCAGGCCATGCGTGGAACTAAGTATCAACAGGCTTTTATTCTTGTAGCTTTGGGCCACATTTTGGATTATATATATTATGATCAGTACAAAATATTTCCTATGATATGGTAAGATCTAGTTCAAACCGTCTGAACTATGAACTAACTATTCTCCACTTCTTAGTTGTTGTTCTGACTTCTTTTGTGAACAGGGTAGGTTCTTATACTTTCGTTTTAAGGGTTCTCTACCAACCAAGCTAACTTGATTCAATGTACTACCTCGATCAGAAAGTCCCCTGAATAAATATCTGTTGTTGATATTCCCTCTAAATCTTAGCTTCATAGCTTGATATTTGCAAAAATTTCGTAGCCAAGAGTACATCTATCTCTGTGTGTTTGGCGATTTTTTACAATTTACAACAGCGAACTTATATTAAATTTTGTGTAAAAAACGGGTTATGGTGCGCGAACGTTCGAAATGTTGGAAAAGTGTTTCAGCAACGAATCTCTAAAGAAAACGGTCATTTACCAGTGGCACGAGCCGTTCAAAAGTGGTCGTGAGTCAATCGAAGATTATGAACGCAGTGGCAGACCATCGACATCGAAAACCGACGAAAACATTGATGAAGTAAAAGAAATGTTGGTCAATAACCAACAGACAATAAACAAAGAGTATTTTTTGGGCGTTATGGGACGTTTTCGTGAAGCAATTCGCCGAAAGAGACCAGAATTTTTGGTAGAAAACTCGTGGATCTTGCACCATGATAATGCACCGTCGCACAGTGCCATCATTACTCGCAATTTTTTGACGAAAAATGCAACAAATACCACCCAACAGCCACCGAATTCACGTGATTTGACTCCCTGTGACTTAAAAAACACTACGTGGAACGCGTTTCAGCAGCCGAGAGGAAGTAATTGTAATTGTAAAAGTAACTTTCGCAAATGTCAAGCTATGACGCTAAGATTTAGAGGGAATATCAACAACAGATATACCAACTTAACAAAAAAACAGAATTCAAATCGGAACAATGGGGGAACCCCACCGGAGTTATCCCAGGAACTTTCTGATCTAGGTAGTATTTCACTGATTTATGAATGAAAGTAGTTTATTTTTTTTTCTGAGGTAGAACTACCTCTTTGAATAGCTTTTCGACGCAGAATAATTTTTTATTAAAGCGTTACCAAAGAATTTGTGAAGCTAAATGGAATGCTATCCAGTGTTTGGCTCTCGTTGTTTTCCCACGGTTTTCTACGACAATGTCAAACAGCACTTTGGCTATGTTACGAAGTCTATCATTTCTTGTAAAATTCTGGCTTGGAAATTAGCACTGGATACTCAAAAACTCAACAAAACTTTCGGATAGTAGTATCTCACATTTCCACCAAAAACCTTTTCTACATCTAATCTCTCTGATAACTGGTAACTTAGAACAATTTTCAGGAGGAATACGTAGTCAATCTCTTAAGCAATTTCTATCGACAATATTTTCGAAATTCTTTTCACTATATACTTTCATTGATTCTTGAATTCGAATGTTGCAGCGTCATTGCAGTATATTGCAAATCTGCTTCAGCCCAGAAAAGACTTCCTCTAAACTCTGTTTGGCAAGTTGACGGAGATCAAGTTACTTTTCCAGTGCCAGACAAAACTGAATGAAGATAGCCTCCTGGCCAAAATCAAAACAATCTTAAGAGCTCATTGGAATATTTCGATTGAATCTTCGTTTGAATAATAGCTCCGATCTACTAACCAGTTTCATAGCCACAGGTGGAGATTTTGTTAAAAAAAAACCAAACACTGCAACTTTTCATATTTAATGTAAATAAACTTGGTGGAAGCCACTATTTCTCAATTAAGTAGATGGTGCTACAGTCTGTAGTAGAATAAATGCAATAAACCTCCCAAGTTAACGTTGTTTTTTCAGCTAACACTGCAAGCGCCACCAAAAGCGAGGTCTTACTCTACAAGGTAAACGCTCGGACTAAGAATCAAATACTCTTCTGCACGGAACATGCTATCCAATCGCTGTATAGATTTAGCCATCTCACATGGCCTAGACATGTATGTATGTATGTACATTCTCACGTTCAAAATTTGTCCAAGTGAAAGCCACTAAAAATCACTCGATCCTTCATGTGTATTCAAAGCGATCAAAAACTTCTTAATCAGTCTTCGCTACCATACATTCCCCAGCCCCATAGAGAAGGGTTCAGGTAATGGACGTGTTATTTTCTACTAGGCAAGGACAATTATTGACAAGTGTTGTGCGCGTAGCTCAAGTGGTACTGCACTGGCTTTCCAATCGAATGATTTAGTCTACCATTTGAATTATGAAAGTCATACATAGAACGTTATAGCCGCTAAGCCCAAACATTTTTCAATCTCTTTCTGTCCGTCAAACGCTGAAAACACGTCATTGATGCTATTACTATAACTCCAAATAGACTAACCGGCTACAGAAAAGCTTTCGCCTTTGCATGCATCCCCTTGATATTCAAATCCTTGGCTGTACTCTCAAAGTCATCGTCCTTTTTAGAAGAAGTGGGCTTTGGTACAACACGAACTGAAGATTTGATGACCTCAGCTCTCTTTTGAATCTGATCTTATGGCCATACCATGTGACCCAATGACACCAAAACCACTCCTGCAAAAAACAAAATTGATGTTCGATGTGGGCAAGACGGGTTTTGGACAGAATCTGAGCCAGGAAAGGAATGCGCTGGTGTCTTTCTACAGGGCGACATCATTCGATTTCACTCTTCGTTATGAAAACTTGCGTCTGTCTTCCAAGCGGAGATATACGCAATCTTGATGGAATCGTACTTTATTATGAAGAACCGGTGAAGGGGGTGAAGCACTTGCATCTGTAGCGACAGCCAACGTGTGTTTCCTTTATTTGCTGAACCCTCTTACAACTTCCAAACTACTAAGTTCAAAAGACACATAGAAACTATATTAAGTCTGCCTGACAGACCATTAATAGTTTGGTTTTATACCAGCACAACTACAAATACCATAACTCCCTAGGTTGAGGCCATACCATACGAATGTTTCTCGACGTCTCAGAGAAGTCAGCGCCTTTCCTGTTGTCCCTCAGCGATTACTCATGTTACTTCGAAAGACTTCTCTATAGTAAGTACGGAGAGGTAAAGAGTCTAAGAGTTAGTCTTACTCCCTACAAATTTATCTTCTGCAAGCTTAAAAAATATAAGCGGTCAAACCTTTTCGGAAGCCTTATTATATTTTCATAAGCTTTGTGGACAGACAATTAAACTTTCATCCCTCAAGTTGTCATCCTCGGCACTTTGCAGTACTTAGAACTAGTTTTTCCATATCCTCAGGGTCTTACAAAATCGGTCGACCCAAACAAGAGGGATATGGAATTAACAATGACCAAGGATATCTTTATCTGACCTCGCTCGAATTCATCTACCCTACTTCGAACTACTAAAGATCAGCGATTCCGTCAGAGTATTAGGTATACCTATTAGTTCCTCCCATTTCCTTTTTCTCTAGCGCTCGCGTTTATATTTAGCGAGGCATGTCCCGAATAAACGCTGCTACTTTTCGAAAGCATGTCAGTAGGATAAAGAGCAGAGCTATCCTCGCTTATCTGAGAAGTGGATTCATGCCTGCCTTAGGAGCGATCTTTAAAAAATACAATAGGTTCTGTGAAAATGACACTTTTACCAAATTAAGGACCTGTAGGACCTGTAGACTGTAGGTCAGTATACATATGCAAATATTTTTCACATATGTGTTGATTGAAAGACACCTCTTATCGCATCCAATTTTACAAAAATATTTGTGCGTATAGAACAGACAATTTTCAACCATAACTCGGCAACTTTGTTGTCCAAACAGCAAAGGAAATTCACATCTCTTTTCTTTTTTTCGTACAATAACTTCTTTCGGCATATTTCGCCACATTCCGTAGCTTCTTTATTGATACGAGAAACCGAATTTCACTCCTAAACTTGATCCTTAGCCCACGTTATCACTCAACCAACATTTTATCCGAAAATTTCTTCAACGTACCTACAAAGCTCTATCTTCTTTTAGTATGTTTTCTCCCGAATATGTAACTTAGGACTTCCTCCACGGATGCAATATCTACTAATTAGGATACCCAATGTCATTAGAACGAACCTCCCTCGAAATCATTCCACATGGTTCGGTTACTCGCATTACAAATAATTTATTGACTAATTTAAATTTGTTATTTATCTTTCCAGAGAAAAAAAGATGACACTGGCATAAATTTTAATTTCAATTACAGTTTGTTTTTTTTTTGCTTAATTTTCCTTTTCCTAACAAGGACCTCATTTTCACATCCCAGCAGAAAATGCATTTCTCTCCTTTCCCGTACGGCTTCTGGCTATCCAGAACAGCACTCACGTTATTTCATAACAAATTTGGTTTGCCTAAATTAATTCACAACTACCACCTTAGAATAAAACGCACACGCGCCTACCACTAGCCAATGAGAAATGAGAATAACTCACAACAGGAAATCTAAAATAACTCCTCCCCCATGGCATCCATGAGCATACTCACGAGTCACGGCTGCTTAAGGAAACTCCTCTACCTGCGCACATCCCAAAAATGAGAGAAACACAAAAGAACTAAATTCTACACTGTTTGTTACATGCTGACAGCTAACAGCCCCTGGGCGATACTCTACCGCCGCCATATTCTGCCTTCTTTCCACCACCGCTGTGCATATACCTACAACTTCTCATCCAACTTCTCTTCAGTTAGCAACTTGATCTCGTCGTGAAAACAAGTCTCTCACGAGGTTTTGAGAGAAGTTTTTTTATACTGAAAAAAAAAAAAACAAAAAGAAATAGAATTTAAAAAGTGAACTTAAAAATTATTGTGAATAGAAATAAATTAAAAAGAAAAATAACAATTCTTGTGATTAAAGAATACAAGTGAAGTGTTAAGACATAAAAACAAAAAGAAAAACAATGCCCCGACCACTAAAA